>OZ020498.1:38033890-38633890 GCA_963971365.1 Lasioglossum villosulum
TTTATCTCCGCGCCCGATGTATCGCCGGAATCGATGTCCGCTGTCGAACGATTTATTATTACCGGATTCCCGGGATTCCTCGTAATTCACGAAGTAATATTTCACTTTCAGGGAGTATTAATACCTTTTCTGTTACCTGGCGTCTCGATAATATTCCGGACGGCGCGATATATTTACTGAAAATAATTATTGGGCGGGGCGTTGGAGAGATGATCTCTCACGAGAATGACAGGGTACGGAGAGGATTCTCCGAGATCCAGCAGCACTAAATTGCGGATTTTGATGCGCTTGGATAATACAGAGATTTAGAAAAACGATAAGATGTTTTTTAACAAGGTACAAAGTAACACGATACAAAAGGTAACGAATCTAGGAAAAGACCTCCATTTTATATATGTATGTAGTATGAAGAAGACGTTTTCTTTACAAGTCGCGTTCATTATACTTTAAGTCTAACAAAATCTTCGATAAAAATTCGCTCCTCGTGTTCGCAGTCTTTAATTAATCAATTGTCGCATTCTTATTTAAGCAGGGGCCTTTAATCGAGTTACTATTTAAATCCTTCCTACTTCTAAAATCGTTAGTAATTGACCCAACTCCTGATTTTTAATGCGATTCCTTCAGACCTGGGATTTCTTCCTTTAAAGTGTGAATCGAACTTTGTTTTATCTTCTATGAAATTATTAGGGACAAGGAAAAGTATGGGAAGGGGTCAATTCGTCGTGACGAATAATTTGAAGACGATGTACTCACCGATATACAATATCCCATCGAGATCGAGATTCTCGTTGCTACCCTGGCTGATGAAAACAGTGACATAATCGTCGACAGCCAGCGTGTGCTTCTTGGGTGCTGGCCTGCCGATGCTGACAGAATGCCATTTGCCATCATTCAACCGCGATCTTGAGTTATCCTTGAACCTGACAGGTCCATCGCCTAAATCGAACACGTACTGAATGTGTCCGTTAACTAACTCGACAGCGATGAAGTCTCGTTCACGTCCGGAGTTGAACAGGATCAGACCGTTCGCTTCCCTCGTCTTGAACTGAAACACAACAATCGAATGAATAATAATGCCCGGGAATCAATTTTGACATTAACTTTACATCCCCCAATTTTTCGCTTTTATTCAAATAACTAAAACGAATAAAATGAATAAAATGGCTAGGGTTGTGATGGGGTCTGCAAAAACATGTTGTTCGAGAGGGTTAGACAGGATCCTCGGACTGCATAAGTTAAGGAATCCTTGGTCTAAAGAATTATGAGATAATCATCGGTAGACGAACGCGATTCGCGAATCAAACCGAATATATTAATTGTTCGCATATCCGCCATCCTGTGTAACTCGCTCAACAGAGATCAGAATAGAGGCTCTCGGCAGCTAAAATCGATATTACAACAGTTTCGAAGCGCTGGTGTACGTGTGTGGTCTGGCGAGGCTCGCGTTTGATTGCAAAAGCGGATCGTGTTTTTACAGTGTATGGAATCGCGGGCGGCCTGATGAAAGACATCGGGCCAAATGGAGAAACCCGTCAATTACGGGGGCCGCGTAATTACGAAGGTGATGGCCGGGAGAAGCTAGTCTGCCACGTGGTGCGGAAGAACGAAGAACGATTGGATTTTTTCCGTAGAACAGCCGTGACAAGTGCTACGATTAATCCAGAGTTTGCCCGTTGCACTTTGTGTCACCGTGTATGTGTCTGTACGTTTGCACGCGCGTGCGTGCGCGTGTACGTGTTGGATAGGGTTTAATTGGGGTAACCTTTTGCGGGGAACGTGTCACCGTTGACATTCCATTTCTTTTGCGGCCTGCACGCGGACACCGGAAATCTGGACCGCCACAATGATATATTTGATCGCGGACAGTCGACCCCGATGCAAACGAACTACTAACCAACACCCTCTGCCAATTTTATTACATTTTTGATCTTCTGAAAGGGGTAGCTGTTCGTCTTGCGAGATTTAATGGGATTTTCCTCATCTTTGAAATATTCGAGCAGTTCTGATTGGATTTGATTGCGCCTCTAAGAAAATCTACTATAATTAAATACATATAATTATGAATTTTGCACATTTATTACATTTTTGATCTTCTGAAAGGGGTAGATGTTTGTCTTGCGAGGTTTAATGGGATTTTGTCCTCTTTAAATATAATTATGAATTTTGTGTATTTATTACAACTCTGATCTTAGGAAAGTCGTCGAGCCACGCATCTTGGAAAGTTTAATGAGATTTTTTCTTTTTTGATACAACATGAAATTGCTGTGTGCGTTTATTTTTCAACTTTTGATATTTAAAAAGGAGAACATGTTTTGGAAGGTTCGACACGTCTCATGTACATCAGACTGATATAAATGTAAATCTAGGGGCATTAATGTTAACTCGAGAATGAACTAAAATGAACTGGAATTAGGTTAATGGATTCAAAGAGGGAGTAGAGAATGATTCGGAGAGAGAGAACACTTACCTGGAAATAGATGTCCGTTTCGACGTACGCTTTCAGCACAGGTAATCCGACGAACGTGTGCTTCGACTTGAAGGCCACGGGATAGTGAACCGGATGGTTCCGCTTGCCGAATTTCCCAGTGACCCTGATGATCGGTGTGACGCCTTGATGGGAGGTTTGATGATTTCCGGAGCTCCTCGCTATCTCGAGATAAGGATAACCGTTGAACCAGATCTGCTGCAGTTGGCCAACGAAGTGAGGAATTTCTTCTCCTGCGTGCAGGTAACCGCCCACGTGAAGAGTGCGAAACTCTAGGATTCCTTGTTTGCCAAGCTGGGTCTCAGCTGTTCAACAAAACACCACAATTTATTCAAACTGCCGATTTTACTCGGTTCTACAATTATTTATTCTTGATACATAGTATTCTTTCAAATAGTAGGAAATTGTTGGGAACAAAATTGAAAAATAATTCGAAGTGCGAAGAGTTAAAATTGCCAAGTGTACGTAGACGCATATCACAGAAGCATTTTAAACAACCCATAAAAATAGCTACGAGGTGCCACATCGTTGTCTTGGCGTTAGTTTCGCTGTTAAGGCGCAGTCTAAGTTAAACTTTCAAGTTCGCGTTTCAATTTACGATAGCCACCTGCTCTCCCTAAGGATCCGTAAACCGAAGATGTTGCAGGGGGCCACCAAATAAGAATAAATGCATTTAAGACGTGGCGTCGTTAATAAGAATTGTCCCGCAGCGAATACTACAGTACTTGGGAAACTCAGCTGTGGCCTCGCTCGCGGAAGTTACAGGGAAACTATTTTAATTATTAGGTGGTCCGAGATTGTCCCCTATCCAAAGCCCGCGGACAATGGAGACTCGATATCGGTGCATTGTTCCCTGCGCGGGCGCGAGCTAGAATCTTACACTGGACCGACGCTATTAAGCTTAATTGTCCCCCAAGCACAATGTAATAAACTTTGAAAATAAGTAACGTCCCGCGGCGGCAACTATCGACAGGTGTCGCTAATAAATGTACCAAGTTCCCTTTTAAAGTTACAACTGGAACAACGGGGGGCGCTGCTAACCCGAGATATCTCCTACCCACGGTTTGCCTCGAAATTTTACGATACGCTCGATTTACGAGCCATTAAAAACAGTTTCCATAGGTTGTTGTACACGCAACTTGAAAGACGTCCGCGACCGTTTCTCCGGCTGCTCGTTAACACCGTAAAGTTTTAATATGTGCGAGGTGGCGATTGGTTTCCGAGACTGCAAGCCGTTTTTGTAATTTGTAGCCCTGGTTTATCGCTTTCCTCGCGAGAGATTTCTGGTTACTGTCTGCCTCAGTTTGTCGTTTTATTTTTAATGATTTTTAACGCTTGATACGTTCAGCACACTTTCCCGGTTGAAGAGAGTCCAAACACGATACAGTTTGGATGGCATTTGCTTATTTAATCCACGATTTATTGATTATCCGAACTAGTTACTGGAACATTCGAATAATAGAGTATTTTCTCCAGGAAAAAGTCGGGAATGTGTTGGCAAATTAAAAAAAAAAGAAAAAATTAAAGGTAAAGGAATTGTGTCAGATCTCTTTCGATTTAAAATAAATAACATCTGAAATACTATAAGGAGAATTGTGAATTATTGAAATTTGTCCGGTATTAATGTTCGCCTGTAGTATCCGCTGCTTCAAGGTTTCGGAGTCGGTCCGAAGCGGCGCGTTTCTTCGCTCGGAAGTTTCGAATGTCCGGCAGGAAATCAATTCGATTCTCGAGCAATTTCGCGAGTTGCTCCAGTTTCAATTCGATCAAACGATAAGCATTCGCGAAGTTATAATCAAATTCTCACCGCGTTACGGATGTAACGGGACCGATGCGATCGGGAAGCGGACGGGGTAGGTAAGCTGAATTTGCCAGCGGTGCATGTAACTTCGGGACTGTGCACCCCGGGAAACTTCGCGTAACGGTTCGACAAAATTGCTGGCTGATCGTGATTAAAGGCCTCGTGTGTACGAGCACGAGAGCGAGAGCGAGAGCGTGTCTTCACGGAGGGATCAGTCTCGGTGGCACTCTTCCCCCCGATTTGATCAGCATCTGCGGTCCAACGAATACCAACCGGATCGTTGTTTGATGTCAATTTACGATTCAATTAAACGCCGTTTGATTGGCTCACGATCGGCTCTATCGGTCGTTAGTCAAGACGGCCCTTAACAGATCACTACCAGCTGCCTGGCATTGTAATTTCGAACATGAGCTATGCCCTGTTTGCCACTTGTCAACACATTTCGCTCGCAATCACCTACCGTTGTTGTTATGCTGCCCTCTTTTCGGACACGACTGCTGTTACCCAATACTGGATTAAATAATATGGTTATTGTATTGTCATACTAAGATAACGGTCACGATATTTTTTAAACAATTTCCGCATGTTTTCAATTGGTGTTGATAATCGATTTTATTGAAAACGCAATACAGTTCGAATTTTACAGAATGGATATGAATAAATATTAGGTTGTTGCAAATGAAATGGCCGTTTTGAGTCGTTAACGTAAACTTCAATTTTACAAGCTTTACATACCTTCACCGAAAGCAGCATTTATTTTTTTCACTGCTTCAGACGCAGTATGTCGAAGTTTGAACTCGTACAAGTAAATTATACGAATTTAAATGTGAAAATTTCAAATGTGAAAAACGGTAATTTCAATTGCAGCGATAATTGCGTATGCAATGAATCGCATTAATACGTTGAAGACAAAGATAAATTTCATGAGCTGTTGAATAGATCGGGAGAGTTCACCAGGGAGGATACCGTCCGGTGTTGGTTATTTGCAGACAGTACGGAGGTTAGGCGTGCAGAGGGAGCCTAGCACCTTCGGAAATATCTTCGCCAGTCGGTGCTTCTTGCAATAAGAACAGAAGGACGTCATGCACTCAACGGGGCAGTAGTAATTATCGTGCGATCGATGCCGCCGACGAGCATCGAAGCGAGGACCGTGTGGAGCTTGTGGCGATACTAGGGCGGTCAAGCAATTTAGGGTATTGCCACGTAACTCAATATTGCTGGCACTCGCCATCCATTTAATAGGCTGATCTGGAGAGTGGGCCAGCAGGTTTGGGTGTCTCTCTTTATTGAGAAGGCAGCGGACGCTTTGTCAGTGGACGTGCTCCTACTTGACAATGGCGGTGCTCGCTGTTTCAGGCAGTATTTTCCAAACTGAGTCCGCACTTGCCGCTCACCGTGCTACTACCTCGAATTTTATCGTGATCAGTTTCACCGATAGTTTATACATTTCGGTACTCGAAACGTTTTCCCATTATTTCATTGTCTTGCCACTGCTGCGTGCATGGAAATGCATCCGACGAGCACGGCAAATTGAAATTTCTTTAACGGTACAACCAAATCGTTTCGCGAAGTAGGAATTTCTTTAAAAATTTGATCATGTACACATGCGAAATAAATGTACTAATGTGATCTGTGATGTACCTAGAAGTTAAACGAACTATGTCGAAGATTTTCAGACGACATAAACGAATCTAAATCCTAGGAGTAGGAACATATCCATAGCACAAGATCCCGACAAGGACGCGTGTTAAGGTCCCGAACAATGAAATTCTGAACCAGGGAATCAATTAACCACGTCGTTCAAGCAACTCCGAGCGGTCTTTGTACTTTCGAAAACGACTTTTCCTTTACCGTCCGCACGAAACTATTTACAACCGACGAATTCAGATCAATATTTCACGACCCATTACTCACAGGCTCCGGTAATTCCTCAACATTCCCGTTTCCCTGGTTTTCAACAATCCACGCTCGAACTCTTCGCAACTAGCGCACAATTAACCGGCCCCGCGCGAAACTAATTTTCCAAAAATAATCGTTCCGACGCTCCTCGACCGAATTCCGGCTATTTAAATTTGACCGAATTCATCAGAATTTGTTTCTGCGAAGTTCATCGCGGCCGTAGATCGCACCGTCCGAAAACTCATCCCCAAACCCAACCATCTAAACGCAACCCCGAAATCCACCCTCAACTGGTGTTTTTTCTCGAGAATGTTATAATTGCTTATTTTTCATTGTTCGAGAAGTTGCAGCGTTTGTCGAGAAACTCTCGTTTACGTTGCAATAAAAAATTTATTTAGAAAGAAGTTACCGCTAAAAATCAAACACTTCACATTCAACAACTTAATGTGATGAAGTTACTATAGCAATCACAAAAAACCAAATTACTTATCCACGTTACGAATAATTTAATTAATTGAGAATTTGTTTCCAAGCTTTCTATTCAACAATTCTATATGGGAGTGATTCTAACACCACGAATTGTGCAATATTTCTCGAAATTGCTTGTTTCTGGAGCATAAAAAAGTGGAATAATAAGGAGAACCATTCTCTCGATATCCGTAAAAAACTTCTCTCATATAGACTGACGGAAAGTGTTCATAAAAAATCGCATAATATCGGGGATGTAACAGCGATTGGCGGTCAAGTTGGTACACTTGTGAATATATGCGTCGGCGTTACATGGCGGGGATGTTTGCGGGGTTGTGCAGGGGGTTTGCACGTGAAATGCAATTACGCATGGGCGTAGCGTGGCAGGGACGCACGGCGCGGCGCGGCGTTGGTTATCGGTTATAGGCAGCGATACACAGGCGTCCTAGATACACTTCAATGCATTACGGCCGGGTTTACAAGAGATTGGACGCGGCGCATTGAAACTTTATGCTCACTCTGTACGGGCCGATTGGATTTTCCGAGCTGGCAGACCATGCCCGATAAGCGGTAATAGACTGAGATCGCGGCGAACGGTTTTGAATCGGTTTTAATGGCCTAAAAGTATCCGATCTGCCGAGTCCTTGGCCAGCCATTGTAACGATTATTCAGATATTCCACCTGCGGAATATTTACAACTCTGTCTGGAACTCTCTCGCACCGACGGTATAACATTCGTTTTGGAACAGTATGATCGTTTACGGCCTGTCAAGCGAACGAGCATTTCTATGGTTGTAAGGAAAAACGCCGCATGCGACAATTTCTACAAATTTGAGTTTATGCATTAATTGAGCTTTAGAGTGTAGGATTTACGTATTTACTAGAAAAAAGTGATGAAAACAAGTTCGAAAGGCTCAGAAAATAATGCAATTTAAGCAACGTCCTGTGTCAAAGTATTGCTAATCAAACCTTTAAACGATAATAGTTTGTACAACCGCAGATTTAAGCAAATTAAACTTTTACGAGCATATTCGTTAAGAAAACCCATTGTCGACCGTGAAGTCGAGTCGTGGCTCTAAATTCCAGCCGACTTATAGATCTCTAGGTGGAAAACGCACTGTTTATCGGTAGCGGGTCTCCAGGAATGCACCTAGCAGCGAGTGCTCGCGCGAGAAGGTGCATTCCTGGTGCAGGATCGATCGTCGAAAGAAGGGGCGACTCGGCGCAGTTCTCCGAGAATTCCTGACGACGCGTCGTCGTCGAAACTTCCCTGCCATTTTTATTTCGCTCGCGACGAAGCGACGCGACGATGGTCCTCCGCCCTCGCGTTCTCTGGGTTGCGAAAACGCGCAACCCCCAGGCAACGGCGAAGTGCGCGCCCGTGTCCTTTTTCATAAATAATCGGCCCCGGAAGCGGCACGACAGTAAGCTCGGCGCCGTTTTTCCGACGGAATTTGACATCTCCTCAATGCGGACGTTCGCGGAGAACGCTCCCGGAATTATTCAGATTCGACTCAAAGATCTTCTTCCAACGCTTTCGGTCGCTTTCAACCGGGGAAAATGTCTCGCGATGTCAGACCCCCTAATTAAATACAGAGCGACGTTCTCTCTTCTTTTCCTCCTCGTTTTCTACGGAAAATTTCTTCCTGGCCCCTGTTAACATTTCAATGCCAGATCAAGCACATTTTCTTTCCCGGAATAGTTGTGAGGATTGCTCTAAACGTTCGTAAAGATACTCGTATATTTATGAAAAATAGGAATGTTATTTCTCTGTTCAGAGGTTTTACGAATTTATAAGATCGATACTCTCGAATTCTTGCAATTTTTTTATCATTTGAAGTTACGCCCGCCCGTTTCTGCCATAATTGCGTAAAATCCGAAGTGTAGCAGTAATATATTCAAGTATTTCCTTATCTCCTTTACCTTTGACAATGTAATATGATGCCGAAGCGATTTTATACAATATTGTGCGTACAATCGAACGCATTAATCAAGTTCTGTTGCAGACGAGAAAATCGCATGAAAATTCCCCGGAACTGCATCGATGATGGTCCGCATATTGAATTAAACTAAAACATCGCCCCGGGAATTTCAGCGGGAATTATTATTATTACCTGCCGCGTTAACGTGAAAAGCTGGCGCGCAGTTTTCCCTGTTCAATTTGGTTATTCGGTGAAATTAGGATGATAGCGGATCAGCCGAAATTGTAGTGGTGTCTGACATTTCGCGTTGAATACGGTGTGTCGGTCACATTTCGAGTTTTATGAAGTGATCTTTTCGAGTATACCAAATCGAATAGAATAATAACAAATGTAGTTCGATAGAATGATGTTCTATCATCTAATGGAATGCTGTAATCAGCCGTCATGAAAATTGAAACAGTTTCGGCGAGAATGGCGGATTGCAACGCCGGAAGTTTTTCGAAAACAGCACTTTCCGCGTCTTTTGTGTAGTTTGCAGCGAAGCGTTTGTTGCACCGTGATGCACAATGCTCCAGGCGAGAAATATGGCGGAGGAACAACGTAATCTCAGAGTTTCGGACACTATCAGCTTAAAGTTCGGGACCACCTGAAGCGCGATCCCTCTTTGCGACGGAAATGCTACTGCTGAACGAGGACATGGGGCTTGGCTGATGGGTTCTCATAAGCCGTTGTCTCGGACATGGTCAGGGAAAAATTCTATGGTGCTTCCTAACACTTTTGAACCGAGAGAAGCTTCGCTGTTGGTAGAATGTACCGATTAAAGGGAGATGGTGGGCTATTTTTCTTGCGAGATCATCTTTGGCGGTGGTTTATGCTTCGGTTTTCCTGGTTCGGGATTTAGGCTAACAAGCTCGGTGGGTTTAAGTTAGGGGATGCTGTATAAAGGTCAGAGACATCGCTGATATAGGATTAATTTTCTCAGAATGTTTTTCGGGGGTTTTTTTTCGGGAAACTGTGACGGTGACACTTCAATTTTTCTTTAGTGCCCAATCAGGTTTATGCTTGATTATGGTTCTGATCTACTGTTCTTATCTTGAGTGCTGTGCTCGTGAATTTTCTAGGCTATATTCGTACAGAATGATTCTGTTTTATATTCTTTTATAACACGGAATGTGCGATTTTGTATTTAATACTGAAATTGTGTGTTCCCTCGCGAAAATGAGAAAGCTGAATTTATACAGTGTCTTAATGCAAACGCTGTACCGATAACACATTTTCCATAAATGTATTAAAAAGTGTACCTGCAACTTCGTTTTCATTAGATTCTCTCAAACCTTCACGAAACAATGTTGGCTTCCATTAACTACAAAGCTTGTCCTCAGATTTTATGCAAATCCTTAATCGAAATTCCCCGCAGCTATTCGAAGAAGAAAAGTTAGAAAGAAGATTGCATTTCACCTACAGAATTTTAATGCATTCAAAATACAATACATAACGACATTCATAAATTTTTCTACAACACACCTTGCTTTAAACGGCATACACTCGTGTAAAATAAGCCAACTCCGTGTTCCTTTTTCTCAAAATTTACTGCAGCTACCACCTTCAAATTTTTCAATCTTCTAGTACCGTATCAGATGTACATTTTAGTCAAAGGAAATCTTGTTGTATCAAATAGACAAATTTATACACATAACCCTAGTGATGCGAGAATAATATTATTAGTGCAATATTAATAAACATACAGTGAGTCACAAAATTATTCGCTCGCTCTTAAAAAGACGATAACTTTTTAAATATTGTACTGTACGAATTGAACTTTTTTCGGAAGCTAGAGCAATTTGCTACAGGATGTGAAAAAAATTTGTCGAAAATTGAAATTGATCGAAATTGTAGAAAAAATTTTTAGGGATGGTACATGTACACTTTTTTTAAACGGTTTAAGATTCAAATGTTCCAAAAATTTCAAGTCGATATCGCCAGTAAACTCCAAGAAAAGAACCCCTCTTCTTTGAAGACAATTTTTGGCGAATCGACGGTTTCCGGTGAGGGCCCCGCCAAAATCAAAATGAAGTTCATTCTCTGCGAAGTTTTCCGAAGAACTCCGGGTGCATTTTCCTGTCGTCGTTCACAGGCTCCGCAATTTTCTTCGATCGAGGATCGTCCGACCGCGCGGGCGCTCGAGTAAATTACATATTTCCCGGGGTGGGGGGTCGGGGCCTGGGGTCGCGGGTCGCGGGATGAAATCACAAATTCTAAATGCACCCGCTGGGAGTGCAGGCTGTGACGCGGTTGTTTGCATTCAGGCGGCGATCCTTTGAATCGGGATTCTGTTATGAATGCTAATTGAAGATTTTCCAGGACAAGTCGCCGTGGGTGTTTCAGTCGGTCGTCGATGTGCCGACACGTATGTCGCATGGAAATCGAACCGAGCGAATCCTGTCCGTTGGAACTCATCAATTCCCTGACGAAATTCGCTTTTTTTGACGACTTGTCATTTTGCTTTGACGACCAAATGCAAAGATTACAGAATACCGCCCACGCAAATAAGAAGTCCGACGAAAACAAAGATAAAATCGAGCCGGGGGAAAATTCATCGTTTCGACGATCGAGTAACATAAATTTCAAATATCTGTACCTTTTAAGATTCGATATAGAATTTCAAATCGTGATTTAAAATTTGACAAATAAAAGATATAAAATTGCCTGTAAAATCCATTATATAATTATTGATATTTCTGCGAGAATACAGAAAAAATATAAAAATGTTTGAGGACATCGATTTTTATATGTGGATGAATTCATAGGTATGCTAGCATTTATAGTACACTTTGTTTCAGATTTTATAGAATGCTGTCCGCTATAAATGCATAAAAGTTGTTAATCAAGCTGCAGCATCTATATAAAATTATATAAAATTTTTAAAAACTCCAAGGATTATGCTCTGCGTGAAATTAACTTTTTACCAACCATGTCGTTAAGCATGGATATAAAAATTCAACGGCACCGGAATACGCCATTCCGGATCTAAGATGTACGACGATAAGAACGATAAAACAGAACCAGAAGAACACGCAGAATTTCCATGGACGAATCTTGAATTTTCAGGAAAAATATCATGTTTTCTATCGTGTTGCTGTTGCGATGTACGCAGACGTTCTTGCGAACGTGGATCTGTGTAGATGAATTTATACAGGATGGACCTAAATAAAAAATTTAATCTCTTTGCTAAAGCTTCCGCCAAAGTGTACAATGAGGCAACGTTCTCGTTAAACTCTGCTAAAATTTATGATGGGGGTTTATTTTAGATAAGGTTGCCGGATATAAATTCATAAAAGCTGCAGCCTCGATCATGTAGGTCAGCAAACACTCTGTTCGCATAATACATTTTTTGAAAACCCAAAAGATTATATTTTCCGTAAAATTAACTTTAAACAAATCACATGTCGTCTGTACGAGTGTTTCATTTGGAACATGTGTAGTACTCATTCTAATGTTAATACATGTATACGTATGGTAGACTGTATAGTAGATCCGTACAGATACAAATGAGTGGACTAAATTTATTATTATTATTTATTTATTGCTTTAAACCAAGAACATTTCGGTTAAATTTATTTAGAGTTATCGATCAATTTGAGATGAAATCTGTGTTTGTATTTTTAGCGTTATTTTCAATTGAAATTACGAGAGGTGTGGGTAAATTCCAATGCGTGACATTTCCAGTGAAAATGCCCGAAAAGTTTGTTTTTTCGGAAAAAATGCGATCGATTCGATTGTTTATCGCGTTACAAAGGTCATGCAGTTTCCAAAATTAGAGTGCATCGTTTCTCCTTGACGTTTCATCGGAATTTCATTCGAACGCGACTACGAATGCAGCGCTAATGCACCGAACGCAAAGTGCTCGCGAAGTTACTATCGAGCCTGTCGATAATTTATAAACGCCCGGTTTAATACTTTCGGCGTGCTGTCAAAGCTGCAAATTATTATCGAAAACATGTCGGCTATGTGGTGCCATTCCCGTTGTTCGTTCTCGCACACATTTTTTCCGCGAGAGTGTCCGCCGCATTTCCCGGCAAGCGTTTGAATAATTAAAGAAAATCGTAGAAGTTTCGCAAGATGAACGCGGAGTAGACCGAGCCTGGGTACCTGCTCGAAATTAAAAAATTTCTTCGGCGATTTTTCACGCAACTTTTGCACACCACCCATTGTCCACGCTGCTGATGCGGTATGCAAATTGGTGCTCGACAAATTACTTTGCACGGTTGCGGTTCCCGTTTCCTAAGCGTTCCGCCGCGGCGCCGGTATTCTTAATTAAGTTTGTAAGTGACCTAATAGCGGAAACAATTTTAAAATAATAGAAACCTACAGCACGCACACGAAAGAATTCTTTCATGACACAAACTATTTCGTTTTTGTCCTTCTATTCGTCGATGTTGCGATTGTTAGTATTCTGCGAATACGAGTAAAGTGTATATCGTAGAACATTCTAAGTATAATATTGTTTTGTGCATGAAAGGAGCGCCGCGTCATAGACGCGTACGCGACAAAATATCGATTGCTGTACGATCCAGTGCTGCGACCAATGTAAAATAATTGACGTCTGTCTACGAAGCGTCATCGTTGCGTAATTGTCGCTACATTCTGTCGTCAGTATGATTAGTGTACGCTGCAAAAGCAAACTTCACGTCAGTTACGAAAATCAAACGAAGATGTCGAGTGACGAGGAGGGCGAGATTTTTTATAATTGCGTTCATACCACATCATATAAATAATACAGATACACGAAATATCTCGTTCATAACATCGTCTCTTCGACATCGTGGAAACGAAATATCTCGTTTAGCATTATCTTCTAATCATTGCTTTACAGCTATAAACGTTCTGCGATCAATATTTCTCTGTATAAAGGATACAGAAAAGAAGTACGCTTCTCTGACGCGATGCATCGTGGACAGAGGGCTGAAAATTGCCAAGCGGCATTATTAATTGGCATTTTTAGTGGATAAATTGTGATTTACAGCGGAGCGTGAGCGAAGAGGGTAAAGGAAGAGAATGAGAGTTTCTTCGAGAGATCTCGCTCGCTTCAAGTTTGACGTTGAGCGAGTTACCGTCTGCATAAAATTCGCGAGCGTTCCACGTCAATTCCGTCCCTTCTTATGGCTGTTCTCGGGACTTTTTTTGTAAAAAAAGCTCGCCCTCTGTGTTTTACGCGTCTCCGAGCTTCTCGGGGAACACTCGAGCCATCTAATTTTTTAACGTAAGAGCAAAAGGGGGCCACGTCACGCGACGACGATTACCGTTGGAGTCGTCGCCCGACGTCATTACAGTCGGATGAAACATCCGTCCTTATGCTCCGTTCCGCTCCTCCATTTCCCGTGGAAAATGTAGAACTCGCGGAATACAAACGTTTGCGGAGGAAATTATTTCGGCTCGTGGAACGACTAATGGCCTCGACCGCGACCGGTTGAATTAATATTTCTCGAGGGGATATTATTCAAGCTAACACGGTCACGCACGATTGATACCGGCCCGTTTGCCATCCTGTTACTACAATTTTTAATTAATACCGCGGTAAGGATACACGTCGAATATTGTTTCCTTTTTGTTTTTGAAACTGGCCGATGTCCCTCGGATTTTACGTAATCACTAGACCGCGGATCTTCATGCATTTGTAAGAAAATTGAGTAGATGAAATTCAAAATTGCAGGGAAATTTTGGAAGTTGAAGATATCGATTACATGATTTCTCATATATTAAAATGATGAGGAAATAGTATTCCATTTGGTTTCTACTTCTTGAAATCGACGCAGACAATTTTTCTTTCGAATAAAGATCAGGCTGTCTAGTAATCACTATAATGGGATCTTTATCATGAACATTTTCTTCGTTAGATGGGACCGTTAGTTTAGTAATTTAGCGTTAAATCTTGAATTCGAATGCGCCTAGGTGCACGAGGTGTACGAATACTTTAGTCCGGGTTCTGTACACGACCAACGAAAATAATGGCGATATTAATTTTCCCGGTTCATTGTTTTCTTTAAAACGTACCCCGGTGCATCGGTTCCGTTCGTGCCCGGCGGCTCCAGCTCGGAAACCGCTCCGCGCAATATCGTATTTCAAAATCCCTGTTTAGCATAAATATCCGGGCAACAGCCGAGGCGAGCACAGGCAATTCCGGTAGGAATTCCGCGTACAGAATGCGAGGAGAAGATGGAAGGACAATACGTTGCCAGCGGAAGGAATATGAAAGAAATCGGGGAAAGATAAAAACTGAAAAGTAAATCCAGAGGAGACCGGAAACGGTGCGGAGGAACGTTAAAAAGAATCAGCGAGGGAAGCACAGTTTTATTTAGATTTCTTATCGGAACATTGTTATGGGAACGAGAAACCGGGCGTTTTGATCGGAGAATGAAATACGAGCCTGGTCTTGTTGCGCGAGTCCGCAAATCCGACTAATCAAACCGAGAATCATCGTTTCATAAAATGTACGACGCATCAAGTGTTTTTCAGAAGGAATGGTACTATTATCTTTACGTTTGAAGCTGCTGATTATCCTAACCCATCCAGAATCGTTTCCAGGAACATTCACTACGTCGTATTCGAGGAAAACTGATACGACCATCTAGCGTATATCCAGTCTAGAAAAATTGTGGAATGTCTCGTGAATAGCGGAAGATATCGGCGCGACCAAAGCCGAGAAAGGATTCATTTCGCATCGACGACTCTTCGTCAGATCCTCGCGGCTCAACATTATGTTCTCGATCTGTTTCGAAAAGACTATTTGAGGAGCCAATCTCGGGGGATAGCGCAAAAGTTTCGCTCGAATGGCGCGACGACGCGACGCGGGGATCTGATTTAATAAGCTCCCCTTTCCTCCGTTTGTACAGTTGTCGCTCAGCTAACTCCACCTCCGGTATTCCCCCGTTTAATTGCATGCACGAGGCATTAATTATAATTGCTGTTAATTAAAACAGACGCGGAACACCAGGCTTCGGCGTTTCCGCGATGTATTGTTTTCGCCGCGCCGAATTATTCGAATGTTCCTGGTAATCAGTTTCAATTATCTGCCGACGAAAAGTTGCAGACGATGAAACGGAAACGTCGGACACGAATCAATTAGTGAGAAATCGGACGTGTACTTGGAGGTTCTGTTCACATTGAAATTGAGTAAACACGCGTAAGCATTGCTGTTGAGATTTTATTTTCGATCAAATTATCATATGATTCAGCCAATACAATACTTATTTTTAAATTAAAACGAGTACAGTGCACGAACGTCCCGAAGAGTTAAACAGTTCAGTAACATTTAATACTATAATAAGTACCTTGCAGATTTAAACAGCATAAAATTGTTTAATAGAAAAAGAAATGGCCAAGTGGCTCTAGTTGCAGGTGCAGATCATCTTTATTTCACATAAAAATCCGCAGCCTAATTAATAAACTGGAGCGATACGAAGATTGCCTAGAGTTAGGAGACAGCTTAACGAACGAATTTTCTTCGCGCGAGGTGTTCCGGCTCTTTAAGGACGAAACGATCGTCCTGGCAGCTTGTAAAAGCGTGAATTCTTTCGCTCTAGGAGCCGAGCGTTTTTTATCGCTTCGGGTACTAATCGGATTGCTTCTCATTGATGGTAATAGGTACTCGGCACGAAACGCAACTACAATACCGCTGGTATTTACCCTATGCAATCGTCGTCGACGCAGCAGCGTTTCGAAACCAATCAACTGTTTTACGTCTGGCACCGACACACAATTTACTCGGTTCCTACGCTCCTTACCTTACCACCCTTGGTCCTTCCACCTGCGCACCATTAAAGCCTGTCGTTTCATTTGCATCGGTACACCTTGTAACAGAGTACCGAAAACTCTAGGGGCGAGTTCCCGTTTTCGAACGTTATATGTACCGCGAATATTAGTTTTAATATCGCGGCCGCTACCGCCGCCGCGCAGCGTTTCTATACTTTTCCCAACCGAGAGCGAAACGTTTCTTTTGCAACAATAAACGCGCCGTCCTATTTTCCCCACTTAGTAAGAAGGGGAACTCTTTTTTTAATTGCGAAGCTGCGCCGCGCCGCACCGGTTGTTTCAATGAAATATCCCTTTGTTCGGCTGCGCGAAAATCCGCCCGGGAATTCTACCCGCGGCAATGTCTTGGCGAAATTGTTTTTGAAAATTTCTACCGTGACGAATTCAGGTTTTGGTCGGCCATATATGCTACTTGACAAGAGAACTTCGTCGTGTCGTGTGAAACAGACCGACTCGTTCGTGTAGAATTTTATAACGCGAGGAATTGTGAAATAAATTCAAACGCGAAGGTAGATTTTTTTGAAAATTTGAGGTGCAGGATCAATGGCGCCATTGCAGCGAACGAGGTGAAAGAAAAATGACACCGGACGCTAGAAAAATGACGAAAGAAACGAAAGACGGGAAAATTGTTCGCGAGCTGGCTCCCGTCCGTCGAGCGGAAAATCGTCATGATTTTTTTAACGCGTTTCCGGCTGTTCCAGGGACGAGGCTCGGCCGAACAACGTACTTTAAAGAATATGTCGCTCGCGAGGGCAAATTGTACGTCCGATGCAGCTGCAAAATAGTTGATTGGTTTCGGAATGCCGCTGTCGGAGCTAGCAACGCGCAAGAGACTGAGCGCGGCGCGGCAGCCCTCTCCGCGCCAGTTCCAGATTGCTTTTGTTCGTTCGTTTCATTTATAAGTTTTCATTCGGAAGTTTCAGAGAAAGTTGGTCCTCCTATTAGGGCGTAATGCAAGATCTGTGGCTGTTATTTTCGGGCGAATCTGCTCTCGTTTTTTGCCGGAAATCGTTTCATTAGAATGCTGATCGCGTCGACATTACCGGAAATGTTCTATAATAACGTTCGGCATCGAAATGACACGATTTCAATGTCTTTGAGCTTTTATAAATATTTTATTTTCAGTGCTTTTTGGAATGTGGAAAGGTTATTATCCTTAAAATGGATAAAACATCGTAGTCGCTAAAGATAATAGTTTCACCACACATTTTTGTGTCTGAAATAATCATTCAAGAAAGTAGAAATCCACAGCAATTTTTTCATTTAGAATTCGAATGAATACTTCGCTGGTGACAATCTAATATTGCAGATTGTATGGCAGATTCGAGTTCGGCGTGGGACTCGTCGATTGTGCAGATCCGCGATGCATCGATACGCACGTGCGTCCGATCATTACGAGGCACGAATTTACGAATAGAAATATTTCTGGCTGCTATTTCGAGCGGTTCTACCCGTTGCTCGCATTCGAAAGCGAAACGAGAGACCCTTTTTGTATTCGTATCTCGTTAGAGAACGAAAAGCGTGAACAAGATCAGTGGTGTGCAGAGAAACGCGCCAGGCTGGACAAGAGGAGCCTGATGCCAATTGTTGCACGCCTAGCCCCGTCATAATGCCCATTGAGACGCAAATTTACCAAAATTCACCGTCCGCATTTCGCGAACAGACTTTTCGATTTTTCGATAAGTGTTCCCCGGGATTGTCATTCTTGCTATTTATTTTTCTTTACGCGGACCGTCCCCTTTTTCAGCCGATTTTCAAGGGAAAATCGGTTTAACGCGCTGTTTGGAATATCAAGTTAACATTCACATCCTCCTCCCCAGAATCATTCTACAAAAGATCCTCGCAGGAGTTTTACCTATTTGATTTTGAGCTAAATTATTATTCCGCTGCGTTAATAAGCCAGGTTTTTTAATTTCAAAGTGCAAATGTAATTGCTACTCGAAAAATTCAAGCACAAACGATTAAAATCTGTTAAATAACAGTGGTAAGTAACTTGTCGGTTAAAACACTCTTAGCAGAGTCGTGTTAAATCATTATTGCACTAAATGAAGGCTTAAAGCATGTCGCCACTTACTTTGAACGGTAGGCTCTTTATCGACATGAAACCTCAGAGTGTTCGCCCGTCTGGAAAATTTCAGTGTGTGCCACATGTCATCGTTCAAACCTTGGCCAGCCATGAGAACCTGCAACGGAAATTTTTACAATCATACACAATTTGTTATTTAACAGTTTCACTTACTAACACATTTTTATTATTTGTTTTAACATTTCACAGAAATGGTCTAAACATAAACCGAAACGTCGCAAGTTGAATTTTCATAAATTGCAAAATTGCTTTTGAATAACAATTTGATCGAACCATTGCGCCGTTAACATCAATATTCTTTGTTATTCAAGAGTATTTGCATTAACGAAAGAAGCCTGAAACGGTAGGTATGGCTAAGTTTGTATATGGGACGTTCGTCCAGAAACGAGATTGATTACGCGTTGCAGGATGTATCCGCTCGTCGTCGACTCAAACGCCGAGGAAATTGTGCCGCGACGCGGCGCGGCGCGGAATGAAAGCGCCTCGAGCGGAAACGCGCCGATTGAATTACGTCGCGCGGATGCAATAATGGATACTTAAGCGCGAGCAATTAGCGGGAACCGGCCGCTACCAGTGCTTGCCATTAGGGAAACACAACGAGGCCAGTTTCGGGGTTTAATGAAGACACGGGCTGCCTACGGACTGAAGTTACGAGATCGGTGCATCGTGCATTGCTTCGCCTCAGTTATGCGCGAATCGCAAACCTCCACGCAGAATTTTACGCTTTCCCAATGAACAACGTTGTTTCACTTAACAATCCGATTGTCAAGTTATGATAGTAGAGGATACGGAAGATTTCTAAGAAGTATGATTTCCAACGACACGTTTACTGTGATATTCTAGTGGTTGGAGCGCAGGACGATCTTGATGCATCTGCAGTTAACTGTCCTGGAAGTACGGCCATCGATAAACTAACAATGGCGGACGTGCCTCGTTTGGTTAAACTACTATAAATCCATGGAACTCGTCACTATCTGGTAACTGGTTTCACCTGCGAGGTCACGAGTGATATTCATTTATCACGTGGCACCCAACACACGTTTGTCATCTAACGTCACCTTTGCACCACCGTCATAACTCGTGTGCACGTGGACGAGTATACGTTTTATTATTTTCGATCGACCAGCTCCGAATCGCGTCATCGAAATCGAAACGTTGGGTTGGGACTGGTATCTTTGCAGACAATGGTTGGCAACATTACGTGCTATGAACGCAGAATTACGAGCACTATGAAACCTTCAACAAAATGGCTACATATAAAACTAAACCGACCACCTGTAAAACCACGAATCCAGGTACCACTCGCATCGACAAAAGTTCCTCTCTTCGACAACGAAAGTGAATCAACAGGACAACGTAGTTGTCTCTATCAAAGCTCCTCTCGTTATCAGCGAGAAGGAACGAACAGGACAACGTAGGGCACCTAATAAAACGCCAACATGTAGGAGAACAAAATCAACCGTCCCCGAAATCATCAACCCAGATTAAACACGGACGCGTCGAGCAGAAGTTCCCCTCTCATTGCCAGCGACAAAAAAAAAAGGAAAAAGAAAAATCACGCTTCCTTTGTAGTCGATTCCGATGAAACGAGTAGATCCGACGCGGGTGGATCTCGATCGCTCGGCTGGGTTGCTTTGAATACCGGGTTGCTCGCGTGGAAATCGGACGGTAGCGATCGTGTGAGAAAACGTTGTAGAGGATAGAGGATTGGGTTCTCCGTTTATCTCTTGCTCTTTCTCTCTCTCCCGCTCTTGGATGCGCGGGGCTGTGTGCCACGGCAGAAAGAGCACTCTCGCCGGGGTGAAATTACACAGAAAGTCTATCAGTAGGCGGATATTACGGTTCCCCCCCAGGGGAACTTTATCGCTGGCTCACGCTCGGATAATCGCGCGTCCCTGCCAGGCCGCCTAGCTGCGAATCAATCTGGCAATTAAGGGACGTTTTGTCGCGGTGCTTGAGCTCGATCGGGTTTTATCGAATTCATCGGAGGGAGAGAGGGAGGGAGTGGTGCACAGCGCAGGAAATCGCAGCTGCATAAAGCGTTCAATCGTGGCCCGGTGCGACGCGACGCGACACGATGTGCCATGCCGCGGCATAGCGTGGCGTGTGATAGCATTATCGATTTCAGACGACCGCGCGCGTCTTTTTGCCAGGCTCGAACGATAAGCTGTTTGCTGGAGCGGCGTGTTATGGACGGTGCTGATCGAACGAGAACCTCCCCCATTGCTGATGAAACAGCTGCAGCGGCATTGCTACTTTTATTCCCGAGTTTAATAGCTGGGCACAATTGTTGCGAATTATTGACCGCGCTGCCAAGGTTTAGCACGTGTATTCGCTGATTTGAGGAAACCAAAGAACTTCATTCTGTTGGATCCCGGTGAAGAAGTGAGCAAAGCACGTTTAACAAACGAGAGTTTATTGGGACCGTTGGATGATCTATCTATATAAATAAAAATTAAATGCTGTTCGTTGGTAAGCGTATCATTTGAGAACGACTCGACCGATTTGGCTAATTTAAAAGTTCGTAATAGTCCGAATAAGGTTTTTAGGGAAAGGAAAATTGGAAAAGTTGTCCGGAGAAGAATGAAAGTGCTTTACTTCTGACTTAATTCAATCGTGATTTAAATTTTGGATGAAAACCGCATGGCTCCAAGTCACAAGCCAGGTACATTACACATTTCCAGCATTTCAGCAGTGTACTGCTGCAAAATCGTTATTAGATACAATGATCAATCAGAAATACATTTTTTTTCTCATTTTTACTTTGTTTACACATTTCCAATAGCTTTTCACAAATTCACAAATCGATCGAAATTTGGACAGGGCAATGAATGTTGGGTCAGCTAGTAAATTAATAATAGCAAGTCCTCAATAGTTACGACCCGGTGAAATGATCGCGAGCAAAGCACGAGCGTACAGTTTTTGATTTACAGCGTTTCGATGGACTCCGAACCGGTAATTTGCGTTTAATTATAACGCTGTGTGCATGCACAGAAAATACTAGTACCCTGTCGATGACATTGCAATTAATCAATAAAGCAGGTCATGAAATCGAGCTTAATACGATTACTCGAGTCTTGCTAAAGGACTTAATTAAATGGGATTCGAACGAAATTAACATTTCGCGCGGCGTGATTCGTCAAAAACGCGGGACACGATTTAGGCGTGTCTCATCCACGGCATAGCGTGTACTATATCTAAAACCGAATCACGGAACACATGCAAAATTGAGTTCTCATTCTTTCGGAGGAACGTTGCGCCGCAACAGCCCGTCCATGTTGCACAGAACGCTATGCTTGTACAGGCGTGTAAATATTATTGTTGAAACAAATCAAACTGTACGTATTGTCTATGTTTACAATTTAAATATTTGCTAGTCCACCGTTGTTACGTGTCCCACTCATAGAAATTGAAAATGTCCTCGGAAAAAAAGTTTTCAACGGAAGCACGAACATAAAACAAATTTCCTCGGCCGAGTTCAAAATGTTAGTACCGTGAATTCGTAACTATGCATCGATTGTAGAATCCGACTTGCTCGGAAACAGCAATTCATTTCTCCGACAGGTACCTGCACTGATTTTTGAGGACTGACGTCCTGAAAATAAAGCTGCAGAGATGCACCGGTAAAAAGGGTCGCGTGAAAAAAATAGTTATTATCAGATCCCGCAAATTCGAGTCGTCATACTTTCCCGTCTTTACCCAGAGCAAATTTACAGACCGAGCCAATTACCGGAACGGTCCCGTACAAAAGCGTACCGGCGCAGCTCGTCGTAGCGCAAACATATTATATGCGAGCCCTTGCGTAACAATAAAGCTGTGCAGGTGAGTTCGCGCAATGCTTCACGCTACTCGAGAGCTGGAGGAGGGCGCGAGGGATGGAGAGAGAAGGAGAGAGACTTCCGGCGTTCCATTCGAGCGGGAATCGTCGTTGGGCCGAGAGGAAACGCGCCGATAGCTCGATGATCGGAGTCTTTCACGAGCGAGCGGCCAAACGTGTCCTCGGTCTTATCGCGTTCATTCTCGAATTGCTTCTGGGCTTCGTCGAAGGAATCGTCGTCGTCGACGTCGTCGAGTAGGTGGAACGATCTCGGTTTACTAGGGGAGAGAGAAAAAATCAAGAACGAAAGAAAGAACGCGTCGCGTCGGTTGTTGGCTGCTCTCGCTGGTTGCTCGATTCTCTCCTATCTCCTTTCCCTCTCTTCTCTTTCTCTCTCCCTCCGAGGCAGAGGAGGAAACAAATGCGCCGTTTCCCCGCGGGAAGAATTATTTCCGAGGTCTCGGGGCATTACTGCCGCTCCGTTTGTTCTCGACGGATAAAACGTCGGGCCGCGGCGAAGGAAAATAAATAGAGATGATGCTCGCGACGATGAAAATAGAGAGCGTGAAAAAAGAGAGCGACTCCGGACGGCCTGATGGGGCGCAGGTCCTACCGGAAGCCCGAGTCCTCCCCGGAAATTGATCAGAGGATTGTAAATATTTGACCAGCCCCGGCAAACTTTAATTAAAATTCGCTATTTAAATATTCCACCCGGGCCCACGAAGAAATTTTCCACGCAAATCGGGTTTGAAACGGTGCGACCGAGTCGTAGATCGTCCAGGTTGTAACAAGGCAAATATCTACGATCGTGGAAGGTAGATCTGGATGGATCATGTGAGTAATGTTTTTTTCCGACGGTTTCTTCTTGCGCGATTTTTTCTTTCGTCGTCGGCGCACGTTGTTTCGAAAACCGAGATTGATTTGATTCCACGGTGAATAACGCGGGATGCTGACCCCTCTCCGTCCGCTTGGAATTGATCGGAGACTCGTAAATATTTGCCGAGTCCGCGAAAAATTTTAATCGAAATGCTCTATCAAGGTCTTCGGGATTATCCCGCGGAAAGTATTGACGGCGCGCAAGATTTTTCTCATTCTTTGCGGTTTTCACGTCTTTTGATTTTCGACCAGGAATTTCAAGTGTTTTCTGTTGGGATCGATCGTTTCCGTGAAATGAAACCGTCGTTGCCGATAACTATATTATTCGAAAGTTTTTTCATCGGGCGAATGAAATGGAGCGTGATGTTTCAATGGCGTCGGAACTCGTAACGATTCGAAACTTCTCTCCATCAGTGATGAATTGTTTGACTTGTCGTATAAATAAATTTTTTAAATATCAATCATCGCCCGAGCGTGCTTAAAATGTATTTGAACCTGTCATGGACGCGTGAAAATGTATAGTGATTTTGAAGTCGGAGAGTTGAGAGATTGTTGGAGATTTGTGCCAATAGTGTGCAGATATAATAAATCGTTAGAACTTGATAGATTAATCAGTGGTGGACGATTAATAGTTTTTACAGTAATATAATTTAGTCTAAAGACCGTATCGAAGTAAATCTGTGAAAAGTATAATGTATTGTTTATTTGCATTTAATGTTTTATTTGTATTTTGCTATCGAAAGAAGCTGTACTGTAGAAATTTTCGAGATCATACTTTAAATTCCGAGTAATTCATCGGCGAGCAAAGCGCAGGTGTGTATGTGTAACTAATTTCGCAATCACGATGCTTCCAGTCGACCGCCCGATAAATCGCCGAGCGATTTCGATGGGGGAGTGGTGATTCGCTCATTGGTCGGTGCATAATGCAAATTCGTTAACTCTATCCCAGCCTCTCTCGCATTATATTCCTTCATCTCCTAATTACACTTTTCGTTTGCCCGCGGAATCACAAATAACAATGGAATACCCATTCTTTCACTGCAATTCTTCATTCCCTTAACTACAGCTATTTTAGAACAATTAATAGTAACAAATGCACTGAACTGTCGATAACAATATCAATTATATTATCAGCAATACCAATGTGCAGATATTTGTATATTTTGCTAATTGTATTCATAGGTATACACTAGAAAGTACAAAAGTTTCTGAAGTGTCACAATAATTGTGGAGTAGTGACTGAAACGGAGTAATTACAGGATTACGGAAGTACTAGCAGAATTTATTCAGCCAATCTTGGCGTTCAAGATAATTGCGTGAAAGTATTTCACCGAATTCATTGCCACCCACTGTCCAGTATTCGAACAATCTATATTGCAAAAGTCGGTGGGTAATTTTGCGCGCCGTTAATTAATTCGACCCGTTTAATTGGCACACAGCGTTCACCCACTGACCCAGATTTCATTTCCACCTGTTTACCAATAGGGCCGCTTCGAATCTATTTGCACGTGTACCGAGACGGCGCGGCGTGTATACATATATATATGTATATGCATATGTGCATCTATGTATATGCATATTTATGTGTAGAATTCAATTGATTCGATTCATAAAATGCACCGCGATACTATTTCCTTCGTTTCTATTCCTGTAAATACAATGCTATACTAAACTCTTCTCTCAACTGTTTCATCAATTTATCTTTCTCAATCCAAATCGATTAAAAGATTTTGTAATTTATACTAATAGTATATAGATTTATATTAATGGATATTGGAGTTCGCAAATATACTTCTGAATAAAGAATAGTTATCTCGTTCAAGGACCAATGGAAGATATTATATCGACAGTTAATGAACACGGTTACAGACGATTCCATTTTCTCGGAACTAATTAAAAGGTTCATTACCATATCAATTATTCCGTTTAATTATCGAAACCGTGTAGAGGCCGAGATTGAAACATAAACGTAAATTACAGTCCCGCCTAATCGCAAAGCGGTTGTATTCTGCGATTCTGTTTCCACTCGAAATAGCTTTGCTTGCAGCTAGGTTGCGGATTCTGTCTACGTGTCTGCCAAAAATATCATAATTACAGAAACCATATTGAAACTGTATTATTCACGGAATTTGAAGACGTTACGCGAAAGAGATAATTCGAGTCTCAAACAGTATCGAATCAGAAAATAAAATAGTATAATTTTCCACTAACTCGCCGAGCCATATTAAAATTGCATACTGAGAATTCTAACTTGTTAAATAGCAACTATGAAATTATATGAAACGCGAGACTCGTGTTTTTTCTCAGAAAAGTTAGATTATCTCAAGGATCCACCGTTCGAGTCGAGCGACGAGTACATCGAGTCGTTTAGAGTAACGTGAAATGATTATGATCCAATTTTACAATTAGAACGCAGAAATTGTCAGAGGCCCTTCCACGGGAAACAAACCGTGTAACTCGTAAGCATTCGAGATTCTGCAGGAAGCAACGTTGTTCCACTATAGAGAAGAGCAGCTCGTATCTGTGGTTTCAGTTTGCGTTACGGTGAAGTGTGGGTGTGTAACGAAACGTAGCGCGTACCTACGTGGGATCTCGGTAAAATGAACCAAGGAGGCAGCCTGTATTGATTAAATAATGACTGCTGAGCGCTTCAACTTTGCATCGACCGCTTTCGAAACTGTCTGTGTGTATGCCAAACTAAGTAGTTTCAAGATACGAGGCAAACAACTATCGTTTTCTGTACATGTACATAACTAGACTGCGGTTCTTTACGTAAAACAGAAATTTGCTGAGTGTGCGAAGGATTTCATAAAAGTGTACTTTTCTCGTGGTCACTTCAATCGGACATTCGTTAGAACTTTTTAAACCAATGCTTCTAATTAATTATAAAAAATCAGTTCGTTTGGTACAACTATAAAAAGTTACTCCATTTTAAAAAGTGTACGAACACTGCTTCCACTGTATGTATGTCTGCTATAAGCAGACATAGTTCAACGAGGACACGTCGTACGATTTTATTGGAGAATTTTACGTCCGTGTTCCGGAGAGGGGAGGCACGTAGGAGGCGGCAATGTTAAATAAAAATTCGTCGCCCGTAACAATAATTTCCGCAGCGGAGCGGGATGTAAGGTGGAATATTGAAACGTCGTCGTGGCGTCGACGTATTACGCGAATATTATTCGTCGATCGAACGACTATACACAGAGAGAAAGCAAGAGAGAGACGGAACTTGAACGTTTCGCTCGTCTTCAGCGAGAGTACTTTCCGTTGAAGAACCGGAATCCCGAAGACCCGCCATGAATTACAACCACGGGACTCCATCGGTTGCCACTATTTCCGTTCGATTTGAATTTTTACAGGCAATTTATTCCATCCCGCTGGAACCAGCCTCGCAGGATCGATGAATTATGATTGTTGCGCAAGGTCGCACAGAATTTCATGCGTTATCACGCCGCGCCGGCGGTGGCGGTCCGGGAACGGCCCAGGTTAATGCTCTTTACGTTTACGATTAGCCACGGACAACACGCTGGTAATCCGAGCGGAAAAAGTGTTGATCCTGGAATTATTTTGGCGATAGGATTACCGCTTTTCCGCTCGACCTTGTTACACGTTCGTTATTTAAATATTTCACGGGTACCGGTGTTTCGCGAATCACGAACGCCCGCGCTCGCTTTAAAAATCGCGTCGCCATTGCGCCACGGGTTCGTTTAATTATTTAAACGCCCTCATAAAATGCTGTTTTCCGGAATTTTTTACATTTCCACGCGAAATATTTTCCTCTTAAGCCTCGAGCAGATTTTCGCAACGAAATTTGAAAGTGTAGTAACTCTCTTAATTTGTTCAGAGCTGTTTCTTAATGATCCGACGAATAAAATTCAATTTCTCTTTGTTAAAATCTCACGCATAATATAATGTTTTCCTGCATTTTTTTCTCGTTTAGTAGTAGAGTAGACGTTTAATGTAAATTTTGGAACTTTGCTGCATCGCTAGCGCATGAGCGTTTCTCGAATACTTCGCTCAACGTGGTTTTTGGCGCCAAGGGATTAAAATCAGCCGTTCGACAAGGGTTGAAAAGAATTTAATAAAGCGGTGGAATAACATTAAAATTGTTGGCTCCATACATTTTTCGATATTCGGTTTATTTTTTCGCCACGACAGGGCTAATAGCCAAATGTTCGATACATACTTCCATTTTATACAGAATGTATATTCTATATTTAACAGGAATAATAGTGAGAACTGCTGAATATTTAAATTTTGGAAATAGAGTTTCCTTAAAAAAATGAGGAATTACATTAGCAGTAATAAATCCTATTTTAATTAAAGAGTGAATACGTTAACTGTTACAAACGTCAGCATAAAATAACAAGTAAGAATTGTTTTTTTAATTATTGGATTAAATTGTTTCATTAAAATTAGACTCACCTTTTCCTTATCCCCGATGTGGATCAGCATCTTCGCTTTGCCCATGTCCAGGTAGATTTGCAATCTATCAGGACTATTTTCGAGACTCGTTGCCAAAAGCAGCCCTTGTGGCTTGGTGGTTTTGAAACGCAGACTGAGTTCTTCAGCTTGCGTTTTCGAATCCTCCGGCATCAGCGCTGTCATTTGTTGCGTTCCGTTTAAATGCAGTGTCGATGCATCTGTAATACACAAAATAGAAAATCATAAAGAAACAATTATAGGATAGAGTTCTCGTAGGTGAAAACGTTCTAAACAACGAGTTAAATGGTGTTCGACTGCAGAGGGGTGCATGAATATTGAATTGTTTCGAATTATTGCATCGCGAGGCAACGTGCAGGAATTTCTTCGTTGAGGGGACAGTTCGATCGGCCGGAAAAATCCCATAAAATGGAAGCTAGAAGGAAAACTCGGTCTTACCTTTTCCGCATGTAGGACCGGTGAAGGGTGTTCCGGTACAATCGCAATGGAACCTGTTCCACCCCTCGAGACAAAGGCCGCCGTGCATACAGGGCTCAGAGGGACAGTGGGGCTGGTGAGAAGGACAAGCTGGTCTGACAGCGCCTGCAAAATTGTCCAGAGAAACGAAATTACGTAGACAGTGACAAGTGTTTCCGGTTCAAGTCTTCCATCCGTTCAGGAACGGCATTCTTTCCTTTTGCAAAAATTTGTGGTCCTCCCGAGGAAAACATTTCTGTCCCTCGGAAACGGATTCCATGCATTTCATCGTTCATAATACCATGCATAAGAGTCCAAAAAGACCAGCGAATAAACTTATGTTCGCACCGCAGCACAGTTTTTTCGCGTGTACTCGTATATCACCTGTGAGCTGTTCAAATTGGATGCAGTGTAATTTATTGTCCAATTGAATCGGTTTCCGAATTCATTTGTGGCGAGGCAGACTAGTTCTAGAATCTAAATAATCTTTCGTTTCCATTCTTATACATGAAAATGCAAAAGTTATTCACCATGAAGCAAATCTACACCAGAGAATACTATTAGAAACAATTTATACGATTAAACACCGTAGCGTAAATCTTAGGTATGAAACTCCTAATGTCAATTAAATAATGTTCATTTTTTAGTTAAATGTGTAAATAGTTTTTCTTTAAATGGTATGAATTAAGTAAATATCAATTTCCAATTTTCTTGAATGACGTGTAAATTAAATTTGCTCGATATTGCAGTTCTAGTGATGATACCGATTATTAAATAATATTTTTCGTATCATAATTGTGCGATACAACACAATAATTTATAAAGAAGTATAACATTAAAAACAATATTCTACGTAACGAAGTCGGAGAACGGTTCAAGTGAATTTTAAAGGAACACTCTGTCACAAGCTGTGGTGTCCGAGTGGTTAAGGAGTCAGACTCGAAATCTGATGGGTTATACCCGCACAGGTTCGAATCCTGTCCGCAGCGAAAATCTTTTTTTTTCGAAAAAATGATTTTTTTTTGCTAATTTCACATCCTCAATGCACATAAACATATTTTACGTAAGAAATAATAGTTAACAATATTTTTATAAAATGTTTACACCTTCAAATCGCTGTTCTAAGTGTACGACCAAGTGACTACTCGGTTTAATGTTATTAATTCTTTCACAATCTACATGTGTATATCCATTGCACAGTTTTTCATATAAATTCATTACGCGTTGAATAAATTATTAAAACTTAGCTCTGGGTACACGCAAATCTATCCATTATTCGGCTGAGCGAAGCCTCCGCTTTACGCGGCCGCTACTGCTTTCGCGTTCCATTTTAAACGTAATTGTAAACTCACGATGCACAGTGTAAATTGACATAATAAATTAATTAAGCTATTGCAGCGACGCTGTATAGGAAATACGCCACATTTCATAAATGATGTAGAGACAAGAATACAGTAAACGGGAAGTTCGTGCGTTGCAGCGTGCATGTAACTCTATTAATATTTTGTGTGTTACATTATGTCGAATATTGTTCGCTACTAGTCGTCAGCCAGCTATTACTATGAATACTGAATTAGTATAACGTTCAAGAGAATAAATTCTGGACAAACAGACAACCTTTACACTTTCTGTTTATCGACTTTTATATATTTATATATACCTTCTGTTGCCAAGTACAGTCTACCAATTTTAAACTCGCAGTGGTTTAGATTTTTAACATATTTTTACTTTGAATTTAGATAAATCAAATACATATATTAAGAGAAATAATTTTTGCGAAACATTAGAACAATCAATAAATTTTTATTATAGTATAGCTACTCGATGTAGCAATGGATTCCATCCGAATTATATTTTAGTCAATTACGTGTTCATTATTATTTGAAGTGACTCGTTGCCATTTATTGTTAAGTGAGATTATTTATTAATTTTCCTAAGGGATGGTTTCGGATTTAGGAAAATGGCGAATTGCAGTTTTTCGCTAGAGAATTGTTTCCATTCTCTTACCAGAGTCTTGTTGTTGAGCATATCCGGCTATATCGATCGGCAAGCCGTCTATGACAAGCTCTCTCATGCAGCCGACATAACCCTGTCTCAGGGTACCTGTCCACAATACTGGCGGCAATGTTAGGGGTGCGAAGGGTGCGCCCACACCTCCTATATATAGCAATCCATCCAGGTCTAGTTCCGTAGAATCACCTGGAAAATGAAAATGTTTGAAATTATTCATTTTCAATCTCTGTGTTGCAAGTTTCTTAAATTTATTTGGTATTCAAATATCTACTCGTATCAATTCGACTTGTATCATTTCAAATTTCATTTAATTTATTTAATCACACACATGTAACTGCTATTTGCAAATTTTCAAATGCAAAAATAGCACCAACGTGGTCTCTGAAAATTTGCAAAACGAATTCAATATATCCTCCGTAAATGGTGTTTAACAATTCAATTTCGCTGGGAAAACCTGTTTTATTTACGTTACATTATTAATTATATCAGACTGATGAACTGTAATGCAGCTTTTATTAAATAGCAAACGAAATTTACCTTCGAGATTGCAAATTAATGACTCTAGTAATTTGATGTGTGATCGTGCATAACGTTTTCAATTGAAATCATTCTCTGTAAGGAACATGTAATACATATTCTTTATCTGTCGAATATGATTTCAATTTCAGTAGGTCTGAACGTTTCATTGAATTTGATACGTTCCCGTTTCATGAATAATCTAATATATTGAACAGAATGTTTAATCTAATATATTAAATATTCGACGCGATCGGACGTAATAGGATGCTAAAAAATGCTAAAAAACATGTTTCATCGTCGACACAGAGAAGAAACCGTATCATCTATGTATGTGGTAACTTTTACGCCGTTTCCCTTGAAAAGATGAGAGTTTCACCGTTCTGACTGTAGTTTCCCGTAGTAGGCACTCGACATAGATCAAATGCAGCGAAGCTTATCTGTGGGTGTAACGAATACCACTCTCTCTTGTCATACTACCTCTCTTCTTCTCTTTTTCTCTATCTCCCTTTCTCCCCCACGCTCTTCCGACTCTCCTAATCGAGTTTCGTAAGCGATATCGGGACGTTTCAGTGACAAATGCAGAATGGTAGATGATAAATCGATGTCCGCGTAATTCATACGCTTACGGTTTCTTCCGCGTTTCGACCGATTCATGACGCGTAAAATTCGTTGCCGGTCTATCATTCACCGATACACTTGATGTATTTTTAATGATCGATTATTTATAGCTGCCGGGCCTGTCGTGACTCGCATTCATCCTCGGATAAAGTACAAAATGCGTCCCATTTATAAACATTCTTCGCGTATCCATTTTTAAGCTTGAATTTTTTAAATCTGCAGTGATTTCAGCCACGAGAAAAGTTTGTCAAAGTTTCCAGAAACGTTTGATCGCATAACATTTACGAGAAAAATCGTGTTTCTAGTTTCTCTACCCTTACGTCGAGATAAAGATCTACGAATAAAATGAACGATGAAATTATTAGAGGCTTTTGTTGTCGCACGATCATTTCTCAGGAAACGATTACAGGCAAAACGGTAAAACGGACGCGGCAAACGCGTATCATAGCGAACGGCGCGGTGCAATATCGATCGCGCAGCGCATTTCGCAACGCCGTTAGCCGATTATTTCGGCGATAATCGACAGCATTTCCGGCGGTCTTTTATTTCCAGAAAAATTCCAGTTTCCGGCGCGGCGCGGCTGTCGCAATTGGACTTTCAGCGGGACACTCGCCGCGAGATTGGTCCGAGTGGTAGAGTGCGCTCAAACTATCGGTAATTATTCGCCGTGGCGGCCGGCGCTGCGCGGCCGTAGAACGTTGATGAGACCCGTTATTCAACGTTAATTAAAAAGTCGCGGGACTCGCTTAAAGTCTATTATCCCCTGCGCAATTTTTTTCCTGGTAGAAAACTAAATTTCGCTCGAAACGGCGCGGCGTGTTGTACGGGCCGCGAATTTTCGAGCGGAGCGGGCTCAAATTACCCTACTACTGCGTTCGGTGGGATGACGTGCCTGATGAAAATAATGGTCCCTCTTCGCGCAACCCTTTCCAGCGAGCGTGCCTAATCGTTCCCTAATCTTTTTGCCGAGTACCGACCGGAACGGCGTTATTTCACGAGCCTGGGAGACCGCGTATTTCAGGGGTACGTGCACGAAGATAACAACAGAGATCCTCGAAACGTTTATTTCCGGTGCCATGCCGCCCCTCGAAAACGGAACCGCGATACGCGACCTAACTATTGTTGCATCTAAGACGCGTTCTCCGGCAACAATTCTCGCAAATATTTCCTACTAACTCGATCTCTAATAGTGCGCCATTGGAAAACTGGGAGGAGAACGCCATTGAAGTTTTCCATTTTCTTTCATTTAATTCTACAAATCCTACTACTGTCTTGTGTCAACATTAAACTGACAATTTTCTTCTGAGCGTCACGAGTCGCTTCCTTCGTCAAAACTTGGAATAATCCAAGTGCGAACTATCAGACGTTAAGATACTGATTAATTTTTCACGGTTGTATGCCTACGACAGGCGCTACATGTCACGCAAATAAGGGCTCAGCCGCGGGACATGACAGGTTGAAGCGATTGCACTCTGTTCTATTAATAGATAGACGAACACATTAAAAAAAAATGTTTCCTTGTACATCGAGGTTGTACCTACATGCGTTTCATGAATATTCATTTCAATAGATTAATAGTTGTCTAAAGAAAAATTCATAAAAATCACTTATCTTCATACCTGTTGAGCCTCCCTCGAATTTAACAAAGCAATACCTACAAATATACCGTCTACGATATCCTGGAAAATATTGTTAAAAATCACATCGTATTACAGCCGTCGTTCCTCAAAATCGACAATAGTTTCCAAGAAACAAATTTACAAGAACCACTTACACGCGAACCCTTTCTGCTCATGAATTAAACAAAACAGTCCTACAAACAGCATCAAAAGTCCAATTCCATTTTCCTCGACCGTTAACGTAAAGCAACATGGGAATATTAAAAAGTCTCCGCCGTTGAAAATTTATTCATGCCGGACCACGTTCCTGCAAACCACTAGACTTAATAAACAAAAAACAATCTCGAAAGAACGGGTTTCGCTCGAAGGGACCACAGTGTTTCTCAGTGGCGAGGCAAAGAAGGAGTAGCCTGAGGAGCTAGCACTCGCAAGATAAATCTTATTTTTCCCAAGGAGCAAGCGACGGGAGGGGTAAAATGGACGGAAGACAGCATCGGACGAACCACGGAAGCATAGAAATAGTGCGAGAGACACGGAAGCAAAAGGGGAAAAGAGATTAGAGTCGACGAACTGCGGGGATGAAGCTCTTTCGACGATGAAGAGAGCTTTTTCTTTGGAAATTGTTACCGCCGACGAGACAGTTTCCAGCGTGGAAGAGGATTTCGGCAGCTGGAACACGCTTGATTTCGCGAGCGCGCTGCCATAATTTCGCAGATCAAATTTATACTGGACAACTTTATTCCACGGAGTATCGCTGAAAGTAATCGCCGGATTTTACTGGCCACCTTCCCGTTAATTAGATGTCTCACCTCGGGCTGGGCATGATGCACTATGCTCCGCGAAATTGCTACATTTTCCATGGTAACGGAACGCGTTCGCTCTCGGTGTCAAGATTGTGCAAATTTTGGAATTTGACGGCGAAATTGCCAAGCAGAAATTGCGACTGGTGTGCACTGTTGCTTTGTACTATAGTAACGGCGAGAATGCGTTCGTTCGGACGATTTTTATTGTAAATTAGACTTCGTTCGAGTTTATGAAACACAGAAAACCATCTATCTGCAGAGTCTTCTAGTCGACGAAGGGAATTTTGTATCAATTCAATTTTTAGAAAATAATCCGTGAAAATGGGAAATTGCATGAAGATCCGCAGTCTGTTAACGAGATCGCGTTTATTCGGATTTCATTAATCACCAAAAACTTCCTCCATAATTCGGAGATCCGCCGAATAATAAAATAAAATATCTGAAAGCGATTATTCAACCGTCAGCCATAGGTTTAGTGTTAATAGCGACGCTGTGCGCGCAACGATCGATGTTACGGTCGCGTACGGTACAATTTCCGGTCCCCGGCGGGAATCAATGATTAATCGGTCGGATTAATTTTTTTGTCGTTTTACAGGAAAAAACACGGTTGCTCGTGGCGACTGCGACTGCGAGCAAACATTATTACAATGGCATTATCCCGGGTAATCGATCCGAAGCGTGTGCGGAGCGGCCGCACGCGAAAACTCATGGAAATTTGTACATAGTCGGAGCCGCGAAGCGAATTACAAGCTAAAGCGCGTCGTGTGCGGTGCCGGCCCCGATTGCACACTCGCATCTGGCTAGATCAGCGTGTTTTCGAATAGATCCGCCCCCATTAAATCAGTCCGTTTGACTTACAGCGCGCCGCAAAAGTCCACTCGTACAACCTATCAGCGGTTTGCGCGACCGTTTGTTTTTTATTTCGGTCGGCCGAGGAGATTATTTTATTGGCTAATCGCGGTTTAAGCCGCGGCGATTCGCGTCGACGTTGATTTAATTGATCCGCCTCCCATCGGGGCGAGGGTTTAATCAACATTCAACGGTTAACGAATCTCGGTTCTCGCTCGAGAGTGAAAGGAGATTACAACTTACGTGTGTTAACAACTTAAGTTTCAATTAGCATTTCGAGTTCACCGTGCTAGGTTTGATCGCGGTTTCGACAATTTTTTAACGCGTCAACGGGACTACTTGCCTGCAGCACGTGTTCGCAGTTGAAGAATTTGTGCGAGCTCGTTCTACCGAGGCGATACAGAGTATCGGAGTGTACAGTTTTGAGGCTGAAATTGCAGAAGGGTCGGGTTTCAAAGGCAAGTTTCACTGCCAAATTAACTGTCCGTGTAATTCGGCTGACCACGATGAGATACGCGAAAGTTCCGCCAGGATATAGTAGGTACACAAATCTCCATGAAACTGTAAGTTTCTTTTACTGGTCGCATCGCTGATTCTTGTTAACGCGAAATTATTAACTCTGCTGACCTCCAGCGCGGCGCGTGCTTCCGGATCATCGTTGTTTGTTTTTTAACAAAATGTTAACACCCTTTTCTTAATTTCACAATTTAATACTTCAAACAATTTGATTGAATTAAATTAAACAAATTAAACAATTTATAAATAGAATTCTAGATTTTTCTATAGAAGTACGCATTTGAATATTCAGCAAAAGAGATCGAATAAAAGGTGTACTAAAATAGTTTTACAAGCCACGCTGTACAATATAAGAAAATATTGGATCTATGATAGCAGAACTGTTTCAGTAAATCTAACAGAACATCGCAGTGCGCTAAACGGTAAAACTAAAACAGTATTGGTCACGTGATATCGATACGCGTATTTCGTTCGTTGAAAGAAGAAGTTTCAAGACAAAGTTGAAATTGAAATGATCGGTCCATCATACCGGAAGTTTTCTCAAAATTCCTGGAGAATTGCCGCCAATCTAATTTCACTGAAACACCTTTTTATCGCGTCGAAATTTACTCGGCAATAACGCTCATGCGCTAATACAAAATAACTTGTCTGACCTATAAAACCCGCGAGATATGCGTATGTTTTCGTGGAACCGTAAACCTCCGGCATCGTAAAATAGCTTCCGCGGATAAAAACGGTTGCTGGAAAATCACTCGACGTTAGAATTTAACGCTATTGAACCGAACGTGCGCGCACGCCGACAGAATTCGAAAGGAAGACAGATTATAGAAAACGGAAACCCCGAGAAAGTGATTTCGGCCGGCATTATTTGTCCCTTGGTCAATGGAGAACCCGAGCCAGTGCATAGCGGCCCGGCCACCATTGAAAACTTGCGGGCTTTTATTTATTTATCGGTTTAATAAAGCCGAGAGACCCTCCAACGGTAATCTGTACCGCTCTTTTTCATTTTCTCTCTCTCGCGCTCTTCCGTTTCTTTTCCTTCAGTTGATAGAAATTCCAGAAAGTTTCTAAGCTGTTCAGTTTCGATTGACTTACGAGACTCTCACCGTACGTTCTGAATATTTATCTGCTGCAGATATTGTCGAAACTTTTCTGCAATTATCGAGTTAACTGATTTTTACCGAAATTTCTGTTGCGATCTTCATAGTTGCAGAAATGTTACACGTGTATAGACTACGGATTTTTATGTAAAATAAGAGTCTCGTGCGTCGGTTGCAACAAACAGGAGTTAAATAAATATCAATTAAAATCTTCCAATGTCTTCACTGTTTTCAGTTTCGACTATTAATTGTTGTCACAACTGTATGAAATCGCGCAGTCTATTTTTATTATTATTTTATGAGAGTATCGTGTGTTTTGACCCTTTCTAATAATTGTTGTGGTATGTATTTGTGTCGACGATGGAAGCACTTCTTCTACAGTATATGCGACAGTAATAAAACTACAAGAATGTATAAAAAATGCTGTCGGGGTGGATTTATTATGTTTCACACATGAAACGGTTAGCTACGGGTGCAGATAAGTGTCCCTGGGTGTGTGACTGTAAATTATGAATGGCTGGCTTCTCGACCTCTCGCGTTTTTCCTACTTCATCGTTTATGTCGCTGCGCAGCTGAATTTAGAGCGTTGTGTGGCAAGAATGTTAAGCATTGTGAATCGTCGTAAACGTGACACGTGATTCGCTCACGGGGGTGGGAGAATTTGCAACGTGTTCCTTCTGTGAACTATACTCACGAGTTCATTTGTTTGTCCAACTTTTGTAATGATTCCCCCCTCAACTGCACGTTTTAAATTTTCTGAAGGTACTATCTTATGGAGATAGTACATTAGATTATCTACCAGCACGGTGTAACGATTTTGTATTTTTGAATTTACATTTTTCTTTCACACACAGCAAACGCAAATGGTCAGGATCTGGATCGAAACCTCGAGAATATTTTGAAAAAATTGCTTGTTTTTAACAATTGATAGATCCTTTGCGCCGAAAACATCATACATTTTTTATGGAGATAGTATTGTATACAATTAGACATGGAGATTAATCTGGTGCAGTTTAACCCTGAAATTAGAGCATTGGCTGACCGTGAACATTGACTGGGCCCACTTCTGGCGCCGCTGAATAGCACGGGTCCCATGGAAATCACCGATACAAATTTCCCGACACGGTTTTCACCTTTAACCGATAACGACTTTGATCGACAATGATTTTGACCGACAACGAATTTGACCAACACCAGATTTGACCGACACCAGATTTGACCGACAACGACTTGAGACGACCACTTCAGTTAGCGAAATTTGTTGTCGGTCAAATCTGGTGTCGGCGAAATGTTGTCGGTGAAAACCGTGTCTGGGAAATTTGTATCGTTGATTTCCATGGGACCCGATTAGCACAGGGGCTGACAGTGTTTGATATCATCTCGTCGGTGGTTCTATTATCGGAACGGTTTCCCGAAATTGGCCCACAGGAATGTGAATTTGCCTACCTGGTGTGCGAAACTCGACAGTCGCCTTGTCAACCGTGACCCAACCTTCCCTTTTGGTTCGACGAAACGCCACATTATGCCACATGCCATCATCGACTCGTCCTTTCGATGGTTTCACCTTGACAGGACCGCTTCCAAGGTCTGCGTGAAGGTACAGGTGTCCATCGAAGATTTCGAAGGCGAACAGGTCTTGCTGCAGGTGCAAACACAACATTTTAACTCATCATTAAAAAACATTGAACAACGAGCTGCTTTGAAACAAATTTTATTTGTTTTAATTGTCCGGAAGATCTAAAGAGGAAGAAGTTTGTTTTACGAGAAACTAAAGTGTAAACAAAAATTGACAGTAATCGAGGGAGTGATCTAATACGGTTACCGTAATTTATAATAGTACACATCATCCTACGCGTTATACGAGATAGAATCACCTGCTACAGACACAAACACAATCCAGAGAAGCATTTACTCATGGGATTCCGTTAATGAGGAACTCGCACGAACTGCCGTTTGCAACAAGTCCGCGCGCTGTGCCATGCCGTCGCGTCGTTTCACCGGGTTTTCGCAACTTTTCGATTTATTTCGCGCCGTTCCGTGCCACACGGCCTTGATTATTCGCGATTTTAATGCTCGCCTGCTCTACGTTGAAATATAATTGTGGGAATTACGCGGCGGTTATTGTTAAATCGAGATAACCGTGTGCGCGAAACAGAGAGAGAGAGAACTGGAAGACGAATAGGGAGCAGCGAAAATGCATTTCGAGCTCGTCATCGTGGCGTAACTGTGCTCCAAAAATTACCACAAACTCGCAGAGGCAGAGTCGTAGAGTTTCACAAAAGTAATTAGAGATCTTCTATGGCCAATTTATTAGCAAGATTAATGAATACAGTACACTAAAGCTTGAAAATAGTAATTACATTAGTGACAATTATTCGATGTTGTTTTCAGTAATTGAGAACCGTATTGTTGATGGAAATTTTCTTTTGTTCCTGACGTACATTGCGAGAGTACTGTATATAAAATATATACAGAGATTAAATTACTTGAAGAAGTTTTCATATTATACGATATGAAACACGTTCATAAAATTAGTTCCATACAGGACAGGATCTTTAAAAAAAAAACTTAAAATCACTTACTCTGGTGTGTGCACCGCTACGACTATACATGATCAATCCATTAGGCTCGTTTGTTCTAATTTTGAAGGACATGCTGCCCTCCGTGGCCGATTTCCAAGGCGGCAGGACCTGAAACAAATCAGACAGACTTCTCTTAGTGCGTCGCTCCTATCCCTCGCCATTGTTTCAGAACGAAAAAGAAACAAACCAGACAGAGAACTGTTTAAGGAACACTGTCCAGAAAACAAGACAACCGAACAAAGAAAAAAATGGGAAAAGAAAGACGAAATCCCTCGACGTCCTGAAGAAGAATGGCGGATTCAGGCAGCAGCGTTGGCGAAGGCCGTCGTGTTCCGAATCCAAAATCGTCTGCTCCCCATCGCTTCCGAGGAGAGAGAGAGAAAGAGGTCCATTCATCATGCACGATAGCTTAAATAATCACGTGTCTCGTGTTCGTGGAATTTTTACTTCAATTTTGAAGCGGAGGCGCGGCGGCACCCGAGTCTCCTGCAGCGGACGCGAGCCGAGTGATTTACCGTTCGCGTTCGCCGTTTCGGGATCGAGGAGTGCAGAAACCGACGGTAAATCCTGTCCCTTGCCTCGCCGTTTCCGATCTCACCTTTGTGTCAATAACCCGCCATCAATTATACTAATTATATACATACACTGGGTGTACAAAGTGTTCGTACACCTTTTAAAATAGAATAACCTCTTTACAATTGTACCAAACGACCTGATTTTTTATCATCAATTAGAGATATTGGTTTACCGAAGATCTGCAAAAAAGATTTTCCAAAAATACAATTTACAAGATTGCATGCAAAAAATTTTGCATGTAACCTTGTACATAATAATTTCTTCTAAAATCTTTTTTGCATATCATTTCATAAACAATACTTCTAATCAATTATAAAAAATCAGTTCGTTTGGGACAATTATAAAAAACTTATTCCATTTTAAAGAGTGTACGAACATTTTGTACACCCGTTGTATCTGTACATTAAATTATGTATTCTAAAATGTTTAATCTACGACAATTGAGAATTTAAGAAGCATCTATGAAGAATGATTATTTTATATTATAAAAATGATCAGTAAAAACCCAGAATAAAATTTGATTGTCTTCCACGACTGGAAACGTCGTTTCACTCGACAATAAATTTTGACATACGCTAGCAAAGGTTTTTAACGTTGTAATAAATGCGTTATCGACACAAGTGCCGAAAAGAATGTTAGGGACGCCATTGACAGGACGTACAGCTTTGACAAAACGTGTTTGCGTACGGCGAGGATCGTTCGGCGATTTCCGAGGTTTTCATTTACTTCGTTTATTTACTTTCGGACGTTACACGCCTGCTGCTACGGAGCGTTCTTTCGTGTCCCAGCGTACAGAAGTCGTTCCGGACGGGAAATGTTGAGCTCGGGTGTCAGAGCGGGCCGAACGGAACTTTACTCCGACGATTGTGTGGAAACTTTGATAAAGTCGGCGCGCAACGGACGGAATCTGGATAAGAAACTCTCGAAAGATCTACCAGACGAATTTCAGTTTTCGAAGTTGATGCTGGGGAATCGAGAGGAGCGGCGATTGTAAATTGATCGTGACATCTTGTTTCGTTTTGAGCAAACTGAGAGAGCAACTTTTCGTGAGGATGGGGGGCTGAACTCTTGCGATGGATTGTACTCGGTGGTTTTTCGGAATGCGTGGAAAATGTACAGTGTTGAATGACTCGTTTCGTCTGAAGGAATAGATCAAAGATTTCAGAGTGTATAACATTGCGTTTTTGCGATGGATCGGTGTCGTTCATCGGTTTAATGAAGTTGTGAAAAATGTACAGGGTCCATTGTTTTCTTTCGCATGGGGGAATAAATAAATAGTTCATTTAAGAGTGTACGAGGTAGTGTTTTTGTAAAGTTGCGAAAACTGTACAGTGTTGAATGTCTTGCTTGTTACGGAGAAAGGAAAATAGCAACTCGTAGAGTGGATGTGGTAGCATTTTTACATGTTAAACAGCGTTAAAACAGTTCACAGTTTCGAATCGAAATTACTCTGTCGTTTTTTTACAATTAAGAATTTCTCACGTAGATGTTTATAGAATAAAAAATGGCACAGTAGCCAAAATTCTGATTTAATAATCTTCCAATATTTTGTAATTTTTTATGTCACGATTCTACCGTAGAAGTTCTAATTGATTTGAATAGAAGCACAAGTTTTGGAACGCGAATCAAAACCGTCAGCGCGTCTCGTTGACGGATTGTTCATTGCGCGGATCGTTTTCCGTTCTGCAGCTGACGTTTTCGAATGAAAAGAAGAAAATAATATTTCTACCGTTCCCTCTTGGACACATCGAAAGGAATTATCGGGCATCTGTTTCACCGATAAAAACGGCGGGTACACGCGAGACTAGCTTTTACAGTGTCGTTCGGGGCGTCTCGTGGATGCCAGAAAAAAAAAGAAACGAAAAATGCCGGAAAGAAACGAGCGACCGCGGGAGGGTTCCCATTTTGTTTGATGTGAATTCATAGCGGTTAGGCGTGCGCTGCATTATTCAGTGTGCCGTGCCTGACCTTATAACGCGAGGCTCCAGTTTAAATATGACCAGGCTACTTTCAACTATCGGAAGCGTGCTACTGTGTGGTAACTATTTCCAGAATATTGAATATTTCTCCTATCTTTTAGTTACATTATCATTTATTTATTAGTTACCGAGCTACACGTAACCGCCCCTAGTTCGATATTATATCGGCTTGCTGTTCCATTAAAAAATAATAGCGATTCTAACGTTGCAGAAATTATTCAGTCTATATTGCTCTTTATTATGTAGATTTACTGGTTAAAAAATCATTCAGCGTAGATTTGATTATTCCCAACTACGTTTGTCTTCGAAAGACAGTTTCCGCGAGTTCTTTAACCAGAAATTCATCGTCTATATGCTCCGTGCTCGATAAACTTCGCCCACCAGCACACAGTCTGCTCAAGAACAATATAACAAGAACCATAAATGAATCTTAATGCATTCCTATGAGACTATTAAATGCTAAGTCGCGAAACTTCGAGTTTGTGTTTCGACTTTTTCTTTCGTGGTTTCATTGTTACTCTCGTAGTCGACACGATGGCCAAACTTTCCTCGAAACTATGAGAATTTTTAGTATAGAATCGTGGGAAATATTTTATAATAAACTAGGGGCCTACGCCCCCCACTCGCTTCGCTCGCCAACCCCCGCGGCGCCACGCTCTCTCCATCCGTCTCCCACCGTTTCTCAATTTTCAGTTCCCCTACGGTAGGCAACCCGCTCGACAATTTTAAAAACCCCTTCGAAAGGCAACCCGCTCGACAATTATCAGCGCCCCTTCGAAAGGCAACCCGCTTGACAATTTAAAATACCCCTTCGAAAGGCAACCCGCTCGACAATTTAAAATACCCTTTCGAAAGGCAATTCGCTCGTCAATTTTCTGTGCCCCTACGAAAGGCAACCCGCTCGACAATTTTCTGTGACCCTTCAGAAGGCAACCCGCTCGACAATTTAAAATACCCCTTGGAAAGGCAACCCGCTCGACAATTTAAAATACCCTTTCGAAAGACAATTCGCTCGTCAATTTTCTGTGCCCCTTCAGAAGGCAACCCGCTCGACAATTTAAAATACCCCTTGGAAAGGCAACCCGCTCGACAATTTAAAATACCCTTTCGAAAGGCAATTCGCTCGTCAATTTTCTGTGCCCCTTCAGAAGGCAACCCGCTCGACAATTTAAAATACCCCTTCGAAAGGCAACCCGCTCGACAATTTAAAATACCCTTTCAAAAGGCAATTTGCTCGTCAATTTTCTGTGCCCCTACGAAAGGCAACCCGCTCGACAATTTTCTGTGCCCCTTCAGAAGGCAACCCGCTCGACAATTTAAAATACCCCTTCGAAAGGCAACCCGCTCGACAATTTAAAATACCCTTTCGAAAGGCAATTCGCTCGACAATTTTCTGTGCCCCTTCAGAAGGCAACCCGCTCGACAATTTAAAATACCCCTTCGAAAGGCAACCCTCTCGACAATTTTGAATACTCCTTCGAAAGGCAACCCGCTCGACAATTTTCGGTACCCCTTCGAAAGGCAACCCGCTCGACAATTATCAGTGCCCCTTCGAAAGGCAACCCGCTCGACAATTTTCGGTACCCCTTCGAAAGGCAACCCGCTCGACAATTTTGAATATCCCTTCGAAAGGCAACCCGCTCGACAATTTTATGTGCCCCTTCGAAAGGCAACCCGCTCGACAATTTAAAATACCCCTTCGAAAGGCAACCCGCTCGACAATTTTTTATACCCCTTCGAAAGGCAACCCGCTCGACAATTTTATGTGCCCCTTCAGAAGGCAACCCGCTCGACAATTTAAAAACCCCCTTCGAAAGGCAACCCGCTCGACAATTTAAAATACCCCTTCGAAAGGCAACCCGCTCGAAAATTTAAAATACCCCTTCGAAAGGCAACCCGCTCGACATTTTAAAATACCCCTTCGAAAGGCAACCCGCTCGACAATTTTCAGTGCCCCTTCGAAAGGCAACCCGCTCGACAATTTTCTATACCCCTTCGAAAGGCAACCCGCTCGACAATTTTCCATACCCCTTCGAAAGGCAACCCGCTCGACAATTTTCAGTACCCCTTCGGATTGCAACCCGCCCTGCGTTTTAGCGTGACAGAACTATTTTATATACAAATAGAAAGAAAGATGATCACAGTGTGTGGAAAATATTCTACAGTCCGCACAGCGTATTTTCGAGAAGCAAGTAGTAGTAGCTGGAATTAGGCAAACAGATGCAGCGAGAACTCGATTGCGAGACTGTTGGGAACCAAATTTTTATACAAATTTAGATATTTTTACAAGTTTTCCAATAAAGCACCTTGGTCCTGATGTATAAATCATGATATCGGTAGATAACGTGTTAATATCAGTGGAATATTGACAACAAGCAGGTGTGTCGCACGTACCACACGTTTCGCACAAGATACAAAAATGTAGTTTCAACAAAAGCAAGTGAATGGGTTTTATGAACATCATTTCATATATATAAAATTTGTTTTACAGACGCAATTCAAATAAATCTTGAAAAAGATCCAAATTAAGATTGAAACGTCGATGATGATTATTTGACTATTTGTAAAATTGCTTTTTGTTTCAACTTCAGTTATTAACAACAAATACGAGCGATATAAGAAACATATTTATCAGTGGAATATCGATGAAATAAAATTTTGAAGAATTCTCAATTCTTCTCTTCCCTAACCACCCGCATCGATGTCCACCCATAACACCCAGCATATTCAAAATGTTCTTGCTTACAAATCCCTTTTGTTTCGGAACCGATTGTCTTCGAAAGTATCTTTGGAGATCCTCTAATCCCAGATTTAAAGCGCTCGGTTTCGTTCGGGAACGCTGTAATTGCGGTTCCATGACAACGGAGCCAATTTCCGCGATGAAGAGTCACGTCGAGAACTCACGGTTAACGAGCCTCATTATTTATTCTTCCCGGCTTCGTTTCCCCTTGAATTCTCCATCTCTTTTCCGACGGTAACTGACACCAACTTGGCGGCCGATCCGCGCGGACGCTTCATATTCGTCGAAACAACTCGCTGCGTTTCCGACTCGAGTCGAGTCTCTCTCTCTCGCATTCTGTGTTTGATATACATGCGTGCACGTTACGCTCGCCGCGCTTCGAAATCAGCTCCAGGCTGTTGTACAGTTTCCCAAGGACGCCTCCGATATATTTCCGAAATTCAATCTACCCTGTGATGCTTTTTATTCTGTGTAAATATTAATGATTCGACCCACGCGCGCGAATTTCATGCTCCCGAATAAATATTTATTGTAGTCGGGTATAAATATTAACTAGTGCTGGCTCTACTTGCGCTTGTCGTTCGGCACACTAAATCATTTTTTTTCGTTAGATCCGATTCACCGCGAGCGATTTTAATCGACTCGATGGTGCCTATCTTTTAACGCATTCATTTCTTTTATCCTTTTCGAATTGGTTTAATCTATTCGCTGTTGCAATTTCGCAGCTCGAAGTTCAAGACCATGCATTTGTCGTTAATAGACTTTATGAGAATTTAAAATATTCTACCTGAATTGCAACCATCTGAGGTGAAGCAGAAATTGATTTTTATGTTTCTTAATTTACTTTCAATGTTTTTACTTTAAATTAAACCTGCTTGTTTTTGTAATAAATGCATAATAAGATGTTCGTACAGGTTATTGTAAACCGGTTAGATTTTTCGTGTGGTTGCCGGAAGGGTTGCTTCTGCTAATCGTTAGGGGATGGAATCACGTATGAAGATCTTCGTCGTGTCTGTATAATTTCATTACGTTCACGTGAGACCAGAGGAACGAAATTCTAGCGAAAATCGCGGCTCGCACGAAAAGGAAAATGGCCGGAGGGAAGGCTCAACATGTTACGGCGAAGGGAAGTGTTCGTCCGTCGCGAACGATTAAGCCGCGAAAACATTGAAACGATTAAAAGCCCGGAAACCGGCAAGGTAAACACTACTGAAACCGAGGGAACCCCGACTTAAGTATTCCAGTCCCGTACGGAAAGCGGGCAGTGTTTGCCGGTTCATCCATTAATCGACGAAAGAAATCGATCGCCGAGACTCCAAGCACCCGGAAACCTCGTCTGCGAAAGAAAATTACTGTACTTCCGTTTCGCTTAGAATTTACGACACGATTCCACGATGCTAGATTATGCTTACCAGGAATTTGATGTTGTATTTGTTATTTGTACCGTTGCGTTTGCGGAAAATTTTTGTTTTCTTTTTAATTGAAAAAAAGATTTTGAGGTGTTGAACGATTATGAAAAATTTTTAAAGATTCAATGGAACCACATGATTTTTGCAGAGAAGTTGAAACGAAAATTGTCTCCTTTTGACAATTCAGGTTTGGTGGGAAAACTAGGTGAATGGACAATTTATGTTTGGAGAAACAAAATGTTTGCAATTTGTCAGCTTCTCATTTTCCAATTTCAGCGATCCCGTCGGCAAAGCTTCGCGAAAACTTCAATACACAGGGAACTCGCAGAGGAGCATTTCAGTTTCGAAATCTTAATACCCTTATCTCGCCAGGTCTCTTAAAAAGCAAGGGTTGGTTGGGACCGAGGGTTTATCGTATTCTGCGTTTCGAAACCGACGGGAAGGATTAGTTTGGGAAACCATGGATTAGTAAATAATTTATTTCACGAAGTAATTTAACTTTTCTAATTGATCGTCTCTCTATTCTCCGTCCTTTCCGTCCGTAATTTCGTCGAATGACCGAGGGTCTACGAAGTCTGCCACCCGTTTGCGGGTAGAGAGCGTTAGACTACAGTGGAAAGTCGAAGGATGAAGAGTGGAAGAAGTTCGCTGGCAATTTTGCTATAAACTTTCCTGCATCGAAGTAGTCTTTTTTTATCTTCTCGATTTTCTAAGCCATTTTTCCTGTTGCTTAAGAATTTCAAACAATCCCCGAAAATCGAATGATTGAATCAGAACATACGTTCGTAGTCCAAATTTTTTAATTTCATGTATATATATTTTAGAAAGACGTCTCTGCAAACTTGAAATTTTTTTGGCTGTTATACAGAAGCTGTTATCAAAGCTGCTATCATTTATTTGCTCATAAAACTTTCGCTGAACCTTCTCGAATATTTTACCGTTCCAAAATTTGAATAGTTCAAAGAAAATAGTATCCTTTCAATTGATCCAGAAAATATTTAGTAAATTAACTGGAAGATTTTAATAATTTTTAACAACGTTCTATTTTCTTGTTTGATTCGAATTATTGACCAGGCTGTACATAATACAGAATAATTTATTTCACAGTTACGGCATGAAAATTGAAAGCTGCCATGCATGATTACACTTTAATTCAACTTCGAACCGCAAGCATTATTCCGTAAATAGTTTCCACGTCCCAATTCCACAAGAAAATTCCGGAAAAGCCGCGTACCGTGATCGTTGATATTAATATCAATTATCCCTTTTACCAGTGCCTATATTGGTCTACTAATTTGTTATAAATTAGAAACTCTTGACGCACGTAGCGGCCGGTAAAAGCGTGTCAGCCGAGCGAAAATATTATTTCAATTTCAATTAATGTAACAAAAGGGAACGTGGAACGAAACCTTTTCGGTTCACTATTTTTCTTCTAATTCACCAAGGTAAGCAATTAATAAGCGTTCCAAGGGAGATAACGAGCTCATTACGAGACTCTGCGAAGTATTCGTTAACGATAGGAACTGACTCGTTCCGGAAAATTCACGGTTGCTCGCGTTATCCTTCATTCTTTTCCTTGGCCGCTCTCCTGTAACACTTCTTGATACTCGAGCTCCTTATACTCGAGGAATATTAGATCTGTCGCGTCGAAAGCCTCCGCCACTTTCCCATAAACGCTTCATCGTCAAAAATGCTGAAATTTCCTAGAAAAATAACCGAGAAAACTCTAGACCCGCATAAAATCATGTAATCTCGTGTTCTCAATAATTCCGGATAAACGTTGAATTCTTGAAAAATCTACTAACTAACATTTTATGTTACGAAGCGGAGAATTTATAAGCTGCGGATTTTTGCGCAACATCAAAATTGTCTGTAGTTCTTAATAATTTTATAGTAGCTATACGATAGTATTTTGTAATTCTTTAAATGCTGCTTCGTAATTTGCATTTGACGTACCCATTTTTGTCATAAATGCATTAAATCAGCATTTCCCTACGAAACAAGGTTCTTTGAATCAAATAGCAACAATAGATGAAGCATTCAAGTGAAGGAGAAAATGCTGGATTCGACATAATTTCTCTGATATAATTTAATAAGAATAATTCGTTCTCAAAGGGTTAGAGTGCAATTCCACCGCGTTTTCGATCAGTTCCGCGGGCGCGAGAGAGTCATTGAATGGAAATTGCGTCGCGTCGGCGGGAAGCATAAACTCCTGTACACGAGATACGAGGTTCACGAGAATCGTATTACGAGGAGAGCGGACTTGGAAGAGGAGAGAGGACAGTATTTTTCCGATCGTAGACTCTTGACGACCGGAAGAACAGGGTCGCCCCTGATTTCCTTTCGATTTTACGAGGCTTTGGACTTTTAACCGGGACGCTTCGCGTTGGCTACTTTAAGGTGAGATATCCTTTGCGCGTCTGGACGCAGCATTTTCTTATCTCAGGGTCTTTTATACTCCATTCGTTATACTTTGTCAGAACTGCGTCTAGACGCGAGTCACTGCGCCTACGCCAAGAAACAATATCGCATTTTAAGGTTGGTTTAACACGTTTACACCGGCGCGGCGCTGCACTGTGGTCTGGATCGAGAAATTCAGTGAAATTTCGCCAAAAATCAAGTTTCTCGTGTCAATATAGCGCCTAGCTGCTCCATTATGGACATGGCCCGCGTATACGTATAAATATACTTTTTTACAATCACAAACGTGTGCGTCGAACACATCGTAAATCGAGAGACCCCACCTTTACAATGCTGAGTTCACGTGTCTGGGCATCTTCGAGTGTGCTCTGAATGCAGACGGGCACCCGGTCTCGCAAAAGGCGTAACCCGATTTAAAAAGGGCAGTTATGATTTTATCTGAAGCACTGCCGCCGCGCTGCGCCACCTCACCACCGTTCAAAACCTTCTTACGAGTCCCTTCGTGAATTTTACGAGCTATAAAACGGTATATCGCCTCGCAGGATTAATGCGCGTCCCCATCTTTTCGCCGTAAATCTTCGGGAAACTGAAACTGCCCGGCGAAAAACTTTTTGGCACTTTTCGAAGTTTTGAATCGAATTAGGTTCGTCCTCTTCCGAAATGTACTTTGCACCAGGTACCCCGTAGCTATTTGCCAATTATTTTTCGGAAAGATCGTTGTAAAATTGATTAAAATTATTTTGATCGTCCTATTGTAGCATCCATTTGCATGTTGCAAAGGGGACGAGTATCTTTCGATTTCGTGCAGCTTATTCTGTGTCAGGTGGTCGGTCGGTTCTCCAGTTTTAAGGAGCCATGCAATTTCGCGATTTTTCCCGCGATTACAAAGATTGTCCTGTTAAAACGAGGCCGATGAAGCGGCGATAAGAGTTCCCATTGTGCCTGGATTCGTGGGTCACCTACATCACCCGACAGCATTTGCATATCTGGGGATGTAGAAATTTTAATGTACATTTTAATGTAAATACCACAGAGCGAATTTTCTGGGGGCGGTTTTCTCTTGATAAGACTCCGCGATTAAACGGTCATTTACATACATATCTCGAAGATGTATCACCGCGTCCCCGGCCGTTCGAAGACATTCATTTTGTGAAATTGACGTTCGACTGCGAGCTTGAAAGTCGTTTAATTAAAATTTTCGCAGTGGTTCTCTAACTTTTTCCTTGAACACTCGCGAAGCAAACAATTCCTCGACGTTTGCGTTCGTCGTTTGAAATCGCTGGCACGTGAATTTCGCGAAATTCTTTCACCGGAGTGACTCGAGAATGTTTCCAGAATATTTTGAAATCGCACGACACTGCGAGTACGGCGTTTAAGTGTTTAAGAATCCGTCATGTAGAACCAATGTTGAAATGTGCTATCTGCTGTCCAACGTAAAAATTACTCGTCTGCATCCAGAATAATACTTCTTGTTTAAACAAGATAGCATTAACACCGGTGTGACTTCAGGAATTTTAAACGGAGAAGTATTACTTAAATTTGCGCGGTTTAAAATTGAGGATTTATTAGTGCAACTTCAAGCAGCGGAGTGTCCTGTTTTCAGTCCACACAAAAGAAAAACTGGAAAACCGCAGCGTTAAGGGAACGGAAGAGCAGACATCGTGGGAAAACAGCTACGAAAACGGCAGCTTGTTTATGCACTTAAATACAGTCATAAACATCTCATTAAAACAGTCAGGGTCGGCTCTGCAGTCGCTCGGGACCCGAGCGAAACTTTTAAAATACCGCTTCCTCGGGATTATACTTAACTGAATATTCCCGTGATTCGCCGACGGACTCGGTAATTGTTTGCAATACCGTTTGTTTCCTCGAGCCACCGAGCGCCAAGCAGTCAGAGTTTTAATAGCCGCGACTTCGTCCCACGTTCCCTCACGTTCGACGGAATTGCGCTCGATATTGTGCCTCGGTAATTCGGAAATGCTCGAACGAGACGGAACATCTATTATATTCGCTGGTTAATCTGGGACAAAATTGCTCGTCAAGACACGAAATAGTCGCAGAAACGGTAATTCTACAATCGATCGGAAAACGACTCAAAGCAGAAAATATTTCATACGCTAACCTACAAAACCGTATGCTCGCAAAATTAGACTATCCCTCATGAAGATTTGACAACATTTAACGGGATATCTCTGCTGAATTTTTAAGCAACTCATGTTTTCTTAAATATTCTTCCAACTATCGGTATTCTAGAATTTTGCAATCTATTGTCCACCAGTGCCACTTTGAAAAAGATACTGCACGTTCCCAAAATATTGTTACATTCACCAGTTTCCTTTTTAAAAATTCCTGAAGGTTCACTGGTTACACGCAATGCACATTTTTCGCGACCCAAAACGTCATACTTTCAATAGTTTCCGTTAAAACAAATATTTGGAGATCAGCCGAAGTTTTTCGACGGGATTCGCAAACTCGTAAATTTCGAAGCTGACGCGTTTAATAAAAATTGCTAAAGGTTGCCAGAGATTTTTATCGCCGGTTTACCGTCGATGTTTAGAGAAGAAGATTAAATCTTCTGCGGAATGGTGGCTCGTTCCGCGGATGCTTTTAAGGGAACACCGTTTTAGTATCGCCTTGTAGGTGCATCGGTGTTCCCATGCGCCGAAATTTCTCCCATAATTTCGTATATTATATCGGTCGCGTCGTTACCGAGCGTTTGTTAAATATTCATGTAACGTTTCCAGCGAATACCCATCGAGCAATCTATACGGGGGATTCTGGGACGTTCGCCGCTCGAATATCCGCGCGACATTATAGGGAAAACATGTCTCGCGATGCGCGCACGGGTTGCACGTAGCGTGTTGGCAGTATTATAGTTGGTCGTCATTATTGCGCGAACAGAAATGGTATCTTTTGTCTAAGACGTTCCCATCCTGATGGAAAATTCCGCAGGGAACACCGTGGAACCCTATCCAGACAATCGTTACATCGCTGCACTCCAACAGCTGAACCTTCTGGTAACCGAACGAACTCTCTAACGTAGTTTTCGATCCTGCGAATTCTAATCATATAGCAATCGGATTACAGAAAATCAATTTAATGAAGAAGCGAACGATTGACCCGCAAGTGTCAAACATCAACTCCAAAAATAAAGATTTTGAGTCTAGTAATGAATGACATAATTACCGTGACGTATTAAAGACATTCTGGATTTGATCAATTTTTCTGACGCGGTTCGATCTCACGACAGCTCACCTCAATAAGAAATCGAACCCAGAGCTCAGCTCTGATTTGCTGCATCGTTTGCTTCAAAATCTCCGTTGCTAATTCACACTGACATCTTTCAGGATCCAATATACATCCTATCTAACTTAATCACGCAGTTCTCCGAAACGGGAACGGCTGATCATGACAAGCGACAGTACTTCGTACCTATCGATGCGTTTTGCTCTGGTGAAATTCACAAATTAAGCAGTGAAATGAACTCTATCTATTCAATTATTCATCTATTCAACTATTCATTTTCATCGAGAACGAAACCTACTGGAGTTATCGGTCCGAAAAATTGACAGGCTCGTCAGAATGTGTACCAGAAGTATACAGTGTTTGTTCTGGACGAAGGTATTGAACCCAATCCAAAGTTAGGTGTACATTGGTCAGGAGTAATCGATGGAGAGTTCAAACGAAAATGCTGTAGCGACGTTTGGCCGGTCCCGAAGCGGAAAGGGTATCGATAAAAACCGATCGAACCGGAAGAGCACTTCGGCGAAGGAAAGCCAACGTTTCCGGGCAGGAAACTTTGAATGGAGATTAATTTCTTCGGCTATGAAAGACGCCGTGCCGTGCCGCTGGGGGTCTGACAGTAACCGATTCGCTAAGGGATCGCGGGGAATGCGGTTTCGGCTCCTCGGAAACCGTCGCATCGGGTAGAACGGGTAGAACGCGGATGTGCACACCCGACTAGAAGCGGGTTGTCCAACCTAACCTTGGCTTCCAGCACGTACCGTCCCTTGCGTTCCCTTTCCTAACAACGTAACCAACTTACGACCCGGCCCACCATCGCTCGAATCTCCCACGAGTTACGCAACTACCTGGCCGTGTCGCGTCGTCGTCTCAAGTGAAACTGATCTCAACCTATGCAGTTCCTGACCATGTTGCAGGGCCGAGGATGGACCAATCGATACGCTGCTGTTCCGTTTTTTTACGAGTCCCTGATCCAATTATTACTTGAAATAAGTCCTCCAACTGGGGATGTCCATTCCAGTTGTCATGTATCATCAGCAAAAGGCAAACTTTTATTGTAAAATAAGAATTATCCGTGTCAATTTTAATGTACAGGCGTTATATGCATACGTAGAGACGTTTATATCTTCTCTAAATAATTTTATCGAGCTGGAAATATTACAACCGCATTTTTAAGTGCACCAAATCAATTCATTTTGAAATTTTATTTCTATCGATCGTACATTTGTTGAACAAAGAATATTGATGTTAACGGCGCAATGGTTAGATCAAATTGTTACTCAAAAACAATTTTGCAATTTATGAAAATTCAATTTTCAATTGAGGAATCTATTACAATAGATGCTTGTTTAATATTTGCCATAATTCTATCGATTTTCATTCCTCGTGTACACATTTTCCAATAACGTAAAAATGATTTATTGGCGATGACAAAAGTTTTAGACGATATTCAAGTAATGAACTATGTGGGCTGAAGCACCGAGAAGCTGTAATAAATTCCATCGGTTATCTAACCTTTTCAAAGGTTCGCAAAAGGGCAGACGGTGACTCTTGCTTCGACTCCTACACAATGCAACCCTTTGTGCAGATTTGAATGTGTTCGCCGGTACTCATGCGTTCGCCTAAAGCTGTGGAAGGAAAGTTCGCCCCCAGTTGTGTGGAATCAAGAGTTGCCCCTTGCAACTTGTAAGTTCGAAGCATGATGCGCAACGTTATAAGTCGATACGCGAGACCGCAAGCAACTATGTCACGGCCCATAACCTGCTCTTTTGTTGAAAGTGTTCTTCCCGTGGCGAACGAAACGTATCTTCCTCCTCTGACATACACGAATTCGCTTTAATGTCGACCGGTGGCTTGGTTTCTTACGAGAAAAGATTAATGTCTACCTTTTCTCAATTATTTTAACAACGTCGAATTTATTCGATTCTTCAGCGACGAAGAAATGTATCCGTAAATTCTCTGCATTTTAGCTGGATACGACAAATACAATTAAAATATACAATTATAAAATGTAGTTAAAAATTTCATTAGAAAATGTTCGATAAGTTCGATGAGTCTTTATCCAAGCACCTATTATTAGAAAAATTGTGAAAAATCGAACCAAGTTCAGTCTTGTAATTTTTATGAAAGAATTTATATCCGACACGTTTTGTGTCCGGTATGGCTAGTGTTAATAATCTTTCATAATATAATAAGATAGAGAAGTAAATGAATGTATTAACCATGAAAAATCTGTTTAAAACTCGAGGCTACTCTGGCTACTCTGACCGGCAGTTAATTTCATAATAACACAATGATGGTTATAACAAACATAAAAGATCGCGCCCCTTTCATAAAGTAAATGGTTCATAAATAACTTATGAGAGAAGTACTCACCCAACACGCTGATAATACCTTATTCCTGTACTATTCCTGGCATGTGCTAAATGGAGAACCCGCGTAAATCAACCATATATTTCCGAGAAGTATAGTAATAGCAGGATGTTAATTAAAATGAAATCAAACTTCCAGATTACACTGTAGACTATTTTTAAAATATCGCATAAGCATTCGTCAAAGCACTGTTTAAACTAGTTGTCTAAATTCAATTTTGTGATTAAACTATCTTTTAAAAACTTTTATTATTTGTTCGACTACTATGATTTATTCTCACTATAGAATCACTATTTTTTCTACAAACAATACATTTATACTTCTATCGTCGACGACAACGCGTTATCAAGTATTACAAGTCATTCGATATACTTACCGATCGTCTTATTTATGTAAAATTAAATTGACTAATTATTCATTATGCTCGAAGACTGCGCGAATTAATTTAATATACACCTACCAGTCAATTTATTTCCCCAAGATTTAACTCAACAAACTTTACCTAAACGTGCCACTGTATTTTCATCGTTCCGTTGCGTTTAAAGTACTTTTTGAAAAATTGATTCTGAGCGTTTTGTTCAAACGTGCACGGGGAGATTCAATTCCCGAAAATAAGCGAAAGAAAACGAATAACATTTTTTTCGATTGACGCTTCGTTTTCGAGAAAATCGAGTTTGAACATTCAGTGGGTACGTGGCTGCCGCGTCTGATCATGGCGAACCAATTCTACTTGTTGCGAATACTAAGCCACGCGAGTCCGTCGAACTTCCAAACCCATTTTTCCTTTAAAAACATAGCGTCGTACTATAAAACAATCAGATTAATCAACACAAACGCATCGAATCCTCGATCTAGTCATCACCACCACACTCCCGTCCCCGCATCATTCAGCGCTTCAATACTTCCCCGGAAAGTTCTCCCCAACATCCACGTAAGTTCCGGTGGTTTATCGCGAAGGGAGAACGAGAAGATTGAAACAAAAGAACCTAGCTAATTAGTGATCTCGTCGGGAAACGAATTTTCGCGGTAGCCGGTAACGAAGAAGATGGCCGAGGATCGTTTTCGTACTGCCAGCTGCCGGCGAGCGGAAGGCATCGTCGGGTTCGTTGCACCCCGGAAGTTGGCACGCCGCGCCGGTAGCCGAGTAATCGAGAAATATATATTCAAAGTTATTTCGTGTTTTCTTACCCAGAGCCCCACCGTGCCGCAGCTGCGCAAGAGTTACGATATTGGTGTCGCGGTTAGGCGAGGCGGTGGTACACCTCGAGAGCTCCGTAGACGAGAATTTAGAGAGAGCTTATTCGCGAGGTGAGAGAAACAAAAGGGATGGCGTACGTCTCTGTTACTTGTGTACGTGTGTGTGTGACTGTGTATGTATAAAACCACGTGTATATATATATAAAACCTCGTGTGTGTATGTATATATATATGTGTTTGTACGTATACGGAAAATCCGAAATGTGTACGTGGTCGCCGCGTGTACATATGGTGAAACGATAGTGAGACGAGAGCTGAACTGATCCTGTTAGCGGATACGCTGGCCTGGAAGTCCAAAATTTTCTTTGATGTTCTCGCGCTGGTCGCCGATGCACGGATAACCTTATGCACTCCTCCCTTTGCCGGAAAACTATGATGACACAGAGACGCTGTTCTATATATTTTTTTGTTTTATCCGTCGACCCGCGCTCAGCACAGAGCCTTGTCCTCGTGAAAATGATTTTAATGCGAATCCCATTGGGACCACGGGATCCGTCAACAAGGTCCTAGATAGCTGTGTTTTTGATCGCTCGACCGTGGAAGTTGCATGTTCGGCGGATGTGCGACCGTGAAAATGTGTGCGATGAGAATTGCCGGTGCCTTAGGGTGCGCTCATACGGGCGTCGACTCCAGGAGACGGTGCCAAAAATCATAAATCTCGAGCGCTGGTTGACGGCTCGCTGCGGTGCTCCAGGCCGTCAACCAGCGCTTGAGATTTATGATTTTTGGCACCGTCCCTCGAGTCGGCACTCGTTTGAGCGCACCCTTATAGTTCTCGAGCTTGTTCCCTGAGAGATGGCTGATTTTGATGCGTTTTGAGGATGTATTGTGAGAATTTGTATGAAAGACGAGCAGGACTTTGTCCTCTGTTTGCGATATTTGTGCAGATTTTGTCGTGAATTTATTTTAATTGGTACTTGAGAGATAGAGTGTGCGTGTCTTCTAATTAGAGTATTTTTTCTTGTACATTGAGGAAGTTCTTTGTTCCAATGCAACGTCCAACAAATTTTCATTTGGTACAATAAAGTGATTGAGCTGCATATATGAAAAACAGTTAGAGACTGGCTTGGAAAATTGATACAAGTACATATACACTGATTCTTTTGTACATTCCGTGTGTTTTTTAGATGTTCGGTGTACTTCGGGATTAAAAAACTTCTGACAATTATGCTTTTTTATTATAACGTTTGAGTAAACTTGCTCAAATTTGCTCTTTCTCTATGTGTACATATTGATAGCCTACTGTAAAATCTTACTTTGATTTTATGAAAGTATAATTTAAGTAATCAAGAAATTTACTAACCCATATGCGAAAGAGAATTTTACGAAATATTGATAACGCTTTCTTCAGAATGAAAGAAACTATGCACTGTTCTGACTAATGTCGTCCATACGGCCAAAAGTATTCAAATTTAGACAAGGTATGTCCTTTAGGACTTAGTACGAATTTTGGAAAATAAAACCCTGATAATTGTGATCATCTAGATCGGCTTATCTACCTATCGATAATTGTATTAACTGACTAAAAAAACTGTAGATATTTGTACAAAATAAAAACTTTAAAAAATTGAAAAAAATTTCTACTTAAATCTAAAAAGTATCTGAACAATTAGCAATTCAAGAAAATATCTTTTAATATCTTTTAAAGGATTGTGTAGCGAGTTTAATGCAATTGGTATTCGAACGTCTCTGTTTCAGCATCGTTTTCAAGAGCAAATATAAAGATCGTCGTTAATGAAGAAGAGCCGTCACGACGACGGGCCGCGTGTTGGCGTCACGTTCCATGAGAACGCAGCCGTTTTCGTCCTGAAAGAACAATTAGACGTAGATTTTGTTGCGACAACATGCAGGCGGTGCGATTCGTTCCGTTCCTCTTTCCTCATGCATTTCAGTGCTCGAGCTAAAGGCAATTGTCAGACGTTCATTAGTCGCTCATTCCACGAGGCACAGAAGATGATTCGATGAAATGAGTTTCTAGCCGATTGGGATTCGTTGTTCCCTTTTTCCCTCCGCCCCTCCCCCACGTAACTCCGCGAACATAGCGTCGTTGACACGACGCGGTTAATTAATTAACATGAAACGATCCTTCTCGCGAGCAATTGACTCGTCTCAACGGCAGATCTTTCTCGATCGTTGCACGATCGTATTCAGGTCTTCAGAAAAAACGTGATATCTACGGTTTTTTTACTTTTCTTAATCTTTAGAGTTATCTTAATTGGAAAATTTGGAAATTTTCTTCGTGATTTTGAGAAGAAGACGAGTTTTGATTTGTGGTGATATCGACTCGCGAGAATCTAAAGAGCACGACGAGCATTCCGATGATTATAGAGATGACATTGATGATTGTGTCGAGATGAGTGACAGTGATGACAATACCGAGAGGAGCGAAGATTATTGCGTGCATGTGCAGTGACCAGTGGTGTACCTATAGAGGCTAGCTTTAAGATCGTGAGCAAGATCCCCACGCGTGAACTATATACAAATCGTGACAGACTTCCTAACCATTCACAAGAAAGCTGGCGGAGAAACGTGGGAAAATCGGCACTGTGATGTCGCAGAGCGTTATGTTGTAATTCGTTCTTGACCATGCTTTTATTTTTAAGTCGGAAAGAATCTTTCTCGCATCGACGATTCGAAAATTGCCTCCAGAAATGATCAAAGTAACGTAAGCGGGAAACAATTAACTGAAATATTAAAAATATTTGTGAGACTTCGATACTTTACTACAAATATTTACTTGAAATTTTAACTCGAAGATACTGGATGATTCAAAAGTTAATCCGTTTATTGTATCATACGTATATGTCTTTTGAAATAATTTCAAGCCATCCTTTCGTAATCCGATTCTAATGGAAAAATGAAAATCGACTCGGAAGTTCCGCCCATAACTTCACGCGGTAATGCAGGACAATTACCGGATCGGCGAGCGTGAAAAAAGGAGGCACTAGAGAGGAGAGAAGATCCTTCCCACGAAATCCCATCAGGCTGGGTAACAGCGTGGGGGTGGACGACGGCTCGTCCTGTTTGATCATTCAAACCATCGATGAGCGGGGGCGGATCGCGGCGCGTAATCGAAAAACTGGATGGCAGTTCGAGAACTCATCTCGAAACTTTTCTCCGCGGTGCCGATTTTCCCTCGTTCCCGTCGCGCCTCGCGCGTATCTTTCGACAAAGATAAAGAAAAGAAATCAAAAGAGGAACAGAAAGGGATAGAGAGAGATATATATAGAGAGATGGAGAGAGAGAGAGAGATAGAGAAAAGTAGAGAGAACAGAAAAAAAGTAAAAAGTCGGAGAGAGAGAGAGAGAGAGAGAGCAGGGTAAGTGAGTGGTTCGAGAAGAAAAGTTGGTGCTCTGGTGATCGCTCCTCGCTAAAAAGCTAAGTTTCGCGTGAAAGTTAGCCAATTATATATATATAAACTATATATATATAAATATATTCTATATATATAAACTGTGCACACACACAACACGTGACATACATATTATATATATAGAATAATTATACAAGTGCGATAATCAAGTGGCCGGGCCAATCAGCGAGAAAGAGAGCAACGTTTAAAAACGGGCACGAGCTCTCTGTTGCGCTTCATTCAATCGCTCGCAAATTTCTTTTGCTATTTTCCATTTTCAATTTTATTCATGACTTTTCTTTTGTTGGCTCGTTCTTTTGAAAGCTTTTTTTTGATACTGAAAGCTTACCAAGTGGGACTCTGGGCTGGTGAAGGAAACCACGGCGCCGTGTAGTCGCCTTGCGTTTATAGTCGCAGCAGCCTTCGAAACAACCGTTGTGTGGGTCCAATAGCGTGTGTCGGCCCGATTTTCGACCACGATCACGAGCACGAGGCCGCGCAATAGACAGCAACATTGAGAACTTGATTTTAGAAATTTTATCTACAAATCACCATTCTCGCGAGGGTCGTCCGATCGACGAGCTACTTTTCTTCCCGTCGCGCGTCGCGTCGCGACTCGGTTTTTCTATATCTTTTTTTTTTGTTCGACTATCGTCCGTTTCTATCAGCTAGTCTGATTCTGCTTTCTTTTTTTTGTGCCGTCCGGTCTCTGGAATTTTGTTGCTTCCGCTTTTCGCTTCGGGGGTACAAGCTTTGGTTAGAGAGGGTGGGATCTGCGAGTCGGCGCGATTAAAAGAATGTTAGAGGTATAGTCAATGAGAAAGGGGTGCTGAGAGTTTGGTTACGTGGAGAACACGGTCGCGGAGGGAACGCTTTACTTTGCGATATGTCTGATGCTTGCCTGTAAAAAAAGGTTAATTAGGTATCCTCGTATGGGCTCCTCGTTCGGCTTCCGCGAGACTGAAAATCCTAGAAAACAGTGATTAGGACGACAGGCTCAAAATTACGGTCAGAAAAATGATTTCAGATCGTAACTACAATAACGTTCTCGATGTATGATCATTTTCAGGTCGGTTCTCTCAACATTTCCATAAAAAAACACAAATTCGGACAAGAAATTTTATAGAATATTCATACATATCGTATATACGTGATGTGAGAAATGGCTTCGAGGTTGTACAATACCTTTTTGGTACAATAATGCCAGTAAATCGATGCCTATTTAATTGAAGAATTACTCGTGGTTATTTCGATTGTCGGAATATACTTGATTATCCTGAAACTTTGATAAACAGAGATTTTTGACAAAAGATATTGAGCACTATTCATAGAGATTATAGGGGATGTTAAAAATAGTGGCGAGGGTGGACAATATTGATAAAATAATTTAATTTAATTTTCTGGTGCATTAATGCGAATGCAATCTTAATTAGACTCCAAGTTAACTATGACGCGTCCTCTGTATCGTCGAGAATTGTTCAACTGCCTCGCACTGTTGCGTGGAACAGGTTAGCAACGGGGATTAATTTGAGAACGTTTCGAACTACACTATTATTCTTGGGATTATAATCGGCAATGGGACCGAGGAGAGAGACAGAGAGAGAGAGGAATTTGACGATCCCATGATGTCTCGAATTTATTAGTGCGATTATTTCCATGCGCGAGTACCGGTTTGATTATCGACCGACATTCACGCTGCTCTACATGGTGCGCGATGTCTGACATATGTATGTCGAGTGACGAATAAATTATCGTGAGTTTATGGTAGCGGACCAATCGTATTACTCTCTGGTGGACGCTGGGTCATTAAATTTGCCACGAACGTTGTTTCTTAATGAACGGTGTCACGGTACATCTTAACACTCGGATCTCATCGTTCTAACGTAATTGTTCTCCGCATTTTTCGTTCGGAAACTTAATTACAATAAACGACTAACGATTCTCATTTAAGACATCAACACGCCACACGAGTACGCGAATCGCATACTAAATTGAATCGCATGTTATTCGTCGATGACTGTAAAAAAATCCCCTCGCACTAATTAGAAGCAAATTATGCAGTAATTACTGCCGCGAAGCGTTTTAACATTATCATGTTAATACAACGACGACAATTTTAATGCTCATTGCGTCGCACGTATGCATATTATAATGCAGCATTGCACCCCCGATTATATTAACCGCCGACGTTATACGTCGGCTCGAAAAATATTGACTAAATATATTTTGCACAGCGCTACCGCTGATCGATAAATTAAAGTAATATACTTCGGAGAGATTGCACTTAATTATACGCGACGACAGAACATTATCGCTTACCGAATACATAATTTAAAACGTCTGAAAATAATTCTCTTTCACGAATGAATGAAATAATCTTCCAAAAGGCTCAACTCGTGTTTGAAAATCATTATGGTGGAGCGTCTGTCGATGAATTTTCATGTACACTTTTAATTTTGCCAATCGAAATTGTTTTCGCCCGTTCTAAAATTCGCGGTCGCATAAATCAAAAGAACGGCGTATTGCGAATAGAACACAGGGAAAGATCGATGTTCGTCAATCATCGACGAAACCGGGGTCGGGCCGGGGTCGGGCGATAAATCAAAAGGCTGGGTCGCATTAAAACGCCGCGGTGCGACGAATATATTGGCGGTCGGGCAGCGGGGCGCATTATACGCCTCGAAATCGAATTACCGCGTAAAATAATACACGGGCCCCCGGTAACGAATCGATGTGATCGATAATTTGCGAATTTCGTGCGTGCATACCGGGTTCCGCGAGAGTCGGCAACTCGGTCCTCGACAATGGAACCGAATCATAAACCGGCGCCGGCATTAAAGTGAATTAATGTTTCGACGAGATTGCTCCGTAATGTAAGCGCTCCCCGCTCTTGAGAGTGCTTCTGCTCGCTCGGCAAGAATAAAATAGCGGATCAAAAAATAATAGTGACGAGGTCCGCGGATTCGGATCAGGATAATGGAGCAGTTCGGGGACGGAGAAAAACGATAGTTAATTTAGACCCCGGCTTCGACGATCGATTCTGCTCTGAAAACAGCATATTCGAGCATGGAGAATGTTACCCTATTTCGTATCGATATTTACGGTTCGGAAAAAATAAATAATGCGTATTTTGCAATTTATTTGATACGTAGGACATCGATTCTACAGGAATTACGTGCTTTAGGAAACTTTGGAAAAGAGGGAAATTTTGATTTTAAGCGCACACGGCAAAGTTTATCAATATTTTCGAAATGTGTCAGGATATCAGTTTATAAATAATTTCTGAAATTGCACGTTTTGTGAAAGCTAGAAAAACAAGGGAACTATTTTAAGGTATGGATTTTATCAGCATTTTACTGCATGCACTGTGACGTTGATTTTTTGGGTGAGACAGGAATTTTATGAAAACAAGTATTACATAAGAGAAAAATTCGCTTGGAAAACTTATTAATACTCTCCAAATGCATCGCGACGTCAACGCTTGGAGCGAAATAGAATTTTATGAAAACTGGTTCGAGAGAAAAATGGATTTCGACCCATATAAAATTTATTATTGTTTTCCAAGTGCATTCTAACGTCGGATCTTGAAGTAAAGTACAATTTTTATAAATAATCTATGATATTAAATATGTTTCTCAACCGTAAAAACAATCCCGAAGAATAGTAGAGGAAATGAATTTATGAATTTGTATTCACACAAAATCTGAAATATGTACCCTAACAAAAAAATTGAGGAAACGGCCGAACGAACAGTTAGTCAAGGTCACGGCAGAATAAATAAAAAAATAAACGTCCGCAATAAAATATATACAAGAGCAGTAAAGGGGTGAGCGTGAAAATAGTGAAAAAAATGTATTCGTGCACGCAGCAGTGGTTGGTCTTTTTATTAGACTATAATAGGCGTTTTTTCCCGTCCGGGCAATATAAATGGCGATAATGCATGGGATTCGCGGTGGTTTTTATCGTATCCAGAACGCTAGAATTTATTATCTACCGTGGACCACACCAGTGAAATTCATTTTCATGTACCTATTTAACGGAAATCGCTCGCGGCGCGGCGCTGTTAATCATTTTATTCGATTGACTTGTTATCTATTCCGATTTGATCCTCGTTTCACGCAATATCCATCAAAACTAATATATTGAACTGAATTGTTTGAAAAATTCGATTTCAAGAATAACGAAGTGTTTGATTTACGTAACGATATTTTTCTAAATATGAAATACTTATAGTTCACCTAGCTTTGGTACTGAAATATTTTTATGAAAATAGACAAATAAGAGCCGAACCTTCAATAACAGCATTTTTGATCAGGCTTTTAATTTTCTTATCGATAACCGAAATATTCGCATTGATGTCAAGTATAATGTGTCTCGTTTCAGTAATCACCAGTATTTAAGTCCTGCCCAGAATTATTCTTGACGTTTCATGCATCCAGCATAATTTTCTATTCAATCGAGAACTCATCGTTCGCAAAGTTTCGCATACATCGAAATTCTATTTCACATCCTCCGGATTACCCGTAATGGCTCCCGGCTAGGATAGAGGAAGCCGTGTAAGAAATTGCTGTTGATTCTGTTGTCCTCTTCGAGCAATAAGGTCCCATTGCGAATGAATTAGCGTCATCAAGATAGCGAAGTCACTTCAGAGTGAATTCCAGCGACCAATTTAGCTAGCTACATTGTCGAGCACGTCCCCGGCGAATAAATCCTCCGAGATTCTCTTTCGGATAACTTTCACTTGGTCTTTTAGAAGATTTTATACGATACTTCTGTTAGATAAGTTTAACTAGGTAAGTCGTCGAAATGACCCTGCTATTCTATTCCATGAAAGAGATAGTAGCCCTTCAGTTTTGAACCATTAAAAATTACGTCTATCGAAGTCACTGCCTGGATCAAGATAGCAAGTTTATAGCAGTTTCTAAAGATGCTTCTAAGATCTTCTCAGAAAAAATTGCAGGGATTACATAAAGGACTTTAACATTTTCTAAAAAATTCGTCGATTTTATAAATCAAGGATCTAGAAATAAATTGTAGTGTTTACAAAACAATTGTTTTCAGCTTCTCCGATTTTAATTCATATTTAACGTGGACGTGTCGTATGGCAATAAAATCAATATTTTTAGCGAGACCCGAGCCGAATTGAAATTAAATATTGGAGAGCAGTTTCTGTTTGTTTATCGTGACGCGCTGCAGATTCTAATAAATTGGGAAAGCGTTTGATAAAAAATTAGACGATCAGGGGGTAATCACGAGAATTTTGTTTGAGAACGGCGACAGATGTTTGTGTATATCTGCCGATACAGAGTAATTATTTACTGCTGCATTTGATAAACGAAAAATCAACAGGCAGGGAATCTAAATCTGTGTGCATCCGCGTCGCTCTTCGATGAAATGAAAGTACAATATTTTCTCGCAACTGTAAATTCCTATAATAATCGAGGAAAAGCTCCCCCGCCGAGTTTCAGACGCAAGAAACCACAAGTTCTTGTAGACCGATCCAAATCTCGCAAGACTCCTGGCAAAAATTGCAAAGTTCGATGAAGCAGGGATACTGCAAAAGTACAACAGCAAGGCAGACGCTTGCAAGTTTCTTAGCAAGCGCCGTGTTCGTGCATCTTCTTGAGGTATTAAGGACCGCGTCATAAATATGAAAGTGCACGCATCCAGCGTTCAACATCCACAAAACTTTCCACCGACACCTGTGTAACTTCATTACGCGGGGCCCCATCAATTCTCCCACGGAATTAACGAATTTCTTCTTCGGACTAATTCTATTGAGAAAAAAACTGAGCAACGCAACAGAAACTTCATAATTTACCCAATAATTCGTTCGCGACAAAATTTTCGTTTAACGTAATCTTCTATATTTAACGTCTTTCTTTAATCATTCAATTCTGAAATTATACAATGAGACACAAAATTATTCTCTCACCTTTAAGAAGACGATAACTTTTTTTATTATTGTTCTATACGATTTTAACCTTTTTGTTTACTACAGGATGTGAAAAAAAGATTTGTCAAAAATTGCACTTCATCGGAATTGTAGAAAAAATACTAAAAGTAGCATTTTACAACTCTTTTATGTGGGCTTATATTGAAAATTTAAAAAATACCTTTTGTAGATCTGTGTCAATCGTATGCACTGTGAAAGTTTTCATCGAAATCGGGTGATGCGGGAAAAAACGTAGATATGTATTGTAGAAAATGATATATTATATGTATTGTATATATGATATATTTGTAGAAAATGTATTGACTCAAAATGTACAACTATTTCAGGAACATTAAATGAAGATTCAGAACACATATAGATTGTTGCTTTAAAGGTATATTTATTATTAGACTATTATTTCAGCAATCTGTTCTATTTCTGCGATTCGCCGAATATCAAATTGGTGTTCACTATATCTGGTTTGAACGGTTGACTATACGTCAAAACTGATCCGGTTCAATTTAAATAAAGATTCGAATTGAAGCGGTTGGTTTGGAACAGGATCCTTTAAAAATAGGAAAAGCAGATATGTATCGGAATAGCAATGAATTTAATGCGAGTCGCCGCGCCGCTGGCCGTCTCGCAGCATAATGTAACTTAACCTTTCGAATTCATCAAAAGTTTCGTGCCACGCCTCGTTATAAGGCTGTCGGGTCAGAATTCCGCGTTAATGAAAGTGTCGTTACAGCCTCGCAATAATGGCGAGGCCTTATTGCGAAAGTTGTCTCATCAACGAATTTCGGTTTCGGTATAACTGCGCGCGGTATCAATTCACGGAAGAAACGAGAATTATTTCCGTCCCTTTTCCAACGATCTGCAACCCCTTCACGCAAAAACGATTCACACATCTCGATTAAAATCATACGAGCGTCACGAATGTGCATACATTCTCGTTCGAAAATCATTTGATATCTCAATAAATGCAAAAACCGAACGACAAAATGGATATAAAACTTCACAAATATTGAAATTCATAAATTAATTTAAATTTACATGCTGCGAAACTCCTCTCGGCTGCAAATTATTTTTAGTTTTCAAAATAGTCACTGCACAGTGGATTTGAATGGGAAATAAAAGTTATTTGTATTAATTGCAAACAATCCAACAGTATTTTGAAATTCTTTAAACGCCTTCGCTGTTTTCCATTGATCCATTCATTTTTGTCATGAATTCATAATTTTAAATAATTCGAAACGTTCTTGGAGAAATCCGTCCGCGATTTTCGTTGTAATACGATTTCCAGTTTTTTGTATTCAATGTTATCGTTCCTCGAGGGTTTTAACGCAAGCTTAACAGAAACCTGCAATCTCTCGAAACATTTTATGCGAGGGCCTCGCAAATAATTTTCCCCGCAGATTTATTGGGAAGAGATGCGCCGGATGATTATTAGTACGGGCAATAAAAATTTTTTTTAAAAACGCGGTGATACTCGTCGAGAGTTGATGTTAATGATACGTTGACGTTATGCGGTACCAATGCTATCGTTGCGCCGTGGATTTACAGTTGAAGATTGAAAGGGTCGGATAAAATAAATTGTGACTTTATCGCCTTTCTGCTCGGCGGGTTCAGCGTTGCGAAGCGGAAATGAGCAGGGGGATCGCTGTTAATCCGGCCGCGATCCACGCTGTCAAATTATCAAATAATTTCGAGTGATGCATCGTTGCGCAATCCACACAGACACGAGTGCGGGCGCCGAGCGAAATTCTAGCCGCGTTTCGGGTTAGATTTAGAATTATTTCGCCGTCGCGACGCGCCGCGCCGCGACATTTTCACCAAGTTTCTCGAGACGTCACGTAAGCTGTGCGGGACAACTCGAAGCGTCCCTGATTTCGTGACTGATTGTGACATGGTTATGCGAAATGCGTGCGCGGAAATGTGAATAGAAATATGCATATTGCATGCCGCGACCTCGGCTCACCCCCTGTCCTCCGCACCCCACCCCTCATCGAGGAATTCTAATTGTGCTGAATTTTATCGATAACCGGCGAATATTTTAGACACATGTCGGCGTAATTCGTTTAATCCTTTAATCAAACGCTTAGCACGCCGAGGAATTATGCTTGCGAAGATGAATGGCGGAAAACAGTCCCTCTTTCGACTGTAATGCAAATAATCGTGCAAAATCGTGCTAATTTTAGGAAACGAATACTGCAAATGTGGAAAAGTGTTTATCCTAGTAATATAGAAATGTATTTTTTAGACAGTGGATTTTACACATTTATTCTCATCTCTCTTTTTGTTGATGATTTTTATGGAATCGATGTATCGAGATTTTTCATAAAATTTAACGAGGTCTGTGTATACCTTGCAATGCAATAAAATTCCTAACAGTTCAAACTAGACGTTCATCGATTTCATCATCCATAAATAAGCCCATGAAAATGTATGCCCTGCATAAACAACGACCGTCTCTGTAATAGTGTCAACTGATAAGAGAACTGAGCAACTTTATGCAAATATAAATTTTTATGCTGTAATTTACGTAAGCTGGAATCAAAGATATCTTCGTATACCGAACAACTCCCCTATAAGATTCACATTAAAATAAAAAGCTTACTAACACTAAACGCACCGAGTACTCAAAGCGACTGTTGTATACGGTATCTGATAAGAATTCCATGATTGAATTTGTTTAAATTTTTCGCTGTAGTATATATTGTTACACGTAGTGTACATTAAATTATCAACGGTGTTGGTATTAAAGTACCATCGAACGTTTACCTGCAGTGAACATTAAAAAATCGTACGAAATGCATGAAATCTGTAGGCTATACCGATAAGAAATGGAGTCCATATTTATTTATGACGTCGGAGGAAACAACCAGCGGTAAAAATAATAATATTCTCGGAAGAAATATCGAGATCGTTGTAAAATCCGAAGGACAGCCAGCAACGACAAGAGTGCTCGAGGTAGAACAGCCCGTAAAAATGGCGAACGAGATCGAAAGAATGGCAGGCGTTTGCCGCCATTCTTTCTATAATATTTCGTTGTGGGCGTGTGTCACAGGCTCGGGCGACATACCCGTTCGTTACGTAACAGCTGCAGCCTGATAATGAATGTGAAATACAGGTGCACTGAGTTACGGGGTTGTTATTGCCGGCCTCGTGAAATGGTGGCTGGACTTGGAGAGGGTGTTCGACGGAGTCCTTCACGCGAGGCTGTAGGAAAGATGGCCGCGGGCAAAGAGGAACGACACGGAATAACGTATCGGCCGACGCGACGATATGATCGATGTTCCACTTCCCATTAAGGAGAACACGAATTTCTACTCTTTCGAGGAGGCACGGCTGCAGGGGTTTGCTGCGACTTCAATGACGGTAAAACTAAGTTAAAAGCTAAAATATATAAGAGTAGACGATGACAGGCTATGAATTTTCTCGATCTGATCGACTAGGTCTTTAGAGCACCATTTCTATTTTCTTGTTACTCTGGACCCTGCGGAATTACCCTTCCCTTCAATTTTTGGTTTAATTAGTTTCTGCTTTCAACGATATTCGTTCATTTTCGGTAGGTTTTTAGTTTTTCATAGGAATTCCGTGTACAGTTCGCGTTTCTCGAAAGGGTTACCCTTTATATTATACTTATACTATACATACATTTCGTCGCGCCTCTCACTTCCGTTCCCTTTCCCGCGATGTTTCCGCGCGGTCAAGGAGAAATCTCAGCCAGACGGAAAATATACAGCCTCCGGTAAGTAAAATACTGCCGACGAGGTACGAACAGTATCTTCAGAATGAATCTGCAGACACGGAATACAACGCGCTCTGCCCCGTTATATACACGTGAGGGGTGTCGGGAAACAATAGGGAGAAAAAAGCGCTGCCACTGCGATCCGCTACCAAAGCATACAATTTTTTCTTTGGCTTTTACTGCCTTCCTTATCAAGGACGCAAAACTCGAGTTCTGTGTGCCATGCGTAGAACAGAGATCGTTTTCTGCCGCGTTGGTGAGGTCGGGTCGTCAGACACCATTGTGAAATTCATTTAAACGCACCTGTTCACTACTTTGTAGAATTTAATTTTTTAAGAGTTAGTAATTATGGGACTTTGGGTTTTAGTCGTGTTGGCTGACATGGTATGAAACTCGTGAGTTACAACTTCATACGTTTCGAAGACTGAAATTTCAAGCACTTGGAAGACTTCGAAGACTTCGAAGACCCTACTCGCATTTAATGTCTCATTAATATTTGCTTTGTAGCAAATCCATTGTACGTATATAATGAAATATTAGCTTAATTCACTGCGCCAATTTAGTCGGATTGGGTCGCAATGTCCCAGCTTAACAAGTTCAATGAAAGATGGGGAAATGTTCTAACAGAATTTTTGGAAATTGTATCTGTATAAGTTGGACACACAACGGTGAACAGGTCTGACTGTTGACACGACCGGACCGTACCGCTTCCATTTTTGCGGATTTTCAGAGAATACACTTTCGTGTCGCTACAAATGCTACGGATTAAACGTACAGCTAAATTTATTGCTCCGTTAAACAACGAATAAACCGAGGCTTTTATTGAATTTTTTGCGTCACTCTTTTTAGTCCGCGTGCAGATAAATTCGAATTACAAAGCACACGGAATTTACGTTGTACACATATCTCCTAGTTCGCGTTGACGTTTCGACTTCGGTCCACACGATAAATCAACATTTTCGGGAGTGAATTAACCAATAGAAACATTAAAGTATGCTAAAACCGTCGCGTCGCTTATCATCTCGCCACTTTACTGGTGTCGATTTTAAAGCAAACAAACCATGCATATTTTAAGACTTTATCCATGGGAAAATATTGATTTTTCAAATATTTAATGAGTTTTTAAAGGGACAGAAGAACTCAGTCGAGCGTGCGGAAGGCGAGAAAATACGAAATTAGAAGCAGATCTTTTCCACTCCGGTGTCCTCCGTTCATTCAAACTTAAAGGAATATTGGCCAGTCGCGTGGCACTCGGAATTGCGTCCTCTTCGTTTTGCGGAGCCAGCAATCAGGATCCGTCATAAGACTCAAACGTGTTCGTGCTCTTAATTAACGCAACCGACTTCTTTATACCTTCGCACTGTTACTCTTAATTAACTCGCGTACCCTCCAACTCAAGACGCAAGGTTAATTTCCAGGAATAAAATTCTAGAATACAATTCGCCCTCGAATTTATTTATATTCTTCTTCTTCTGTTCGCGTAATTATGCTTCCCGGCTCTAACGACTGCGTCTCTCGCGCCGACGACACCGCGTTCAATTTTTTTTCATTAGAAAATCTTAGAAAAGATTTATTACAAAGATTTATTATTAAGTAATAATATACAAACAAAAATAGCATATACGTAGCGAGAAGTATTATCAATATAAACACAAACGTGTACAAATGAACATTTTTCTTTTTGATAAACGCGTCCAATTATCGTCGTAAACGTTTCTGCATTGCTGTGCAAATTTCGTGTCGAAGGTGTTCTGTCGGTTAATGCGTTGTTAATTCGAGTAATAGTGGTTTCAGCGTTCTACTCGTTAACCATTGAATTAATTTACTTAAATACAGATCGATAATGAACCCGAGTGTACAGACAAACACGAAGACGAAAAATGAAATTGTGCAGCGTCGACGGAGCTCGTCGAGCGAAACGTCGACAGATGATATCAAACAGAAGACGAATTAACGCGATATGCGAATCGATGCGAAACAACCGAGTCAAAAGTCGTGTCGCGAGGGGGGTCATCGTATATCTTGATTAATTCCTGAATATGTCCAGCTGGTAATTCCGCAGAAACCGTCGAAACAGCAACTGGCACGCGGGAGAACACGGCTATAAATGCGAGCGTGGCACGGTTAATTATTATAAATCACCGGAAAGGATCACCCGTCGCCGCGGCCGCCACCGCTAACGCTTTTTTTAAATTCGCCGGACTGTAACGCCACCTTAATGGAAATTGTCGATCATTTCTGGATCGATGCATCCGTCTTTCCCGAACAGAAATGTTTGCCGTTTCACTCGGCAGACACTGCGAACGACCACATACTCGCATTCTTTACTTCAATATACTTTGTTTCGATTTTTATCTTGCTTTCGATGGGATTAGGTTCAGCGAGTTTACAGTGCGCCTGCGTGGAATTTATGCGAATCGAGCTAGAAAGGATGGGACAATTATTCTCTTAATTCGTGGAAAACAATATCGAGCTCGCTTTATAAATATTTTCACGAATCTTCAAATTTGAAATTGAAACGTTGAAATTTTACCTCCAATCCGAACAATTACGATATTCGACAGTGCAAACGACACGTGAAAATTGAGTAACTACATTAGCAAAGTGGAATTGCTTAATTTTCCGAAATTATTGAATTTCAATAACACCGCGTTGTTCTGCCACTTTAATTCGTTTCGCTTTGAACTCATTTTTTCGCGATTCTTTCGAAGCCTTTTGTTTCTTTCGTTGGCGCGGAGAAAAGCGAAGGGCATAAAACGTTGCCGGTAGTAAAATACGTAATTGTAACGTACTTTCAATTAATACGGCCGGTGTTTCATAGTCTCGCGGGCCAACGAACCTCGGCACGGAAACGACCGACATCGTATGTACTTATGTACGCGCGTGTGTGAGTGTATTTCTTGGCCCCCTTCCCACAATCCACAACCCACAACGAGCACTTGCCACGAGTCAGGATTAGCGTAATTCGTGAAGCGCCAAGTATAGTAAACATTTGCTATTTCAACGTGTCTCTTTGTTTCTGTTCACCGGCGTATCTCTGTCTCCGTGGATCCTGCCGTTCTGCTTCCTTTCGGCTGTCTACTTCCGTTTCCGCGTTCCGCCGTCTGTTTCTTTACTTATTTAAATTTCCTTTCAGTTTCTGTTCCTGCGTTTCACGCGTCTGCCGGAGAAAATTCTTGTTATTGCTCTTGATTACTTCGGTGCGTTTGCAACTGAACAATTTAATTGAGAAAATCAAATTGTCAAAAATTGGTAGCAATCTACGAAACGTCTTTTAATATAAATATCGAGTGAGATAGCGAAACGTCGAGAATTTTCTAAATTGCAAAATTGCTTGTTCTAATAATTGATCGAACCTGTGCGCCGAAATTATCACACAACTTCTATTAAATATCTACGATCGACAAAACGGAATATTTGTCATTCGTTAGATCCGTAGCCGCATAGGTGCGGGGCAGTTACGGACGAGTAAGGAGATCGATTGACTTTCGACTCGACAGAAATTTCATTGGCTACGTGTGTACCGGTAGCCGTATTGCGCGCGGTGATGAGAACACGGCTCGCTCGAATTTTTCCCCGGGTCTCCCAGTTAGATGGAGAAGCAGATGGGGAACGACAGCGGAAAAGACGGAAACAGGATTTCAGGAAACGAACGAGCGTACCCTGAAGCCAGGAACGAACCAAGGACCGAATGGGGGTTTGCCGGAGCTGTTAAGGCGTCTGCTACAAGAGTGGATTCGAGGAAGAGGTTCCGCGGTAATTCCCGCGTCGATGCCTAATTGGATTATCGGAAATTGCCGTATTTTGTTTGCCGCCGATGCTTCGCGAACTGTCGATTGGTGAAACGTGCTCTTAGGTGCTGATAGTCACCTTACAACGGGCACCAACACAACCACTTTGTCCTGGAGGAAAGCGTCTTATTAATCCTCGATTAATTGATCCTTGATCGAGAATTTTTTCAAGTCGAAAAACTTAAAATAACCGAAGTTGAATGTTTTCGAATTGTTGGAGTTATAGGAGTTTCTTGAAGGAAAACACATGAGAAAGGTGGTTGCCTGACGCTAAGAATTGTTTCATTGGTGCTGATGAATATTTCAACGCTCGTACTCGTTAATTTTCCAGCCTCGATTTAGAATATTCATTAATACACTGCGGATTTTATGCATTTATGAGGAAAACGAATAAATGCAAAGCAATGCATCTAGAATTTGTACGATTTCGATTTTCGCTACGGTTTTCACTGCGTACAATAAACATCTTATAATGAATGGGTTTAACAATTAGGATAACGCCCGTATCATGTCTGCCAAGGATAGTTTCGGTATACGTATCAGAAGTTTTCGGATTACAGAAGTACTGCAACAAGATTTCCTCCTGGGAACGCAATTCGATTACAGCGCCGCGCCGCGCCGGTCAAAAGGTGTCTTTATCGTTCCGTGATTAAGACTATAATGTTAGAATTTCGGTCCACAGCAGAGAATGTACATCGCAAAATTGCTAGCCCGATTTGCGGTTTAATTCTAGGGAAAAGTGGGTGGTGTAACGCGGCCTTTGATTATCGCCGGAGGAGGACGTCGCCGAATCAGTATCCTCGTTAGGTTGCGTCTTAATTAAAGCGTTAGCGTAACAGGATTCGAAAGAACGAGGACCGTGTGAATCGACACCATAGCATCGTCACTTCGGGTCACCGAGATGAAGTTTGCATTACCCGAAAGAATATTTTATCGAAGCACTAGTATTTATTGTTCCTGACAAGACTCGTACAATCAATATTACCAACTATGGCAATTATGGAGAAAGGTATAAATCGAGGGGGAGTAAACGATCCTTTTCGTGTAACTCACAGAAATATTTAATTAGCGATTGTAAAATAATTTTTGAATGAAATGTAGAATGATAGTTACGAGCAGTTGAAAAATTGCGAATCAGACGACAATAATTTTATTTATCCACAATTTGGAACTCTACTATAATTTATTGTGTGAACACTGGTATTGAAAATATAAAATTTGATCAAAACATTCCTTTTTCTATGTCGACCCACGAGAACCCTGCAACATAAAATTTTTCAATTTCTCTTGCCAGGAGAGTATAATTTAGCAACGCGCAAGTATTTCTTGTTAAAAGTTCATCAACGTTCAGCATCGAAGAGCACGGGGAATGGAAAAATTTGGGAAACGAAGTCGTGCGTGCACACGGAAAGCCCTCGAATGGGCCGGGAGCGGCGTGCGTCTCGTTGGAACTTTCGTTCGCCGAGTAATTTTTACGTTTTTTGCGAGTAATTATAACATACTGGGTCGAGAGTAAATAGTTGGCTGCCCCTGAAATTTGAACCGCTGAGAACGGGGTAATAACGCGGCAACTAGCACTCTGCTTGTTTCTGGCTAGTTTTCTACTCTAAATGAAATTAATTGCCGCCTAGCGGTCGAACCGCAACGTTGCGGCGCGCCTTGATAAGCTCGAGAGGAAAACCGTGATAAGAACGAATGGAAAAACTTGATCGGATCTATGGGTCTGGAGAAAAAATAATTGCACAACTTGTTCTTACATAACCAGCAAACAGATAAACAACTGGCAAACATATGAATTCTTTCCAGTTTATTATCAAATTGCCTGCTGCGCTTCCGAATACGGTATATCCAAAGGGTTAACCCGTGTACTCGAACTCTTTGGATCGACGAACCTCGCAGAATGTAAAGCACAGCGGCGTCCATAAATCGCGTAACAGGAGCACCCTCTGTCCCGTCGGATTATTCCGGCGCGTCTAACAACGATCGTAAAAAACCGTGAAACCAAAGGGGTAGTATTTTATATTGAGTCTGGTGATTTAAAGGACAGGGTTGTTGGCTCACGCACCCCGTCGGGCACCGGGCCGACACACAATCATCCCCGTCACGGTGTTCTGCTTCTTTGTATTTGTCCAGGGAGTTTTGTGTCGGGTGGTGCGTCTATTCGCGAATCAAGCGTCCCGTGTCTACGGGACACGACCGCTCGATTATACAAGCGGACTTCCGGTTCCATCCTCTGCCATTCCCCGCCATCGGTGTAAAGTCAAACAGTCGGGGTGCGTTTATTAGATTTCTCCGAATTCGCGTGTTTGAATAATCGAACCGAAACGGAAAAGAGAGAGAAATAGCGATGAACAGGTAGAGGAATGGGGTTGCAGAGGGGTGGAGGGAATAGAAACTATTTCGCGCGCTGCAAATTCATCAGGGACCCGGTGACTGGCTGTCGGCGACGGGGGTTCAACGGAAAAATAGCGTACGTGTTTACAACGAATCAAAATTCGGACAAATGTTTTCGGTAACGTCCGGGATCTATGACGACTGTTTGTCTTGCACTTTCACCTGTTTGATTTGTCGCGCACCTTTTTTTTTGCGAACCTGTGCGTTCGCGCTGGTGATTTCGAGCCGGCAACGTTCGTGCTCGTTGGAAGTGTTACGAGCCGAGGTTTTGGCAGCTAGCGGAAACCGAGGGTAGTTTAGGTTTTTAGTGTTTTGGGTTCAGGTAGGATTTGTACACGTAAGACTAGCCGTTGTGTCTTTGACCAACGGGCGCCTAGTGTGGAACACAGGAGTGGATTCGCCAGTGTGCCATCAACACCTGGACGCCACTATTTTTCAGCCGCTACAAATAAATATTTTTCGTGTCATTAAAAATAAAGGAGATATTTATGAAACGATGCAATTTGCTGCACCGCCTGCAAGTGCCTCGATGTTAATCGATTCCCTGTTTTTCTGAATAGGCCGTCTGTTTCGAAGCATATCTCCTGAAGGGTCAAAAGACATCAATGGTCGTGTCCGTATACGTAACAAAAGCAAGCGTAATGTCCTGTAGTAGATTTGTAAAAACGATCTGCAGCTGCTCCCGACAGTTCCGGATACACGCTGATTTGAAAAATGGCGGTGCGAGTGTGGATGTATTTTTTTCGCGCATTGTGAGTTACGCGGAAGTGCGTGGATCGGATTGCGGAAATCGGAAAATTTACGGAATCTCTCACCCTTTCCTGTTCCGCGAACCATTGGATGCTTGTTCGAGTTACTTGAACAATTAAATTCGCGTGGAATACATTGACAGATGATTAGTGATGTCGCAGTGATGGGTGATAAACAATCGAATATTTCGCATGCCAGACAGTCTTGATAACGTCGCCGCAGATAATGTTAATACATCGTTTGCGTATCAATTATGTGCATAACTATTTGATGCATCGTAGTTTACGCAACCGCCACGCATGTAAATCTCCATCTACAAATGTAATTATCATTTGATTACCTAGACCATTTATTGTAATTTGAACGGTATCGGACCGTGAATTACGCGCATACGTCGATATACATATGCATACGGCACATACATACACAATAGATCACGCGGCGTCTCTAATTGTGCGACCTGGACGCGTTTACGCAGAAAATCAAAGAGAGATCCTCGTTATCGTGCAAAACAGACTAGGCTGAAATAAAAGACCATTTTCCATAACCATCGAGATATTGTTTGCAATTATATGAACCCAAAAACAGTGGAATCTCATGAATCCACATTCCCACTGAAATTCAAGGGAAGATATTGATTCTCTGCATGCTAAATAATGTTTATCAAGAACACAATTTCAATTACACATTTCAGTTAATTATTGACTTAATCTCTTCTTTGGCTGTTTCCGTTTTTAAAACGCTAACCAGTAACCAAAATTTATTCGTCGCTTACAGCAAAGTTCCCCAAAATTTCAACAAAAAATAATAGCGTTTCGCAGCTGTGAAGACTAAAATTTGCCTTGCAATACCGTCTGGAAGTTCCAGAAGTGGCTCGATTTCGTCGACGCTGGGATTAAGAGAATCAGATACAATCCGTGGTAATTTCGGAATGGAAAAACGATACAACGAAATTACCAAAAAATATATCCGCGGCGAGAATAATCCTCGCAATATTCGCAGAAGTAATGAGGCGGTATAATTACGAGTAGACCAGACCATTCGATCGGATACGAAGGAATCCGCGGCTTGGAACGAGCCCGAATACCCGCGGAAAATTAAGATAAACGCTTAAAAGCGGCGTAACGCGACCGATCGGACGACAATGGGATTTGTTCGGCAAGGTAAAAAGGTTAGTTCGGCAAATGAACGGAACGCGGGACATTAAATCGGTAATGCGATAATACGAATCCGGAGCAATGGGAGTAATTCGGAATATAACGAGTTTCAATTAGGCTGGGCCGAACGCAAATGACAACGAGCTGACCCAACGCGCGACGCGAGGCGCTTACGAATATGCAAATACTTCCGGTTCTGTCTCGCTGCGAAAATAATTCCTCGGGACGAAATTGTTTAAACCGCCGGTATTAATAACATCCTGCGCGATAATGCACGCAACTGATCACGTAGTGCGTCAATTGCAAGTCCTAACCCTATGCATTGGAATATTCGCTCTTAAACGCACCTAATTGGACCGCGTCGAAAAACGGGATTGTAGAAGATAAGTTCTCGACTGCGAAGAAAAAGAAAAAGAATGAGACCGCGAAGAAACGAAAGGATAAATTTTCGCAAATTCAAAGTGCACATTTAGTTGCGCCCCGAAGCGCAGTTCTACTAATTCTTTGTCGGGTTTGGCTAAACAATAACGGAGGATAAGTCGAATTTTAATTAATACGAACGGCGGATAGCTGTAATATCAATTGTTGTTGTCGGGGAATTTTCGAGGGCGGATGTAATTAACAAAAGCCTGCCTAATTAATGGAACGTTAAAAGCTATGTAATGACGAGAACGCACAGATACCTTCTAATTAAGAGTTTACGGGCTCAATCAAAACCCTACTTGAAGGATAATCGTTACATTTTGTGCCAGCCGATTTCTGCGATGCTTTTCCCTTTGTTCTTCTTTACCATAATTTATCGTTATAACGTAATAATAGCAGTGATTGACATAATTTGCACAAAAAATACCACGACAGCTTCGAGGTAGTAAATATCGATTTCAATTATGTATTTAAGGAAATTAATGCTTAATAAGTGATTACAATTTTTATTTTGTAGATGTGTGTCAGTTATATGCACTGGTAAAGTTTCATCGAAATCGGTTGGTGCGATAAAAAACGACAAGCGTTGAAAGATGTAAGAATCCTTAGATTGATTGCAGTTGAAGGCCGAAAATCGTAAAAATCTGCAATTTTTACCATCTTTAAACGTCTGTAGCTCATTGCAACGTCGACCGATTTTTACGAAATTTCCAGAATGTGTTTAATTTTTTAAAGTGTGTGCCAATACTCTTTTGACCCACTGTAGATCGATAATCGTTACGTAGGAATCGAAGTGTTCTATGTAACGACTAAACAAAAAATTGCACGTCCAGTTTTATGGGACCATTGTTAAAGAGAAAACGCGTCTTTGATTTTTCGCCTGCCATGTGCATAATCGTTTGACTACTATCATGATTGTACACACAATGAAACGCGGCGCGACGAAGTAAAATCGTTTAGATCGAGTTTGTCAATTACACTTAACCTGGGATCGTTTTCCGGATTGCATTGTAGCTGGCGAAATTCGGAACGGGACCTCTGCGAAAAAAAACGTGTCGATATTCGAGAGCCCGCGAATAACAAAATGGACACGGCGAAGGTCTCCGCGCGCGGCCAGCGCGATAATTAGTTTTTGCGCGATCACGAAATTCCCCGAAGGACCTACCGGCCCGCTGGCTAATTCTCTCCGCTGGCAAATACTCGATATTGCACGCCACGGCCAAAGGGTGTCGCGGTTTAATTGAACCTGCTGTCTCCTGTGCTACTTTTTCCATCTTTTTCCCCAACCACCGCGGGGCCGTCGTGCCGCCGCCTCTCTCTGTTTCCCTGCCAGGAGAGATATCCCCGAAATCGTGCGAATTCGTCGAATTATTCTCCGATTATGTACTGTTCGATCAACAACAAACTTTGGCTGCGGTATCGAATTTCGCAGAATAGTTTCACAAGAACAGGACTCTTAACGTTAAGGATTTAGTATGATATTGGACATACTTGTCTGTGGTCTGATTATGCTTAGAGCTGACATTTCTTCATATTGAAACATCATGTGTGTACGTATCTTTTTTACCCGATTTCCACTTCCTACGAGGGAAATGTTTACCTTGTATAAAGATCAATAGTCTACCGATAAACAAACAGAATTGTTGGTCCACGTCGGTTCCCAAATGGTTCTCCTTCGTTCCCGAGAAAATCAGCGCGGATAATTCGCTCCACGATCCGCTCGGAAAACAAGCACGGGACAATTTACGCGGAAATCGCAAATCATTTACAGAATCGAGTTACAATGGAAATATCGTGCGGAAATTATTGACCGACGTAGAAACATCCCCCGGCCATTGTACCAACAGCAACAATCCGGCGAACTTCTTTTTCAATCCAATTCGTTTCATTGTTGTTTCCCTCGGCGCGATCGAGTTGCTCGCTCGACTAATTGCGTTATGGTCGCGTCGCAGTATCGCTGTGTTCGTCCGAGGTTCTTTTGTAAACAAATGGCCTGATACTTCCGTAAATAGGCTCCGGTAAAAATTAAAAATATTCTGCTTTCCTTGCTAACGAAGCAAACTCGACGAACTCGGATTCGTATTTGTTTTATAACGAACTACAGTTTATCAGCAATAATTCACAATACTAGGGGAACTTACGAGCGTATAAACAATCGCGTAGACAATGTAGTAGGCGTTATACAACAAGTACAAATTGTGAATATGCTTTTGCATCGTTCAGGCTTGAGAGAGGAAGAAAAGTGGAAATTGGCGCCGCGAAATTTCGAAACAATTTCCGTCGGCAGGGAAGAATTTTTTCAACGGAAATGCGGTTAGCGCGGCAATGAATTTCGACCGAAGCCACCATGAAAATTCGTACGATCGATGTAATTTCGGCACAGTGATGTACGCGCCAATGAAATCGCCTAGCACGGCTCATAAAATGTCTATAAACCGAGTTTCGGCCACCGAATTGAACGGTAAAGTAAACATCGTATTTTGCACGACGCCTGCGCGACACTTTGCTGATTGAATCGTTCGTCCAACATATTTCATCGTTCAGATTTCCTCGGCCAACCTTTGATCCGCCATACTTTAATATTTCGTTCCATTCAACCTTTGCGAACATTTTAATACTCAAAATTAAATCTGCTAGGGAGCCATTTATTCTAAAAAAAATGTTAAAATGTAATGTATTAAATTTTATGGAAAACGTATTATATTTCCGGCGCACATATTCGATTAATTGTTAAAAACAAGCAATTTTGCAATTAAAAAAATTTTCGACATTTCGATCCAGATCCGGACCATTTTCAATGGAAAAGTTGCGTTTGTAAATGAATATAATATGTATTATATGTCCAAAACACAAAAAACAATTAATATGTATTAAATTTTACTTTGTTAGTCATTTGTTGGATGAAGCTCTAGAACCGTTATTATTGAATTATCCGATGGAAACGCTAATAAACCACCAGAAAAGAGATTGCTTCTGCAAAAAAAGTATTTGTACATAAAGAGCGTTCATTTTAATTGACTGTAGTGTATTAAAAAAGGAATTTTACTATACGACGAAGGTGAGAAGATAGTTTTGAACAAGGTAAGAGACAAGTAGGAAGACAGACGAAAGGAGTGAAACAGAAAGCAATCGGAATCGAACTGTTTCCACGGGAGTTCCCGATTGAAACGCGGATCGATCGATGAAACTTAAATCGAATCCTTCCCTCGTCAGAAGCACAGCCCCGACCCGGAGACGCTGAACTGGACACTGGGGAGGATACGTTTTAATTATCGGTAACTACCGGCAGTCTGGTCGGAGACAAAGAACACTGGCTAACAAAGGAACAGAAGAAGAAATAGTTTGACTTTTCAGGGTGACCAATGTCGGAGATATTTGCAAAGAGATCTGAGAACGGCTCCTGATACTTTCCCTTTGATTAATTACGGCGGCAAATATTGCACTTACTCCTTGGGAAAAAATTATCGAATTACTTCTTCGATTTCTCTTCCAACTGTCAATTGCATGTTTAAAAAATAATATATAGATAAACGCTCTTAATGAAGAAATAATTACGAGTCATAAAAACGTGTCTAATTAATATATTAATATAATCGTAATTGGGAAGAAATATTGTATGAAAAAATGTATTACTGTACTACGAACGTTTACGAAACATATATTCATATACGGCGCAATGGTTCGATCAAATTGTGATTATAATTTGATCGAACCATTACACCGTTAATATCATTATTTTTTGTTAGACCAATTTACGATGGATAGAAAAGAAAATTTATATATTCATAAACATGCTGGAGAGTATCGTTGTTATTTGTCTCCGACTCAATTTTGAAATAAAAAATTCTATAATAGTGTGAAGTACCACTAAAAATATGTTTGAGAACGTTAAAGAAAGAATACTAACGACTGAATGTGTCGGGTGTACAATGATTTGACATTTTTCATTGAAAAGCTAGAACAATATTTTCTCTTGAGATTCCCTGACACGGTTTCGAAAGCTGCGGCGGAACTGAAGCGGAGCTTTTAGGGTACATGTGTAGGCAGTATTTAATCAGATAAGAGCGTGGCCGAAACACGTTCCAGAGATTCTTCGGTAGCCAAGCAGGAAGAGAGAGAGAGGGAGTTGATCCTGCGGGTATCACGGAGTTTCGTTTCCGGAACGAAGTTACCGGAGGTCACGGATGCGGTTAAGCGAAAATTACGCGACAGCTCATCACGCGTTATGACTGTCCCACACGTTCCCCGGAGCGGATCCTTTCGGAAATGATCAACAAGATGGCGGCCCGTCCCCGTCACGTAAGCATGTAATGTTGCAACCGTGCTTTCGCGCTCGGCATCCCATCCAATGGGAACTTCGAGTACTGTGCTCGGTGTTTGAAAAAATTTTAGCGTTCGTCAATTAACAAAAGTCTCACAACTGAAGGAGCAAAGAAGGTTTCAAACTAAAAATATCATATATTTTCATTGAGGCACTTTTTAAAAGTAGAAAATCTCTTGATTCAAAGCAAAATTGTTTGCAATTCAGGAACAAGCCCCTATCAGGTACAAACAAATAAAAATGTCCACTATAAATTGTGAAGAGAGAGGATCATATTAAATTCGAAATATTTTTCATCTTTTGTTATAAAAATGATGTATAACACAGGTTGATAAAACAGGTGCATAAACCAAGGGAACTACGCGCAGTGTTTATGGAAAATTCGTGGAAAAAATGTTGGAATCCTGATAAAATATAATACCAGGATTAAATAATACAAGTATAAGAGAAAACTTTTAAAATACAAATGGTTTACATCTTTTCTGTAAAAAAAGTCATAGCCTACTCGTAGTCTACAAGAAAAATTTTCGAACCTAGATCTTTATACGTTTTACCAAATTAGGGTTCATTAAAAATGTTGTGCAAATAGGTCGATTTTTGAGAGGACTGTAATTGAATAAATATTTTTGAGGGAACGTACATGTACGTACTGTGCAGGAACGTCAGGCTTTGCATCGTGGTGTTTGGACTGAACATTTTCGACGGTACTTGGGGAATTGTGTCTCTGATCGTTCGTTAAGTTTTGACGAGGTCGTTCAGCTCAGAATACAGGCGTGAAAATGAGCAAACATGCGCGGTATGCTTCTAATTCCAGGGTGTGTTCCTGCATAAGCGAAATGAGACTACACTGCAACCTTGATTATACGAAATAATCATGACACACTCTGTTTGGATAATCGAGTAACTCCACTTTGCAGGATGTAAGATCGTTCGTCTCTAAACAATTTGGTAGCATTCGCTCGTGAAACAATTTATAAGATATGCACTCGCATACCTTACAATACAGTACAATAGACTGCAAAGTTACCATGTTCAGGATAGTAGCATTCATTTGTAAAATTATTAAAAAATTAATTTACGAGTTTCTATTTTTAGAAAACTTATAATAAAGAACAACAGGTGAATTCCAGAGTATATTACAAAAGTGTAGAGTGAAGTAGACAGAGTTACTATTTGTTCGAGATTATAACACTTGAATGAAGCGCAAAGATAGCATTTGTTCAGCATTTTCGCACTCTCTTGTAAAATTATTGGAAGCGTACTTCTACCATATATAGTAATACGTTTAAATTCGGGTTCTGTGGGTAAACCTACCGTTTAGATGAATCAAGAATCAAAGCAAACATTCGACTGCGTAGAACTGTGCATTACACGCGCTATGTTATTAAAGTAAAGCTCCTGATAAGCGATGAAAATTTACCTTTATAATTGAAGTTTGTGCTACGGATGCAACCGAGCTTATGCTCAAGCAGAGTAACTTTGAAAGCTGCGAAAAATTATGCCATGAATTATAAAGTTGACTTGGACCCAACGCGCGGAACTCTACCCTCCCTCGACTCATCGTAAAACTTGAGAAGTTTTGGCGTCATTTACTCCTAGAGATGGTATTTTCCGATAGGTATATAAAAAAGTTTGTTAATCATGTATCGGATCATCGAGTAATCGATACACATTGGCATGACTCATCGATTGATGGAAAAAGTGCGGCGGAGATAATTAATCACGCCGAAGGCGGCCCGATCAAAAAGAAATCACGGGGTGTGAGTAACGATATTATAAAACTATAAGTAATGCAGTATTCTAGCAATTATTTAATTAGATAAAATTCGCTCGCGAATCGAGTGTTATTTTCTTAACGAAATACCATTAAAATAATAAAAATCGAATTCCAAATTGACTTTTAATTTCAAACGACCACATTAGTCGTTACCATGCATAATGTTTCTCTACAAATTGACTGCAAAAGTTTTTACTTTGCATACGGACAAATAAAAAATTGATTAAATTTTCAGAAAACCAGGGAGAAAACGAATTTGTAAGAAAACAGGAGTGCAGGGAGAGATCGAATAGTACCATATTTGACGAATGAATTGACGCGTGATGATTTTGCGAAATGATCGTGGCTGGCAAAATTTCAGCGGGGTCTGTGCGGCTGTGGCGCTCGATAATGTCGGCGCATCGCAAATTTACAAAACAAGCCCGGCTAAATGACAAACGCTAATGCGAAACGATGCCTCAATTAAATGGTCCTATGCAAATCGCATTTTCCTGGTGGCGATAGTCGCGTTCTGCACTTACGAGCGCGCGCAATGCTCGCCGTGAGTTGAACGTATGAATTCGTCGTCCACGCGAACCGATAAATGCTTCGGGCCAATTTCCTTAATTAATCGAGTGACGAACTTTTCGTACACGCTCTCTCTCTCTCTCCTCGGCTCCGTCGAATCGCTTGAAAATCAGCTGAACTCTTATTCGTTTGTTACGCACGGAATTGCTTTAAGTATCCTTGAATTGAAACGAACGCACTCGGCCCGCTTGGAGAGGCAATTTTCTTAATCACAGCGCTCGCGCCGCCTCAATTAACGCCTCGGCTATTAACGCGTTATCGTGCGGATAAAAGTAGGGTTCGCACCTCGTGGGAACGCCTCGTAGCTCGACATTACGCGTTGCTTTATTCTTATCGCGAAATTGATACGTGTTTTCGCAAGGTTCCCTTGGAATATGATAATTATGGATCTTGATTCAGGAATTTATTTGCAAACTGGTAACACTTGCGGGGCCACGAGGTCAAGGTGGAAATTGTTAAAGAATGTAGTTATAAACTCGCTGAAGAAGTAACTGTTCGAAGAAATGAATGATTGATAACGTACTTAAAATGTTAATGTACTTCTTTCATTCTATGGAAGCTTTGATTTTCTTTTTATAGTGGGTCTGATTTCATTTGCAGATATGCTTTTTATTTTTCGACGTTTCACCGGGGTTGTGCAATTTTATTCGTGTAGTCCGGCAGGACATTTAAAGCACTGCGTTCCAGAGATTTCCCCATGAAAACGAGATGCTTGTTCTTTACGTCGGCATATTTAATCTATGTAAACTCCTTTTTGACAAGATTTCCGTAAAAAGAAATAGAGATATTTAGGTGAGTTCTTCGGACCGGTTTCTCTTTGCATAATTGTCTGTCTCAGAAATAGTTTTATCTCGGTGGGACGAAATACGGCAAACTAGATTCTCCTTTAAACGCGTCTCTCTTTCACGAATTATTTCCTTTTTCCCTCCTTCTACAGATATCTTCCTGTTTTCTTCCTACACCCTTCTGTATATAATTATATCCACCGGTATACAACACGCAATTCTTGATTCAGATTACTGATTCGGATCAATTGATAATTCACCTCTACCAAACTTCAATCTTCTGTACAGTTCATTTTCCTAAATATTGCATACGTTGGCTGCAAATATATGCATACGCCAGATGTCGTAATAAATTCATCAAAAGTAGAATAGAATACCTCGTATTAAAATGTTGAAATGAGAGACAGATATTCATAACAGTGCCCGAATCGCCCGTAGACAATAAACGAGAGGATGCGAAAACGAATTCCGGGATGGAAATTAATCGCCAACGTTCAAAGAAGTTGCATCATGGCAGTTGATATCCTCTTCCCGACGCGGCGGACCGTCATAGCTCAACTTCTCGGACTCCGTCTCCGAGGATAATAAAATATCCCAAGAAAACGGAGGTCCCAGGACTGGAGATGCACGAATTCAATTTCGCGGCGGGCTGAATGCATTTCGGGAAGTGGCAAAAGTCCGGCGCATCCGGCCGCCGCGCCGCGTCGCGCCGGACGTGGATGTTGGTGCACGTACGCGCCCCTCTCTCTCTCTTTCTCTTTCTCCCTCTGCGACAACGCATACGTTATTCGCCAGATATTCAGAGGCCCCAGGCGTCGCGCACGTATTCGCGAAATCCTAGGCGACACGAAAATTCGGCGTCATCTCCCTAAGCGGATCATATGTTCCGCGCGTCTGCTCGCCCAAGCACCCGCGATTCAAACAACCAGAACCAGGGCCGATCGAGATTGAATCCGTTCGACTACACCCTCGACGCCCTGTTGTCTGTGATATAGCAAAAAAAGATTGCACCCAATTTTGTATAGACGTATAGACATAGAAGGATGAATAATTTGACAGTATGTGAAAATATTCAACGGGTGAACTTTCACCCTGAGCAACGTACGAGGGTTAACTGACAGAACTCTATCCGCTGTGCGTACCTGTGTGAAATGATCCAGTTTAGTGCAGATCAGTTACGAATGATATTAGGAAAAGTACACAGAACCCCATGGGAACTGTGCACAAAACTACGAACTCAGCGTTTAACCATCCCGCGACCAATAATTACACCGCGGTAACACTGGAATTAAAAAGAAAAATATTTGCAATCGTCAGAATTTGTTACATTCGTTCGCAATGTCGGTGTAGAGTAATTGAATAACGAGATCGACATCGACACAGAAGAGACCGCAGGCCGCAAACGAATTAACTGAAATTTATTTACTGCCATCGCCGTCGGCGATAAATTTCCATTCGAATAAAGCTCTACTTCCAGTGTTACAACTGTTGCGAAACAACGATAAAAAAGCAATTTAAATATCCATTATTTAAATTTCACCGCATTCGATGGGTCGATGGAACCCTATGGTTAATAACAAAATGCTTTTTTTCTCGACGATTTCTCCGACGAATCAAGTACATATGTATATTCCGACAGAATCGAGAACCACTGTGTTCGTTAGTCGGTCCTTTCGCCACCGACTATCAAGGAATTAGCTAGGATAATGATTGCACGATGACAGAGGGGGCAAGTTGATACCCGGAACACCATTCGAGAACGGACGGCCTGTATAAAGTGCGCCGATGGCGACCATAATCCGCAAACGATGCGCTCGTAAACAAAGGTCGACAAGAGGACTGCGAAATGTGCTTTGCGGGAACGTATAGCGCGTCCGACCTCCTGCGGAGCTCTGTTGCCATAGTCTGCACGCTTTTCACCTTCTTCTAGCTCTCTATGCTCGGATAGATATCGGGGAGGCTATCAACAATCTGCATTGGCTACGACGACGTTCGAATGGCCCCTAAAACTACGAGGCGCCATTGTTGCGCGAATCGCGCCAGCGTCTCTCAAACATTTCCCTTCGCGGATATCATTTGATTTCAACATCTGACAACTTTCGTTTAATCCAATGATGTTTTATCGTAGTCAGAGATTTTTAATACCGGAAGCGTTCAGACATAGCATTCCTTCACCATTTCTGCGTCCCCGGATATTAGAATCTGAGTTCGTTGGAAATGTATACCTCGACGTCTGATCGTCCAAGAGACAGAGAATTGTTATTAAAATGTTTGAGAAGCTGAAAGCACGTATAAGAACTGGCCTGTGCCCGAAACGGTGATTGCGCAGAGGGTTAATAACCATTCTAGAGGAGCCAGCAATAAGGACAAAATGGCGTTTCAACAGGCGCTTGCTCTACGCTGGAGGCAGGAGCGCGTAACTCCTACGGTACAGCCGGATCGAAATTAAATGGCCGTTCACGACCAACGCAATGACGGGTCAATTTTCTGATTAGGTCTAGCTTTTTCTCCGATATCGAATTAAAAGAAGATTGCAATCGACTGCGCAACGTCGCAGAACACAAACAACCAAACAAATATATTTTTTCTTATTATTTTTTTTTATTATTTTTAAAGACACTTTCTATTTTAGAAAGCTTAAAAATTATTGTATACATAAAAGATGTAACGGTTTGTGTTTTTGTGAAAGAATGCTCTTTCACCGACTCAATTCGATCCGACTATAATAACGCAATGAAATGTGAATGTGGGGTTTAACAGGGCTATCGAAGATGGTCGAGGTGATATCCTATTTTTCATAATGGAATAATATAGGAAGTATACTCACAAGATGAGAATCCCTTGTGGTGAATGTGATTGCGCCCCCTGCCTTCGGACATTGGAACTCCATGGTGCCGAAGACAGTAGCGCCAACAACTCCGGCTCTGGCTGCTTCGATCACTTCCAGTTTGAAATTCTCCGTAGTGAATTCGATCTGCAAAAATCAAGAAGAACATTGTTATTTCTATGGCCGATCTCCAGAAATTCTTAATACGTTAAATTATCAATATCGATATAACAATTAGCGCAGGCACAACGCGTAACGACTTCAACTGATTTTTTCAATGAAACCGTGCAAGGTTAATTGAATGATAAATCCCGTTACGCGATTATTAACGCACGCATTAACATACTAATTAGATATTAGCGAAGATTTATACCTTTTATCGATTACGCACAATCGATACGCGGATCTACCCTCTCTATTATGCCGAGGATGGTGGACATTATTTCCCCGTACCGTTAAAACCGTGGTCGGTTAAATTTCGGACGTTTTTCAAGAAGATTTACGGCAGCTCGTTTTTCTACCCTCCCGCATAAACAATGCAATCAAGTTAATTAATCGATCGATTACTTATTAGGAGATGATAAAAAGGCCAATCGGGGCTGTTTGGACAACGTAGAGCTCGGTGGACCGTGAAATCCGAAGTAACTAGATTATATGGGACGGCTCTTGACGGAGCAGACTTTAATGCAGAACAACGAGTTATTTTTCAATTATAATCATGTTTCTACTAGAACATTTTCAATGCTTCAGACTCTTCGAAATACGATTACATTTTAACCCATGAATGTCTTCGAAATGTTCTTTTCGCTGTCGCTAATTCCACAAAAATTACGATACAATAGTCGGTAACAATTCCTGGTCACAGCGCCGACAATCGAATTACCAATTACATTTTAATCATCGTCGATGCGTAATCGGATTACAATCCGCTGCAAGAGCGCGCCTTAAAAGCGCCATTAACATATCGCCGGTAAATCCACGTAATCCTGAAACCGACTATCCCCTGGAACTCCTCCCTGGATACTTTGGCGCATAATCGAAACTTTCCATCATCCATTTCCTTGTTAAACACCGACTCGCAGTTTACAACAAGTCCCGCAAGATTGGAGTTCTCGACTACAAAATTCGCCGGTTATATGCACAGCCCTGGCGATTATACTGCGCCGAGTCGAGTCGGTTACAATATTCTGTGTCGTCGAATTTAAACAAGACCGTCTAAAATAATATACTGTCTGTCGTGGTTCTCAAGGTTGACAGACACGACGCGACGCGCGACGGACTGAACTTTCGGCAAATGTGACCTCCGCGGCAACCATAGTCTGTCCCCGGTATCATGCTATCCGCCGTCTGTTGGTGTTCCCCGAACTTTCGTGCCCCTTCGTCAGACGTTTTAATGAAGATTTCCAATTAACGGGCTCGCGGTCCAGCAATTGGACCGTGAACAGTTATTACGGACGGCTCCTTAAGGGAATATTACGATTCACTTTGAGCCCTCGTTGCACGCTCCGCGAGACTTTCCATCCGTAGACTACCGGAACCTCGACAAACTCCGCCATTTTCGATTCTGGGAATAATGGGCTTTGCCGTTGGAGTTGATTCATCGAAATGAACAATGCTACGATTGTTTTCACGGACACACTCGACGATCTTATGACGAGCAGATTCTATTCATTCGGATTTTTCTGCACCGATTCTGTTCTGCGCGTTTCTGTGATGTAAATTCCTCTAATTCTAGTATCTAATTGTCGAAATACACTGTGTCAAAAAATTATTCTCTCGCTCTTAAAAAGGCGATCACTTTTTAAATATCGTGCTATACGATCTGAACTTTTTTTAGAAGCTGGAGCAATTAATTTGCTGCAGGATGTGAAAAAAAATGTTGTCAAAAATTGCAATAGAAAAAATACTAAAAGTTACATTTTATAATTTTCTTATGCGGGCCTATATTGAAAATTTAAAAAATACGTTTTATAGATCTGTACATTGAAATAAACATGAAAGATGGTCCTCCGTGTGCGATCACGCTGATCAAATATTCTCGTTCCAGAAGTTTCTGGTAATGCAAAAATTAACCACCATTTACACGCATTTTGTAAATGCAAACTGCGCTTATTTGTTGAAATATCCACCAGTTTTCAGCCAGTTTTAAAATATCCATCAACTCCGAATGCAGCAGACACCTTACGCAAAACCGGTCGCTTTATTGGCTATTGCAAACAGAGTCCCCCGTCGCGTTCTTTGTTCACTGTATTTCGATGCGCGAGGGTCCCTAAACGCGGCAATGAAAAATATCGCGGCGGAAGAAGCGAAACATGAACGGCACGCACATTTGTCAAGAACATTTGCATAGCTACCTCGTTTTCCTCACGGTTCGCAGAAATAAAGAATCAGAGGTTCGATGTCCCGCGAAAAATAGAACGAGCATTTTTTTCGCCGAACAATACCTGGATTTTTCATACAACCCGGACATCCCTGAGATTTTCAAACATCTGTTTATCCTCTGGGGAAATGCTTTTGACGTTCTCCTTTTGGAGGTTGTTGTGTTTTATCAGCCGCTTTTACCTTTTTGGACTAAAAAATGAGATGGCAAGGTGGGGGGCTTGTCGATATCAAGAATATAATAGTGGAGACAAAATAATATTTTTAGAATCCCTGAATTGTTAACAAGAATCATCTGTTAATAATTAGAGGAAGCTAGTAGTTAGTCGTGTCAAGAATGTAATGTAATGTAATAGTGGAGACAAAATAATATTTTTAGAGTCCCTGAATTGTTAACAAGAATCATCTGTTAATAATTAGGGGAAGCTGGTAGTCAATCGTATCCGAGTTCTGAAGCCTGTAATGTGGAATAGCCACGGAAACAACAAAAGTCATCAGACATTCTCTGATCAATATTAGAGTCAGGACGCTGGCAAATAATCTAAATAAAACTGGATGAAGCATCGACCGAACTCCAGTTCTACGTTCCACGTTCCACGTTCAATCATTCCACGATCACAACAAGGAAAGGAATTGTTGTAGCGGGTCCGCGAAAAGTGCACCTGTGTCTTCTTGTTCATCGACTTTCGCATCCTCTCTGTGTCGGGTGTTTAAAAATGAAAATGGCCAAGCTGAAATTCCAGGCGCAACAACGTGGTACCGGTCATTACGAGGCGATGAAATATTCATAGTGGCTAACTTGGCCCGCGAACTTTCGCGAGAAAACCGGCATGAAGTCGAAGACGGGAAACTGCGACTACAGGATTCGCAATAAAGGACAGAACGCAGCAATAAACTGGCCGCGGTTACGACGCCCGGCCATCGTTCACCGGATATCGCCCCTTAAGTAGCTTTAAGGGCGAGCCGGCCGTCAACTGCCATAATATGCAAATAGAGATCGCTATTAGCTTCCTTTTACACGAGTTGCCCGCCGCGCCACGCCGACGAATCGCTCCACGCGCTTCGCAATCGGATTTATTGCGCCGCGAAATGGCTCGCGGTGTCGCTGTTCATTACTATGCGATCGTTTGTTTACTACACAATCTATTTTTCAATGCTTCTCTTGTAGCTGTAACTTTGTGAAATTTTTACCGTGGTTAGAAAATGCTTCGAGCAAATTGCGCGATAATTTCTAGCTCATGGAATTCGTTTCTTGATAAGGTGTAACATCGGAAAAAAGTTGATTTTAAAAATGGAATGCAAATAGAAGTGTGCCAACATTTCTAGCCCAGAGAGTTAATTTTTCGACCAGATACAACTTTACGTTAATATAACTGTTTTTCAGCTTGCTTTTTCCGGTTGAAAAAATTTGTTGGCAACATCGAATATGCAGTACGTTGGCCTAGTTAATAATGCAACCTAAAAGCCACCGAGTCAGAAAGTGGAAAATGTAAAATAATATTTTTGTCGCAGCTTTCAGGATTTGATGGAAGTATCATGTAGAAAACGAATCGATGCAGTTGATTGAGTGTGCACCGAAGTGAAAAACGCATCATCCGAGTTAATATTTTCGAAGCTGAAGCGTGTAGCATAATGTTATGCGCATAGTGCGATCGCACCGGTAAAAACCGAATTAAGAGTTTCATTTCAGAACTTCAAAGATTACTGCGTTCGCCGGAGAAATTTATCGCAAAATTGCTGCGTTATAAGCTTTAATATCACACATTTAAGAGGCAAATGAGAAAGGAACGCGAGGGACTAGAATCTAAGAGGAAACTTTTCCGTAATTTTAAATTGAAATTAAAGCATTATAAGCTCCGCGTAACTTCAATCTTCTTAGAAAATTGTGCCTCGTAAAAATGAGTTAAGCTATTCCACTACAGTGCTCTGAATTCAGAGCTATAAATACATCAAGCATTATTAAAACATTGTCTTACAAAAAAGTACATTGCGAAAAAGAGAAAGGATTACAAAGCTTCGTCTAATTTTATGTATCACTCGTTCTTGACGGTTTATACTGTGAGAAAAGTGTGCGACAATTAAGAATCCTCCTGTATTTTATTGCACGAAGTTTAGTTGAATGAAATATCGTATCCGTCTTATAAAATCGTGTGAGTTAAAGCTGCAGTTAATGTCTGGTCCCGCACCGACTTTAAATGACAAAGATTAAAAGAAAAAGCTGTTACGTTTCAGAGTCGAATGCGTCGCGCAAATAGTGTACAAATACTTGAAGTTCATAATGCACGCTGTAATGGAATGGGGGAATTATTTTTAATTGCTCAAAGAACATAGCTGCGCGAGGGAGAAAATTATTTTGCTAATTTCTGCGAAACAACGAAACACCTCAAGCACAACGCTGATAACTCGCATTGGCATTGTTCTCTTTCTTTGGTATTCTCGCGGTGATAAATGAAATATTTAACAAGATTTCTATAATATGTATATCAGAAAATAAGAGTTCGATCAATTATAATTCCCGAGAGTGTTCTGTTATTTTCTGCAATGGTTCTTCGAGGTACCTCTGGAAGTCTTGCGGCGATAAATGAAATGTTAATTAGGAGTTTGTGTTTTTCTATGGACAAAGAACAATAATTTGATGAGCGCGCTCGATAGAGAATATATGAAACTGAGCCTGAACGTTATCTTTAGCACAGTTTAACCAGATAGACGAGTCGTTTGTCAGATAACTAGCAGCGAAGCCGCCTGCGCCGCCGGCGCTGTTTTTAATTCATTAACCCCGTTCCTTTTGTAACTTTCTCCGGCAACCGGCTGGCAAATTGGAACTTCGTCATCGCGGCACTTACCTTAATATGAAAATTATGGTCGTCGGCGAGCTGCCCTCCGCAGCTCTCCGCAGCATGGATTCCCGACGGTTAAACGCGTTGTTAATTATATCCCGTCTCGTGATACTTCCTCCGCTTTGGTGTTCTATTCGCAGCCGAGATCGTCGGGAATAGGACGTGCATAATTTCGTACGCGAGATCTCAATCGAAATTAATAAGGTACCTTTCAACGAAATCTATTTTTAATTCGATATCTCCGGCTTATTAATAGTCGAAATGATTATTTTCTCGGGAAAAGAACTTATTTCTGTTCTGATAGAATTTTTTGTTAACACTATCTAACGGGAGTCTATTAATAGGATTTCCAATAATTATGCTCAGAAGGAAGCTTAAACATCCTCTTTTATTCGATAATCCGAAATAAAATTATTAGATTACGTTATAGAGGATGAATTGTTGGTCACTGATTGAAGTACCGAGCATAAAATGCAACTGTAATACATTTTTTTTAAAGAAAACCACAAGGTTGAATTTATCTAGATCTCTTATAAATTTTATAACAATACGTACTTCAATGAAGAGAAATTCATTTACAACAATTCTTCTGCAAAGTAAAACGTGTATTACAGATCGTTTAACTGGTCGTGGTAGTGTTAAAACATCCCTAGTCGTGGATCACAGAATTTCAAACATGTACTCGCTGTAGCTATTAGATATTAGACATGAAATTGGCGTATTCACGTTCCCCAACATTCACAAGCGGTTTACGTCTAGATCGCCGGGCGCGGTGGTTAAATATAAATCACAAAGCGGATCGCATCGATCCGGGAATGGATCTCACCTTTCTGAGGCATCCGACGAAGTTGTTGATCCCTTTAGCACCCTGCAGGGATCTCACCTCGGCTCCTCCGCCCACCAGCAGTCGATCGCTCGCCAAATGTGTGAACGAGCCCGCAGTTTGTCCGTGCGCCGGGTAAATCCCGTCGACGATGGCGGAGAGCTGCAACACAAGCCATAGGGGGCAAAGTTCGTAAGGGCTTTTCGAAAAGTTACGTGTCTAACCCTATCTCTCTCCTCGTCTCACCTCCTGTTTCGTCCCTTTTCCCACCCCCACCTCCCCAACCCCGAGCTTAAAAGCGCCGACGACTGAAACCCGATTTCAGATTAAAGTACCGACCAACTAGTCCCGAGACGGAGACAAGGTTCGACGCCGAAGGATTAAATTCCGTCTGCGGACCGTCTGAACAACTCCGGGCACACGCGTGTCAATTTACTTCGGTAGAACTTGCTAACCTCCGGACGTTTAACTGTTTACCGTTGATTGCCGGCTGTGGACACGTATGGTTGTATGTACACGTTTCGCCGCATTTATTTGCGACGGTTACAGTCGGTCCCATAATTGATAACGCACACTTTACATCGGTAAAACTATTTTTTTAGCATGCACACTGAGAATTAAACTCTGACGGTGCAAACATCGTGCCTTAGGCAATTTATGGATATTATAGGGTTGAAGTACAGATGATGTATGCGTGTTGGCAAACAACCTTATACAGGGTGTCCCGAATTTAAATGGCAAAACTTCAGGAGTGTGTAGAGGACCGAAAAAATAAGATGCGAAACGCATAAAAAAATCAAGAAGTAACTGTTTACCTTTTTATTTTATTGATCTTTTACCGCTGTATAAATTAGACACCGAGGGACAGATTCAGTTCATTGAACGATCCACAGGTTAATGGACTAAATGGCATCTTTGTGTTAAGGTGAATGATTTAAGTTCACTGGATTATTAGATTTCTAATGAAAATTGTGAAAATATTGTTTTCCACAACTCTCTGTATTTTGGCTTGAAAAAGGATGGAGGATCGTTGGACAAATCCGGTGTTGGAGCAGTCAGTTCTCTTTATCGAACGGTGGTATTCGCTAGATTCGCGTCGCGATTCAGTAAAACAGAGAGGCCGAGCACACGAAACGAATCACCTGCCGTGACGCTTACAAGTTTCGCCGTTTTCCCTCTTCAATCATCTGGATGCTCCTTCTTCATTCGGATCCGTTTTTACATCGATTAGCTCCACACGAAGACTGAACGTTGCCCGACATCGGCGGATAAAGAAAACCCAACGCCGTTTTGTGCAGAAGCTTCTCCCCGTAGCCCGAACCCAGACTCCTTTTTCCCCGTATCGGCGATCGTTAATTAACAAGGAAAAAGATCGCAGGCTGAGGAACAATGGCTGTCGGATTTTTTCTGTCCGCTCCTATTCGTCTTCGTCTTCGAATAACGTTCGGCTATCTCCCGCACGTTATAGCGACAAATTAATATCCCGACGCGATTGTTTATGGTCTCCGACACCTTCATTATGTTACACGGTAATATAATAAGCCATTGTCCGCTCCGTGGATATTGGACGCTAGAGGCGGGGCAAATAATGGCGAAATTTAGTAGAGAGCTTGAGAGAATGTCAGTTCTTGGACGAAAGCTGTGTAGTCGATGAGAGTAACAAGTTTGATCAGTTTATTGAACACATATTGTTTGATCGAATTTATAATCAATAATAAAATCACGAATTTGAAATAGTACAATAGTTCCAACGTTGGCCCTCGGTTCATTTTGAACCGGAGTTACAAATTCTAGTTTTACAATAGTTAGAGTTCAAATAGTCAACATTGTTTTCAAAATTGGTTTAAAAATATGTATAAAAATTTGATGCTGTGCAAAACTTTCCTATACTATTTTCTTCCATAACAGCTTCAATAACAATCGAGACATAATTCGAATTACAAAACATTAGTTAAAAAGTCGCAAGAACAGCGTGGATAAAGAATTGTAAATCGTAGGATGAATCGATAGGGTCGTACTCGGGTAAGTCGACAACAAGGGTTGCACGTAGCATTGAAAAAACAGTTTTTCAGTCGGTTGCAGCGAAGGAAGGGGGTTATTGCTCGTCTTGTCACTGGCAGCGCAGGCCCCCATAAAATTCAGCGTTTAGGCGAGGGGCTCTCAGGACAAGAGAGAGGAAGGGAGAATGCGGGAGAGAGCATCGAGTCGAGTGGTCTATTACGAGTTCACGGTGAGGCGTCGATAGTCGTTATCTCCCCGGTTATCCTGCTCCTTTTTCGGCTCCTCTTTTCGCCGAGCGAGTCTCTTCTTCTTCTTGTTCATCGTAGCTAGTTTCGAAAGGACTTTGCCGGGACTTTTCCCCCCAAGTAGGATAGACAGAGAGAGAGGGAGTCTTCTTTCCTTGGCTACCCAGCCTGCGCCGCTTTTCGTTCTTGTAATTAGACTGCTCTCCAGCGAAGGATGCTTTTCCTTGGACCGCAGCCGAGCAATCTCTTCATAATTCCCGCGGTCTTATCTCTCGGATGTTTCTTCGCGAGCAAACAGATCTTAGATGGAGTGGGCAATTCCGCCGTGATAAAATTAAGGGGGAACAGTTCGTTAAGGGCTCCTACCACCATGCTCTGCGGGTGCCTCTTCGGCTGGCAAACCTGAGAGATGCATTACGATGTTTGCCCTTCCTCGGTCCTACAAGGCCGGATATTGTGCCTGGCTCCGACAGAAGGCTTCCCAGACACATTCTTACCACCCGACTCGCTCGGTATCATGTTCTAAAAGGTGGACCAACCAATCGTGCTCACCTTCCACCATTTCCGGCAGCAAGACGTCAAAGATTCGCATGGAATTGGATATCAAGTGGTAGGAATGGAGATTGAACGTTCTTGGACCTCGGGCGAATCTTCTTCTGCTCATAGACGTGTTAAACATTGTGAACAAACTTTCCTATACAAGAATTTTCTTAGTTCATATTACCACCATCTTGACGAAAATGCGAAGCGAACATTTTATAGGGGTAGAAAGTTTTAAGAGAAGTCTAAAGAATTTGTGCAGTGCAGGACTTCTGTGGTAGACTAATGTGTCTGACCATTAATCACTGTTTCTACTAGGAATTCGTAGAGACAGTGGCACGCGGTATTATCCGTTTTCCATTCATCTTAACACCTTCTGCTAAACAATTCATTGTATATTCCGTGTTTTATTGGTAGTTTGTGGATCATTCTACAACCTACATATTTTTGTAAATGTCTTTTCAACCGCAGGAATAAATTACCAAAGCTTACAGATTCGAAAGGCGCGAGCGAGATAAAAATTCTACAAAAATACCTCATAGAAATAGCTTTCAGTAATAAAAACAAATTCACAAGACCAGTATTTTCACAGAATTGCAAATTTCCAAGGGGAAGTGGTTCCCGGCGCGACGTACAACATTCCGTGCTAAACGGCTCAAAAACCGACGTAAAATAGGATGTTGGAGAAGTGTTGATACGGAGGAATTAGGGCAACGCAGGGCGCTCGTTAAAGTCGCCGAGACCGGGACACTGGAACGTTTCATTCCTCTTCGGCTTGTGTTCATTAAACATTACCGGTGGAACTTGGCCCGTTCCGCGTAACGGGTTCTTATTAGATAATGTGTCGCGATAACATTCACTCATTCCGGACGAAGCGGCGCGGCGGTTTCGACGAGCCAGCGCGATCTCGCAGGCTTCTCTCGTCGCCGAATTTCTTGCCCGCTGTTTCGCCAGGGGAAACGGATACGAGTCTCGGCCCTGACTCGGACATTAAAGCGGGCACGTTCAAGTTTATTCAGCAGCCGAATCGGAATCCGTTGTTTCTTCGGCGAAACACCGCGCGAGAGAGACTCCAGGGTCGCAGCATTCAAACTTGCGCACAATTAAAACTTACACATGCCACAATCAGCGCCGAGCGTGTTGCGAACCTTGCACCCTCGCCAGGCGAAACTTCGCAATGCATACTGTGTGTCTCGCGAATCCTCTCCTTCGAATATGTCTTCGTTATTCGGAGTAATCATTCGCGAAAATCTTGCCGATAACAATCGTTGAATTTAATTAGTTATTACGGCAGTACCAGGTATGTAAATATGAAACTGGAATTTTTGTATAGAAAATACACGTTTATTGTATGAAAATGATACGAAATTTTTTATTCGAAGTCTCGCCCATCGGTAGCAATACATTTTTTCTGTCTCTCTGATAATTTGTGGATGCCACGCCAAAAACACTGTTCCGCTTTTGAGGCAAACCAGTCATCGATCAATTTTCTTTAAATGGTAACAGAAAAGTATTTTACTAACAGCAAATTATTTGCCCATAAAAGAAGTTGTGATCATTGTCCAAGATAAACCTACAGTGATCCTGTTTATGTGAATAATTTCTATCGAACATTTCTAAAAAATGTGTATAGAAGCTGAACAATGGAAACGTTAGAAAATCAAGTCGAAAATTTCGCTGTTTCAATATGAAATGTCGAATCGTTGCACGAGTTGCTGCATACTTTTGGTTGGCAGAATTTACGGAACACACCGTATATACTTATGTATATGTATACATATATAAGATATTGTATGTATGTATATCGTGTACCGAGGAGGGATCTTCGCAGACGGAGTTTCGAGCGGGATAAGCGCAATCAGCGCGTCTGTTCGTTTCGTAATTACAGGCTGCTCCCGTAAATCCAACTTCCACGCGGCTTTAAAATATTGTTGAACTTCTGACGAATTATTCCCGTCCCTCCCTCGCAGAGAAGACAGAACCTCTGTTTCGCGGAAAGCGATACAGTCGTGTGGACCGTAGCGAAAGAAGATGTTGTTTGCCGAAAGTTTCGTTTTCCGAGTGCAGCGGAACGAATTTACAGTTTAATCGGAGTTTGGGGTTGGCCATTTTTATTTCATGTTTTGCTGAGTCTATGACAAATTTGTATTATTTATGAAATCGCCACTACCTCTGCAAAAGCAGTTTTTAATGAATTTTTATCTCGACATTTTCGTTGGTAGAGAAAATACACAACTTCGAATATTTTCATTCCATTTATAAACGGTACTTCATCAAATTAATCATCAGAAACTCAACATAAACAATCAATGGCCTTTTAACCAAGCATTGAGTCCCTCGACAATTGGGTCGTGTTTGAGACTTAATAGGAAGTACCTACAAAATTGTGGGACTAAAACAAAAATTTATTTATAATGTACCATCCAGCCTGAGTCTATCGAAACAAAATTCCCACTTCTAAGTTACCTCGTTCTCCGACAATAAATTCGCAAAGATAATCTTATTAGCTGCTCCTTTCCACAGAATGATTTCCGATTTTCCGATCGATTTCTCCTGGAACCTATTCGGCTCAGTTCAAAGAAAAAATTCTTAGCAAGTGACTTAAGGGTAGATAATCTCGCACGGCGTAAAGCAGCATATTTATACTTTAGGTCCGCATAAAAAGTTATCGGTAAGTTCGATCGACCTCGGTGTCGGTGCAAAAAAGCTCGGTGAAGGACGCGAGGCGTGTAGAGAGCATCGTTAAACGCCGCTCTTTCGGGACATGTTTACGTTCGAATAATTTTATGAAGTTCCACGAACCAATGGGAATCGCAGAGCAGGGTCAACGAACCCGAAACCGCACCGGAAGTCCTCGAGTCTTTTCGCGACACACATTTTACGACGCCATCGGCGCGTGGAAGGAGGGATCCTCGAGGTCCGCTTTTTTCCGGCATTTTTTCCAACCGTTGTCTCGACGTGGAAAACTGGTTGGAGAACATTTTTCTCCGACTCTCCTCGCATTAGACCTTAACTGCCATAATTTCGTCGTAAGCGACCGGGGTAAAGTCCAATAGACGACACCGAAGTGTCTAAACATTCTGTTCGAATAAAATGACCAACTTGATATTCATTTATTTTTATTGGAGAACAATCCACGCTAATTATATACTTATACGTTTACAACAAAGTTCCTCAAAATGAAGATTCGCCAATTTAATTAATTTTACTACTGTCGATTGTTTGATTCATTTTTGATTACGTTATTAGGTGAATTTCTTGAATGTCTGGTATTAGAAACGAAGCATAGGTGATGTGTTGGATTAGATTGAGGGTATTAACCCAGGATTGTTACGTTCATTTAGAAAAACCGTTCTCATGGGCACATAGTCATCGTCGAATTGCGAAAAGCCGAAATCGTTTTGATACACGATTTCATTTCGGCTTTTCGATGAGCTTTCCACAATCCGGATTCTACACTTGATCAGTTGGTCGAGCGTTTGCATGCGCGCCTCTGTTTAATCCTTATTCGCGGTGTTTTTTCGCGATTAGTTCGTTGCGATTCGCTGTTACAGAAATAGCTCTGTCCAGTGTATGTACATGGAGCAATGAAAATGTGCCAAGTTGGTTTAAGGTTGATATTTATTTTAAAGTTTCAATGTTTTAAAATTCATTAGAAACCCGTATTGAAGTTTCAATTTAGAAGCGTTCGAGTGTAAATAAAATTGATTCCGTCGAAAATATTGCTGGATGTGAAAAACTCGGAAGATTAATACAATCTGAGATGCAAATGGCGAGGCCTGTGTATCAGAACTTGGAAATACAATTACCGAGTTGGCGAGTTAACTTTCGTGTTACGACTAGAGTAAAAAGTTATCGGTTGAAAGGTCGTTCGGCATGGGTCCACGGGAAATTGCTTAACATGATTTACTCGTCGAGTAAGATTTTCCCGAAAGTTAATGCGACCCGTGAAAGCCGACGTCCGCTTGAAACGTATACGCAATAACAGCTAGGCAGTCGGCCCCTATCGCGTCGTTCGACATCGACCGAAAAAGTAATCGAACTTTACGGAGAATACTTATGCGTTGGCCGCTGAGTGAAATTTAAATCGAACGATGTGTCAGCCCCACGTACAGATTTTAGGAACCCGGGACAACCAGTCTGGATCATTCGTATCAAAATCAACTGCCAACAAATATCTTTCACCTTTTCCTACCATTTTGTTTAACACTTCTAGTACTGGATATCGCCCCCTGAAATTCCTACGATATCAAAATAATTTAATTAACGAACCAAACGCAGAAAGCTACGAACCAATGCTGCTTCTTATCGAAAGAGGTCAATAATTTAGCAGTATGTAAAAATTGTAAACGAATGAAAAATCGCAATGCAAAATGATAATTGACCAAAACATTACGCATACAGCTCGTTCGAAACGTCTCATGGACTTTAATTTCAATTCGTTTCAGCAAGACGCGGCGATAAACCCAATTTTAGGGTATCGATCGGCTACTGAAAAATGGAGTACGTCCTAAATAATTCAGGCAAACACGACTGCCGATCGAAATCAGTTTTCTAGAAATACCGACCACCGAAAATATCTGGTGAGATGCGAGAGTCAACTTGGGCGAAGAAATATCCGGTTAGGGGTGAATTAATCTTGTTATCTATTAAGTGGTACCGCGTTTACTCTAATTACAAACTACAGAACCTTTCTAAAATTTTGTGTAATCTGGATATCTGTAAGTGTACCATTTAAGATTGAATGATCCAAATGTTCTAAGTCAATTAAAGAAATTGATAACACTTTCTGTGGAGGTGTCGTTGCAGTATCCGAGGATGGGTTCCGTCGGTGAATAGGAATTAGCGGCTAGAAACCATGCTCGCCGATGGAAAGCAGGCGGAAGAGGTTGAGGGTGGAAACGTATGGGTTGCGGCCGAAGTAAATTACAGCGACGGGGCTTGCACCCTGGCGCAGTTTACTTGTTTCATTAATTTTCTCTCTTTCTGCGCCGTGTTCCCGTCCGTAATTTTCTTGCTTTCTTTATCGGATACGATTTTCCCTCATTATCATGTCGCACCCCACTTCGAGCCACTTCTTCGTAAATTCAACCCAATCTAGCAGTCTCTTTTATGGTCGTGCTGCTCTCAAGCTTCTCTTGCCACCTGCGTTACTTTCTCGGCGAGCACTAGTGCACCTTTTTTCTAATTTTCATTGTTCTTTCTGCACGAAAATATTTTGCCAAGCTACAATTCCTCCAATAAAAGAACCGCCACCGTCAAAAATCGCAAACAAACTGTGCACTATTCGAAGACTGAATTATTTAGGAAGTGGTACAAAAATTCAGTATTCGAACCAGTGAAAACCAAATAAATCCTAACCCAATTTAGCAGTCTCTTTTGTGGTCGTGCTACTTTCGAGCTTCTCTTGCCACCTGCATTGCTTCCTCGGCGAGCATTGGTGCACCTTTTTTGTAATTTTGATTGGACTTTTTCATGAAAACATATTACCAAGCTACAGTTCCTCCAGTAAAAGAATCGTCGCCGTCAAAAATCGCAAACAAACTGTGCACTATTCGAAGACTGAATTATTTAGGAATTGGTCCAAAAATTCAGTATTCGAACCAGTGAAAACCAAATAAATCCCGGGAATATGACGCGAACGATTCCACGCGATTGACAGTGTCTGGTGTTTTCGACACCATCGAATACATCGTTTCGGGTGTTCTGATTCTTGTTACTTTTACGAGCGCTCTATTCCTCGTCACCGATCCATCTCTGTGTGGCATTTATCTTCATCTTCCACTTTGTTCGGTGGTCTTCGCGGACCGTCGACCACGTCTCTCTGTTCCCATTCCTCTTTCGCTTTGATGTCGCGTTTCTCGTTTCTCGTTTCCCTCGAACCCTTTCAGTTCGGATCCCTCTTCCCAATTTCCGTATGCCATCTCCTACGCCGTTAATATGGCGAACCACCTTTGCACGTAGAAACCATGGCGAAAACGCGTCGCTCGCATCCACGGGATAGGTAAGTAGAGCAGAAATCCGTGAGCATCCAGGGGAAATCTTTCGCCTCGCGGGCTCTCTTCTATTTTCCTATTCTCGGCCACGCGATTGTGCAACCGGCATGGCAGTCTGACGTTTCCATAAAATTGGTGAAATTAATTCGGAAACGCTCGTGTCACTATACAAATTCAAATCAGTTCTCTTCGTCAGCTTTTACTCGATTCGGATACGTAGAATCAGCCACAGAGACCAGTCGTAGTCGTTAAATAAATAGTAGACAGTCGATTTTATACCGTCCGTCTTCAACGCGGAATCATTTCATCTCCTAATTATATTAATAAGCTAGCAATAATGCGACACTGCTCTTGAATTTACTCTTGAATTCAATTTTGTGAAGCATACTACACATTAATCTGTGGACAAGAGCGCAGAATTTTCCGAAGACTGTTTACAATTTTTCCATTATCGGTAGATAATGCAAATTCCGTCGCAGGATCTTAATTCCCTTAAAATAGCCGTCGGATCCCGGAGGGCGAACGCGGCTTTGAAGTAATTTTTCGTCAGCTACCACTCTTGGTATCCGCATCGCGACGCTTCGGGGCAAACCAGACGCTCAAAGCGGCGCGGCACGACGGTCGTTCTTAAGGAAATGGTGGAAAGTCGAGCCTGACGCGTCTCGTCTGCGCTTGACTGCCTTCCCGAATCTCTGCTTTGCCAGTAAAAAAATCGCTGAAACGCGGAACAGGATGACAGTCCGTAATTGCGTAACTCGCTCCTCTCTGCTTGTTCGCGATGGAAACTTCCTGGCACAAGGAAATATTTTCTGTACTCGTTGCTACTTAAACGATTTTGTACTTTTACCCCTATCTTGATTATCTTTTACAGCACAACGAAATTATTGTTCGGTACATCTACGTACAACTACATCAACCAAAGTGTTGGTAAATACTAATTTCGTATCTAATCCCCAAGACGATGCACAAAGTAAGTGGATCCGATTGATACCGAATATCCTCGGAACGGTTCAGAGTCTATTCTGCAAATGCACGATAGTCTGATTGACGTCTCACAACCATATCACTGATTAGGGTTTGCAGTTCAAAGATGGATAGCTAAGGGATTGCGCGTTCGATCGGCGTCTAATAGTCCATCGAGCTTAGGTGTTCCTCAGTGTCCATATGCAGGTTCGAACGTGTGCCTCGAGAGCAAACATCCTTAACGCCGATGACAAGAGTCAGCCATGAGGTCGTCGATAATCACCTTGACCGAGGGAACCCATTAAAAGGCGACTGTGCAATTAATCTGGCTCGTCCAGTCTGATAATGGTTTGCGCTCTACTTAGTTTCTATGGAGATACGGCGTGAATGCTGAGGTGTTCCTGAGTGCTGTTGTGCAGCCTCAAACGGGCTAAATGTTTAATAGCTCCTCTACTGCTTAGAGTCTAATAGCCCTGCCACCTGTGCTTTTGTTAGGACGAACTCTATCGCCGAAGGATTTCTACTTCTATCGTGTTCTTGATTCGATAGTCATTGTATAAATTTTGTAGGAGTGTATTGCATGCGCGTTAGACTTTGCGTATGTGCGAACTGCATGTGCATGTGTGTGTGCCGTGGTATTGCGACACATCGTAAACAAGTGTATTAAACAAATAGTTGACTTCGAAAACATTCGAGCAAGAAACTATAAAGCTACGCAATCACGCGGCGACAGGGGATTTCTGCAAAAACGATTACACGTCAAGTTTCGCGAAATACCATAACGAAATACGAACGCGAATTACGATTTAAGAGTTTCATGTTTATTGTCCGAAATACTTATATAGTCGTATGCTTTCTCTAAATTAATAAATTGTTCGATAAATTCTTCAAACATCTTTACTCTTGCAATTTCAATAAATTTAGAATGCAAGAACGCACGCAGACGCGCACTCGAATTATTTTCGTACACTTGAGCGAGAAGCGTCCACGTTCATAAAACATTTTCATACTTCTCCCTAGAAAACATTTCTCAACAACAATTTCTCGTTGCATCGATCAATTAGGAGTTTACGGGTTTCCTCCGATAAAATTCGCATAAATTCCGCGACGTAGTTCGACGACGCTTTTCCTTTTCCCGTGGGCCGAGAGATGTTTCCTCTTTTTTCCCGTGATTTCGCCGGTTTCCAGACGGCCGGTAATTTACGATCTCGTTAAAACCGGTGGAAATCATTTATTTTTCACGCGACATGATCTACGAAGGTTTTCAAGGAGTTACGCTAGCGACGAAGAGACGTCCGAGGCATCTCGGACCATCCAGGCCCGTGGAAAGACGAGTCCCGCGAATAGATCATTTTTGTCGGGCGAGTGTTATTATTGCGTATAATGAGTGCCGAACGACCGTTCTCCCCGAATAAACTAACGGACGCGACGCGATGGGTAGATCGTTAAAACCGTGAAATCCGGTTACCCCATTAATTCTCCGCGCGCCGCGCCGTTCCCGCGGCGTATTAATGAATCGGAAGAATTAAACGAGATGAAAATACATATGCAGTAGTCGGCGTGCAAACTGCGAGCGCGAATCGTCCCGATCGGACCCGGATATTTACGGACCCGAGATTTTCAATGGTGTCGCGAACTTTGCTGATCGAACGTGATTAAATTTGTAATGACTGTATTCTAATTTGTCAGAATACGACGGCCAATTCGATCAAACTCGCTGATCGCGTCGTAAAACACCGGGATACGGGCTTTCCGACGAATTGAACCTGATTCGCAGTTATTTCAGTCATTTCGCTGCCCTCTGAACCGTATTGTCAAGCTAAAACGGACGTTGTCACTGTCGCTTTGCTATTAAAGCTTCAAATTCAGTATTTTAAATCCTTTAGTGTTCAAATCATTTAAGTTACAAATGGTAGCGATCAATTATTCTGGCGTGGCATGAATTCGTTCGGCTGTCTTTAGTATTTTTTTTACGATCATTCGATTATAAACTCGTCGACTACAATTAGCCTGTGGATTTTCAAAATACAAGAGCTACATAGGCATTGATTTCTTTCCTACTTAATTTGAATGAACGACTTTTATATTCGTTAAATGATTTTATCCGCAAAATCACGAGCTTCAGAAATCAGTTAGAATACAATCAGGCGGATCAGGTTTTAGTTGTGAAAAAATGCTGCAACAAATAAATCTCCAGCGAACAATCATTGTCACGGAGTTCAGGCTTCGACGAACGATTTCGTGGAAAAATGTCCCAATCACGCGATCCGAGAATTTCTTTCGAAATTCTGGGCCACCAAGACGCAAAGAGATTCTCTTAGAACGCGAAGGGGAGAAAGAGAAATGGAGGGAAGAAATGGCACTTGTGGCTTCCCCAATGAAGAAAAACCAATTTCAAAGGGGATCTTAACGGTATTTCGGAAGAACGCGAGGTTGCTCGAGAGTTCGTGTGCTCGCGCCCACGCCCGTTCAAACTCCGGCGTAAAATTAATAATGAAATACTATAGGAACGGTCAGGGTCGAGAGTTCTGAGGCAACTTCTCCAGTAGTTTAATAAATGATGACCCTTTTGGTGGGATTCTACGATTCTGCTGGGCGCTTGTTTCCTAATATCGTTTCCGAACAATCCACACAGTGCTTTTCCTATTCTATATTTTAGACAAGAATTTTACATGTTGTGCAAATATATTTTCGTTCCTGTAATAATATTCACGTTCCATTTTATAAACTGCCTTTTCTAGACTGCTCGTTCAAGTAACAAAAATTCAAGTTCAGATTTTATCTAGAACATTGTATTGGCACTAAACGTGGAAGGAGGCCATTAAAACGTTATTTAGGTTCGTGTGGAGAACCTTTCGTCTCGAAAATGTATCGACCCATCGTATCGTATCGCATCGCATCGCCAGCAGAGATTGTTCGGCCATTTTCCGAATTTTCTCGCAGTTCGAGGCTCGATCGAGGCGAATATCGACGAGGGAACGCGGAAACGGTATTCAAACCGATTTGCAGGAAAATATGAGACTGCGGAAACAAGGACGCCATCGCCTATCCCCCGAATATTACGGAACGTATTCCTCTGATCGTGATTTCTATCGGGCTTTTGTCATTCCGTGGCTCAGAGGATCTCGGGAATACAAGAAGGAAGACCGAACTTTTTCGTGCCTCGAAGAAATGGCGGCCATTTTTAACAGGATTCTCCTCGTCCATCTCCTTATGTCCGCGAGTTGCGACCTCTTATCCTTCAACTGCCCCACCTTCGGGACACACGGTTAGGAAAACTCGAGACACTTCCACCGACTGTTCTATCTTTTCTTCGTTAACTCGCGATGGCTTCCGATGCCGAACTCGCGTCTGATAACGATTATTTCGCGCTCGAGTCCGTCTTTTCCGGGTCAACTGCGTTCGATATGGTTCACAGTTAGATAGTTCTAGTTGTTGAAAAAACTAGGCGAGCAGATAGAAAATCTGATACCATGGCGTGCGTGAGAGTGAACGTTAACTTCGTCTCCTATCGGATAGCAGATGCCCTATGCAAGGCGAAATCTCTCGGGGTATCTTTTCTCTTTGTTATTTTTCTTTTTCTCTCTTTTTATCTCAATCTTTTCCATTCGTGGAACATCGAGGTAAGGCCATTTAGGAATAAAAAAGTCATGATTGCAAAAACGTTAGGACCTTTTTTAATTTTAAATCACTTTATTTTCTATCGAGATGCTCGTATGAAGCCATTTAGAGACGATTACGTTTTGAAATGATATTATTAATGCTTTTCTGAATGAAGATGACATACGGTCACCCGAAATTGAACGATCGTTGCATACGTAATAAAGCAAACTACAGTGACCCATCAAAATTTTCAACGTATTGACAATTCCGGTTGCGTTTACTATTAATATTTGATTATTCCGTCGTATATTTGTCCATAACTCATCACATATTAATTTCGGGTGATTTCAATAAAAATCAATTCGTACAATACTAGAGAAAATAACAAACTCCTTAAATCGAAATAATTCATTTCAATAAATGAAATGAAATGTTGTAAAAATTTCTAAAAAAATCGTCTGATAAGAATCGGATAAAAATAATTTTCCAGAAACATGGAAGGAGTGGGCCAAAAACCCATTCTTTTGGACTAAAATCTACCGACAACTCAGTTTTTCATCGATTCAATTGGAATTTCTTTTAAAATGTTCGTGGAGGATATACTTTGATTTTTGTCCAAAATTATGGGTTTTTGGCCCACTATGCGCCGGTGTGAACGTGTTAATCCAACCTTAATGCGATATTGTTTCCGGCGTAGACGCAGACGCGCAAAGGAGATCGCACCTTAACCGTGCGTTTGAACGTACGGCACGCGTGGGACTCGTATTTGTTTTATGTGCGTCAGAGATAATGGAAAACCTTGTATTTTTCTCGTGGAAAAATGGCACAATTTTTTAAATCTATTTTCGCCCGACGCGTTGCGCGACACGACGCTGCGCGAAACAGCGTTCCTATCGACGTTTCCGGAAAATATGTCAAACCGATATTCCAAACGGCACGGGCTCGATGCTTTTAACACGCGATTAATTCGTAAATTTGTGCCAAGACATTGGGGAGGCCCATCGATCAGGTTAATTAAAAATGATTATTTAAGACACGGTGTCACCTAATTTTGAAACGCGCTGCTTTAAAAATACTACTCGTTAACGATACTGTACCAATAAAATATGACACTGCATCGGTTTTGTTGGTACACTGTGAATGTCTGTATAAAATAACAATTTTCTATGTCAATTATTAAACACACAACATCATTAAATATGCGTTTCTTCTTGTAATCTGTCCAAAATAGTAGTTTTAAATTCTGCAGTTTCACTATTTTATATTTCTGTCGTTTTGTATTCGTTTTTACTGCTTCTGGATGTTTTAAATAATATTTGTTCAATTAATAGAACCGAATGTTTGTTGAAATTCAGATTGTATTATACAATACTTGATTAAATTCGCAGTGTGTTCATGCGTGTGATATTAATGTTATTCGATTTTCCCGTAAAAATGTGCAGTAATCGAATGAAAAGAAACCGAACAAACATTCACGAAAAATGTCTGAGTGCATTTTAAATGCGAAAGCGTTTGCTTTAAGAACCGCTAGAACGCTTAACCCTTGGCTTTATCGATTTCCTGTCAACGATTGCATCTAGAAGTTCATTCAATATTTCTTTCACCCTACCACTCGCTCTTCGCTGAACAAACTCTGACTTCTTTTGAGATTTAAAAATAACTATGCAGCTACAATACTGTGGAGTGCGTAATGGCATCGGGACAGAGCTAAACAAGAATTAACGAATTTAATTGAACTATCCAAGAAGATTCAAAATTATATTTTCGAAATAGAATTCAATGAAATAAATATAAGTTTTCTTTTTCTTGTAGGAAATCGTTGAAAACAGGAAATCGTTTTGACAACGGGTTATATAAATAGCAATGACGAACTGTTTCAACTAAGAAAATTGTAAATAGTTTCCTGTTTTTCGTAACTACGAACAATGTTTGCGTCGCAATTATTAAACCGTTCCCCAGTCAATTATTAGTTTCAATTACTATTCCGCGAGTGAATACATCGGAAAACGGTTCTTTGATTGACGTTTATAATCGTGTCTCTTTTCAAACGGATGTTTCTCGTATCTAACTGAATATTTGTACTGTGTTCGGGAACATACATCCTGCACGTGACGCGCAAAAAGAACAGGAGGAGAGATCGAACGGAGAGTCATAGAGAGCGAGAGAGCGAGAGAGAGAGGAAGCATTGTTTGCTCCGCTCGAAAGTAGATGATTCGATATCCAATATATCTATAGACAAGTAGGTACTCACCTTGCAGAAGGAGGTGATGTGAGAGATCTGGAACAGAAAGCAAAAAGTACCGATCAGTCGCTGGAATCCGGCTAGAGGGGGAAGCACACAGATAAATAATTGATGTGGAACTTCGGAAGAATCGAATGTACACTGCTGATCAAAAGGTCAGGTATACACACTCGCGATTTATTGATTACTCGCCTGAACGAGAGGATACGTCCGACATGGCCCGCTTTTTCATTTTCAATACCTTACAAATATAGAACGTGGAATCCTGAAATGTTCATGGACAAATACTCTCTTGCCACGAAATATTGCTTCCTTGCGCACGCGAAACAATCATAATTTCAAGCTTTAACTCTTATTTGGTCGAAAGAGATTCTGTACTAAAAGAATCTAGAACATTGTTCCCTTTGTGTCTGTTTCTAAAAATCCTCTATATTTATTTACCATGTTATTCTTCGTTCTCTTCGTCGTTTCCCTGTGTGAGGTACGCTTATGATCTTTTACAATGTTTATTTAACTCAATCGTTGAAGAATTTGTATATTAATTCGTTTCTCCACGTCTTCGTGTTCGTTGCACATGCTACCTCCATCTTTGGTATTACGTATCAATCAATCCATTCGCGTCCACATCCGAGAAATGTCAAAAATAAACAGATCTGGGTTTCAGATTAATTTCCAGATGGAACATATGCAATTTTCGATCGGTTAACTCGAACACCGACATTCCCAGCTCACACATTCAGCCTCGCCGACGCGACGAGCTGGTAACTCGGTGGTTTGGCTTGATAAGAGACAAGAGGTGGTAGCGAATTGAAATTCGAAAGCCGTTTCCACACGGGAGCATCGACGTCGACACGGAAGAAGCATTCGAAGCAGATCTCTCTCGCGCGCGCGACTAGCTCGAGCGGTACGACTCCAAAAAAGTTTCAACCGCGATTATCATAAGAACTTTCGCGACAGTAAAACGGGTTACCTCTCGGCTCAGGCCCGACCCGACCTGACCCGACCCAACCCGGTAAAACCGTCGAGTATTTTACGTATTCCCCGACGCGACGTTTCGAGGGTCGAACTTCTGTGTACAGCGGCGGAATTAGATATCCCGAGAACCCAACTTGCCACTGTCTTCCGACGCGGCTTTTACATTTCGCTGCTCGTTCTTCTCGTTAACGACCTTACTTTTTTAAATTCCCTACCGTGCCACCAGCGGCTCGCCATTAACATCCTGCACGAGAGATTTCGTAGAACACCCTGCAATTTTTATTTATCGTCGACGGTTTACCGTTGCGTACGATAAACGATCGCGAAACTGTCGATGCTTGCGCAGTCACCATTTTTGGGAACGGATTTTGAGAAAGAATTTAATTTGTGATTTAACAGCAATTTTCATTGGTAATTATGTAGAAAAGGTCTGCCTACTCCGATTTTGAGTTTTCTATATAATTACCTTTTTATTAATACGATATTGCCTTGAATTGTATTAAATCATGTTTTATTAAATTCTGCATTAGAATGATCAAAGGCTTCAAACTTGAAACTACTTAGATTTATATTTTTAGTAAGTATCCTGAATTTTTCAAAAATTTTAAAACAGCTGTTCAATATTTTTTGTACAATTGACGTCACCGCACGATTTCCGTTAATACTATCATGCGAATCGAAGCGTGTTCAGAATTTGATTTCGTGGAATAGGAAATAGCTATCGAATTTGTTGAAAAATAAAGTTCCCTATGGTTTACCTTCGAATATTTCGTTAAAAATACAGTTTGTAGAAAATGAAATTTCTCTGCGCGCAGTGGATTGACGAGTTTTGAAAGACAAAAGAGGAAAATTTCGATATGTTCCCGGGAAGAACGGGTTTGAATAAAAACAAAAAAAAACCGGAGAAGTCTGTCGAAGACTCTTGACCGGAATTTTTATTTTATTTGCGCCCCAGACATCTGCGTTTGCTATAAAAGCATGAAGACCCTCGATTCGACGATCGTACACTTGACCCAGTGACATCCATCTCCTGACAATTCTAATATTCTCCTTGTGGCGATAACTCGTCCAGCAGCAGGGGCGCAGGCGTGACAGATATAAAGCTTCAAAGCATAATTGAACTTTCATTCGGAATCACGAAGTGGCCGGACCTTGACCTCGGACAGATTCCATTCGTTAAATTAAAGTTTGACTCGGGGCGAAAGCCTTTCGCCTCGGCTTAATGCCGTCTTATTTGTCACGATCGACGGAGTAGGTTTTCTGCTGAGGCTAATTTATTTCGCTGAGGACCGTCGCCGTTGGAAATTGAGGTCGTCCGAGAGCAATTTCTCAGGATCAATACGCGTCTTATATTTGATACTGTCCTTTTCTATCGGCCCTGTCAAAAACGAACGCGTCAGGTCGCCCGATAAATTATTCGTCCCCTCAATGGCCGTCTCAAAATATTTTTACATTTTTCTCGAGAAGATATGGCCCGGAGGAAACTGAACACGTGTTTTCTTCTCGAAAATCGAACTACTTTCGGTAAAAACGTTGAAAAATTTTGTTTCGCGAATGAAACAGAGGATGTCAAGTTTACAACGAACCCTTAAAACTTGATGTACCATTTTCTCCGTTTTACAAGGGAGAAACTATGAATAAGTACGACTACCCGAAACTTTCATGGTGTATACACGAGATACTTTGAAAGATTAATGGATCGATCAGAAAAAATCGTAGATCGATTTTTAAAATGTCGCTTCGTAAGGGGATATGCGTTCGGTGTGGACGTTTATTCGCTATTGGCTAGAACGGGAAGAAGGAAGGGGCGGAGGCGGGAAATTCAAACGTCGAACAATCTCCAGGAGCGCAGCCAGTGGAACTTGACTTATCCTAACGTGACGTTAATACCCGACGGTGTAACTTGGCAACCCCATTGTTCACGTCTGATCGGTTATCCGCTTCGCTAGCCACCGATTAAATTCGCTGATGAACTGGTGACGATAAAGTTCGGTCAAGTTCATTACGCCCTGGGGAGGATTTTCATTAGAATCTGGGAATCCGGAAGGATTTCAGGAATTCTTCCATCTAATATACATTCTTATTAGACGGGTCGCGTTGGCGAAATTTGGCAATTTTTTCCGAGGCGTTTACGACCTGGAAAATTTGCAAAGTACGTATACTCTCTACCAGCCTCGCAAGTTTTGGCAATTTACCGAGTTCCCTGAGCGTAAGCAACGAGATTAGGATGACTATGATATGAAAGCAGGGTTGCTCGAAATTTAAATCAGGTGTTTGTTTGGTCGTTGCACTATGATAATTATTATAGAAATTGTAATGCAATCAACATATTGACACAGTTCTCTTTATTTCGATCGACAATTGTTGATAACTACTATAAATGGATTTGGCGCACTGTTATTGGATTACTAAGCAATTTTGCAAATTATTACATCAAATTTTTCTTCGACGTTTCGATCTAAATTTACACCATTTTCAAGAATACAATTTTTCTGTCTGTAGAAACGATACTGAAATATCATCATAATTTTTTCTCAGTGTAAATGACGAGATTGAATTGGTTGTAACAAGGAATCGACGTTACATGGAATCAAAAACAGGTGTGCGTTACCTTACCGCACTAAGATTATAATTGCATTAAACTATAACGCGATAAACACACGTGATCATCATTTTCGGCGGTTTATTAGTGTTAATACTGGTTAGTAAATTGCAGCTCGACGGATACAAATTTGTACGAAAGATGATATCAACAGGGATTAAGCGCAGCATCATTACGAGCGGTAATTTAATATTTTTAACAAAGCATGGTATCATCATCGCAGCCGGAATTTACATAACCGCCTGCGGATGGTAATAAAAACTTTTGACGGAAAGATATGAAAGACAATCAGTCCCAAATTTTTCAAACTCATCTGTTTCTTTCATATTGCCTTGAAACGCGTCTTTAAGAATAAACAAAGAGAACGCGGGCTCCGTTATGAACTTGTATCTTGGGATTAGCGAGCAGAAATTTTTTTAATGAACGCACGCTAATTACGACTGCAGAGAATAGAAGGGCCAAGGTAATATACCAAGGTAGTTTAATATTAAATACCTTCGTTAGAGGGATCAAGAGAATATCCAATTAATTCGGTTCAAACACCATTTTATAGTCCAAATAATATCACCGCGCACCGGTTCGCAGTAAAAAATAGCCGGTCTGTCAGACTTTGACACGAGACGCTTTCGGAGTGAAAATAAATTCCTGAAATGTAGAAACAGCATCAAAAATTGTGTTGGCATTTTTTGGAATATTCTCCAGAACACGTACAACTCCTATAATCGCAATTTTACGCCGTCATTTTAAACGTGTAATAAAGACGATTACCACTGTTCTAACAATTTTTAAAAAGTAGCTTCTTTAAAAATGCATATGGGACACAGGATGGTTAAACCTATGGAAGACCGGATTAACAAGCGTTTCTTTCATCCTCCCGTAAATTTAACCCTTTAACTAAGGGTACATATTCATAGTACCGTTCGTCCTCCATCACAATTACTATCAGTCTCGCTAAATTGTTCCCCCCGTTGCTTTGAATTGCAAATTCGGGGAAATGTTGACGTTAAACTCATCCTGAGAATAATAGGGTAGAAAATAAAATGTCTCGTAAGAAAGAAGCGTAAATGGCAGCACTTGAGACAAGTGAAGCAACTAAACGCGAACGAGTTACATTATACTCTGTAGCTATGTCTGCTTCAAATATCTGCCTGCAATTTTGAACCTACAACAATCGCAAAAATTGAAGTAACGTTGACGTTCTTCGAGAAAATTGTGGAACGAGCGGTCTCCAGGAAAATCAAGGAGTAGGATCAGCGGAGGATGTTTCTTGTGGCTTTATTCAGCTCGATTAGCATCAACCACGCTTTGTCCTCGCCTGCCCTCTGTGTTTTTTACTTTGTGCACGTTCTTCGACCGCTTTCGCCTTCTTTACGATCGCGACGGGAAAGCGCGACGACCGGAAGCAGCCGCTTAGAGCCGCACGCCGGAACACATAGACCGGAGAAAGATATTTCGGGAACGTACATATCCGTCGGGGAAGCTCGGCCAACTATAAATCAGCGAGCACGAGGCAGCTTGAACTTATGCATCGATAGCAGCCCCTTTCCTACCAGCCGGCCTTCTCGTCACACGCCGGCGACACGCTGGAAACTCGGGAATTCCTTCAATTCCGTATCGAATCGTGCCATCTCCGCACAGTTTCCACGGGAAAATCTATTTTCGACCGAACGGCGCGCGGCGCGGCGAAACGGAACACTATCGCACCCTTACGTAATTCTGCGGTTAAGAGTCCCGTTCTCACCAAGTTTCCCCATCGCCAGCTGTAATTACCTATTTGTCTAATATGCGTACAGCGGAGTCTCGAGACATCGTCAAAAATTTTTTTGAATCAATTTAAAATAAAACTTTTGTTAGAAATAAAATAGTGTAGTAATGAATTCACAGTAATTTTGAAGTTCGAAGCCTCTACTTTCACAGACTATATTATTACTTTTGTTCAAGGAAAATTTCTCACGATATGGCAGGTGAAAAATTGAGGACACGGATTTGAATACATGGTTGAGAAGATGAATTTGAAAATTGTTGAAGAATTTAAAAAATCGAAGATGTCAGTATATGATTTCTTCCCTGTTATTGTAACTTCATTAAGGAAAAAAGTAACACTCAATCGATACAGAGAATTTTTATTTTGCATAAAGATCCGTAGTCTAATGATAACTAGATTGTGAATTTTACACATTCGTTCTGAATTGTTTTTAGAAATTTCTCAAGAAATTCGCTCGACGATCATATTCGCGACTTCGATCGACCATTTTTTGCCAGGAGCGGTAGATCGCGATTGGTCCGAGACAAACAGAAGAATATCGGTCGTCGGTATACATACAGAATAACGTTTGCATAATTAACAAGCATCGAGCCAGCGCGGTGAGGCGCGCGTGTCGCAGATTAGATAATCACGATTACCGTGTCCCTTTGTGTTGGCCGTGACAGTTGCGCGCGGGACAGGTATCGATCGTAGGTGGCCCGTTTGCATGCGAAACGTCATCAAGAATCCGCGACTGCCGGTTGTAACGAACGTTACCGCGAAGTGCCACGCCATTAACTAGAATCGTGCGTGTTGATGGAATGTCAGGAACCGGGGGGTCTTTCGCGAAAATGCGCAGTCAGTTCCTGGCCCCGAAGCTGCTCGCCCTGCTCCGAAGAATGTTCCGTCAGTTACACCTTACAGCTTTAATTGGTTGCGAAATCGGCTATCTAAACAGGCTATCGCCTTTCCCGCTGTTGCCGCTAACAATTGACACAAAAATCTTTTGACAAACAACAGTGATTTATGCACTTTCTGGCGATTAAACGCAACGAATAGCTGCTGCATTGCGAATACAAACTAATGTGTCCGCGAAAAGTGTATTTAAAAATGCATTTAATTCCTTACCTTTTCTTTTACAGTTACAGTGATTAGAAAATTTTTATGCACAAAAATGACGTCATTTGAATTCATGAACGAATTCATTTGAATGTTTAATTCAAATTTTCAATTTTCTCGAAACGTCAAGCATGAAATTTTCCTTTGTCTTTACAGTGTTGCGAATTGCATCCATCAAAGGGAAGAGGATAAAGTGCAGATTCGTCCTCTGCAATGTCTATCGGAAACACATGGTCTCGTTCCGCCTGCGAGTGACACACGTGCGCGTTATCCCGCGTAAACATTTGCGACGGGACGCCTAATCCCGATCTTCCATCGCCGTTTTCATCGTTAACGAGCAAAGCACAGTCTAGAAATCCCGCCTGAGGATGGTGGGGGTGTCTAGACACCCAATCTCTTTTCCCTCTCTGTCGACGCGATTTACATTAACGCGTCGTGTTCATCCCCGAAGCGGAAACCGGAGCCACCCGCGGGGCAAAACGCGCATACACACATACACGTGCACACCCACGCGATCCAGGGACAAGATTCGAGGATATTTTCTTGGCTTGAATACAGCCACGGTCTATGGAGGTCCCAAGATGTCGCCCTGGGTGGCGAATCTTTAGCGAGGAACCCTCATTATAGGGAAGAAAGCACTCCTCTTATCGATAGGGGGTTAAGAAATTGCCATAGTTTCGAGGGGTAGTGCTTGGAGTTAACTGTCTGAAAAGAGTGTGATTTTTAGGATTTTCTTTTCTTTTCAAACGAGTATCTTCGTCAACTTTAAAGACGACGTTACTGGAAATATAATTACAGAAAAATTGCTACGAGTGGCCCAGTGTATGTACTTACGAACAATATATTCGTTTTAATAATACAGTCAATCTATTCAAAATAAAATAATTCCTGAAGATCACGTTCTATCTAGATTGTTAACCAGACATCCCTTGAGAAATTTACTTAGGCATTCTTCAAGAACCTGTAGGAAATAAATTTCTAGAACTAGTACAACATATTATGTACTTTTAAAGAACGTACTCGTCTCACAACGAAGTCTATTAATTTTTCCACGGATAATTTCTGAAGAGCACGTTCTTTTCAGATTGTTAGCCAGGGATGATCCCCTGGAGAATTGGGGTAGTTTTAGTGGTGGTGTTAAACGAACTTGCCAAGAAACCGGTGGAAAGAGAACGACCAAATGGAAGTTGCGTTTGTCTTCGGCAGAATATGGAAATTGTTCGGTGAGTATCTCGCCCCTAGAAATCGTTCGGCTATGAGCAAGATGTTTGGACGGATTTAATGGCGTCTGCGGAAGGATTAATAGCAGCAGGGGTGGAGCTTCGCCGGGGCTTAAGGAAGTCTTCGCTTTGGTCGGACTGCCGGCGATCGTAAAATGGTAATTCGATTAATAACCTGGTAATTACGGTGCTCTGATTTCGTTGGATTTTCACTCCGTTGATGTGTCAGTTCAGTCCATAAGTATTCTTAATCCGTACTCTTAGAACACGCCAATGCGTACTTAAAGCAAATGTTGTTCTACGTTCACGTATGTCGTCTGACTACAATCTTTATCACTGTTTTAATACTCTTTTAACACTCTTCAAATATTTAAAAATTACTTTAAATAAATATCTTCTGCATCTTTTAGAAACTAAATGAAACTGTGTTCCTAAACTACTAAATGCAAACATATTCTGAAATTCTTCTAACGTCTTCATAATCGATATTTCGCTTATCTCTTCTCACTGAAACAACATGAAATCCGTAGTCTATCGACAACGTTCCGAAGTAATAAACATTTAAAACGTTCAATATTGAACAAATTGTGGGTGACAAATATTAATCTTGTTTGTCCTCTGGTTGTATCATAATTCTATATTTTATGCGTTTACATTGGATATCGTTCAATATTATTTATTACAGTGAGCACGATAATCTCCGCAAAATATTTTACCTATAAGCGATGAGTGACAAAATTATTCGATTGACAGTGCATCGAACGGTTGGCTTCGTATCGGAAACTCTAATCGAAATGCAAACATTGTTCGCTCGTATTATAAATAATAAGAATTCAGTGTAACCAGGTTTCCATTTCACAATTGAAAATCGTTTATGTAAATGACTTTAACAATTCGATCATCCACTGCATTTACATCAATACTACTGTTACTGTAATACATGTGCACGGTAACGGGTCAATATCGCACGCTAGTGCACAAGTAGCTGTCACATCGAACGTCTCAGCTCTATCGACTTGAAATTTCGACTGTATACTCAGCGAATATGTACATTTGTCATGATTCTCGTGACTAACTGTATGTCTTAGAGCATTCGACCCACAGTTCGTTTAGATGCCTTGTTGAGGAGCAGAGACACATTTATACACACATTTATGAAACTTGAACAGAACCCCCAACAGTTTGTTCCAATCTTCCAAAATTCACTCTCAAACACATCGATCAGTCTTCAACTTACCTAGTAGTGAATGCCTGAATTCAGGCAAAAAGCATTGTTACTGTTCTTGACTTCTTAAAAGCTACTGATTTATATAATAACTAGAATATGTAGGTATATCTAACCTTACTACCACACATGTCAACGAATAAATAGGAAAATTACGCCTTTCACACTACACTATGCATTAATGAAATCCACTGCTATAAAGTGTAGCATTTCGTAGTCGCTAATAAATAAAAGTATGTGGGAATCGTCATTTTGTAGGATCGGAGTGATTTCGAGGAATTGTTTCAGTAGTAGAAACGTGGAGGACGGAACAACGCACCGGTTAATTGCGGTTCGCTCGGAAACACGTCTTTCTCTTGTCGGCCGGTCTTTGAGTCTCTCTCTAGCTCGGTTCGCTTGATCCGTCGAAAGAATTCTAGACGTAGCTCGTCGTAGCCGTCAGGCAGACGATTAAATGAGAACTCGAGTGGGTATTTCCTAGTCGCTCGCCTTTTCAGCTGTTTCCGCGTCCTTTCCAGCCAGCCGAGACACGTTTCAACCCCGATGAATGGCCGGGGAAAAAACGATTAAAGGAGGCGAGTATGGGCGGCGAACGATTAAAAGGCGAAACGCAGTATCGTCTGGTAAAAGCCTCGTTTGGGATATTGGAAGTAACCCCCGGCAACGGATGCTTTCAACGGAAAGCAACCGTCGAAACGAGGTCCAAGAACCGACGCCCCGTGCCGCGAAGGGGCTAAGAAGAAAATCATTATTTGCCGATTTACTTGGCCTCCTCGACTAATGCCATTCCACATCGATCAATAATCATTTCTACTCAGGAAGGAATTCATTTCCAATTAAACCTCGGCAGGTATTGTCGATTCTTATGCAAATATTAACCTTTACGATCTGATTTCTCTAAATCGATATCAAGCCGAAGTGTATATACGTTTATGGGTTTAATTGATCTTTGAATAACAAGAACAGGTTTACGATTTTTAATCAATTTTTTTATTTTTTATTTTTAATCGATTTTTTTTTGTAATTTATACATCTTCATGAATGTTATCATATTGTTTATCGTAGAAAGTGATCAAACATGTTGCAAAGGATTTAATAGAATAAATTAAATATAAATATAAAAAGTGGGATGATTGAGTGCAAAAGAAGGAGGTCAGAGTCTATTCGTTACTGTTAGCGACAGATGCTCCCACCGATAATAAACTGACTCGAGAGACAGGATACTCACTGTCAGCGGAGACAATCATAGTGTCGAACACTGTTCTATCGGGTTTGAAAAACATTCCCTTTCTATCGGCGGTGATCGCCGGGCGTCTACGCCTCGCGTTACTTCCAATATAAACGGTTGACGTCACGGTGGTTGGTTCATCAATCATGAAGGATCGACTGCGCGGTGCAAAAGACGTCGGATCGATTATTGACATACTCGAGCGAGAGGTATGCACGTCTCTTTGATCGAAAGCTTGACTCCCAATCGACGAGAACGCGGAGTATTCCACTATTTCATCGGCCGCGTATTCCTACCACGGGAAATAAGGTATTCGACGGGACAGGGGTGAATAGGTATGATGAAAAATGTAGGTACGCGCACCACATACGAATCTAGGACCTATGTAGTCGACTGTGCCTTTTTTCAGAGGAATTACCGTGTTACTAATGGCCGATCAATTTATTGTCGTCGGAGTCGAATGAAAGAAAATTGCTCCGACCTGTGAAATCAATTTCTTTCTCGCATTTAACTGGTGCTGCAATTAATTCTCAAGTCAGAGTTGGACAAAGTATGTAATTAGATACAAATTTCGAATCACGAATAATAGATACAAAATTTGTAATTAGATACTCGAGGATTGAGAAGGATCCGGAAGGATCTTTGAATTAGATACAGATACTAGTCACAAATGTATCCGTCACATCGAATCCTTCTGCTGCAGATAGGAAAGTATCTAATTAAACTTCGAATACCAAGATCACGAATAATAGTTACGTATCTTTTAGTTGAATCCGGATTTAGATACTTTTGTATTTAAGTACTGCCCAACTCTGTCCGATGTTGTAGACTGTTCACCCATAATTTGCCGAAATAGCGACTAATTTTTCTCCTCGAAAAGTTGATACCTTTCAAAGAGTCTGTTCGAATATAAGTGTTTTGCATAATTAAAATGTAATAGGGGATCCTCGGAGATGATTTATGGTGAGAGTAAAAATATCAGCGTCGCTTAAGGGTTAAACCAAAGCCGAAGTTCGCGATACACAGTTTTCGCAGGCTTCTAATGGAAAAGACGACGGCGGACGTCGACGAGCAGGGAAGTGGTGAACTAGTTATCAAGGAAGGAACCGGCGAACTTGCGTACATTCGCAGGCTGACCGGTTAGATTGAAACTGTCAAACTTTCGCCGATAAGTTTCAAATTTCTTAACATGACTCGCAGGCACGCTGGCCTGTCCGACAGGTATTTTGCGGTGGCGAGAGCCGATTTTTCAAAGTAGACGCTCGTTGACACTTCTCACGCTAAGTGCAGGCTATGTCGAAATTCATTGCGAGACTAGACAGGTGAGTAGTCTTTTTAGTAAGACTGATTCGCGTGCCTTGGAATTCGTGCAGAAAATCTTCGTGTCGTCCGAAGTTCCACGGTTTATTGATAAATATTCCAGGCTGGGTGTTGACGGTAAAATTTATCGAGACGCAATACCGTTACCTAAAGCACCGGGAAATTCGATGGAAGCACCGTTAGTTCTTTCGCGAATAAAAGGTGAAAAATTTCGGTCGATTAATTTCGCTCCGAATAGCACGGCGAAGTCGATTCACGAAATGGATTGCGTTACGCAGTTGTAGATGGGGGTGGATCCGGCATCCTTAAATCGTGACTATACACTGTGGCAGCGGCTACATTCTCTACGCTATCGCCGATAACAGATAACTGCAGAGAAATGCATGGTATCACTTCTTGCGAGATAAACTGCGGTTGAACGCGACAATATTAATCGGCGATCTCATAAAACCGAAGTGTGGCTCGAAGGAAACCCACTTTCAAAGCGGTTCAGCCCTTCCAATGAAAACAGGCACCAACAGTCGCAGAGAAACTGCAACGAAAAGACTGTAGTCACTGAAGCTCCGAACGAGATTCCCGAGAAAAAATGAGATGCTGTTTACGAGACAAACGACGGCAGGTGCAATCTTTTGCGCTAAACATTAGGAGGATACTTAGCGGTGAATCGATCGCGCGATTACGGCGCGGCGTACCGGGCAGGACGATCGAGCATCGTGCGCTCGGGGAAATTAACCGAAGTGCCGTTCCTGCGCACATTAGCCGGTCTGCATGGCACTGGCGACCTAATTCATGCGCGGGATACCTCCTTGCACATCCGCAGCCCTTAAATCGTTAGCGTGCACCACGCCGCGATGCATTCCCCGCGCGGCTATCTACGATACAAGATAACGGATAGTCAGCCAGAAATAGATAGCCGCCCCGGTGCCTCTTCTAAAGCCGCGTCCGCACCGCCTTGGCTTTCGACGTGCGGCTTCTGAGCGGAGGCGACGACGCGTGCCTTGCGGCTTTCGCAGAACTGCAGCTTCCCAGTAGATTCCACTGCTGCTGTCTACTCGCCAATATCACTGAACCCAGCGGAACGTGTAGCTAAGGACCTCCATTTTATAGCGATTTCAATTATAAAGGCGCTTTTCAAGCGTTTATTTCATAATAACGTGTATTGATGTTTTCAGCGCACTGATTCGATCTGATGTTACTAACTAAGCAATTTTGCAAATTACTATAAAATTTTTAATGTTTCGGTCTAGTTTTAGACCATTTTCAAGAAAAATTTGGTTTTATATAACTGCGTCTGTAAAAATTAAATCAATGTAAATTATGTAATTCAAGTTAAATTTTGTGAGAAAAAACCAAAAGTTCTAAGAACAAACCTACTTGGTAAGTTAACAAATTATTTTTGAGTCTTAATCATTTTGCAACCACGTGCTGGCCACGTGCCAGTAATATACAGACTGAGGTAAATGTTATGATATGAAAAAGGCAGCGTCGACCCATTGGCCGATCGATATTTTGCGGTTAATATGAACTGAATACTGTTTTTATAATTGCACCAAACCACCTGATTTTTAATCATCAATTAGAAGCATTATGAACGAACCACTATGAACGAAACTGGATACTTCCGTAAGAGAACGAACAGTGAGTCCCGAATTTCGAGGGAAATTATTAAGTGATCATTAAATTAAGCGAACAGATTGTCTGTGTCGATCGTACGACCGTGGCATATCGCAGTGACGCACGCGATACAGTTTGTAAAGTACTCGCTTATACAGCGGCGATACTGTACGCGAGAGCCCATTTCAATGTATATACCCAGAATCCATTAGTCCAAGTAAATCTCCAGGCTTTTTATATCCCGTGATCAACAAGTCGTTCTCATTTAACATCCCCATCAGACAAAACCACACAATTTGCATCCCCATCCGCTGAGCCGACCACATTTAATAATCAACACTCCCCCAATATCCCAGCCGTCGCTATTGCAACCATCATCAATCCTGTCCGTGGGGCACATGAATCATATCTGTAATCCAGTTGTAAAAAGAGTTGTTGATTATTTCAGTAGCGTTTTGCGACATCTCGCTCCGGCAAGTACAAGCCTCGAGGCTCGTCAACTTGTTTATGTTCCCAATTGTCAATGTCTGGTTTATCTTGTTACTAGAGACATGTTATGTTTCTATGTTAAACCAAATCTACTTGGAACGAGAATAGTCTATACCCCATCCAATAATACAAATCCCGTGTAATTTCGAATATCAACGAACGCGTGTTCAAAATCCTAATCCAGAAGGTTCGATAGTTCAGTTCTGGAAATAATGTAGTTCCAAAGTTCAGAAGAGTACTCCTTAATTCAAGAATCGCGAGTCTCGTTCCACGAGTTTGTACTCCATTTATAGTTTATACCCCATACAAAAATATAAATCCCGTGTAATTTCGAATATCAACGAACATGTGTCAAAAATTTTAATCCAGAAGATTCGATAGTTCAGTTCTGGAAATATTGTAGTTCCAAAGTTCAGAAGACAACCCCTTAATTCAAGGATCGCGAGTCTCGTTCCACGAGAGCGAAGGTCTTTAATGAAAGAGTGCACCGAACGCAAATAGCTCAGACGAGCCGAGAAAAATCTCTCGGGTTCTTTCATGGTTCTACGTGTAGAGGTGCATGTCCGTAGCCAATTGGAATTCTTGGTGAACGCGGCGCGACACGTACAAAGGCGCCCGATCGGAATTTAAACAGCAGAAATTACGAGTCTGCAGGGGGACGTATCGCGAAAACAATCGACTAGCGATCGCGAGGGATAGCTATCGATCCGATCGCTCATGGATCGTGAACGCGTAGCCGGCGTTAAATCGATAAACTCTGTATATGGTGTTGGTGCACCCGGCTCCCTCTGCCGGTTGACGGGAGCGCGTAAATAATTGCATTACCTATCCTACGGCGCGTAATACGCGATGAATGCCGCTGTATACCCAGGACACACTAACGATATTGCCCTCACGTCCGTTCGCCGATCTATTTGCCTCGGGACAGGGGACGCCGGACAACGGAACCGACCCAACTATCCCGTGTGTTACCGATTTTAACCGAGTTAATACGGAGAGGGATTAGCCATTTTAAACGTTCACCCGGAAAAAATTTGATTTCTTGCACCCCGCACACCCGGGATGAACGACACACTGTTTGCGAGAGCTTTATGCGATGCTGAACGCATGGCGCTGGGCTATGCGGTGCTAAATAAGAATTTATGTGGGCTTTGGAATGTTTGAAATTATGAAGACTTTCCATTTAACTTGTGGAAGCTGAGACATTTTAGGATTTTTTGGATAGTGGAATTGCAGATTGCGTCTATTTATGTTAAAGTCGAGTGTATGAATTATGAAGTTATTAAAACTTCCTCTCGAAATTATGATATTTGTTAGACAAAGAAATCGATTTCTGTGGAATACCTACTTCTTGGAATTGCTTTAGTAATTAGTCAACACTTCGGCGAGATTGTTAATACTCGGTTAGGACTTCGTTGGCGCGTATTCAGTTAAAAGGATTCCACGTTCACAATCTCGAACGAATAATCGTGGACAGACGTGTAACTATTCCCTGGGATTGCGTTCGATAATCGAATACCTTGGTCGACATGGATGAAGTTCCGGTTTAGATATGAACGTATTTTACAATAAAATTTAACGAGCCCGCTCGCTGTGCCGATAAGTATTGACGATTGACGTGTTTTCAATTACCCAGTGGACACAAACCTGCGGGTAAGACGTGAAACAGATATTGGAAAATCTATTTCGTTTTACAATAGATCGTACAACGGGAACCGGACATATTCGTTCGCATTTTCGCTGCTGTGTAGGAACGGGAACAAGCTTCTCGAATTCTTTGATCTTCGAGGATGGAGACAATCGACACCACGTCATTTTTGTCATTTATCATCCATGTCGGATACTCCACTGTTAATTTTTCTCATTTATCGTCCATATTGTACCGTTCGTAGTTTATTTCAGAAACGATAGTCGCCATCTCACAAAATATGTTCTTTATCCAAAGGACAATCGTAGTACTCGTAATTTCATATTGTTTGTACCCATTAATCCAATAAACTTTGTATCTACACCATATATCGTGTCGATTGTTTAATCTGAACATATGGATCAGCAGTGTTTCTTTGTTTTTATCAAATAAAACAAAAATATACTTTTCATTCGACACGAAAAAGATTTGCGAACTGTCGCAACATTTCAGGATCACAATATGCGCGAACAACATTCTCTATCGAGAATCCTCTTGATCGTATCTCGAACTCGTTTATCTCAGATGATGAACGTCGAATGGGAACTGAATGTTTCAAGCTAAGTATAATTTCAATCAATTAAGAATAATTCTATTGTTCCTCGAATGAGGATTGGGATTGCGCGTGGGTTAATTACTCTGGATGAATCACCAGTGAAACGAAATAAATGAATCTCGTTACCTCTTGGACCAGCCTCTGCACGACGATCTTGTGCCACTGATTATCGTCGAATCGGAGCCGGGGCGGTTTTATGTGGAGATCTAATCTACCTTTAGTCAACGTCATGCTCACTGCGACTCCACCGTCTTTCAGGGATATGATCAGATAATCGTCTTCCTTTCCTGAAACAAAAAAAACGAGTCCTCCGTAAATACTTGCCATTTCGAAATTACTTCCGAGCTATATAAAATGTCGAACAGTTGTCTCTTTGCATAAATTTTTTTAAGTTACCGAATATCATACGATAAACACCGAGCCAATTGTAATTTCGAATTTTCCATTCGATACAATGGAATGACGAATAGTTTTTAAACTAAATGGAAGGCTCAAATTAATTAATAAACTCCGTATAATATTAAATATTTACGATCGAGAAATAGCAAAACAATTTCCGTACAATTAACATCCAGCTTCCAATGGATGTCTCAATGTTAATAGCCAAACCTAACATTAAAGCCTGTCGTTACATATTATCATTTTTTAAGAGCTGCAGCCTCAAAGTATAAGTGTTTGTTCTATACCGTTTCTACCATTCTTATCTCTTTATTGTAATATTTATGTATCTTCAGTATCCTATTCTGTTTTGTAATTTTTATATTCTGTACTGTATGTATTGTATTCCGTATTATAATTATGTTGAAATAAATCTCATACGAGATTTTTTACAATAAGAAAAAAACTAAATGAAATTTGATAAAAAGGTTCGATATGTTTGATTTGTAGTATCGTTATCGCGAAAACGGTGGCTCGTAGTGCCCGCAGCACACGAAGGGATTGCAGGGTTAATCTAGTACAAGTGTAAGAGATAATCAACGAGGATTTGACGCTGACGCCGCGCCGGTTAGGCGACCGTAATTATACTAAACACAAAGACCGGACTGGCGGTCAGTCCTGCGCGAAAAACAACGAAAAAAAAGAGATAAAGTATCGTTCGCCACGTCTTAATCCCTCGGATCGTTTCGAGGCTGGTCGATATACGGCCATAATCTACGGGCTTTTCAGTTCGGTCGGCACGATAATTATTAACGACGAGCTCAGTCGTTTTAGCGGGGCTCTCCGAGCCTCTCTCGAAACGAAAAGCACCGAAACTAATGGTAAGCGGGCACAAACGATTTATACACGTCGTTTCAAGATTTAATCCACCCCGAAATCGATAGGCGGAGAAGTGAAAAAACACTCGACAACGGCTTTTCGACTTGGACGCGTCACAGTGGACCGTAACAGTGTCATCGGCATCACGGAAGATGGATTACACCATAAAGGAACCACTTCCAGCTGTTATTTCAGCTCCGAAAATATTTTAACGCTTGCACAGGGTGACGCGATATCAACACTTTTATAGAAACATTGATTCGGAGATTTTTTAGCTAATTTTCAGAACCCTCTCTTCAACGAAATTAAAAAGCTGCTGCTATTAGTTTCAGAACCTGTTCGCCAGAAATGAATTTTGTATAATACGTGTATCGGAATCAAATCGCAATCAAATGAACAGCAACAAGGATTAGTGAAAATTATTTGATTTAGAATATAAAACGCTTGTTCTTCTTTCTAGAATTTATTTCTCTGTCTTCAAATTTTACCGCAGATACATTGACCGATGACGTGCGACTGTGAAAATCAAAATGGTTTAGCAAATGCTTCGGGGGTTATGAAAAATCACGCGACTCCAATCGTTGAAAAAAATGTTGGAGAGGTATTTTTCATATTGGTTTGTTCGCGTGGCTAGTGCATAAATATTCAAAATTCCCAGAGTTTATTGCATTCTCGATTATCGAACGCGTATGATTAGCGATCGATTTTTCGCCGGGTGCATTGCTCGGGAAGAATCCGCAATTTCTTATTTTCGATTTCCATCGGTTCGGAATAACGGCCGCGATGTAAAGTGACTAGAATTGAAATTCGAGGGAGATGTAAAGCTTTATCGCGGAACAACGAAAGCTGGCACGTCGACGAGACGATTGGTGGTGCGCTTCGGTTAAAATTCAGCGTTTATTCATTTATGGTAATCTTTGACGCGCACCGAGCGTTCAAATGCAAGGGTCAAATAGAATGGGGAAAAAGTACCGTGCAAGAACTACGAAGATACGGTTCGATGTGCATCCGAGGAGACCCGGATCGCATCTTGCTGCAGCAATCGTTGCTACGTGGATTAGAATCGACACCTGTTTGTTCACGGAAACTGTTTTCTATGGCCGGATATGTGAATCCGTTATGGAAAACGATCTACGAAATTTTACTGTGAATTTATGGTGTCCCTTACTTCACAATTTTGATTAGACTTTGCGGCTTTGCGAAAGAGCCAAGAATGAGGAACGCATATTTTTTTGATATTGGTTGAAACGCTGGAACTGAAGTTTAAGGGATGAAATTTCCTCCCTGGAAACTGGAACTTTAGAAATATAAAATAGCTTGAAAGGTATTTGAAATTAGGGTAGCTACACCTTCTACTTTTTACGTTTTTTAATCTCGTGGAAAATAAACTTTATCATATTTTTATACTTTTTGGTTTATCTTTCGGTACCGCGTCGAGGATATAAGCTTTTACAGAGTGGTTTCGTCCCTTCAATTTCAGTCTGTTCATGTGTGAATTTGCAAAGTTTTACGGAAACAATTTATATTATAATATATTAATTTTGTAGATTGTTAGAAGTGTACTCGATGAAAATATGACTCTTCAAAATTGATAAAAATGTTTGTACCTCGTTCCCTAAAATCGAATACGATTTATGTACGTTATCGAATTCACTGAAAATACGTATTACAATCGAAACGACTATTTATGCATTAATCATGTTTAGCTATAAATTATTTCCACATAACAAGTGTGCAAATATACGCCACATTTGACTCTTCCGTACGCCAAATTAGCCTTAAAATTATCAAGTACGGTTACATCGCTATTGCATAAATATTGACGTTACATTAAATTACATACTGAATTATGTAGGAGGACACTATGTGTAATATATTATTCAATAAGTTGTTGACGAGTTCGAAAAGGGAATGCACATTTTAATCAACAATTAATTGTAACAAGCAGCATTATGAATGAATTTACTGATACTAATTGTTACATAAATATCAGATACATGGCAACGCTAAAAACAATGGAGACGCTAAGAACAGCCCAGATTCTTAAAGTATCATGTCCGTAAACGCAGACAGTAATTAACCCTTAATTGGTTAATTGAAAATAACCAAAGCAGATTTCCAGGCTGTTAATTATCATTAAAGAGAAGTTTAAAAGTTGAGTTGATTGATTAATATGTAAGTTAACAATCAAGAATTAATTGTTGCTAAGGAATTGGCGTTAGATAATTCCGGAATGCTTCCGAAACCCGATATTTCGATAAAGAGATCGATACTCGCGGAACTGGTCAAAAGACGCTCGTTGTTCACGTTGGTACAAGAGAGACGTATTCACAAGCTAGATCGCTAGAGACCTGGGGATCGACCGTTGAACGCAGGATTCGTGGATCGATAGCGCGATACGCCAATCCGAGTCACGCTCCGCGGTAGATAATCGATAGTAGTCGATACCGGCTCGTAGCGACTAGTTGAGTAGCCAATAGATAAGCGGACGCTGCTGACGCATTCAGCCAATCCGAAACATTAATAAAAGTCTGATTTTGCATGTACCTCGTGTTTTATTTAAATTTACTAATTCAGGGTGCTGGACACCCCACGCGACCATTTATGCAACTTTTTAGGCGCGCCCAATTAAGCGTGGAATCGAACGATAACTGTCGCGAGAGAAGAAAGAAAATATCCTGCATATCCGCAACGCGAGGGCAAAGTCTAGGCAAAGGAGGAGAGAAGGAAGAAGCTGCAGAGAGAAAGCACCGTGGACTGGAAACCTTTACACGCATCGGGGCCGCGATCCGCAATGCTGTAATGCACACACGTTCACATAGTTCACGTTCTACTTTGGTACATCGCATATCTGCTTGCGCCGCAGTACTAGCCCCTGGTCGCTCATTTGTTCTCCTGATAAGCTATACCTATGGTCACCCATTTAAATTATGCACATTTTTGCCCGGCACGCGGAACAACGCTGTCGGCCCCATGTTCCGCGGTCCGGATTTTTGTTCCGCTGGACCGGCAAGGCAACACGTACAAAAGATAACTTCTAAACCTCGGCAGCGATTGTTTTATCGTCCCATCGAGCTCCGTTCACTGGATTCTGAATTATTATCTACGATTAACCTACATCCTTCGTTCCCTTGGATCCATTATTTTCTAAAAGAATTCCAACCCTCCAGAAAACAACTATTGGCTAATTAATTGAGAGCAATTTACACTTTCGAGTGACTGTAATGATTCCGGTTTTATCGAGCGTACCGTATATCTTCGTACAGGGTGTTTCAATAATACCGATAGAACTTTGAATTGATATAAAACAAATTACGGAAGTAATTTAGTACTCACTGCTTTATTTCCAAGTACATTCGATGACATTATACATGAAATACAATATCACATAAATGACCACCACCACGATCGCGTTCGGTGGATTGAATACGATATACCCAATTTTCGATGACTCTGACACATAAATCAGGTCTTATCTCGTGGATAACGCGAATTGCGTTTGCTTTAAGATCGTTAACAGTTTGCTGTTTATTGGAATAAACAAAAGACTCGACATGGCCTCGCAAGAAAAAGTCTTGGAAGGCAATTGACAGCTGCATTTCTCGATATAATGCTATCGTTGAATTTCGATTTCAATAAAGAGCAACTGAGTATCTATCCACGTTGACTTGCCGAGCATTACCGAGTACAAATAGTACGTGGCAATTGAAAGATCTATCGTTGTTATTGAAAGAGCCTTTGCTTTCGTGGCAGATTGTAGAATGCAACGTCTGGAGCGAATTTTCCGCAGAAACAGTAGCAGTGCATGGCTGATCCACAGGCAACGAATAATTATTTCCACGGCGGACTATTTTGTAAACAAGGCCAGTTAAGACACCGGGTCCGGCCTCGGTGGCGAGCAAGGAATTTCAATGATCCTGGCGGAGCTGCAGCCATGGTACGCCCGAGAAATAGAAACGAACCGCTCCATCGGCTCGTATAAATTCTCTGCGTAATGAACAGCACGGTTTTTCTCGGCTCGGTTCGCGAGTACCCGCGTGTACCCGAAGCTGTGCCCATTCGTTCCTGCCTTCTACCATCCTCTTCCTCTACCCCCATCCTTTTTCCCCATCCTCTCCTCTAGCCTGTCCTACTTGCATTTCTCATCCGGCTGCTACGTTTCCGGCAGTTTCGCAGTTTAAGCTCGTGACCCCGTCACGGCTACTCGCCGCGCATTGTTCCGTGATCGTTAAATATGCCCGCGCCGAAATTGTTTCGAGCGCGCCGCGAAATTTTTAGGGCTGCCCCGCTGTTAGGCCAGGCCCCGCTCGTTTGCACACCGCCCCGCTATCGTTTTGCCATAAGCAACACGCGGTTGCTTCCACTTCGATACCCAGGCTCTCTGAAAAGCGGATCCGCTAATTTTTCTGCGATTTTTCCATGGTATTATGATGGTGTACGATCAGTGGGAAATTGAATAAGTCGTTTTTCTTTTGTTCCAATTGAACCTCCGTTTTTTACTGTTCTTGAATTTCGAAAAAATCGAATGAAGCTCTAAGTTTCGAATAAGCTTGTTGTGTTCTGAAAATTTGACTTTCTTAGAATGCAAATTTACACTTGCGTAAGAAGCAGATTTATTGTTTTAATTTAAAATTAATGGACGGCGAACAGTGTGCCAGATAATTCGACAGCTGATGCAAAATGGTTTAATTATGTAGAAATATCTATGTAATTCATGAGAGTCGTTCCAGTGGAAATATCTTTCATTATCGACAAGATTCATTGAATACTTTTCGACAGAGGCAGCCTTAGGAACAGCGAATCAAATAAACATAAGGACACTATTACCGATTAGCAGCTACCGGAAGCAAGCGAACAAAGGCATAGTTCCTGAAGGATTTAACCACTCGGGGAGTTTCTCTTTCGAGGAGGACTTTGATTTCAGGGAGTAAATCATGAGTTCCACCTTTTGAGGGGACACAAGTAGACAATGGTCCTTCCTAACAATACTCTCGGATTAAAGGGGATTCCTTGCGCAGTTGGAGTCGTATAGACGACCAGAACGGTTCAGCATTCGAAATGTGGACCATATTAATTTTATCTGTTCAGAACAAATATATTGAGTCCATCAAAATTGATGAAACGAAAGAACGGAAGGACATTAAAAAGATCTGACAAAGTGGATCTTATTGAAACGGTGCGGAACTATAAATAATAAAGCGTATTGAAAGGGACAAGTTCTCATAGTCACTATAGAAATATAAAAGAAAAAGTTGTTCAATCATATTGATATGATCTGTCATTCATTGGTAAAAATATATTAGATTGAAGAAAATAGCTGTTGTACACCATAGACGTTAAACAAAGAAATTGACTTTATTATACAACGAAGAATTAATTTGAAAGATGTAAGAATCTGCAGTTATAGGCCGAAAATAATGAAAATCTGCAATTTTTAACATATTTAAACTTTTGTAGCTCATTGCAACGTCGACCGATTTTGAAAAAATTTTCTGAATATGTTTAATCGACACAGGTCTATAGAACGTATTTTTTAAATTTTCAATAAAAATATAAAAAGCACATAACCCACATAAAAAAGTTGTAAAATGCAACTTTTAGTATTCTTTCGACAATTCCGATCAATTGCAATTTTTGAAAAAATTTCTTTCCACGTCTTGTAACAAACTGATTGCTCTAGCTTCCCAAAAAAGTTCAAATCGTATAGTACGATATTTAACAAGTTATCGCCTTTCTCAGAGTGAGCGAATAGTTGTTTGACTCACTGTATGTTGGGTCTAACAATTCGCGACGTTAGAACCGCGGTGAATAACTTTTCAAGAGAAGTTGTCATTAAAGATTAATCTTTGGTTCCATGGTACGATTTGGCTGGCAGCTAGAGGAAGCTGTGTCCATACTTTATCAATTCACGGTCCACTTGCACGCAGTCTTCTTTTCCTGGAGGCGGATTCTGTTACGGTTACGGAGCGGAGAAACGATGTAAGAAGCTGCAGCTGCATTGCGACCATCGCGAGTGTTTCGCTAGTCCTATGTATATTTAATTTATACGAAAGTCGCGGAACGTTTTCGGCGTGCAGCGAACGGAATTCATGGGTTACAGCGTATCGTAGAAACATAGACGAGCACATAATCGGGTTTTATTTTTCCCCTTTGGAAAAATTTACTCGCGAACGTCCGATCGATAACACGCGGCTCTCTTCGAATTCAATTTACGAGGTAAACGTAGCATTCCATCTTTGCAACAACAGAAATTAACTAAATTATTAAACGTATTGGTTACTTATTTGCTAACTTTGTTTGCATTTAATAAATTACTAAAGATTTAGGTACTATACCAGTTTCAGTGAAATACAAAAGACAGGATATTGTTTATTAACTTACCGGAATAAAATAAAAGTCCATTCGCCTGTCTCGTCTTAAATTGCAAGCCAATGGATTCCTGCATGCTCTGAATTCGTTCTCCTTTCGTGAAGTTTATCGTTATGTACTCTAATCCTCTGAAAGAGGCTTCGGAAGGTGCTTTATCTGCAACAAAGAAACATTTTGCATACTTATAATACATTTCATGATGTACAATTAATTACAATGTACAATTTAGTTTCGATAAGTTGAAACAGCAGCATTTGCAAGCAAATTCTTAATATGTTCCAAAACCAGCGAAGTCAAGTTGGAGGCAAATAACGAATACGACTGTCTCGCAATTTTGTACGATTTACGAAAATATTGTACAAAGTCAGAGCCGTGTATTTTATGATAAATTTTATTTCATTTACCTCGCAATTCGCTATTTTACTTTTTGCTGATTTTATATTTCCATGTGGCGTCCCTTGAAGTATTTCATACTAATCTCCGCGGTCCGGGTAACACGTAGTTACTACTCTACCACAGAGCGAATTAATTAATCCTGATAGAAGTCGTCGAAACCGTGTCCGATAATTCTAAAAACAGCGCAGCACTTGAGATGCCGGGTTTACAGAAATTTTTACCGTGAATAGCATAAACAGCGGCTTTAATAATTTAACGAAGTTCCGTCTGTGGGGCAGAAAGGTCCCTTTCGAACGTCCGTCGACGACGGAAGTCTAAATGGAAACGTCCCCGCGACTGGAACATCTCCGTCGAAATTAATAAAGTCTCGGCAAAGATGCGCCACGGCTTTAACATTCAACTTAATTAAAACCAACGCGCTCTCTCTCTATATCTCTCTTTGTTCTTCGTTTTCTCCCTGCTGTTTTCGTAAATACACTCAAGGTTTTTCAATTCGGGGGTGGTTGAAAGCAGGATAGACGTCTGATGCTTGCGTGGGAGGCTCGCCAGGCGAGACCTCTCTCATTATTTTCCATCGTCCCATTGTTATCATGCGACCAAACAAAAGTGCGCGCGGAGGCAAGGCCAGGCAAAAAGGCCATAAGACGAGGTTTAATGGCTTTGGAGCGGGGCCAAATCGCGCCGCTTCGGGGTTGAATGCACCGAGTCGTCGATTGAAATGTTCATTACCACCGCAAATCATCCAGCAATCCGCGCGCGGGGGAAGAGGGCGCGACGAGCCTCTGCCTCGAGCCCGGTAACGATTTTCGAGCTGCTTACGAACCGGTAACTCGATCAAGAATGATTTCCACGATCCGAAAATTAATTGGCTCCTCGGCAAACTGCGGGGGCACCGCGCGCTATTTGAAACCCCGTGTTTATTTGCACGCCGCTCGCTCGGATGCCATTTTACCACAATTTTCGTTTGCCGAACTGTGTTATCATCGCTCCGTTAGAACAACGAAGACATACTCTTATTTCATAAATTTATTAATAATTTTGTTGTGTTCAGTGCATTTGTAGTGATTATAGCGTTTGTAAAAATAGAGAGACTTTTGCACTCCAGCCTAGTGACTAATACATACATATAGTACACCAACAGCTATGCCACTATATTAATCACAAGTGTGTGTATATATACTAATAAAATACGGTTGCTGCAATAATACAAAATTAGCTACAACTGTTCCCGTTAATAACGTATATTGATGTTTTCAGCGCACGGGTTCGATCTGACGGTATTAAGCAATTTTGCAAATTGCTACAAAAATTTCAACGTTTCAATTTAGTTTTACACCATTTTTAAGAAGAATTTGTTTTTATATAACTTCGTCTGTGAAAATTAAATCAATGTAAATTATGTAATTCAAGTTAAATTCTGTAACAAAAAACCAAAAGTTCTAAGAACAAGCCTACTTGCTAAGTGAACAAATTATTTTTGAGTCTCAATCATTTTGTAACCACGTGCTGGCCACGTGCCAGTAATATACAGACTGAGGTAAACGTTATGATTTGGAAAAGGCAGCGTCGTGGTTTGAAGAAACATCAATATACGTTGTTAAAATTAGGTACATTACATAAAACAAGTTGAAGTTTATAAAGCTTCAATCAAATGAACAATAAAAAGTTCATGTTTCAAATGTCGCATTATCGGTGAAAACGGAATGCAAAGGGTTAATTTATAAAGGGAATAGAGTCAATCCGTAATCAAGCAACTAAGAACTATAGCCGACTCGGTAGGATGTGATTTGTCTATGGTCAGAAACGTAGAAAAGAAAAATTTATACCTACTCAATTCAGAATTCATGATCAGGCAAGTAGAATTGGGAAGTCTGTGACTAGACAGATGTCACAATGCAATTTAGTCGTGCAGCCAGTATAACTGCACGGTCTACATTCTGAGAAGTAGAACAGGACAGTTTATAGACAGGCAAGTAGAATAGGACAGATTACGAACAGCACATTCTCGGATAATTGTGCAATACTCAACTAACACGCTGATCTTACATAATAACTGTTCAACGTTCAATCTTCTTGCATATTCAACTTTTTATCGAAAAACTGATTCTGCTACGACTTCGCAGGCGTTTCCAACGTAAACTCCCAGGAAGATGGATCCACGCATCGAAACTCAAAATCACAGGACGTTGGACGGAAAGTTGAAACAGATTTCGGGAGATATGAATTTTGAAACTCGGAATGGAATGCAAATGCGTAGCTCGAGGTAGGAATTTCGATAGGCGCCTCGTACACCGTACAAACTTTTTCACGGGAACTTTCTCTGTGCTACGTTTCATTTGAAGCTGCGAGATAAAATTCGCTGATGCTAAAGAGATGAATGTTTGGGAAATTGTGAGTTGCAAAGCGGTTGAATACTTTCGCGGATTTACTATGTTTGGCATATGGGAACGTGTTTATGACATCGTATCTTATCGTCGCTCCAAAAGCAGGAAACACCGTTTAAAATATATAAAGTGTTTTCGAACAGTCTATTTTTCTGTTCACCATTTAGCACAGTATGTATCCATAACCTATCGCAACGATAAAAAGCAGCGTACTATAATTGTTACAGCTTATTACGGTAAGTTTCGATCTTAATCTCGTGGAATAAAATATTTTAACAATAATATATATAATTGACAGAATGAATAGTTAAATAAATCGTCCATTCTATATGACTCTCCAAGAATATTTTAGTCAGAGCAAGCATAATTTTCCAAAATGAAAAACGTACATATAATCAGTATTGAAACTTCAGTGCGTAGTCGCGTATATTCTTTCGTTTCCAAACGAGGTTTTTAAGATTTGGAAACTACAGGCTTCGCAATTTTAATGCTAGAATGGGCCCGGAGGAAGCATTAAATAAATAGAACTTTGAAAGTTTAACGAGCGAACTTTAAGATTCATGTCGACGCAAGGCGGTGCCGTTTTCCGAGCAAAACACGATGGAAACGTCGATGTCGTTCGACGACGGTTCGATTGTTAAACAATTACGGCACTTTGCTGGATGTTCGTGACTTTGGCGAAAAGTTGCGGCATTAATTAAACAAGCCGCGCGCGAACGCAATGTGTACTGGTGCACGGTGTATATATGTATACGTATATACACATATATGTATGCGGCGGGTTATTCAATTCGCGTGAAAGCGGCTTAATTACAGCGGAACGAGGCGCGTTAATTACGCGATACTTACGTTCAGCGTTGGAAATTAGTATCAAATCGAATGGTCGATTTAGGGAGGTGCGAGATGCCGTGGTAAATAACCCCCAATGGAGCAAAATCGACTACGGCACACCAATCCGTCGGATATCGTGCAATTATGGCGTCTGCGATAAGCGCAAGACCGCTCGCGATGTTTTATCGCAAATTACCAGGAAATCAAACCGCCGATTATTTCCGACCGCGGATTTTTCGTGAATCGCCGTTTTTCGCCGAAAAATCGCTGAGCCTTCGAGCAGGGCGGTATTAAAAAAGTAGAAAAACTTCTATGTTATATTCGCAATTTCATAATTCGCGTTTGCCGATACTTTTGAGCGTGGATCGACGAAAAATATGTGATATTAATTAAAACGGAACCGCACGCCCGCGCGCCGGAAGTACGCTTCTCCTGAGTAAATTAATGAAAGTTTTAATAAAACTTTGTTTACGTCGATCCAATATGAATTTTCGTAATCATCGGAACGCTGGGTACAGTAAAAAATAACGTCGAACAGATCGGAGCAAATTGATCGGTTTTACATGGTGAATTTGATTCTTCTTCTATTGGGCAGACAAAATAGTTTAACGAGCAGGTTGAAGCTGACTGGTTGTTGGCTAGGAAGTTCGCGTATTACGTTCGAAGAGCTCATTGGCAGTTCCATGGTAAATCTGTCGAAGTAAACACAACCTAGCCGGTCGGTAGAAGTTTAGAGGATCGTAAAGTAATGAAAGAATTTAATCCGTTGATTCACGATACGGTTTTCTGGATCGTACGCGGAGTAGCTCTCGCACCACGGTTACTTTATCGTGATCACGAGTTACATCTTACCGGACAAATCCGTATGGACGACCCAAAGACGCGAATCCCTTTATGCAGAGGAGCGAACGATACACACCATTTCTAATCCGTATTAATCGCCGACCATTCATTAGGAAGTCAGCGATGGGTAGCCCTTCTGTGTGGAGAGGGGCTGCTTGCGCCAACGTAGTTCCGCACCTGGCGCGCTCTCACGATCAATCGCCTCTCTCCCCACTCCCGTGCACACACCGTTTTACACTAAATCTCTCGGCTAAATTCCCGGTACGCGCCACTGGAAGACAATGACCAAGTAAGCTCGAACCATAACGAACCGCCGCGTATATGCTTTTCGGTAGACGATTAATAAAAATACACGAACCACCGTTAACGACTTTCCATCCACAAACATATTTCTACACCTTGTTCTCTAGTCTTCTTTTCTCTTCTCTTCCGGATTTTATTTACTCGATTCGATATATCGACTTTTCGTGTCGTCCTTTGTAGTTTCGTTCACGTCCAAACAAATGCACAGGAGTCGATGCAACTGTAGGAGGAACCAAAGGGATTATGCTCATGTGTGCATGTGTATGTTGGGGATAACGTATTAGTATGTTGTAAATTGTTCAAAGCGAGTGGCTGGAGAGAGGATTGTTAAGAGGATTATTTAAGAGTTCAAAGGTAGTGATGTTTTTAGTGTATACGTTATTAATGAGGTAGAATCTTTTTTGGAGATGATAATTATTTTTGGATTAAATCCCATTGAAGTTCTACGAACGTTTTTCTTATTGTTCACGAGAGTTTGATAAATTAAATCATGTTGCGTTAAACAGTTTGTTCAGACAGCAGTTTAAAACGAGAGAAATAGAATTTAGGATTGAAGATCGTAGAACTGTTCGCAATTAACAGAATCTGACTACATAAGTAGTACGAAACACTTTATGGTCAGACTAGTATTGAAAGGCGCACTAAGTGTATTCGCACCGGCAAGATTTTATCGGAATTGTAAAGCGAATAAAACAGATTTGAATCGACTTCAACTGTCCTCGGTCTTCGAATCGAGGTTACAAGTTTCAAAGCAGAGGTCCAAGGCATACAAGCCGCTGTACATACAGCGAGTGAAAGATCTCGGGAAGCCGTGACCTATCTTCCTCCCGTAGATACGCACGTCGTCGTGACTAGTAATAGTAAAAAGGAAATGCTGGCTCAGCGTCCACTACTCATCCCGCAAGTGCCCAGCCGGCGGATTCCTCGATGAAAGGAATGGGCCGAGGGTGTCGATTGTACGAGGAAGAAAGGCGTTCTAAAATATTCAAAATTATGCTCCGCTTTGAGCGATAACGTCTCCAGGACAGAGGGAATCGGCATTATCATAAGAGATTTCAAAGACGCGGTTTCCGGGATTCAAGAGGCGTCGCTAACCGCGTTGCTCGCGCGGGATATTATGGAATTGCATTAACCACGATAACGAGGTCGCCGCGAAATAACCCATCGAATAAAAAATCTCGCGACCCGGCGGTGCGTCTGGGGTGAGATTTTAATAAATTCCAGCTTCGGGTGGCGATCAAAATGGCGTTAACTGTGTCGTTCGATCTCATCTGGCGTCGCCCTCGTTCCCCTCGTTGTCGTCCATACGGGATTAGCCGAGTAATCTCTCGAAGAGCCTCGAGGACGGGAGTAACGAGATCCCGGGAGAAACGAAGATCTTTTCTCATCTTGGAAGAAGTCGTGATCGCCGCGTTTCTTTCACCCGCCTCTTCATTCTCCTCTCTCTCTCTTTCTTCTATCTCTCGTAGCCCCTCATTCGCCGGCCTCTCTGCTCTCGAGGAGCAGCACGCGCAAAAAAGTTTCTGCCCGGAATAAACTCTCCTTCCTTTTAAATACGAAGTTGCTACTCGGTTTTCCGTGAAGACGAACGAATACGGGAAAGAGAAAAAGCATTCCTTAATGGAACTCTGACACCGGCCGGGCTTCGACCGGTTAAATGCTCAAGCTTCTCGAAACCCTTTCTTCATCCCTTCGAATCCAACCCCCTGGTAAACTCGAAGCGCGAACAACCGGTCGATGTTCGATAAATATTTAGGCCACTTCGAAAAGTTTCATTATTTTCGGAGCGCCGAGGAGCACCACCGCTGTGACCAAACTTACAATTTTCGCGGAGATTCGATACGTTAAACCGACCTCAACGAAGAATCCGAGATTATGTTTTTGAATTATTTCTGCGCGATGTATCGGTACCAGACCTACATATATTCGCCGCGTCAGTTCTGATGTTGGCTCCTATTTCAATCAGGAAAATGGAGGACACGTCTGATGGAATTTGCAATCTTTTTGGAGCGTACCTCATCATTTATTATCGGAGTTCTTGCTCTTTTATAGCTGACACGGACCTACTTACAATTATTTGATACGCCAAGTCGAAAGACTTTTCGACACTTTCTTTCATCGAATTATTCTGCTATGATAATTATAAATTAGGTAATTAGACATTCGCTATAACAGTTAACATTTTGTCAATAACGATATGCTATTGAAGGTTTGAATATTTTTGTAAACGTTCATTCGAGATATTCGATACTTTCGTCACAGTTTGCTGGCGATTTTTAATCCAACAACTTAACAAAGTAAACTGTTTCCTCTTTTCAAATCAAACGCCTTTTGCATGACACTGCAGTACGCTTTCCGCAACAAAGCCGAATCCACACGAAGCGGAATATTGCATATAGTCCTCGAGAATTCATAAGCTTGAAAAATATGTAGTCGTACGGAACTTTCACGAATACGTGAAACTTTTCGAAGTAGTCTGTACACAGTATCAATCTTCGGAAGGTATTATTTTATGCTCTCGACTGTTAATCCTGTTGGAAGGTTCAGATATATATATCATTCTCGGTACGAAGGAACGCGTACATTATGGGTTTTAGAGCAAGCACACTTTGTCGCGTTCGGGTCGCAAATCTGTTTTTATTAGGCTTGCTGGTGCTTCTGATAAAACTCGTTCCATTTACAGATCGCATGTACAAAACAGTTCGTATCTTTTTTAAGAGTTTCTTTTATAATCTAATTAATATTTTGAAGTTTGTTATTATTTTAATCGAGGACATTTTTCTACGAAGCAAATGCTGTTTGTTTGCGATTGTTATCGCGATTGGTCGAGAAAAGATGCGTTGATAATCGATTTCCCCGTAGACTGTAGATAATTCTATAAAATTCGCCCGAAGATATAGTAGATTCTCATCGCCCAGGGAGCCGGTCGAGATCTCTCTTAAAGCGGAAATTGTGCAGGTGCCGATAATCAAGCTAGTTGAACGGAATAAATATCAGAGTCTGGTGGCTCGTCTCCATTTTATTTCACTCGACAACGCACCGCACACACACACACATCTTGCCCGGCGGCGCGGCGGCATGTTCGAATAAAATAAATTATCTCGTAGCTTAAGGCGGGCTCTCGTCGCGAAAACGGAACTATATAGAGATCGATGTACCCCGTTTAATAAATCTCGATGGCTCACGAGGATAAAAGTGTACTAAAGTCGTCGTTCGATTTATTCTCTACCTACCTCCTTGTTGAATCGCCCATACATCCGAAGGATTATCGAGTTAATCCGCGTGTCCTTCGACAACAGAAACGAAGGAAGCCCCGGCGATTCTCGAATGGACTTTCTGGAAAATTGATTCCCAGTGTGCACCGGACTATCGAAGTTACTTCCTCCGAATATAACAATAAGAAAACATCGAACGCGATAAAAATACACTGCGGCGATCCGACACCTGATCGATGTAAGAAAAATGGAAATCGCGTTAACCTGAATTATTTACTTCTTTACTATGCGTTTATACAGTTTACTGCAATGGTTAAAATTCTCCGCATTGTATATTCCAAGCAGAATGTTGCCAGAGATTGAATGAGAAAGAAAAATCGCCAGATAGCAGAATCGTATTCATGAATTTGTGGATGTTTGTACATTAATATAAAGTCAGAACGAAGTGGCTGATGTTCTATTTGACGTCAGGATTCTTAAATTCCTGCTGAAAAACTGGAAATTGCATAAACATTTCCGCAGTGTGGTTATAATGCGAACCCCGTTGAATATAGCGAAGCTTTCAACGGTCTTTCAAAACGGTCTGAATGCTTCGCACACAGTTTCCTCTTTCTCTTTCAGCCGATGGAAAAGCAGAGATACGCAGTCCACTAAAAAACCAGCAACCCTGGACTCTCCGAGTAGTATCTCAAGGTCCCCCAATTTCGGGACACCGACATCAAAAGTTCCGACCGAAAGTTTCGCCTCTCTGTAAGGATACTCCGCGCCCTCGTCATTAAAAGTTCGATTCCTCTTTAGCGCCGCGCACGAAAGATTTCGGACTCTTGCCCACTCATCTGTCTCTTTGGAGGACGTTATATTTTCGAGGATCCAATTACTGACTGCATGCTTACTTGGCAGTAATTAATGTGTCAAGCCATTCTTAACATTCCTTAATGTCTTCGAATGTCAGAGAGTGTATTTTTAGTACTTCCTTATGAGCTAAAAAAAATATATAAAAAAACTTTTTAAAAACCACGCTGATATTTTAATGCACTAAAAGGGAGAAAATAATTTTTTTAGACATTAGTGACTATAAATAAAAGCGTTGAGCGCCCACGAAGATTACGTCGATAGAGTTCAGTGCTCCACGCTTTTATTTATAGTCAGTAATGTCTAAAACAGCTGTTTTCTTCTTTTTAGTACATTTTAATATAGGCGTGGTTCTTAAAAAGTTCTTTTATATAGTTTTTATTTTTTAGTCTTTTTTAAATGGAACGCAAGATGTAGTAATACCGGTATGAAAAAGTAAGATATGGAAATACGCGAGATAGAATGAGGGGATGACTCTTGGTAGAGTCCGCAAATGTCCGAAATGGAACTGAATGAACGGAACACACTGAGCTCCTTCGGTGCGAAGTGGGTCAGTGGAGTGGGGATGAGTCGAAGTGGGAACGGAGTGGAGTAGGGATCGCTTACCACAATTTTTATTTTCTAAACGCACAGTTAAAAAAAAAATTTTTTAACATTTCATTGCCATCCAGTTCTGAGCTATGTGTAAATTTTCAAGTCTCTAGCTCATCGGGAAGTGGTTCAAAATTCGACACGGCAAGCTAATATACCTAAGCGTGGTAAAAATGGAAAAAGCCATTTAAAACGAGGTTACAAGGAGCGAAGGACACTTCGATTTGTAAGGATGTCAGGTGTATAAATGTTTCTCGAACACCGTGTATTTGTCGAGGCTGTGACTCCGGCATCTGCTTTCGCCTCGGAATGTGCTTCGGCGCATAGATATTCCGGCGAAGCGAATGGTATTTCTGCGCGCGGTTAATGTCGCGCGTCGTTTCGAGGAAACGAACCTTGAAAAAGGCGGCGAGGGGGTTGTTCGGAGATCGCTGCCACCCCCTCGGAGTAACGTGGGAACGATACGGCCAGTGGAACGAAAACTACCCCGTCGGATTTCTGCGACGGCGAAATTTCCGCGAATCAAAATCCGGGACGAGCATGCAAGAGCAAGTTGATTTTCTCATTTTGACATTTGAAAATTCATTTTTCGTGTACGTTCCTTGCGATAACGTTGGTTCGTATTTTTAATACAACAATGCGTTTGTCAGGTGTTGAAAAAGTGCAAGTGAGCGATCGAGGGAAAGGGTGACGATTATATTTTCATGTTTCCAGCTTTATCTAAAATTGCATTCATTAAAGCGAACCCCTCGGTAACACGATCGCATTATTTTTTCAGCGGCGTTACAACTTGGTACACTGTTACAGTAATGCATAAGTAACGAAGTTATTTATGATAATTTGCTTCCATCGCGTTACATGTGCATCGATTCAAGATATTAATCGATATAAGGTAATTACAGTCATTTAGTAAGTAACTGTAATTACGGCACGCGGTCGCCATTAGCCTCGATACGTGACTCCGCATTCCCTAATGGAATAATTCCGCCGTCAAGTAAAAACATCCGTTCTCTAGGATTACACGTGACCAATTAGAAAATGATAAATGCGATAATCTCTGTTTAATTGATCAAAGCTATAGCTAATTGCTTTTCTAGTGTAATGCTATTAGGGCGACAGGGGATGGGAGACGAGGGTCGGCAGAGGTCGATCGAAATTATTTTCCGTAAATTGGTATTTAATGATTCGCGAAGGTTCATTGTGGCTCGCAGCCTTAGAAATTATTACTGTTACGCGTTGTGCTATTACCAGACAATAAGTATTTATGCAAATTGGTAATTCGAATTAAAAGTTCTGCTATGTTAACAAGCAACCAAATTTTATTCGTTTCCGATCTATAGAAACACAAGAGTCGTGGCAGTAATTTTACTTCAAGTACCAGTGAATATTTTGTGAATAAAATTGCTAAAAATTCATGCAAAATCTAGAAACCTCCAAATAGTATTCTCTTGAAAACCGGGTTGTACGAAGTTTAATGGCACGCGTATAATTGTACAAACACTCCGAAGCAAAAGAATCAATGGGAATCTAATCGAGTTCCGCTGGAAGCCTCCTCCGGTGGAAACTGCAAGCAAATTCTCTCGCGGAACGTTCAGCAAAACGATTCCCCAGCGACTAGACGAAAAGCGTCGAAAGCGTCGCGCATAAATCACGCGGCAAACCGGGCGGAAAGCAACGGCCGTGACGCGGAATGAAGTAATTCATACATTTTAACAAGTCTTTTGTTAAAACCAAGGAGACCGGGGGCATCGTAAATTCAGCGGACCATGGGGGGCTGGACATTTTCGCGAGGGGGTTGGTTTCTCCCCGTTTTTGCACGCGAGATTAACCACTTACTTATCGCGTTCCCTTCGTTCCGCGTGGCAGACCGTGTGCGTAATTTCCGCGAAAAGACATGCACACCATTGGAGGGGGGTTTGGGAGGGGTTAGAGGACATTGGTAGCCGACAATAGCTCCCAGCAACCAACAGGAGGAGCCACGACGATCGTTCTGTCGTCGGCTTCGTGGTTCACGGTTTGCCCTGAGTGACTGATAGTACTACGCCTACTGTCAGACCAACTCTATCCGCCGACTAGATCAGACTCGCGCAGGAACATCCGCCTGGCCGAGTTAATGGATAGAATTTTGTTTCGCTAAAGATTGCGATTTTTTAGCAGGTTTTTGCAAAATGATAGAGGAACTTCTCCGAGTTTCCTATTACATTGTTATTTCCATGATTCATATTAAACATAGCGTTTTGTTTACTTATAATATTACTTGTGAGTATGCTGTTGGTTCAAATATTTTTATTGTCAATTATTAACGCACCATAACTATCTATTGGTACATTAGCAAGTGTCATGTTGAGTATTGGTTTGAGAATTCTTAGATCGCTGTGTCCTGATCGAAATTCGTTTTTAACAATTGATCGAACTTGTACGCCGAAAACATTATAAATTTTCTATGAACTTCTCCAACAGCTGTTCTAACCTCTTAGCCGAGTAATCCAATTTTTCACGTGGTTCGTACAATGTTTTAAACGCTTAATTAATCACGCTGTGAAAGTTTCTGCATGCTTCCGTTATGCTTTTATCGTGTTACTCGAAATTTGTTGATTTTGTTTCGTGGAAAATACTGCTTATGGCATACGTTGACAAGGACACTCTATGAAATTGCTTCGGTGATGATTGATACGACGTCTGTTCTGCAGTTTATACGATATCACGAATTTGAATCTGGTTTTAGCTTGTACACCTGCATGTCGATGTTGTTTGACCTACTGTCAACTGAAAGGTATTATTTTTAGAAGAGTGGTAACGAGTTTCCGTGTCTACTTAAATGCAAAAATTGTTTCATATCAAATGAAATTAATGTAACTGCTTTGATAAGTATTTGACAGGGTAATGGACGAGTCAAACTACCGCGGTAGAAATTATTTTTAGACACTCTGTCACCGCTCGTCGTATAGATTTTCCCATTATGCATGCAAAAAAGTAGCGGCACAACTTGCTATAATTATAGCCATGAAAATATGAGAAGCCTTCATATCGGTAAACAAAATAGCTGAGAACAGTTACGTCTAACTATACGTTCGTTTCCATTAATTTGTCGTAGACACGCTATTTAACCATAATTCTTGGCAGAACATGTCGTTCTCTTCTTTATCCAACGGCTCTTGAAATTATGTAAACAAATCCGATGCATATAAAGATATAAAAATTATTAACGTAATTTTCCTCTCGGTTTCAAAGTGTTCGCTAATTAGCAATTTACATAACGCCGCGAAAGTAAGAATGAATATTCAAAACACAATTTTAATTAACACTAACAACCGCATTCGTTACTCTACTTTCATAATTTGATGGAAACCAATTTTCAATCAATTATTGTTAAATTACTAACCAAGAAAAGCAAAGATAAATCATTGAAAATTTACTCGATCTTACAAAATCACTATATTAGAATATAGGATGAAATAATTTCAGTCCATCAGATTCCCAAGAGTTCAGTGTCGCGAACATTTGCAACACGTACCATTAAAAAGAGACACATTAAGTCTAAAAGGTTCAGGCAGGTTGAACACAGTCCCAAAGACACAGTGTTTCTAGAGCAGATGCAAAACCAGTGGAAAGCCTGTCACGGGATCGAGATTAATCAGCAAGACGGAAGGAAGGAAGGAGAGCAAGAAGTAAATTACAAATTATGCGGAATAATCATCAAAGTAGCAATAATAGTGGTTTGAAAAGTAAAGAGAAGAGGAACCGTCGGCGCGCGACGCGACTCGGCTCGGCTCGGCGCAGTGCGTTGGCGGGCGCGACGTTAACTTCAAAGGAGAACTATCTCCCATGATGCTTCTAAACCATTTCAAAGGACACTTCCTGACGTCCTGCGGCTCGTAGAGCAGCCAAAGCTGCCGTATTAGCATGTATATTGCGTCACGTCGACACGACACGTGAGGGCATCCCTCACCGGAAACTACGGCTGCTGGACCGGGATGGAGCACGGGACTCTATGTATTTTACTATCCCGATGCTCTGTCACGGCCAGCAGTACATTCTCAGCACCGTTTCGGACTTGTTCCAACTGAAAACCAAGTTTCTTTGTTCGAACCGGTGCTTATCCCTGTTCTTACGCGAATTGTGACCTTGAGGGATGGCTCCTTGGCCCTGCAACCCGAGCTACACGACAAACCGTCGCTTGGAAGCGAAAAAACATTACTAGCTCTCTCAAGGAAAAACACCACGGTGTGCAGAAAACAGATTATTAACACTCGGAGCAATTTTAACTTGAAAAGTAAACGTTTCTTCCGACCTAGAATATTTCCATCCCTATGATTTCTTCAATTTTATGAATATCGAATTGGTATAACAACTTAAAAAATACCCACATGTCTAGTAATCGATTAGTTACCGAAATATTTAATAATGTGAACAATATTTTGAATAATGGTACTGCAATTTTTAGTGGCGCCGCTCGGTGTCTACAATTTCCATGGTTTTGAGAGACAAATTCAGAAACAAGTTGTTTATTGTATAAATTCGATTGAAACGTCAGCCGAGGAAAATCGAATTGAAAAGAACTGAACTTTGGGGAATTTGATGGGCCGTCGATGTATTATGGGAGTTGAGGGCCCTCGAGAATTTTCCGAAGGGTCCCTTTGTTGGCGCATCTCCGAAATTGACGTATCCCCCAACATATTGGACAAGTCTAGGTGGGGAACAGACTTGGACTGTTCGGCACAATTACCAGGCAAATGAATGGGAAGTGCATCCGCGCAGAAGCGATGCACCGAAACAGAACCGAGGACTTTCGAGGCGAATTCTGACCAAAGACCTGCCGATTCTCGATCCTCGGGTCCTTCGTTCCCCTGTTGGAAAACTTGCTCGGTGGAACTCCGTGATTCGTATTCATTCGGCACAATCGAGATTTCGCGGATTCATATCGATCGGTCGAAGCATACATAGTCCGCTTCTAGTTTGTCCCGTTGTGCATCTCCAGAGATTCATACCTAGGCCATTTGGTCCTTCAGAGTTATCTAGAGGCCTTTGAAAATCAACGGAATCTCCGCTGGAGAGCGGTCCATGCGGTTGCGAATGTTACTCTTCTCATGGCGATAATGTTTCCATCACAATCATCAACAATTGGTAACCCATTTCGATCTACAGTGTTTTTTTTGTTTTATTTCAGAACACAGCCCGCCTTTAGTGGAAACTTATTATAAATGATCTGAGGTGTCAGTCCCTTCGAGTAAGTTTTCAAGGACCAACATTTTTAGGACGCCCTGTATATCATGAAATTATGGCACTATCGATACAGTGTACAATTAAATCAGTGTGTAATACGTTTGTAGAAGAGAGAAGGACTAAAGCGAAAATCTGAAGTATTAATCTTATTAAACGCTTATTGCACAACCCGGCACTTCATCGCGAACACGCGCGATAAAGTGGCATTAGAAAAAACGAAGAGAAGCACCATGACAAAGACCGAAGAAAGAAGCGTCGCTTCCGCAAACTATAAGCTCTCGCCGCTTAAAACATACTTTGATCTCCTCTCTCTCCCCTACTCTGTTTTCCCGCGCGCAAAGAAAGGAAAAAACGAGAGCTGAGGAGGGGATTGACGAAGTTTTCGCGTTTTTCGCAGTCGCGACAACACTGTTCAACACATATTTGGCTTTCGATAGGCGTCCCTCAAGTTTTTACACTCTAAAGTCTGCAAACATTCCCTCCCTCGTGCATGCTTTCAACTTCGACGACAATTTTTCTTACTATTTATTGACTTTATCAACATCCAATATTTTTTTGTCGTAATTGTAATTGTTATGTATTGTAAAAGTACTCGTGATGTGTCAGATTTTGCAAATATTTTCGAAATTATTTCGAAAAGCAAAAGTAAAAGTGTAAGAGAGAATATAATGAACAGAAGACCACAAATAACAATATTAAGCAAAACATCCTAACAACCTCATAATTAATCCTCGAAACAGTATTTAACCACAAATAACCCTTTCTTCTTCCAACTTGATTATCCAAAAATTCTAGACGGTAGAAATAACAGTTTACAGAATAAAAACTAAGGGTCGAAACTTCCAAAAAAATTGTAGCACAGAGTAGAGCATGCGACGAATGGGGTAGAAACAAAAATGGCGGTGGAATAAGGATGGACTTTTGGAAATAGTTCAAAACGCGGCTAAGCCAGTTCCTCTGGTGGGAAAGGGGTTGCGGGGTGGAAGTTCTAGAACGTAATATTCTCTCCGCTTGGGATTTATGCGGCAACGAGGCTTGGTCGCAGGGGTGGGAGAAATGCGGGGGCGAAGAGGGATAGCTGGTGCTCTCGACTACACCGGCAGGGTTGCTCGTAGATTATAAACGGTCGTTTTGTTGCGTTGTTAGCAGATGTCTGACGCGAAGGGAGTACAAGGGGTGTCTTGCGGGGGACGGGCGAGCCGGGACGGTCACTAATTAAGTTTTTCACGCAGAAATTCGCGGGGATGGCCGGCCACCCGGTTGGCTGGCTGGCTAGATAGCTGGCCGGGATTCCAGTGGCGCGGCTCGATGAAAAATCGACGAAAACCGCCCCGCTTGTTTCCACCAGGAACTGTATCAGCAGATAAAACGACCGCTCCCGCCGATGCTAACTGCAGATAATTAAAATCGTGTTCTTATGGAGATGCACCGTTACCGTGGGAATAAAGGACGATGCGCTTCGGGACCGTAGATTGCCGAGATAAACTCTTCCGAATGAGCGGGATTTTTTGGAGGATTCACTTCGCGATGTGGTTCGGTGTAAATGAATTTTCCGTTTTAGAAAATTGATGGAGATAGAATGAATTTTATCTAGACAATTTTAAATGATATAGTATTACGTTCGTGAGAGATTTTTGTAATTTCAACCTTGATTGTTCAACCTTGGAGGTCTTGCAGAATTTTGTCAAGCAATTTTAATTTGTCTATATTTTATCGGAATGAATTTTCATTTCAGAATCGTGTGGTCATAACTCGAATTAAGTGTGGACAGTATTAATGACGCACCCCTATTGTATTTCTGAAACTTTATACTGTTCTATATCGGGTTACCATAATTATAAAATCTGCGGATTAATTCAGGAAAATTATGGAGCATCTCCTGCCTTTTAACACTCGACTGTTGAAATAAAGTCTGTATGAGTGGACAAAAAGATAAAAAAAATTTTGATTCATAGGGGAGAGTAAGTGGTAATAATTTTAATTAAGTGCGAATTAGCACCGAATCAGCAGATTTATATTTTTCCGGAATAAATTGAAGAATACATATTAGAATCTTTTGAAATAAATATAATAATCATTTCGTAAGCACTGTCCGCAGCTCCAGCTCCGGAAACTCGATTTTAAAAAATGGACAGCGCGGAAAACCTAATAATTGGTTCTCCTCCGCACGAAAGTATGCATAATTAATTGTTCCCCGCGTTCACCGGTGCGACGACGAGGTAATTTCAAAAACTGAGAATTCGTATTCCACACTCGCAGTTGTTTTTCATCCATTACTCCGCACAATTATTCGTTAATAATTCCATTGCTCCCGTTCGCCAGCTCGTTACACGCATAGTTTATGGCGTAAATTTGTTGGAAATTTACGGATTCCGAAAAATGTTGTGGTACGAAGGGCTTCTAAAAATTATGCTTACAAACGCCGCGTGTGTTAAATGGACGTTGAATTAACTACGAGCCTAATTGCCGCTCTGAGAGCAAACTTTTATGTAGTGAACATTTTACCACGTTCTGCGTTTTCATCGACAACAAATCATTTTTGTGAGATTTTTCTACTACTAGTACTAGTGATTATGTCAGAAGTACCTAGTCTTACTGACTTATTTTTTCTTTTTTATTATAATTGTGCCATTACATTTGGCTTTCGTTTCAGCAACTTTTACTTACCGCTTGCCTCTCCTACATTAATGAAATTATTTCTAAATGGTAGACACTTATAAAAATAAAACAATTTATATAGATTAATATTAATAAAGAATTGAATGACAATTTGTGCACATTACATAACATAAGTAACATTCCAGTTCGTACTTGTTATGTGCTGCAAACAATTTTGCATGCTGTAAATGCATAAAATTGAACGGATGTTTCACAAATTTCAATAACCATTACACATTTCAGGGATTATTATCTTGTCAAATTAAAGAATAAACTTACAAAGATGGGTGTAAGAATTCACTGCATCTTACGGGAGCTGTGTTTATTAAATAAAGTTAATTTACGGTGGGTAAAAGCTTCCGTACGTTCTCCATCATAGAATAGTGATGGAATGCTGAAGGAGGTACGATAAATTGAGTAGAATTAGCCATAATCTTTATCGAGAAGGGTCTGTGTACTCTACGGTGAAGATCAATTAATCAAGCTAACAAGGTGAGATTTATCTTACTCTACGCTGTACTTCATGGTTACTAATTATAAGATTAGAACGAATGCAAGGAGCTCGTTGATTAATCTGTTAGTAAAACTTTGTTGAATCTTTCACAAATTTCGTTCTTGGACCATTGTACTGAAACCAAAATCGTGCTTTCCATCTCGCAATCAAATTGAAAATTAAAACATACAATATGCATGTAATTCAATTTTCAATATGGGCCCACATAAAAAAGTTGTAAAATGCAAGTTTTAGTATTTTTTCCACAATTTCGATGAATTGCAATTATTGAAAAAATTTCTTTTCACATCAATGTTAAAACAGTTATCGTTTTTTTAGAGCGTCCGAATATTAATAGGTGTAACTGTACTTCATTTACGAATTACTTGTTCAATTTTCTATCTACAACGAATTCCTTCTATCTCGTGTTCTACAATCATTCTGATCAAAATGGAAGAAGAAGTATACGTATGTACAATAGCGTCACTAGCTTCACTCTCTTAAATTATGGAGCATAATACGGAGATCGATAAGGGTACGATACTTTGTTCCAGGTGCACAGAGGGAAGACATTGCGGGGATGGAATGCATTGACGAGAATCTACGATCTACCGGTCGATATAATAGGTGTAGGTCTACCTGTACCGGCCACATTACCGTGGACCCTTCAACTTAGTAATTAGCGTGACTCACAGTATTCCCATGCCCAGTAATCACCAGCACCCGCCGTAGGCAGCACCGTGCTCCATGCTTCTGTGCGTGGACAGAAAAGAACGAATAAAAGAAAGTAAAGAACTGAACCATGCATGAACGTGAGTTCACGAAGCAAATTAATTGAACAAAGCCCCGTCCATTCGACGGACACAATCGCAAAAATTGTTAAACGATAAATACTAGAAACGCTTTAATGTTGTTCGGCTCAGAATTTTCCTGAAATACAATTTTTATTCGCCTGAAATTCGGATTGCTGGAAAAGTACTGGTTTTCAAACATTTTATTATACGATTACTCGTTAATTCCAGATTAATGTATACATTGTACAATTCATCGTCAATGACGATTACTTTTCCAATAAACCAATAAATGAACAATACACAGTTACGAAGAGTCTTTGCAAAGATTAATTATTGTGAATGCACGAAGAGGTTTTCATCAATGAAACATACTAAAAAAATTAACTTCATGATTCATTGCGGATTTTGTGAATTTATTACACAAAAGAGTTAGTATACTTTTAACAGTAGAGAAGTTTAAAGAATTCAACCACATCAATATTTTATTTTCAGTTTATACAAATCATTGAAGACGAGACAAATTATTAATGTCTTCTGTTTCTTGGAATTGACGCAGTCCGTTTTTATTTAACACAAAACCCCACAGTCTAATAATCACTGCAATTTCACCAGGGTTTGACACTGTCATTTGAAGCAACCGAGGACGGGACAGGGTAGGACAGTGCAAAATCCTTTTTCAATAAAAATGCTGCAACACAGACGCAATTTAGGGAAGCCAGCACACCGGAAGGTCGTTTTTGCGTTGCAGCAACGTAGGAGTGTTCGCGCGAGTATTCACCAGCCAGTGAATAATCGTTTTTTGAACGTTGTCTCTTCGTTTCTAGGCGCCGACAAAAAAGCCAAGTTATCGTCCGGTGCGTTTCGTGTGAAAACAATAATCTCTTCCGTCGGTCGAACAGCATCAAACCCCTGGCACCCCGTAGAGCAGAATCGTAAAACCGAGGCTCCGTGCATTTCGCGTGGACGTTTTACGGTGCATCCCTCCCCAGAGACAACTTTAATTGTCCATATCTTCCTGTGGTAAAATACGGTTCGCCTCTGGACTCTCCTCCATCGGCCTTTGCTTAACGCTCTCGTTGACGCTTTTCTAGCTACGTGATTTTTACGCGACCTCGCTGATAAAGGCACACTTTTCTGTAATGACTGCTCCGCTGTCCATTAGCACGTTCACCGAATGCAGATCTTTACCAAAATCAAACCTTTCTGCATGAATTGCAAGAAACAGAAGCCGAACACACGTGTCTTCCCTCTTTTAATCGCTTCAATAAATTGCGAATAGTGTGCGAATACAAGCTTCGTTCGTATGTATATCGACATTTGTAACTTCTTTTCATCTCTGAACTGTGGTTCCATTACGAACGTATAAAATCCACAAGCTTTTACACACAAAGCTAATAATTTTCGAACACAGTTCCTGCGGCATGAAATAAAAATTCCAAAATAGATCCAGCAGTAGAAACATTTAACGCAAAAACAATTATCACCGGCGTTTAATTCGGTAAATTCTTTCCACTGGGAGTGTGTATTTTGCGCAAATTCGAGTTGGACAAGATAATCCGGGGAAATAGGAATTTTCGTAAATATCCGGCGGGCAAATAATAAACGATACGAAACGTTGTTTCGAATAAAAGTTCCCGCTCGCCGTATAACACGTTTTTACAAACAATTCAGTGGCTCGATACGCGCGTATACAGAGAGCGAGAGAGAGAAAGAGAGAGCGCGAGATAGAACAGAAAATATATTTTCCGGCTCGGTCTTCTGCGGGGGACAAGTTATCGCGTTTCCGTGCCTCGTAAAAACCATAATCCGTTCCCTCGGTCATACACGATCCACTCCCCTCGAATCGATGATATACCACCCTCGACTGATTTCACGTACGCGTTACTACGCCCCTCGAGGGTGGTATTCCACGGAAATGTTTTCGCTTTCGATCTGTGGGGAACGTTAACGGCGCTGTAATACGTGGGGGGTGGAATTGAAACGCGTGTTGCGTTCGAAATTTACCGGGCCGCCTGCGATACAGAGAAACTGGTAATAAAATTATCCTTAGCCCCGTAACGCTGCCAATGTAACCCTACAAATTTACGTTACATCCACGACCAACACCCTTTACAAAATAATGGTACAGTTCTCGCGCTTTACTCGCTGCGAGGCTGTTAATTGTTGGACTGTCGCGTAAGTCGCCGCTAAATTGTGGATTTTATCCATTTCTGACATTTTCTACTTTTTCATCTTTTTGAAATGAAAGGCAACATATACTAATACTGGTATGACAGAGTAAGATGTGGAAATACGCGAGATAGAATGAGAGGATGAATCTTGATAGAGTCCGAAATGGAACTGAATGAACGGAACACCACACTGAGCTCCTTCGGTGCGAAGTGGGTCAATGGAGTGGGGATGAGTCGAAGTGGGAACCGAGTGGAGTAGGGATCGCTGAACGCGATGACGTATTTACTACCGAGCGTATTTAGTGTGGTCCGGGTTCGATTCCCGCTGAGATCCTACATCTTTTATCTCCTAAACGCACACTTCTTTTATTTTGTTTTTTTTTTTAATATTGCATTGTCATCCAGTTTGGAACTATGTTTAAAGTTTCAAGTCTCTAGGTCATCGAGAATATCGACAAAGCAAGGTAATACAAGCGTGGTAAAAATTTAGAACTATTTTATCAGTATTTGCTAGTTCGCTGCTCCTTTTGCGAAGTGGGTGCATTATGTGACATATCGATTCCGTTTAATTCGATATCTTCTGGCTGGATAAATGCCACCGCAGAAAACAGCGAATTGAAAATCAAATGCCACGTGGAGCTGTCAGTAAAATCTGGCAACGAGACGTGACTATTTGCCTGAATTAGCTGAGCGTGTACGTGTATCAGGAATTACAATCAGATCATGGTTCAACAGACCGACCGTGACTAACTGATACCAACTAATTTATGTTCCAAAACCTGCCCTGCGAAATTTTACTCTACCTATCTGTTCATATTTAATATTCCGCACCACTGTTACGTTCGCAGATATCGTGACAGATTTCTCCCAAAATAAATGTAAACCGCACACATCAATCTTAACAAAACATTTGTATATTTTTTTAAATTCAATCAATTTGATTTGTGGGACAACTTTTCATTCCGACTACCCTGGAAATTATCGTGAAACGGAGGCTGTATACATTCACTTTATAAAAGCATTTTAGTGTCACGAGTTATTTTAAATGTGTACCGAAGTCTATTTAAATAAAAAAGTGTTATTCCAGCGCGACTATCAAAAAATTATTATTAAATAAATAAAGACCGTATACATTGATTTTAGCGAGCGTTTTTCATGTTGCGAGCTGTGATTTCGTTTTAATTGATTTTTCTCTTGCAGACAATTTTTCAATTTGAAAAAATGGTTTCATCTCTGATTTATTCCGATGGAGTTTACACTGTTCCGAGCAGCACTCCGAGTGATTAGAATTCACGATACACAAACCAGATATGTAACTCAGAAAGGATACGTGACCGAGCACGTGTTCGTGGTCAGCGTAAGTTGACAGATACATTTCCGGTGCAATCGTACGCACGTCCCGGCATCAAGAAAAGTGGGTCAACAATCAAGTGTCTCGGGGGACCGAAAACCAGCTGCCACTATCTATACCAATGGAATTAATGATTCTATTCCCTATTCACCACCAGTCATCGAGCCATTTTACATTTCTCCATTTCAGTAATTCACCGACGATCCCCATTCAATGTTGTTCGAGTGCGGTCACTATTGTCCAACCTCATTGAGTCGCTAACCAATAATAATTAGGAGTCCATTAACTCAATTAACATTTCTATTACACACTTTCCAAATCAGCCCAAAAGTACAATTTCTGCCATCGCACATGTGCTTTTTTAATCATATTCAATATAAAACAAAAATTGAACATCGCAGCTTTTAATCAAGATTTCAATAGGAATTACAGTACCGACACCTGATTGGTACAATGATCACTGCCGCAATACGTTATTTCTTCATTTTTACTTTGTTTACACAGTTCCAATAGCTTTTAACAAATTTATTGAAATTTGGACAAGACACCGTCTGTCAGGTCAGCTAGTTTTATAATAAAAATGATTTTAGCTGCAAAAGTTGCAGCTCAACAAAAACACAAAGAACACATTAGACAGTAAAACTAATTCACGAAAGCGCAGAAACAAGTTATAATTACTAGGAATAAATTAGTCGGTAAAAATGAAGCAACGAGTTCTGCCAACAATTAAGAACCACGTCTGGGCTTGCATCTTGAGCGGAGAATTGGGCCAACAATCAACGAGTCTTTCGAAGAGGAAATACCACCTCCGCAATTTAGCGAGCCCGATGTTCGCGTTTCTCATTTACCAGCATCTACTAATTCGTGTATCTCATTTAACTATTTCATTATGCTGACAAATGTTTTGTTAATTCACTGTATAACTTCGCCGTGTACTTGCACCGCGCTCCGCCCCGTTCTGGAATTCGCGTTACACTCGACAAAATAAACAACGCTACGGCGGTTGTTTGTTATTCGGAATCCTACGGTGCCTGCCCCCTCCCCCTCGTTCAACGAAAGAATAATATTCATCCGTCATTTGATTCTGTCACGTAAACTCCACGGGATATCGCGAAAAATTTCCCGGCGTATTTCATTTTTACATAAATATTGTCGCCAGAAGCTGGTTCCATTCATTTTATATTTTTTTCCAAGCGCGCCACGACGACACGGAAATTTCAGCACGGGAACTGTAAAACGTCACGGACTTATCGTACCCCGTGTTATACGGCAATATTGCTTCGAATATATTCAACAATTTTCTAACGATTCATTTTCGTATTTTATACGCCGCGGGGGCAAGAATGCCCCGATTCATATCGCGCGAGAGCTAACAACTGTCCTTCGTCAAACATTGAATTCAATTTTCCGCTGTTTTGATCTGTTCCGATTACACGTGCTTTAAACGGACTCTCGCTGTTTTTCAGCAATCGCGAAGCTTTCATTGGCGAAAAAATATCTACGCACTGCGACGGTGCGCTCTCTGCGTTTTCTGTACTGAAACATAAACCGTCAGAATAGTGCTCCATTTCGAGAATTCCTCGAGAAATTTTATAATTGGTCATTCCTCGTTCATTTCTCGAGAAATTTAAATCTAGGAAAATTCTTATGAATCTAATTCAGTTCATAACATATTTTCGGTACATATAAGCATATCTACAAGCAGCATATAATATAAAAAAAAATGTTCGCAATAGTCTGAGTAAGGTTTTTAGGGAAAGAAAAATTGGATAAGTTACCCGGAAAAATATATCATAAGTTTTCCAATATTTTATTATTTTATTAGTAATTTTCTTCTCTCGAATAATTCGGTGTTTTCTTACGCCCTTTAAAATATATAGTAGCTGGAGTACGAGACGAAAGGCCACTGAAGAGATTCTCGTCGGTGAGAAGGCGAATCATGAATTATTATACGAAATAATAAATAATACATTATAACGTTCTCCGCCGAACGTATTCAAGTTAAGCAGATATTCCAGACAATGTTTTTGTGTTGGATTGTAAGGTTTAAAATATTAATTTACTGATCAGCGGTCATCTAGAGTGACCCTGGTCCACTTTCAACCAGCTAAAATGAATTGAACTACCACTCACTGAATTGAGAGGGAAAATTTGATCGTTAGTTTCGGTTGTATTTTTTTTTCACGTTACTGAATACAAAATTCTATAAAACTCTGACGCACTGTAATCACCATGACGCCTACTATAGAATTTTTTCCAGATTTTTTAGTAACAAATTCTAGTTTCTATAAAGTCGTATATCAACTCAGTGTTCCAATATAGAACATCAGTGAATGGAGTAGTTTCCAATAATTGGACAGGATTTTTGTAAAGGTATATCGCTGGTGGAAATAGTGCAAAAAAATTAGAACGTACGTATGTATATGTATGAAAATTGAGAATATTTGTATTTCAATTTTATCGCGAAATATCTAACTATAAGTAACTATGTAATAATTACCAAATATAATGTAGAAATTTTTAGCATTTCATGGATCGACTGTTAGCGCTAGGTTTAAGGAGGACTAAACGCGACGATCTTAGATAAGGAATTTAGGAACACCCAGTATATTGGAGAACGGAATCGGTCAATGAATCTTGGGTGTTGATCGATTGTCTCGCAGAGTGGAATGGAAATGGTACGAGCGGGATGTCAACGATAAACGGCGTACAAGGTGAGCGAGGAATTCGAGCGTCGGCTTCGTTATTGAGGGGGTGGAACATCCCCTTCCTCAAGACTGTTGATTGTCGACCTAGTTCGCCTTAGGCAGCGCGATACACACCTCCATATGCCCGGAACGATTTAATCTTGATCGCATTAGGCTGGCAATACGTCTATAGTCGCCAGTGATCGGTTTCGACACTAGCCAGCCTCCGATTAGGCTCACTCAACGCAAAAGCTCAACAAACTGGTGTAACGATCCAGCTTTTTAAAAAGGATCTCAATTAATACATTCATATCAAAATGTACGATTAACAACCATTTTTCCATAAAGCTACGCGTCCTTTGAAATTAAAATTGGGAAACGAAGTTCTTCATTTTTAGTTACACTGTTTCCATTAAAAAATTTTAATTAAACTTCGATGCGGTAGTCAACGCGTTGAACGCTTCACGGCAATTATAAAATGGCTTCGTTTTCTGTATTTTCATACCTTCAACGACCTTTTAATTTTCCATTTCTTATTCCGTAGCTCTCGCCGAAGCAGAAATATTTAATATCTTTTAATTAAATTATGCGAAACGTAAAATTCAAGTGGAATAGAATTTTCCAGCGGAGAATGCGGTGATCAAAGGAGGAATTCCTGTTCAACGAGGGTAGCTGACACATTTAATTTCCAGCTTGTAAGGTATTAATAATGCCGGGAATCAGAAACCAGCAATATGAAAAGCGATACCGAAATAACTACTTTAAATGACTTGTCTGTTCAACTTTGCCAATGACGGCTGCGAAAGTCGAAAATATGCAACAAGTATTCCCGTTGTTCTCATTTATACTTTAATAATACATGTATAATCAACCGAATTAATTCCAATGTGTGAGACAGTATGAATTGATTAGTTGGTTGGAAAATGATTAAACTGTTCTAAGAAAGATGTAGAGTGTCCTTAATTTTTCTTTGATTGAACGCAATGTCTCGGCACGCAACTGATTAGTATCGTTAGTAGAGTAGGCGTTTTCTACTGACGTAAGTTAACAGTTGTGGCTCATTAGCGACAGGCGACGACAACAAAGGCTAAGCCACCTGGAATTTCATTTTAATTTTTCAACGTTCCCGTTAACAGCTTTTTCCTTGGTCGCGATTGTCTCTCCCTCTATCTCTCTCTCTCGCGCTCTCGGTCCCTTCTGGCGGACAGAAACGGCCGTTATACGCGATATAACGTAATTTCGCTGGTTTAATAACCATGTTGAAGCTCCGTGTCAGACTTTCACGGAGAAAACGAGCAACGGACGATGAAATAGCGACGCCCGTGCCGCGCGTTGGTGGAGGCCACGGCGAAGAAAAACGAAGTAGAGGATTTATTATGGTCAGAATAATCAGTCCGTTGGGATCTCTTACAAATACCACGGTGAACTGACGGGCTCTTCTTTCGAGAATCACGGAAGAGATGGCGGAGTAATGTCTGGGAAAAAATACTGTGACTGTGTCGTAATTTTCTACGCGAGAAAATTTGATGAGCCATTTAAACTAACGCGGAATCGTCGGAAAAGTCGTCAGGAAAATTTTCTGTACCTCGGATCATCGATTAGATCTTTTAATTACAATTTTCCTGAACAATATCGGTTCAATCGCTTTCGCCGCATTTTCACATTTGGATAAAGCATCACTTGTATGATAAATCGGACACTGGAACAACTACCCTGGATTTTTTGCCGTTCTGTTGTGAAGCTCAAAACAATAGTCAGACAACATTAACGAAAAACTAAATATGCGTTGAACCATAGCAGAGAGTTACAAGTTTTTACCGTGTTCAATTTATTTAGTTGAATGTTGCAAAAATTCCTCAGATTAAATTCCAGAGATGCGACACGAATAAGGAATTTAATTATCTCGAATTGCTCGACTATCGACAATATTAAGAATTTTTTGAACGCTTTAACTATAAGAATCCTTGCAAGTAAAAAATACAGGAATATTCCTGAACTTTCATTTAAACAAGGAAATATCTCAACGTACCAAAAATTAAAAGAATAGATAGACAGAAAAACGGTTGAAAAATTGTTTAATTAAAATGCATTTTTTCGTGACGTTCTGGTCGGCTGGATTTTCCAGGTTTCTCCGGTCTAATTTCATCGTTCTGTCTCTCGCTTGTTATTCAAAGACGTGTCAATGCCTTAAATTAATCCCATCCCTTCGCGGAGCTCATTGTTGCATGAAATACGACGGCGCTCGTGCCGCGAATTTATAGCGTGATTACCAGGACGCAATACACGTGGCCCCTGTAAATCATTCTTAATTCACGCATGTCCGTGCCACAGTCACGAAATGATGCCTCAAAGCACTGCGAAATAATGAAATTACTCGGCGAGATTGGCAAGAAATTTTACGCGCGAGTGTAACCATTTGTTTGAAGAGACGATTTTTTAAAAAAGCTGTACGAGCAAATAGAATTTCTGTCACGTTTCCTTCATTTTCGATATTTTCATTCTACATGGTGCATTGACCGCGTTTCTACGTTTACAGTAGGCTGTCCGTTCTACTCGACGCAGTATTTTCAATAATTTCCCGGGGTACGGAAATTTCTCACTAAATGTAACGTCATTATTAATTCACAATTTATCTTCGTTGATTTAATATAGTTCTGACCCGACAGGACCAGAATTGATGTAATTAGTAGTTCGTGTACTACGCAGCGGTTAATTATTGAAAATCATTGTTCGGCAACTTCACTTTTACTGTAATTACTGTTATCAATTATTAATTTGAATTGATTGCGTCGCTGGATCTTTGTAGAACTCAATTTCGGAATGTAAATTCAAAATTCGCCCTTTCAAAACTTATAATTTATTCATTACTCACTATTTATTCACGCAATTTCATCACATTGCGAAATTCAGAAGTTCTAATTATTTTATTGTTTTAGATTTTATCCATGTAGTTTTGTCGGAAATACCTGAAGTCTGTAGAGCAGTGATAATTATGCGCTATTACGATTCAATATTTCGGAACGAGAATTTTGAAATTTGCGTTGCGATGTTTCTAGCATTGATAAACTGCAAGGATTATTTGCAAAATAAACGACACGAGTGCTTGTACCATTGTAGATCCGAGCGGGGAATTTACATCAGGAATTTTCATGACTGACTGGCACCAAAATGAACTGTCACCGGACGGTGAAATGGAGTTTCTTCGATGTGAAAACGCATTGCCTGCTTGTGACGTTCGATTTCTCAGAGTTCGAAGTCAGTTTGTAATTTCTGTGTATGCACGCTGTCGGCGAAAAATTCCAATGTACGTGCAGTCACTGTCCTTAACGCCCAATTTGATTACTTCTTCTAAAATACCCTAAATCGTACATTTTCATTGCGCCTGCTCGTAATATTATTTAATTCGAAACCTCTTTCTCGATTATAATGAGAAAATTGTTTCTAAAGCAACAAAATCAATCAAACTAACGTCAGTTGAGTTCATAATGAAGATTCAGTGAGAAAGTAATAAAAGTCGAAGATACCATCTCATGAATTGCAACTTTACGAATAAAAAATAGCTGAGCTCCACCATCCGACAATGAAACTAGTAAAAATGTGCAATCGATCAAAGTCAACAAACTGCAAATAGTTAACTGAATTTTGTAAAAGTTCCTACAGCAGCTTAATTATGTCGTAAGCTCCGCCACGAGATAATTAAACTGAGACCTTGGAAGCAACGGAATCGTTAATAATATTTTAGAATTCTATAAATTGGAAGCTTTGCGTTTCACTAGAAAAAATGTCGAATTCAACGCTGTACAATTTGTAGACGTAAAGTAACAAAAATATCGGACTGATTAAAATGTGCGGTAATCGATGGAAGAGGGTTCATTGGTACAGGGACGGCCATTTTTCCGAAAAACAAACTCGAAGGCGGAGGGTTGCAAGCCGAGTACGCCGGGAACGGCATTAGCACGCGCACCCGTGAGTGCATCCTGAGCCTCGGAGTTTTATCTCGCATAGTAAATCGCAATTAAAGTAAATCTCGGCCGCTGCTTATCCAGGGAGAAACATGGAATTTCGCTCAGATACGTTCTGTGCGGCCTTTTAAATCTGCCGGGGCGTGATCTTGCATTCTGCGCCGGGCCGCTGCACAGCGCTGCCGCCGTTCCGATGAAAAAGAGTTCGAAATGATCCACGGGATCGTATAATTGAACGTCGAGGAGAACTCGCGAACCGGAGTGAATATTGAATTAGATCAGGCAGAGAGACGCGCGTTCGACTCTGCTCTATTTATCTCGCGAAAATGTTCATAAACTATTCATAAAGTCGTAAACGAAAAGCGGATCGACTCGATCGCGTAGAAACGATTAAAATTCATCATCGACATTGACGATAGCGTGTGTGCGTAGATGCGTGCGCGTCACGAGGATCAATATCGGTTTTAGGAAAAAGTTTCAGGTGGCGCGAGATTAACGGATTAACAGTGCGGAAAGCGTAGTGGTGCAAAAAGCTGATTGCGAAAGGAGGTCGTGTCGGTGTCGCGATTAATTGGATTGTACATAGGGCCCGTGTGAAATATTAGTAAAATATTGAACGCCGCCGCGACGACGATAAATCATTCTTTTCGCTGGTAACTCGAAACAGTATCATTAAAACTCGACCGCCCGCCGTTACGGGCGCGTGCGGATATTAAAAGGCACCGTGTCTCCCGTGATCCTCGTTTTTATAGCTCGAAGAACCATTGGTTCGCAGAGTCTTGGATAAAATACGCATTTTATCCACTGTAAATCGTTCTTTCGCTATAAAAACAACAGATCACCGTTCCCGAAAAATCAACGTAAGAGCATTCGCATGAAAGCTTGAGCGACAATCAGGATCTAAATTACAAAACGCTGCGCGCCGCGTGCCAGGACGTGTGTCCAGCGTTTCCGATGCACACGGCTGCAAACAATGAGTCAGTCAACAATGATATCTAGATTTGAAAAACAACCCACCTTTTTCACAATAGGCGCCCTCATAATCGCCGGACCGGCACTCGCAGATGGGTCCGTTATCGGTGGAAATGCAGATTCCTTCGTGCTGGCAGGGATTACGCGTTTCACAGGCGTCGGTCGCGTTCGCTGTCATCATGTTGCGTAAACTCTGGAACAGATAATGGAAAGTAACGTTATCGCATCTGCGGATATCAAAGCGCGAGCGGATACCGCGCCGCGCATCGCGAAAAGTGATGAGAAATCGATATCGGAGGGCTCGTCACGCGGAAGAATGATAGAAATATGCACTGAAAGCCTCGATCGTTTCGCGTTCGACGGTACTACAGTTTGCCTGGCCAACGAGGAACGTTGCCACGTGGTCGAAATGTTATTTTAGTTTGCCAATGTGCAGAGAGTGCTTCGTTTTGTTTTTTAATCTTGCAAGCTCGATCGTGAAAAGGAGATAAAGATATAGGCAGACTTGTACACGTGGTAAACCGAACCGTTTATTTTAACTGTGCGAATTCGACTGGTTACAGAGGACAGTGCAGAACGACACGAGAGCATATACAAGAAAGTAGATTGATATGCACATATACATTTAACTAGAGCGAGCTTAAGTGACGAGCGAACATAACATATTATTGGTACAGCGCGAAATACAAAATACGGAGGTTCCGCGTTCGCGTTAACACAATGGTTTCAGTTTAAGCAGCGGAAAATTGCCTGTAGCTTCAATTATTACGAGTAAATAGTAAATACGGTTATCACGGTCAGCCATTATTCTCACGTGTGGCCATTTGTTCTCAAAGAACAATTTTTCAAAAGCTGGTTTCTCGTGGAACAAGACCTAGAGACGTTACGGTTTCACGGAGCTTCTCCGAATCCGGAAACAGAATTTTCAACTTGTTCGTTGTCGCGTCGTGTCGGGAAAGTATCTCTGGACGCACGTATTGGGTCACCGGGTCAGCCGTGTCACTCGACTTCATTATTCTACCGAACTGCCGATCTCTCTATCGTTGGCACCCGGCCATTTTGAGGAATTTACGCGGACGCTATTTCGACCTTCTCTGGAATCCTATGATCGGATAGATTAAAAATGCTTCGGGCGAGAACTATGCAAATTCGAAGTGGTCGCTTTTGATCGAATCGCTTCTTATGGAAATGTTACTCCTTTAACTGAAAACATTTCTACTAAAAGTACCATACTTTCTTCATCGAATGCACTTCATGCAAATATTATATCAACGTATTAACCCTTTCGCTGCTACGTCCGTAAATGTACGTTTGTCAAAATCTGTTTTTATATGCTACTACCGCAAAAACTCAGCAGCGAAAGGGTCAGTCAAGCCGTTTTGTAAAAAGAACATATTTATTATTCCTTGAAATTTGTATAGTAAGGTTCGCACCCGAAATTGTACTTGAAATTCACTTAAGAGAAAGAATTGCGGAAGATTGCTTTGAATCTAACACACAGAGGGGTAGCTTCACCTCGTAAAATGAGCTCTCCGAGTTAAAAATGTTCCCCCCAATTTCTCACAGACGTCCGCAGATTCTTGCCCGTTTGTTCAGCGTGCGAAACGAGCGGGTTAACCGCGGCAGCTCGCGGTTCAACAATTTCCGCGGATAAAAGCCCGGAATGTACAAGCCTGCCGCGACCACGGCCGAGAAACAGCCGTCTTAAGAGCGAACCGTGTAAACCTCTGGAACTCTCTAGCCGAAATTCGGCTTAATTAGAAGGAATATCGTCCAGGGAACCATCCACGGTACCCGCACGTTTCCGTTAAGAGACTGTCATCGTGACTAGAAACGTGCGAGCGACGTCGCGTCAATCGTTGCACGATAGCGTTAACCAACGCAGTAATTTAAAATACGTAATTTAAACAATTTTCGACAAACAAACACCTGTATCGCGCGATTTTAAGCTGTTTGCGCTTATCGATCGGATGCCGACGAGGAATTTTCGGATTTTAATTAAACGATATCAATGAAAATGCACGGTGGCAAATGGCTGCGAAAGAGTAAACAATTGTAGAGATACCTTTTTTTAAATTGCCGGAGAGTACAGTTCGAAACGTAAAGTATGTTTGGAAATTAGCTAGCAAGTGGTTTAATTGACTCGATGGAAATTTGACTCGCGGAAGACCCTAAAACCGGGAAAGGTGTGAAACGAAGGGTAAAGAAGGGTGTTCTGTTGGAGACAAGAGTGTTAATGAACGTTTCATTGGTCGTGTAATTACGGAAGGTGTCAAAATACCGGTGAATGCAGCGGAATAGCAGCAGCTTACGTAAAACGTTCTCCCGCAGTGCTCGGCGCAGCAGTGCCGTGGTAAATAAGCTACCCGCCAGATTTCGTGGTAGTTTATTAATTCAATTATACTTTTCCTGCGGCATTCCGTTACCGGATCACGTACAGCCACTTGTATCAGCTGACGGCGCGGCGCAGCGTAGCCAGTGTTCCCGGAGAATTGCGGATTCAGGCCGCGGGACACAGCGTCGTGCGGCGAAAAACGATACCGGGGACACGAAATCAAATTTCACTGTCCGCTCTATAATCGTTGTTGCGCCACTTATTGTTAGTTGTAATCGGCCCCCGTGCGCAATTCAGTTTTTATCGGTCGTTTCTCGGACGAGCGCCGATCTAAATCTTCTTAATGAAAGAATCGTCCCGCGAAAACACGATTGCACCCCCTGTTTTACGTTACAACGACGCTGCTCGAATTTCGAATAATCTGTCTCGTTTAATCCACCTCGTTTCTCGGTCGAAAACTTTCTTCTTTTCTCTTTCATGCGGCATTCGCAAGCCTTCCATCTATACGCTGATTATCCGTTTCACGTGGAATTAATGACCAAAGCGAGTTCACGCGAATATGGAATTTTATGGCAATTTAATGCTTATTTTCGTATACTGTTTTCATTGAGCTCGTTTGTTTATTCCGATTTGATTACTGTTGAAATTTATAAGGTTTGAATTTAAATAGATTTTACATGGCTCTTCAAATTCGAAACAGTATTAATGATTTGATTCAAAATTAATTAGAATAATGCTTACGTGGAGTGAACATTGTTGCAAGGCTTTGGTCGAATAACGCACTGTTCGTTTTGTTTATCTTGATTTGATATATTTTCTCTATTCCGACTTTATTCGAGCAAAATGTACGTAGTACAATTTGAACAGATGTTCAAAGTCGTTAGGATGATAAACATTTAGTATTATACAGGAATATTGATAATTTGCGTGTGTATTTAAAGCAGGATGTAAATTGGTCGCTATACATATAACGTAAGTCGTCATTTCCTCAGGGAAATTCACTCGAGTATGGAAATTTCTGGTTGTACTTGTAACAAATAGGTTGAATGAACTTTTCGGATTAATTTGTCACAATTTGCATCTCGTTTTCCTATTTTCATTAAGATATTCTTATCTTATTTAAAATCATAAAATCAGTGTTTTCTTCGAACATTTTGTTTAATCCTATGTTTGGCTAAGGGATAATCCAGCGAAATTGAAAGCATCGAACCATAATCGTCACTCTGTTAGTCCCCTTAATTAGTACACGTTTACCAGAATCTATTTAAGTGTGATCATTCCTAATTAACATAGTCTACAAATATTTGAATTGCATCGCGCGCACGATGTCTGTTAGCCAAACATTAAACTCGCCTGGGAGACAATTAATTCTTGCGTGATAACACGTTGGCAACACCACTCTCCCCCTAAAATTTGCTTATGTAAATTGCCGGTTCGTTCTTCTCAAAGTTGCATTATTTCTTCATCCGCAAATTATTTAAGCGTATTCAATAAATTATTCCATTTACCACAAATAAACTGATTATCAGGTAAATAAAAATCGTATATCAAGTTTTAGGCGCTTGTCGTAAGAGGGAAGTTTCAATGCTGAAACCCATGGTGGTTTCAGTCACGATCAAAATCTTTTAAGGTTTCCAGAGACATTTCAATTCGCAGCATATTCGACGTTTCCAATAATTCGACTACAATACCATGCAAGAGAATTTTAGAACAAAATGGACGATGGGATACGATAGTAGAGTTATAGCATCTGTAAAAGATCTAGTGTCCACTTTATTTTTACAAGCACTGTGTAATAAATCGTAAGAGTTGATGCAAGTATTAACTATAATTGGGCCACTGTGTAATAAATCATTTAACGGTTGATGCGACTATTACCTGCAACCAAGCCACAGTATAATGAATGATGGGACACAATAGTAAGGTTAGAGTATCTTTAAAAAATCTAGTGTTCACTTAATTTTTACAAGCACTGTGTAATAAATCGTAAGGGTTGATGCGAGTATTAACTATAATTGGACCACTGTGTAATAAATCGTTTAACGGTTGATACGACTATTACCTTCAACCAAACCACAGTATAATGAATCGTTTAACCCTCATCCACACGGGTAATTTTTTATACGATTCTGCATGAATTTGAAATAGGTACCCGGGTACCACGTTGTGTGGACGAGGGTTAAAGGATTGAGGTGACTATCAACCTCTTGTGTTACGATTAATTTTATGGTTACAGTAATTCGAATTTCTTTGTCGGTCGTTGTTTCGCAGAAAGCAACGAAATAACGCGACTACAACCAAGGAAGAAGAATCTCGGATCGTTTAGAAATTGTATTATCTCACAAATTTACGCAATTGTGATTTTAATTATTTAGTGATTGAATTACTTGCTATGGGGCTTGAGCAACAATTTGTCCATGGGATGATTCACTTCGCGTTTCACCAAGGGACTAAATTGTTTCGCGTCAGTTTTTCCATCGATTCGGGGAGAAACATTATCTGGTGACGCAGTATCGGGTTCCCCGACGTGGCGTCCCGTATTCGAAGCACGACGCTACGCGAAACAGTACTATGCGGCGTAAGAAAGGAACAAGGGGAAAGGGGTGGCAGATGCTCCGTATGCGGATACCCGGATTCTTCTCACGTCAGGACAATCAATAGCGACTGTTCCATAGAAATGTGTATTCACGTGCACCCGGAGAAGTGTTCTAACGTGTGTAACGGCCGCGTGCTATCGTCCTACGTCGTGCGCTGACGGATACAAATAACGCGGTTCCTGTTTATTCATAGACCAACGCGAGGAAACCGTCGTGGAAACTCGCGTCGCGATTAGACATGCGAACGACACCACCGGTTCACAATTTTCGAAATGATTACACCGAAAAACTTACCGTGATATCTATTTTTTATTTTCACTTGCTCTCAAGCTTCGTGTGCACTGGAATTTTGGGCTCGTTAAGTATTTTGAGCCATGGTGTGTGACATTTCTAGCAAACACTTCATGTAACGATTAATTATATGTGTATTAGATAGGATATACGTTTTTATCAATATCGAAGATGAGTAGAATCCAGACAGATCAGAAATATATTTATATCAAAATTGATGTATTGTTTTCCTCTTTACGAACTAATCGATAAAAAATTGATAATTATGCTTTATTAATCTATCGGACATGGAATAATTCAATTATTAATTGATGAATTCATAAATATCTATCAATCAGTTTCGAAAGTTGACGGTATTATAATGATCAATATATTTGTAGCTTTTGTTAACTTCACAATTCAATTGAACAATTTTATTCATAGTATATTTAGATTGTGTTAGTACTCGATTTGATAATTCACTAATTTGCTTGATAGTTTGCCGGTTCCAATTTTCAGTACAAGTTCTAAATCATGTTACGAAGAACAAATTTCACGTTCTCGTTTTTCTTATATTATTTGAAAGTTAGTCAAAGAGTTGATTAAAAACGAGCCGCACTTTCGTTATTAATGTTTCCTCGCCCAGTTCTGGGACAAAATCCCCTGGAAATTACTATGAATAAGGAACTTCGAAGAATCCAATCATGCTTCGTTTTAAAACTTTCGATTCAAGATAACAATTTGCCAGGTTAAAGAACCACTGGCGATTAATGATTCAGTGCGAGGTTATCGGTAGAGCACGGACTATCTTGCCTTCCCAAAGCGTAGGTAAGGAGAGACTCCGGTGGTATCGATCGTCTTCTAAAAATTTATCATTCTGTCGCAATTATATCGTAATTAAGCGTAACGCTTTGTGACTTATTTAGTCGGCGATTAGTTTCACAGAGGAGTATCCCTATCAACATGAAAGTATGATTAATGTGTCGACAGTGGACTCATTAGGAACTGGAACTAGGTAGGCGTGGAGTCATTATCCCGCAGTTTCTTGTGTATGCGATAGTATTCGAGAACCTTTGAAATTCATGACAGCACTTCAGTCGTCGTCTATTATGTGATCAGTTCTCGTTAACTTGTTGCGTGCAGGAATATTTGCGACATTTCCATTCGAACCTTAAATAATTCACGAATCTTGAAATAACCTCCTGTGATTACAGTCAATCCGATTTCGAATGAATATTTACAATCATATTAAATTTACTTTGTGAATTTTTATTTCTGAATGTTATTTTTATCGATAAAATTAAAAATGTGGATTCCATCCATTCGCTTCGTCTGTTCATTATTTCTAGATGAGTTGCAAGTAACTCGTTGTGGTGACTCAACCCAAATTGCAGTTTAATAATACAAGTGAACGCATTTCAGCCACAAGGAATTTCCTCAATAACACCGATTGGGATGTTCTCGAACGATTACGCGACTACGTGTTACGCGTGTAATTATTAATAAGCATGCACAAACTATGCAAGAAATTATCGTAACTTGATTACATACCAAGGAATTCCGATAAACAGGAGGTGCCTTCCTTTTGCCAACTATGCGCTGCATAGTTGCATAAGTATGCCGTCGGATGCAACGCGGGCGGGACGGTTTCAAAATTTCAACGCATCAAACTATTTAGCATTAAGGCGAATAATAAAATTCATCCATAATACTGAAACGTGCTCGAATACATTTTTCTGATAAATATTATACTGTAAGCCATAATGTATGCTATATGTATGTTATAATGTACGCTATATAAACCAAACATGGTTTTCAGCATCGATAAATAATAAATAATAATAATACAGCATCCTTGAATTTTTAAAATTTTTTCCCATTATAATTTCACCCAATTTCTTCATAAGTGCATAAATATCCACAGTTTGCGGAAGATAGTTCGGTCTAAGGTGTTAACCATATTAACGTAACAAGGTGTTTCATTTCGAGAATAGGTTTCCGACGAATGTTTCGTTGCGATGCGCAGTCCGATGCGACGGGCGCGGAAGCGGGAGCGCATCGTACGCGCACAACTTTTCGGGCCACTCCAATTGCGCGTCGCCACAGTTGAAGCACTATTAAGCACGGGGCCGAAATCACCGTGACTCGTTAAAATGATTTGTTGGCCGCGCCAGTACCGGCAAACCGGTATTCGCGGCAATGGAAAAAGGTAAATGCATTGTTAACGAATTTTCAGTGATTCCGTGATTTTCGCGCCCGCAGCGAAAGGATCACGCTGCCGATTTTAAAAGTCCGACGAATCTCCGGAGTGTGTTAATTGCGAGGTAAAAGTGCTTAACACTGCAGCTAACGTGATTAGCATGTCCAATCCGAAGGATGCTATTAACTAAATGGGTAAATGGCTTAAAGAGTGTCCGGCTATTACTGCGAGTCGCTGTAAATATATTACAATTTTCTCGAAAAAGCGTGCTCAAATTTGCTTCCAACAGTATACCGATGAAAATACTGAGCTCTCGGCGCTTTTCGAATGTTTCCGCGTGCAGTTTCGTTTATTTTCCAGTTTCCAGCGAGCTGCAAGAGGAAAACGGAGGTGGTAGACGCGTAAAATCCAGAATTCCCTTTCGAATCTCCGCGGTATCGTCTTGAAACAAGGCATAGACGGTCTCGTGAACAGGTTGGATGAAATTATTCGCGATTTCCCTCCGCTGTTTAACCTTCGTGCTTGACTTACCCCGTTACGACCGAGGGCTGGGAACGTCGACCAAGAGTTTGGACGAGGAACGGGGCTGGGCTCCCTCTGTGTGTGCGTGAAGCGTCGAGCGTACTGACACGAAACAACTGCGTCGAGATTTCAGGGTGAAGGACTGTACGTTTAATGGGTCTACCTTTTTAAAACAGAGAATGAGCTTGATGTCGCGTTTCACGGGTTCGTTTAGTTTTTCCACCCGCCCCTCTCGTCTGCCTGCGTTCTCCTTTTGCTCAACATCGCTCAAACTGAAGCACTACCGGGAAAAAACTCCCCTGTGAACATCAGCTTTCTTGCCCTCTGCGCCCTTTTACGTCCCTCGGATTCACAGTCCTCGAGTTTTAATCATTGTTTCGCTGGGGAATTCCTGTGACACTTTACCGATGCCTTGTACCAATTTACAAAAATGTTCGTTTCTCTTACGAATTTCAATAGAAATTTGCTCAAGAACTACGTATAGCCTGCCGACGTTCTGTTTATTTCAACGTAATATTAGCTGTATACAAAATTATTTGGACAAGAAAGCGAGCTAATAAAAACGTGATGAAATTGTGGTGTTTTAAGTTGTTAGTCAAATTGTCAACTTACAGAATATTCATATCACGAATGTAGCCGGTGGAATGTCGAATGTGAAACGTTCTAAAATATTGATGACTGTTGGTTATACGTATACCGCGACTAGCAAGTTTGACGCAAGAATAAATTGGGAACTAAGTAAGATGGCGAAACGCACGAGGAGGCTCGCTTTGGAGTTCGGATACACATGTCTGAAACTCCGGCTAACAATTTCGCCAAACGTACAAGACAGTAAAGTTTCCAGCATATCCCTCGTGGAGAGAGGATCATGACCACGAATTTAACGTATGCAGTTTACGTGATGTGTCTGCTAATAAATTCGGTACAAACTTTTGCTTTATCACCTGAAAACGAATCGCTTCAGAACGTGATCGTATTTTCGCTCTGCTAGTATTATGTACCGAATGACGTTTGTTTCCGATGGCTAAGAACTGCAGCATAATTACCACCGCGGATTTAATGCATTTAATCGAGTCATGTAATATACCTACAAAGAAGTGACGAACATTGAAACAAGATCAATTAAAGAGGATTTAATTAGGGCTCTACCGAATAATATGAAGAAAAATCAATTCGGTTTAGGGGCACGTAGATACGGCCACCTTATCCGGCTATAACTGTGTTATTCAAGTACCCAACAACTCATGAAATTTTCATTATTTTTACTTGACAAAAATCACACGCGGCCTCGAATATCAGAGCACCTTCTTAAGGGGGTAGACTCGTTTCATTAATAATTTGCATTATTCAGCAGCATGTAGATGTCGCAGCTTTATGAAAATAGCTACATGCGCAGCTGTGTTCTTCCGAATAATGCAAATTACGCCTCGTAAACGTAAAAATAGGACTTTTGAGGTTGATCGCGGCCTGGATTGATCTTTCATCTAGCGTTTTCGACTACCGGAAAACCCCATTTTTACATTATCGAGAAATGAGAAGGCGCATCCCGTACTCTTGCAGTCCAAGAAAGGCGAGTCTACAACGTTAATATCGAAGACGACGACCCGTAAACTAAAAAAGCCGAGTCAAGACAGTTTGTTTGAAGAAAAGAGATAGGCATTAGCGAATTGATGGTTCCCGGTTCGTCGTTTCTTATCGTCACGTAGCAAGGGCTTCCGTCTCCGTAAATCCTCGACCTCGGTGGCCGTTCGCATACGGGATATGACGAAAGTTTGTAGACTGCTAACCGATTTCGGGACTTGTCACCGGAGTTTACAATATATATTCCCGTCTCTTCACGGGTAGTTTCCATCCAATTTCTGTATATATCGTGCTCGTTTCCACGGGACACGGGGACACGGTTAGGTTCCTCGACACCATGATCGCCGGCTGTCCCCGTTCCGTGTAACGAAATTCAGCTGACAGTCACGAGTCTCGAATGTCCTTTCGCGACAGAATCGAATTGCACGCGATTCCCGTCGCCTGCCGACGATTTCTCAAATTATCCGTCCTCCCACGACGTTCAACAACCTTCTCTCTTCTCTTCTCTACCCTCCCACGTCTCTTTCCCTGTGCAACCTCCCCTCTCTCCACCCTCTTGTAATTTTAACGTCCGCACCGGAGCGGACGGAAATTGGAAGGCAAATATCCGGGACCCGATCCATCGCGTCCCACGCCGATGGACATTTGCATTGCATTCCGCTTCTTTGTAAAATAAGTCTACCCCGTCCGCCAACTGTTTTCTGAAATAACAGTTGCCCCTACGCGAGACTGCCCGGACAGGCTCGCTTTGTAATGCACTGCAACCCCCGCGTACACCAGGTGTCGTGTAACTCGCGGTAGAATCCCGAAAGGGATGATTCTGTTAGGTTCACTCCTGACTTTCTCGATTATGGAAGACTTGCTGTACGTTCGCTCGGAAATCAAACATCCTCCCCCTCACTGTACGCATAAAGACCAATCCACACATTTTTTAATTGAAAAGGAAATGTAACCTTTTTATTAGTAATAAACTAAACAGCTATGTCAAATTATTCTGGGTCCCTACTCTGGTTCTTCCCAGGGCCGGCCATCTGGGGGGTGTGGACGGATGCTATGCACCGGGGCCCCGCGATTGAAGGGGTCCCAACATGATCAAGGACTAAAATAATGTACTCCTGCAACGGAAAAATTTAGGGCCCCAAATGGTTTCTGGCACCCAGGCCCCTTTATAGAGAAGGCCGATCCTGGTTCTCCCGGAAAGGATTTAAGAGGTGCTTCACTACTCGATTAATAGGATGCGGGCGGATCACTATCATTTGGTCGCTTCATTAGCACGAGTAAGCATAATTTCCGACGGCAAGTGTACTTGTGATCAAAGGCACAAACTTTCGGATTCCCTATGTAAAATGGGTTACTACCTCTAAGTATTCATATGATTATAGCGGAATCTAACATTAAGGCTTGTATTTGTATCCATTATTATTTCACAGATTGTAAACTATCTATTTAAATCTTACCTCTATATATACAAAGATTACATTCCATCCAGAACAAATCGTATCGCATCACGTTACACAGATTACAAAAATCATTTCCGATAAATGTTTAATCACAATAATGTCAAGTACCACTTCCTTTTATAAGCAAATCATTACATTTCCTATTTAATCAAGTAGTCCACATAAACAGAAATAATTCTCCAATTGCGTTCATCGCGAGGATAATCATCCGTCAGCGGCGCTAATTGTTTAGCGTTCCACTTAGCCGGATTTCCATGCATTAAGGAAATTATTTTCCACGAACCTACGACTGTGTGTCCATTCACGGAGTACTCTGCGGAGGGAGGAGGGCATGTCCGAAAAGCCCATTTGCCGTCACAATCAAAGCGTCAACATCGTTCGCAGACGCGAAGAAGTTCAAACAACCCGTCCGACAAAGGAATAGACAGAGAGATAGGGAGAGAGAAAGCAACCTAGGCCCCGGACAGGCGAATAAACTGAATACATTTAAAATTCCCCTTTGCCCGTTGCTAACGAGGACGCTTAATGAAAACCCCTTAACGCATACTTAGAGCCAAATTGTTCCACTTTCACTTTGTAGTCGCAACCGGGCGCACGCGTTCCTTGGGAAATCGCGGTTCAGCCTCATCGTCTCATTCCAGAGAATAATTGAAACTGCACCGCAGACCTAATATTCGCGAGACAAAGGATAATTGTGCGTTGAATTGTGAATCAAGCGGTTCCCCAGAAATTAGATAATTTGACAGGCTATCCATTATCTTGAACATAAACGGCAAACCGTGGCTCCGAGCGCCTCGCGATGCATACGAAACATCCTGCCCGGGATTACTGTACTCGAAAAACCATTCGAGAGTCGCCCGAAGATCATGACGTGCTCGAGCAGAGCTGCAATTTAGCTGCAATTACAGAGATTAATCGTTGAACGAGGACAACGAAAAAGACGATGCTTGAATGTTAAGAACACCGATTCGTTTGGGTAAATTCATCAGTTCATCAGAATCATTTCTTTTCTCACCAACGTGAAATATCACTCGTGGAAATCGATTGAGGTTCGCGTATCGTCATGATCGAATAAAAATCTGCGGCATGGGCTAATAACGTTATTGCATATCGAGCATGCAATTGGTCGTCTTCCTCTATTTTCGCGGGGCTGCATTCGCAACCACAGAATTCGCCATCGCAGCCATGGTAATTTCGTTCGCGAGCCAGTGAAGCACTTTCAGAATACCACGAAGCTGCTTTGGAGCAGCTCACCTGCTGTTTGGCTTTGGGAACCCCTGTTGAACTCGGATTCGGTGGGCACCGTAGATAGTCCTGGCCAGTTGCGCGCGGCTTAAACCAAACGCTGCGCAAATAACTTGTATCAAAGGCAGCGAATCATTTTCCCAAAGCCTGCACGCGAAACGCGACGAAACTCGTTCACCACCCTTGAACAGATTAGCGCGAACGATAACCGAGTTCCTGTGGACCTTCCTCGACTATCCAGTGGCCGGAATGATGTCTCCTTGAAGGACATTCTCAACACCCCTCGAAAAAAAAAATTCACCCTCGCTTAAGTCCCTTTCAAAGCTGGCATTTATCGCACTAAAGTAAATCATACTTTTAAGAATTTATTACGGATGAACCGATTGGCGGGAGTAAATATCGAATAAAATAGCCGAATCTTTTTTCCCGCTAACTTCGACATGCTGTTTTATTTTTTGAAACGCCGGAGCTGTTCTACATTGTTTACCACCATGTTCGAGAGTAGTTAGCTCGACTAACTACTAGTAATTTTACGGAACGATCGTTTTTTTTGCTGGCTGTCTTCTAAGGAACCGGGCAGGTCCGAAATTTTTCCCGCGAGTTAATCGGCCGGTAATTTCACGAGGAACGAGCACGCGACCGGGTCCGGCCTGACCCACGATCGATAGCTCTCTATGTTTGAAAAATCAAACACGCCCGATGGGGCGAGCTGCACGATGAAATATGCAGGTTAACGAGGCTTTAAAATTGCGGAGCCTAGCCGGCCGTGTTGCACGCGCCGCTCGCCAATTTAAGCGTAAAATATAAATGCAGAAGCTAAGGAGCATTACGAAATTGTTGGGCTTCGGTTATCAGCTATCAGTTACCGCTGCCCGTAGCATCGATACACCATTTTTTCGCAAATCGTTTGCTAATCTGGGGCCCCACGAAGACAAATTACTCTTCCTCGTTGCTCGCTTTTAATCGTTAAACATGGTCGTTTGCCGGTATAATGAATTCTTAAGGAGCAGTGGAATCTTTAGATGATACCTGTTACGCGCGTCGCGTACGTTCGTTCAGACTAAATGGGTTTTGGAGGAAACCGGGTCTGCTTTGGCTAAATTTGGCGGGATGCTCCAGTTCTGCTAAAAGTAGACCGTGATATCCGAATGTAAATTTCTACCTGGGTAGCCTCATTTCGAACGAGTTATTTTTACGACTAAAATACCCCTTCTACAACAATTGAACACCCAGCATAATACCAAGTGATTTTATTCGCACATTAAGCATTTTATACTATCTGTCAGTATACAAAATTATTCGATCGACGCTGTTCAGCAAAGAAAATAATTCCGCACGTTCGCCGGGAACGAGCCTTATAAAATATTTAGTAGAAGAATGAATTTTACATTCGCATAACTTCAACCATGGTAACAACGGAACGCCACCGCCCCCGCGTTTCACATATTACCGCGAGAATCGTTAGAAGAATTAAATTAAAATTTACAGCCGTTGCCTTGTCAACACGCGATCGTACCGTTTTATAGCAACCGCGTTTATGACTGTATTCTCTCGCGAAAGGTAAATGTATCGACGCTTTTATGTAGAAGACAGTAAAAATCTGCGAATATGATGTTCGAGGATTATGGTGCGTAAAAATGTCTCGAGAGGCGTTGTGGAGGAAAGTCATGCTTTAATCAAACAAAGAAACATTAAAATTATTCGAAGAACGAGACACTGTAGCTCCGAAAATGGCGGAACACTTTTCGAATGGCAGTCAGGATTTTGAAGTCTGAAATTTTTCGACCATGTCTGTACATGCAATCCTGCCGATTTTCATAACGCAAACTCCTAGATTCCTTTCCCCGAGGATCGTAATTTCCATAAATCGTAGGTCGTCCACGTTGCGCCCGTAATTTTTGAAATATCCCGCGCCCATACACAAGCCAGCCAGCTGCTCGACTATTCCGGGCTATCGATCTTCAGGATGGTAACGACATTTTATGCGCACTGGTCTCTCGATTGGGTATTAACTTTTTTATCGTCGGTTGTCTGAGGTACGGTCGAGGTTGCATATGATAATACACGGTTGATGAAATTTATCGGCGACGCCGATATTACTGTCGTTGAGCCGACCACCTCCGTGTGTACCATCTATACAGGTAAAAGGGGGTCAAGCTGGGTGTATACGGGAAAATCGAGTGCTTTCGGACGGCTCCGAGATTGAAAATGCTGTCCGAATGAATCGGAAAATGTCGATACGTTCAGCATTGTCGAGGTTCTTGTTGGGTCCCGGGCTTACAAAATTTTCCCGGGGAGAATTTTATGAACGAAACCAGCTTGACTTAACCCATTGTGACCCTCTGATTAGTGTACTTTCCATCTTGGCTATTAAAACATTGCTCGATCGTGCTCCACTAACAATGGAAATTACACTGCTGTGCAAAAGAAAGAAGCACCCAGTATAGTTGCTACAATATGTTTTTGTTCTATCTTCAAAGTTGTTAACATAACATAATATAAATTCAATTATTCGATCGTAGAAATTTGATAATAATTGTTTGGTGGTGCGGCGCACAGGTTCGATCGATAATATAAGACACGCAATTTTGCAATTAATAAGGAAGAAAAACAGGAAAAGCCTAAATTCGATCGTATCCGCACTCGCAAAATTAAGGTGCGATTATGTGTTGGGTGGACAGATAATATTCGACAGGATTCGCACGTTCGTGGGTAAATACTACCTGTCGCCGGGCGCATGTAAACGTTTACGCCTTTGGAAATTGACTAAGTTTCGGTGGTAGGGGGATGGTGTACGGCCAGGGAGTGAATTGCACGGCAATTTATAGCCACGCTATTTAATAACCACTCTCGACGTCGACGTCGACGTCGTCTAAACCACCCTCCACCCTCTCCGGAAACCGGAGCTGGTCGCCGTGCTCGTTGGAATCGTTACGGGCTCATTTTCAGATTTCATTTCCGGCCGTGTAAATCCCGAGTGCTTGGAAGCTGCGGATTTACCGAGCCCCGGCCATTAAGCTTGTAATTTTTTCTTCGCAGAGAATCATCGATTAACGGCGGACCTTGTCCGGGAACTTACTGGCCTGACTTCGATATTGACGGACTTTCATAGTACTATCGATCCACGGTTCCCCACCAAAGTCCCCTAACAAGTCCTCAAATTGAGCGACTTCATCAACACTGTGTTTACTTTACTATTCATATACGATTATCGAGATTGCACCGATGCATTTATGAGGAATTATTCAACGCATTCTTCCTTTCCGATCAACTCTCCGTAAAGAGAGTCGCGTGTACTCGAAAAAAATTTCTTGAAGAGCCAGGGCAGTATGGAGGCTAAATTGACTGTCCTTTGACAACTAACAATATGAAGAGAAGAAAATATCCCGGGGTTGATATCGATTCCAATATCGAGTTCCGATTACCTCCGTGCGGACGTTTATACTACTGAATTGCTCAAGAATCAGAACGAGGTTGCGACTAATTTAACGAGCCGTGTGACACGGACGTAAAAGAGGGTAAGAGAGAGGGAGCTTCAGCAAAGCAGGACCAATGTCGCGCCAAACAAACAACCATTTTGACTTAGACGGGTTACAAGTGCCGAGTCATGTTTTACGATATTTATAGCTGAATAACGCAATAAGACAGAGAAAGGGTGGAGGGAAAGGTCTTTATCCACGAAACTATTAACTGTTCCGTAATGACTTGACATCGAGATCAAATCGACTTCTACCCTTAGGTACACTTTGCCTGCCCCAGTACAGCTTGATTGCTATCTAATTTCTCTGTGCGAGGATTATCTCTCCGGATATTTGGCTATAACTCGCAGAAGGCGTTGAATTTTTTAGTAATGAGGTTGGGGTGGCTCCGGTCGTTTTCACCTGTGCCAGAACTGGTTTGTCAGGCAATTTGGAAACATTATGTGTGAAGGATTCGTTCAATAATTCTCTACTTTAGTATGGGTCGATTTATACCATTTAAAAAATACGTTGCTTAGACCTTGTGTCAATTAATCATATTCCGAATCATGTTCTGACATATTCTGAAAATTTCATCGAAATCGGTTGATGCGGAAAAAAAACGTCAGACATTAAAATACGTAAGAATCCTGTTGTAGTAGAATAGTTATAGTATCTGAATGTTAGTGGGAGTTACTGTACGCGAATGTACGTGTTTGTTGTACTATCCGATCTTATCGGCACAGACACGCACATTGGAAACTAAATAAAAAAGTAAATCGGCCGTAATTCAACCAAACCGCGCCACTAAAAACCCAGAGAAATCCAAAGAATTCAGAGCTATACAAAGTACTTTCCACTCAAACGTTGCACACTAACGAAACTAAACGAAGCTGGATCGAGTCCCCATCACGAAGACGACTCTTTCGATCTGCCTGCGCGGGGGAGGCTCAGTTTAAGAAAGTTTCGGGCATACCTCCGGGCGGACACCTCGCACGATTACCCCTTTGAGCCAACTTCTGTCGAAGCAGAACGTTTAATCAAGTTGACAACTTTCGTAATCACGCCGGTAATACGGCCGAATCGCGCGTAGGCCGAAGTTGAACGTACCCGTCGCAACCCCGTTGAATAACGATGCGACGATTCGGTAGGGCGACGCGACGGTGTAATTAGAAACCTGGACTCGGATAAAAAAAAGGGATGAAGGACATCGGACACCGAGAGATTGCTGCTCGTGTTGCTACCAAGCTAGATGCTACGTTAACGTGTTCGTTTAGCTTGTCGAAATACAGCAGAACGCTTTCGATCCTCCTGTCAGCCAGGCCAATGCAGCTGAATATGGATTTGACGTCGATTTAAGGAATCGACAGCTGCAGTTTATTACACGTCACTCAGTTCCACCGCAATTATGCTGCGGAAGAGACGCGACCAACGTTTCACACCTGCGAATTGCTGTTGCCAGCAGAAACTAACGTAAGTCAGGGTCCGAGTCCGGGACCATAAAGCTCGATTCACACACGTCAGTCCGATAATTGTTTTTCGGTGCTCAAGACATTGTTCTTTATTATTGTGTTGGACTGTAGATTTTATACTTCGACGACGAAAATGGGCAAGATATTAGAAATTTTCGAAAAATATTAGAATGGTATTGCGTTCGACTTAATTGTAAGGGAACGTATTACGGTGAGTCAGAAGATAGAGTTGTCGAACGGTCCTTTGTGTTCTTTCGCTATTGTTGAAACGTAACTCGGAAGCGTGTCTTGCAAGTGCTTGACTCTTGAGACGGTCACCCATTAGAAAAGGGAACAATAGACCCACTCCGAAGTCATCCCCGACTATCTCTGGAGACACTTCCTGTACACAAATTCTTCTACTTGTTCCATTAGCCTCCACAATGCCCGACAAGATATGCTCAATTAAATGATCATTCTTATTCGCCCAATCAAGGAACCCTACAGTCCGCAATTCGATGAAATCGCGCCACGAATATTCTACAAGTCTGATCGATAGAATGTGGACTTTTTATGCAAAATAAAAATGGTCTTAATTAATTACAGGATACGGGAGCTACGTAGACATCTTTTCTAAGAAGAATATATAAGTATACGTACTAATAAGTCTGATCGATAGAATATGGATTTTTTATGCAAAATAAAAATGGTCTGAAAATTAATTACAGGATATGGGAACTACGTATACATCTTTTCTAACAAGAATATGTAAGTATACGTGCATTTAATTATTTTTCCGAAAGAGTGGGAGCTTCAAGAGTAATTTATTCATTAAAAGGACTATTCGCGAAGAGGATAGGCAGTGCAACAAATTAATCTGCGGTAGGGAAAATGTTCTAGAGTGGCGAGAAAGCTCGGTGGTCGAAAAATCCGCAAGGAGATTACTCATTGCCTCATTATCCCCTACGGTGACTGACAATCCTGTGCGAAAAGGACTTTGGCTGACATCCTCGGCTGCCATGTGGTTACCGTTCCTTCTAACTTGTTCAGTCGACTTCGTCGTGGCTTAAAATATACATTAAAAATATCATACTACCGGTTGCCACGGTTTCAGAAACTCAAGGAGATTTTCTGGACACGTATATTCGCAGACACACACGGATACAGAAGTGCAATAAATGGTGACTCTTCTAATTAAAGCGATATCATTAAAAATCCTATTTAACCGAGATCGAGCTAGTTAACGCTCGGCTGCTCGAATTTCGCGGAAATAACTGGTTAACGCTCTAATTTACACTGTATTCGGCTCGAAGATAAATAATGATTGATGGCTCCCCAGAGTAAACGGTGTGAAGCTCGCACCGTAAAATGTCACTTTAAACATTCAACTTGTTACGACCGTTTAGAAATTCATTGTCGACGAATCAAAATATTTGTTAACGTCGTAAAATCTATTTATTTTTCTTTCGCCTCTGAAACTTTTCATGAAATCCCTCTTGCCTCGTTTTTTATCTCAGAAAGCTTACGCGTACGCAATTTTCCAGTAACGTTCGATTTATTCACCCTATTCGTTGTCGTTGAAAAACTGACTTGTTTATCGCTAATTAAATTTATCAAATACGGACGGTGCATTTTCCTGGAATATTGTATGCTCTTTAGCAGACTGTATAAATAACGCGCATGCCTGCGCGTTTGAAAAATATTGAACTATTTGTGTAGTATTCAATTACCGCGACGTAGACCGTGTTTGCGCTGTATAATTTTATTGCGAAGCGGTTGTTAGTTTCCGTCATTCTGTCTGCGAAATTAATTAGTAAAACGGTTCGTTGAACTCGTAAATAATGTCCATTGTATAATAGTAAGAGTGACAAACGATTAACCTGTAAAGAGAAACGAATATAAGGAAGTTAAAAATGAAGCAACAGTCGATAAAGTAAAACCGATTTAAAGCTACTGGTCCCGGAAATTTACTAATAAAACGGATTACCAGATCAATTAGCGGAATTTTAACTTCGTCGCCATTTCTTTCCCCGGGTCAGGAGAAAATTACCGTAAGAGAAATGTGAGGAGTGGGAAGACCGGTGGAAACTTTTGTTAGCGAATTATCGTTGTTATTTGCGGGTCGGTCGACTTCGCAAACTGCCGCGGAGTTCAGCGGTTAGGTCGTTTTCTGAGAGCAGCGCGGCGAGGCGCGGCAGGCCGCGGTTTTGGTTCGTTCCTGAAATATTCGGAAAGTTCGCCGAAATTGGCCGCAGTGATCAGCGATAACGATATGCAAAGCTTGCGGGTGTGAAACTAGACGACGACGACGTTGCCGTCGGTGATCGTGGAAGCGTTACCGGGTCCGGTAATAATTTCCTCAAGGGTTTGCTGGCTGGATGTAACTAGGAGGTCTGCGGAATTCCACGAACGAGTTTCCGTCGTCGTAATCCGTCTGGCTGACGAGCTACCGCGAAAGAGACAGCAGCCGACGCTAACTGGCAAAAGCGGACCAGAGGACAGACAAACTGTCCCTTCGTCTTCTCTCAAAGTTGCGGTGGTGAGTTTCAGTTTTATTGCACGCTGGACACTAAGATATGTCTCCCGCAAAAGTACATTCTACTTGCAATTGAGAAATATTGTTCAATTTTTAGCGAATACATATATTACATTAGCAAGGTGTCTCGGCCGAAGCAGGCTACCTAAATATATCCTTTATTTTTAATGACACCGAAAATATTTATGGCATAATTTAAATAGTATCGAAGGAGGAATATCATAAAAGAACAATTTTTTTACTCGGTTATTTTTTCATAGTTTTTTGAAGGTCATCGTTATTTTTTTATCAGGAAACTTGTTTTTTTTATTCTCGTAGCGGTTGAAAAAATACATTTAAATATGCTTAAGTCATTATCTTCAGGCGACCTTGAGTCCACAAAAATATGATAAAATTGCAGGTACAACGTGTGCACTTATAACTTATAGTGTTATAACACAAACAGTGCAAATGTAATCCTAATATTATCCTGCAATTTTAATAATTACCTAAGCATATTCAAATGTATTTTTTCAGCTGCTACAAGATGGAATAAAGAAACAAGTTTCCTGAAAAAATAACGATGGCCTTAAAAAAAACTTTTTCGATACCGTTTAAATTATACCATAAATCTTTTTCGTGTCAATAAAAATAAAGGAGATATTTTGGTGGCCTGCTTTGGCTGAGATATCCTGTATATATAGATATTTAATTATATTTGACAAAATAATAATAATATTTAAAGAATATCTGAAAGAGGCTGAGATTACGAGAAGCTGATGTCCTCAGATGCTGAGAACAGCCAGGCAGCCTGTCCCTCCATTTTTTCAGTTTTATTACATATTTTATTTAGCCACCGGTCTGACAATAACATCTCCCTGGGTGTTATGCTCTTGCAGAGGTGCCGGCGTCATCATGATAAAACGCGTTTTATTGCCGAGATACCCAGCAACCCCTGCACCCACGCCGGAATTAATATTTGCTATCGTTCGAGTACATTCCCTGGGATAAAATTTTTTTCGGTTTTATCTCGAAGTCCCGGTGACTTCGACTCCCGTTGCGATAACACTTGTGGATATAAAATGCTGAGGAGGGTTGGGTACGGTGAACTGTATCCGGATTAATTGATAAGACGGGGCTTTTTGTGGTTCTCGTGGGCAAAGTTACGAGATGCGAGACATGCAAATTGTTGCGAAAAGATATTTTATGAATGCGATGAAATAGTTACGAACTGTTTATCGATATTTTTACTGTCAGGCCAAGTTCATTTTCATAAGTTGACCTTGATGAATTTATTTCTCGATCACCGTTCGAGATATTTGAGAGAATCGAAACACATCTAAAAAGTATTTCCACTATTTCGTAAATTTTGTTGAAATCGTCTCTCGAACACAGTTTCTGGAAAAAATTCCGTGGGAGGGTCGGTTGGGCAGAAAATGAAATAGAATGGAATCCAATATGAAGTTAAAGTGGGTACACTTTAGTTGTATTTTGAGTACTTCGATCAAGCTTCACGGTCAACGAAAAAAATATTTTCTGGACGCCCATAACACCCGCAATACTTTCTCTCGGCTCCATCGGAATCTCTGCTGCGTCCGCAGTTTCCCGCAGATTGGAAGCTATAAAACCGAGAGCAAGGAAAGATTCTTGGTTTTTCCGATCCGTCGATTGCGACACGTGCACACCAAGAATTTACAGTCTGATTTACACGATCTTGGGATCCGGTGAAGCAGATTTCAAATAGTCGTCGCTGGGACCCCGTAAACCGATCACACTTTTGATATACGGATTTTCACCTTCTCCGTTGTTCCGTCTACGTCGACGGCTTTGGAAGTCTGCTTGTATCGTCGTTTCGGAAAGAAAAATTTCCACTGAACACTGTTTGGCACTGTTGCAACACCGATATCTCTGCGAAGTCTCTGAAACTTTATTTCTCATCACTGTCAAAAGAAAAAAGGAAAATCGATGAGCTCGACCTTCTTCTAATTTCCTTCCGAAGGTGCGATCTCCTTTGCGAGTCTTGACGCAGCTTAAGGTAGAATTTAATAGCAGCAAAAGCTCGAGATGGAAAGTCAAGAAAAACGCGTTTCACGAAGTGAAAACGTTCAAATAAAAATTCCAAAGAAAGTACATATATGGAGAACTTAAACCAACGAGCAACGATTTCCTCATTCACACAGGTCTCTCAAATTACTTCAAGAAGAGCGCTCTCGTTTCACCGACACTCGCAGCGCCACGATACTAATCCGAAAGCAGGATATTCACACAATTCTTCGAACATGCGGAAACCTTTGAATAAAAGCCACGGGGAAAAATGTACTTGGAGACGTGAACACATTTCAGCGAGAATTAAAAGAAAACATTTGAAGGGCTTGAAACAACGGACAACAATTTCCTCGTTTAGCAGACTCGACTTCGAAAAGAGAACTCGCTTCAGAGTCTCGCCATTGACAACTAGAAAGAGGAGGGACGTATGAATAAATAAATTAATAAATAGATTACGAATAAAGTGGTGAGATTCATGAATAAATTCTCGAGTGGGTAGACAAACGAGCTTGACTGAGTACGAAATACGATGCCAGAGAGAAGAGTATTAGCCTTCTTACTCGTTTGCAGATTCAATTTGAGGTCTTATCGCGAGTCGTTCACGAGCAACCGAAAACCATTCGGTTCTTCCTCTTTGCGAGCCTTTAGCGGATAGTTCTCCCGATACACTAGCATGGGGAGCGTGTTCCACGATTCCACGGAGCAGACCGTTCGATTTATCGCGTATTCCTGGCCGATAAGAAATGAAATACGCCGCGCCGGTACGCCATCCTTACGAGCGTCTCCGGTAACAACATTTAATCTGGCCAGCAGTACGACCTACATTCCCCCAGCGGACATTAGCGATTCCATCGAGCGTATAAATTCCTGCTGCTCCGGCCCGTATAATTTTTTCAAACTGGCTACCTTCTGCTCCATCGTCCCGACGTTATCCAAGATTCGGCAAGCTTGAACACCTGTTGCGATCGAACCGCAACAATTATTTTTTCGAATCCATTTGAAAGCACCATTTATTTCCTCTCGCACTGTCAGTTCATTTCGGAGCTCCTTCGGTTATCCAGACTGCAAACGGCACCCTCGAACAAAATCATGAAGATTCCTGAATATTCTCGTATATTCTTGCGAACGTTCTCGATAGTTCCTGTAAATGCATGTATGTTCTTGGAAATTCTACCATCTCCTTAAAAATTCTTGTACACTCTTGATTATACAAGAGTATATTCTTGGAAATTCTTGAATATCCGTGTATATTCTTGCGAATATTCTGGATTATTATTGGAAATTCTTGTATAATCTTGGAAATTCTTCAATATTCATGAAGATTCTTGAATATTCTTCGTTCGGATATTCTTGATCTAGTTTTAACTCATGTCCGTTTTAGTTTTATTTCCAGACATTTATAAAAATTGAAAGTTGTCTGAACGATTAGAAAATGTTGTCTACATTTTCTCGTGTAAGAAGGATGGCGAAGCGAATAGATACAACCATGTTCTAATATATGCGAAACTGTTTGTCGCGCATGGCACGGTTCCGATCCGTTCAACTTGCGAAATGATACTTCTTCTCCACTTTTCCATTTCCATTTCGATTCTGGTACGCGATACAACTTCTTTCCGTTTCCATCTCTACTTGGAGGGAGATTTTTCTCGGCTTCCTCTCAATATGAAGAATCGCTTCCATAACGCCCCCGTTCTGTATTACCTTCTGCTCACATGTACTCTTTCATTACTTCCCTTACGTAATCGATGATCGCAGCTTTATCATTGCACCCAGTGTTATCGTCTGCACACAATGTCCACATCGACTAATTTCGGAATTCGTTCTACCTCAAAACGTTACATAAATTATTCCGTGCGGTGCGAGCACCGCGTGGAAATTCTACCTCTGCGTTAATTCGTTTAGCATAGATAGCTGCGCGAGAGATCCTAGAACAATATTTCACATATTGCTTTCCACCTTGAACCAACCAATTTTGTTTCATTTATAATCTAATATTATAAAGAAATGGATTTTACATGGTGGAAATACATGCCTAAAAGAAGTATTGTTCCACAACAAAAATCCTGCGTGTGTCGAAAACGTGCATTAATAAACCCAAACTGCGTATGGAAGGTGTCCCATGATTTCAGTCTTCAACAAGCCGCCATTGTTCCCGTGGAATACTGTGTTCACGTACTCCGTTCGAGTAAACAGACTTGTAAATTTTAATCCTGTTCCGTTGTAGAAGCGTTTCTCGCGGGTCGTCCGAGGGTTTGACAAAACAACTGCGTAAAGTGTCGTCAGCGGAGCGTCGTAACCGGGCGAAATGCGGTCCACGTACAAAAGCAGCAACCGCCGCGCCGGAAGTTACTATCCGTTTTCCCGGGCGGTTGGCTGCTCTTTTCGCAAAGGATCAACCGAATCACCATTTGCCAGACCGCTGTAAAACTGCCGGGGAATCTGCTTGATCCCGTAACGCGCCGCGAATAGAACAGAAGAGAAACCTTGCGCGCCCCTGAGAGAACTGGAGGTTCCGCGGGGAATGGGGGGATGAGGATGGGGGAAAGCTTCGAGGGCGCGAAGAACAATGGGAAAATCGTCCACCCCCGCGTAAAGGCGGCACTTTGCTCCCCACGGGAGTGAAAGCTACTTCTTCTTCGCATACGTACGCGCGCAACTGCCTTCGGGGAAAATAAAAGCAGCCAGCCAAGCAAGCTGACGCTTTATCGTTCGAACTGTAATCACGCACGATCCCCGTCAACCGATACGGTTGCCACGCTCCTCGAGGACACTCTGTGCACACCTCTGGCCAACTTTCCGACACGCTCCCGCGAAATTAGGCCAACTGCAGATTAATTTTATTAACCCCTTGGGTCGTTAAGACGCTTTAAAGCGCCTTCTTTCATCGCTCGAGGGGCGCGTTGGAACGGGCCACTTTTCAAAATTTTTCTGAAGGGAACGATTACATTTACAAAATGTTTAACTTTCTCGGTTTGTTAACGCGTATTTCGAGAATATGCAGGACATTTTTCGCGCTACGATATTACTTTAGTAAAACTATTGCTACGACCAAATTCAATTTTATTTTTTCGATCGTAATTTTGAGAATAATTGTGTGATGGTATCGGCGCTCAGGTTCGATCAATGATCAATTCAATACCATCACGCGATCATTGTTACGAACGTTCTAAATTCTTTGTGAAAAAACGTACCAAAAAATGACAGAGCTCCATCGAATCGAAAAAGAAAGCTGAAAAACGTCCAGTCAGTGGGATTCCTAATATTTGCGTATCGCGCCCACGTTCGTCCGAATAAAATTCATCAGCGGCCGTTGAAAAACGCGAAGCGATCTAATATTTCACGGTCGTATGCGTTCGACCGATCCATCTCGCGGGCTTCACGGTGGCTTCAATCTGTAAAACGTCTCCCGCCCATTAAAAAGTCTCATAGCGGCGACGCAACAAATTCGTCGCAATTTATTACGGCTCCCGTACTCTGAATTCCGGTGAAAGCCGCGTGCCGCGCCGCGCACCGGCGAAATTACTTAAAGAACGAGCTGCGGCTTTCACCTGTGATGGATCAGTTCAGCGGTTCATTGAATTCCAAATGGAAAGGCAACCCTGTGTACTCGCGGAGCTTGAAAATAAGGCAGCCCGTTTTCGAGGGCCGTTAACGTTCGTCTTATCTTATCCCCGGCGAACGGAATCGTTAACGAAGGACCTATTCCAGCGTTTTAAAGCTGCAAACTCATCGCCGCGCCGCGTAATTGGTCCGAGGGAAAACGCGAATAGAAAATCAGCGAAGAGGGAAAGAGACGGCCGCGGTCGCGAGATAACAGTTAATTAAAACGCGTCTGCCACGCGGTGTTTTTCGTCGTTAAGATAATGCGTTGAAGAAAAACGAAGCCCTTGCCAGTGAATCATCTTACGACTGTTTTTACCTGGTGAAATGACGGACCGAAACATTCCTGCGTTCTTGAGCGATAAATGTGAAAAATTGAGTGACGTTAAAACGGTAGTTATATTTATATTTGTTCAATATTTAAATTTATCTTTAAATGTCGATCTGTATTCAATATTCAAGTATTCAAATTGATTGATAATTATAGAATCTATTAATATTCAAATTAATTTTTTATGATTTATATATTCGAAACCGGATGCACCGAAATGTATTAATGCTTAAAATGTATCGAAATACATTAGTGTCTAGATTGATTTTGATTTATTGATATTTAAGTTTATATTTCTCAGCACTCGGCGAAGGTGTCGGCAAAATGAACGTAACAGTGAGGGATGAGAAATTAAAATTAATTACGAAGTAATTTGAATTTAATCTTTGTATCGTCGTCTAGGGTGGAAGGCGACCATATTGTTTTGAGATCGCTAACGAGTCTTATTCAGATTTTCTTTCCTTTTCTCGCAGATTGAGAAGTACAATAATGCAAGAGTCATTATTATAATGACGTTATGGGCGTACATAATGCGAGCACGATTCTAGCGACTTCAATGCACGGTTAGATTGTTCATACGCATTTCATGCGAACCATTAACAATTTTCTTTCTCTTTTCGAATTTTCTTCTCTCTTCCGAATATCATCGTTTCATTAATACAATATTATACCGCATTATCAGAATGAAATGCACGAATCACATGTATTTATATCTCGAAGAAACACCGAACAAAAACGTTAAGTGGTCTCTGCACGGAAAATTATGTAAAACAGATTCGTAGATGCGTAAGGACACAATAGACAAGAACATAATTAACAGGATCAACAAGGCCCCGTTTACGGTGGCTGACTAAATGGTAATTAATTAGCATTCGCAGGTATAATGCCAATATTAACGTGCCTACACGGACTCCGAAATTAACAACAGCTGTAAATTGTTCTGTACACGATCTGGTTCGGAAATCTGTGTTTATGAGATGCAAATTAACGATCCCCGACGAAGGCACACCGGGCTCCGACCTAAAAACGTAATGAGTGGTAAGCCGGCTTTAAAAGTAGAACTATCTTTCTTCCAAGACTTGTTCCTAAAAATTACGGAAGCCTGTGCTGCAGTGAAGAAATCCCGTTACAGAAAAATACCTTTCCCAGCACGGTTCGCTCAATAATTTCATGCTTCTGCCAAAAAAAGAACGAAGATATTATAGACGTTGGAGAATATAGTTAACAAAAATAGCTATAGCAACCCATAAAGTATTCAACAACTTCAGTTGATTAATATTTACCGAACCATATGATGCTACTTTGAGCTGGGTTGCAACATCGAACACTTACGACTATTCTGGCGGAACATTATAGCGAAAACTTCAGGGCCGTAAAGTTTCCCTGGTTTAGAGCTCCTAGATGATCAATCCTCCATATTTTTGTTTGTTCTAATTATAGTACAGGGTCATATTATTATATTTTGTAACTGTTACAATTTCTGCAGGCTCCACAATGAATTCCTTCTAAATCAGATGCAACAAAAGAAAACACCGATTTAAGTAGCAAACGATTATGTGACCAGAATTTATGACAGAAAAGCCACTTCTGCAGCTCCTTCGCTCCGAGTTCAGCAGGACCACGAGGTCGCGGAAAGTATCAGCCTTTCCAGAAACAGCCTCCGGTCGTTTGAGAAGCAAGAAAAGTAATCTAGGTTACATGGATTTGTTATGTAATGCTGTAACGTCGGCGACCGAGTTTCTCGTGGGCCACCGAGAGACTCCTGAAAGGGTTCTATTTCGGGAGACCACTGGTTCTCTACGTGACGCTCGAAATAATAATATAACACCCCGGTGTGTAACGGGGTGACGATTGCTATTGTGTTACGTGGACCTCGTCCATCGCAATTCCACGATTCACTCTCGAATTCGATTCTGCGCGAGAAAAACAGCCGGCGTTCCCTTAATCGAAAATCTTTATTGGATGCTGAGCAATTACTATGTTTCTCGCAGTGGACAGAATTTAACTTCGGTAAACAGAACTGGAATTAAATGGTTCAGGTGCAGTGCTAAATTAATGGACATACGAGCAAGCAAGATTAGAATCGAGTATCGCGATCGAAGTCGGTCTTATTATTGATTCGTTCTACTTAAAAAATGTGTACACAGGAACCACATCGTTCTGCACAAGTATTGCGGAGGAACTAGAGTAAATTTTGCCGAAAATAATCATAGTTTGAAGAACCAAAGCACAGTTTCCCCTCCAGCGAACCCCCACACCTCCGCAGAGTGTACGCACACGCATAAACACAGGTGAACAAGTGTATGCTAACGAAAATTCGCGGCGTTCTCCCGCGGATAATGAGGCAACGCGGATTACGAGGCCTCTCTTGCTTTTATTTCGTCCCTCGTTTCCTCGTTTTTTCCCTTTCTGTTCCCCTCTTTCGTTCTCTATTTTTCGTTCGCGTTGGTAGCAGACATGCGGGCGGAAACGGGCGCAAATCCGCTGAAAAAAACCTCCGAAAAGAAAGAACGATGGAAATACTTTCGCGCAGGTTCGACGGCCCATGATGCATCCTGGCCCGCGATGAAAATCAAAGGACGCTTTTCAGGGCCCCGCCGCTCTCCTCTCGCTCTTTTTTTATCTTTGTAACGGAACACAGGAGCGATGGAATTCTAGGGCGAAACTGAAAAATAGTCTTGCCGTGTGCATGTGCAGGATGATTCGATTGAGGCACACGAAACCGGGGATCACCGATGGAAATACCTGTTTATGTGTGAGGCAAATTTCGACGGGATTTCGGCGAAATGCTCCGCGAATTATCATTCCGACGATATTGGTCCTTCTGGCAGAGTGAAAATCTAATAGAAGCTCGGAAAGTGCAGTAGTGCCTTTGAAATGCGTCAGTATGCCGCGCAAAATTTGAAAATGTCGAACATTACCGAAACAGCTAAATGCTCTGCAAATGATCGTCTCGACGATATCGATCCTTTGAATTCCATCCTTTGAATTTGCAGCATTTTTACGGAAAAGCGTTTATATCTTTTCAAGTATTTAATTACATTTCTTTGTGTACTTTCGTCAACAAAAACTTCATTTTTTGTAAAGGCAATTTTATCTCGACTTGCCTTATTTATCCAACGGTGGGTACAAAATTAGCAATTTAAATTCGTAGATCACCGGGACGAATTAAAACAGTATTTTCGGTATTTACCGTCTGAAAATATTTTGAATAAAATACCAGAACTCCGTGGAAACTAGAATGATGAAAAATAAATTGAAGTGAAGCTGAACCTTATATTCATCACGGTCTTAATAAGTCATAAAGATCCACGGAGCAGCGAGCTGATTACCAAAGATTTGACGCTTACGTTGAACTCTCAGATATGCAAATTCGCCCGGTACATATTTTATCCCGGTCGCGGGTGCAGAGATATGCATACACGGGATCGTAACTTTATAGGATGCCGGAATAACACGAGATAACTCTATTCCAACTGACTCCGAATGGTTCCCCGTGAAATTAAAGACGGAGTCGGACAAACATGAAGCACATGGATAGTTATTTTCACGGATAACTGTAATTCTGTGCTTACCGGTATGCACGACCAATACGGAGAACAGACGAGACAGAAAGAAAGGAAGCAAAAAAGGAAGAAACATAAACGAAGTGGAGCAGATTTCTGTTATTGCATACATCAGCAGGTAGTACCAGGTGAAGGAGAGACACGCGACGACCGAACTCGTTCGAGACCACTAAATGTAGCCTCTTTATACATTTACTTTGGAAACACTGTGATTCGTATGTACAGTGACTCCCACTAATATTCGGACACTCTTAAAAAGACGATAATATTTTTAATATTGTACTACACGATTTTAACTTTTTTGGGAAACTAGAGCAGCAAGAAAACGCAGGAACTACCCACGTGTCCATCCCACGCGAGCAATTTTAGTCGAATATACAATGACTGGTTCAAAACACTTTTGTTTTAGAATTTTTTTTCTGGGAATTGATTGACATTCAACATTGTCCGAATCATTTATTTTATTTTATCTTGAGCATAGCGCGTGCAGAAGATGTACGACTTCTTCCAAGAGTCTTCGCGAATCTGCTCCATTTTAATTTTCGCGGTAATAAACGAGACACAAAGAACAACGTGCCACCATAATTGAAATACTAGATGAACCTGTCGAGGTGAGTGCTCTATGCTATTCCACAGCAATAAATATCCATTAGAGAGGTACAACGAGACAATTGCGGAGTCTCTGCACCCTACGGGAGATATTACAGACTCGCCGAGGCGAGGGTGCCACGGATTTACGATCGAACCCTTCGCGGATACAATATGCATAAACGTGAGAGAAAGAGGGAGGATGCGAGAGAGAGACTTTATGAAGATATCCGGCGGATAGTCGTATATTAATCTGTTTTTTAGTGGATCGTCGAAATTTACGGTTAAAATAAAGCAGAGTTCGCCATCGCTCGCTCAAATATTATCGTGTACCGTTCCGTATTTTGTTTCGCAATCCGGGCTGATTGTTATCGACGTTCGAAACGCGTCCATTTGTCGGCGGAGGAAAAGTTACGAGCGGTTGTTGTTCATTTCTCTCTGCCTACGGGGACAATTTTATTCCCGTTGTTGCCGCGAATCAGCCGCCCGGAGGAACAAACCCAACCCAGCGATCCTTATCGCGTTAATGAAATATTTAAAAACACTGTTCGCGGTGCTGTAACAACGAATAACGATTTCCCCGGCGCGGTACACCGTTCTCTGATCAATGAGTCCCGGTTGGCTCGAAAACATTTCATTTCCTTGTCCACTCGTGGCCAACACCTGAAGAACGAGCCGCGCGATCTGTACGATAAGCGGCGAAATGGTTTTACGATGTTGCTTACCAGATGGACAGATTTCTGCTCCACTTACCAACGCGACGATAAATCCTCGGTGATTTATGATCTGCGCGGTAAAATGCGCTCTTTGAAATTATTAATTGCTCGACGATGATTGTGGGAATAATTCGTTTCGCTGGAGACCTTTGAACGGGAGAACTTGATTGAAATTGATTTTTTCAAGGTTTCTGATGAACGTAGATATTGAATTTAGAATTTTTGTTCAGAATAATTAACATGATTAGTTGTTCGTGGACGAAATGCTATTTTTTAATAACGACAATATACTTTCTTTGAATGGCACTGGATCTCCACTCGCATACTGAAACTAAAAGAGACTTCACATTTTATCAAGTTAGTCATTTTCTCAAGAGTGTACATTCTAAAATTTCATTCGAAGGAGAATGTAATTACCAAGTTGCTTCCAAATTTGCGTTCTACGATGCAGGGAATGTTAGTGTAAGTAATAAATGCGCAAAGTTTACTCGCAATGGAGCTTCAACGTTTTCTACGCGTGAAACAAATACAGATGTGTCGAGTAAACGAACTTGGAGAATTTAATTGTGAATTCGCCGAAATTCTATTGCACAGTTATGTAAATTCTGCGCTTTCTGAATACTTGAAAACCGTTTTTACTGTGGATTATAAAGAAAGAAATATATCATGCAATTAAATGAAATCGAACTGACGAGTGGAAATGTGAAATTGTCACTGTAAGTTATAAAAGCTTTAACGTATTTTCCCGCGTGTAATTGAACGAAAGAACTGTCTCAGTTCAATGAATGTTCGAATCTTTCATGATTAATCATCGCTGTAATTAATCGAATGTAAATCGTCGATAATACAGTATGGCGTTACACGTGATAGCAACAGTACGAACAACTGTCCCGAAAGTTTTATAGCAGCTCTCTTTAAACGCTCTCGAATTTATCTTGCTCGAAATGAACTGAAAACTCCGCAACGAAAACACGGTTACCAGTTTCACAAAGTTCCCAGGTCGCAATAAACCAATTCTGACTGACAGGGGAATAAAAAAAGGAAGGAGTGGGCCGAATGTTTCCTGTCTAAATGAGTGCAATGCTAATCCCCTTCAACGATCCAGAATTAATTGCACGTCGGGATATTTTCTGTCTGCCTGTTAAATGCTGCGAAAGTACATCAAAGAAAAATCGACGGAACAGAATACATGAAAAAACATTTACACTGTACATTGGGACTTTTAGGTAAATCGCCCTGAATCGGGGATTATTTCGCGACTGCAGCTCATGGTCGACGCGATTGCATGCATTTTAATGGTGACAGCATTACGCGAGAAAAATGCACGTACATCTAAAAAGTAAACGTACGAGCGATCGGCATAAATGTTAAAAAAAGAACGTTACAACTTTTTCCATTTTTAACGTTCCGGATGTAACTTAGGCTGACGCCACGCGTTGCTGTACCTTCAATGTTAGCGTTATTGCGTATCAATCAAAAGTGGGAGAATATCACCGAATACATTGAACAGCAAAAGCCACTCCGTCAAAACGAGCCCGACATCTTACGTTTCCGCTTCCATCACTCTGAATTCGTCGGGCGGGGAGGGGGGCAAGTTTCATTTCGCCGACGAAGCAGAGCTCTCCCTTTTCTCTTGTTATCTCTGTCGATCGATTGCTTCTGGACCACGAGCGTCACCTGAACCGTGGTACACAGCTGATTGCAACGTTTCGAGATAGAAAAATTCGCAGTAAGTTCTAAACGCGGACACCAGCTCAAAGAAATATCCAGTAGTTTGAGAAACGAGTTAGAGCAAGAGAAATGCTTGATCGACGTAGTTGCGAAAGAATTCCTACAAAAATCGTACGGAAGAAAATAACCTTTCTTCCTGGGCACAAATATCCAAGACTAATAAAATACCCTAGACAAGCGCAATATGATACTACGAAGACACTGCATGAATTTAGGAATATTGTTCCATTACTTCTGACTTAATCACGTTCTTGAAGATAGAAATATCGTTTCATATAAATTCCGGTCCTTACAACCGACTCGGAAAACGTGTATGTCGTATAGAGACTCGCAGTCGCACAAGCTGCACGTGATCGAAGCTTCTTTCGTCGACTATACGATTCTCCAAGGTTCTCCCATAAGAACGAGGAATTGGTAATCGATACGAAATCTTTGGCAACACATAGCAATTTCATTCCGCGAAAATATGGCCGTCGTGGAATGATCTAGCCCCGAAATCCGATGCAACGAGAGGTAAACCGAAGCCAGGCATGGACTTGCTACCAATTCGCTTGCCGATATTAAAAACTTTAATATCGAGTGAATAACGGGATAGAGGTAGACGAGAAAAAGAAGAGAGAGAGAAACATATCAAGTCGAGTCTCCACTCGGTGTATACGTGTTTCTGGCGTTGGCCTCTGCGTGTGCGTGGGACCGTGTGACCGCGTAAAAGCCACGGATAAAAGTGGGTATATCCGTGGTTGTTTGACGAGTAAACGCGATCCATTGTGGGCTTCCGGCATTCATAGCCTGCCGTGTGTGCACAGCCGGCAGTGTGCGTCTACACGTACACGTTAAACGTTCGTCCATGTGCTGGTAAATACATTCGATTTATTGGAGAATGCAATAGGGCAGTTCGAGAGAGCCATACGTTTCGTACTCCGCGCCGACACCTAAAGCCTCTTTTTCCAAAGGGCGCTGCTCGTGTTTTGTCACTGTGCTTTTCACTACCAACTGTCTCCCTTGACAGTCTTGCTGTTTTTTGTTTTCACTGGGCCCCAGAAAACAGGGAAACTATCAATTCATCAGGAAAAGTCACCCGATGAGGTCGACTCACTGCAATTCGATAATCAAGAGCGATAACTCGTAATACTGGTTAAAAGTGGAATTCTTATAGCATAGTAATATATCTTGATGATGTATGACAGTTGCGCAGTCCAGGAAATGGCCAATAAAAATTTGTATAAGGGCAGATAAGCGCAATGTTTGGCGCAGGGAAAGTGTAAGAGGTTGGAAGTAATTTTCTCGAGACACTCGGCTTTTTCTCGGACGAGTATGTGAATTTTTTCGCGTGTTTCGGTGAGGTAAGCCGCTTTTAATCGAGCGGACTATTTCGAACCGGGTGCGGGTGTGCATCGAGGACGGGTGGTTTCCTCCACTGGCAACCAGTTCCGGTCCCTTGGTTCCCCGGCATGTTACCAGCCGGTGGCAATCGTGGTGGCAGAAGAAGTTAATTGAAAATAAGATAACGTCGGTATCGAGCACCGCAGTCTGTCGGACAAGGGGCTGCTCGAACATGGCTCGGGACTGAAGAAGAGGGGAAAGATGGGTGGGGACTGAAACACAATCCCTTAATTAAGTCTTGCCAGCAGTGCTGTAGCCCAGAAGACGCGGATGGAATTATTGTCCCGGCGATGAAAATATCTGGGGAAGATTCTGCGACATCGTTTCGCAGTCTAATAGACTACTGCGTTATTTTACACGGTGGATGTGCGAGACTGGAACCGGGCTTGGCTGATTTATATCATAAATACATTTCGTAAAATCTCTGTCGATTATATCGTTCGAATTTTTTGGGTTGGAAGCCTCGATTTTAATAAAGAGGATTGTTATCATTCGATAAAATGCTTTTAATAATAAGTTTAATTTTCTTGTATAGTTTTTAGTATTCGAAGCGTTTGAAATTTGCAATTCAATTATGAACATCGAAGTCGAAAGTTCTCGAGAATGCGGTGAACTATAAGAAAGATATTGTGGCTCGATATAAGTTGAAATTAACGATGTGTTTACGTCGAGATAGCGGCAGGGTAGATTGAAATAATAACGACCTAGTTTTCCCCAGCAACAAGACAGAATGTGTAAATTATGTTTGTTTGACGGTTCAGTGGCACAAAGTCCATTTAAGCAGCATTTACATCGTACACCGTCCTCGGAGACGCAACAAGATTTCACGAACGTGGCGCCGTAGCTTTCCGTGAGGAAACGTAATCAGCACTAATTATCTTAAACTTCAAATCCGATAACCATCGGTTACAAAGCCGATAAAGGGAATTACTGCAGCACGACCTGTTCTGTGAAAATTAATTTCTTGGTTGGGTTTCGGGTTCACAGTTGCTATTAAATTATTTCGTCTAAATATACCATTAGAACTTTGCATTCAAATTCGAAAATCCAAAAAACAATTTAATCATACAAACCTGTAACTTATAAAATCTTCCATTAAGAATTCACAGTATAATTAATATATAATAGAATACAGCATTAAACGGTACAAAATCAAAACCACCTAGTACTGTCAATTGTTATGTAACACAATTTGCAGAAGCGAGTACGAAAAGTACGGGAGAAGAAGAATTTCTTGCTAAAATCGATAGGAGCATTATTAACCCAGTTTACTCGGTTAGAAAATAAGTACTATCTCGAAAGAATACAAAGAACAGCAAATTTCAAAAACAATGCTAGAGCATACTCCGTGATAACAAGCATTAACCTGGTTCCAGCAGCAATCGATAATGGTAGAACAAGATAACCGAGTTCTCCGGAACACATTCCGAGAAATGTTAAACGCGACGCTAACGGAAATCCGCAGAGTCGCAAACGGTGCGTGAAACAGTGCAAAGACGCACGGGAAGAACGTACATTTTGCCATTTCGTGTCGGTGGTGTCGCGAATAACGCCACGGTTTCCCGTGTGCTCTTTCATTCCGCGGTTGCTCTTGTATTTCAATAATATGGAAATGCAAAGGCTCCTTTTATCCGGCGTGATATAGAAACCGCAGTATTTCAACGAAGGAAGGATACCGGGGACCCGGATGTCGCGGGGATAGATGGAGCCAGCAACAATTGATTCGAAGGAGACGAGCGTACATTGTCCGCCTAATATTTTATTGACAATGGTATTCCACGTATTCTCGAATCGTTCGGCGATATACAAGGCCGACCGGATCGATATACACATGGCCTCGTAAATATTTCAATCCGCCGCGCCGCGCCGGTGTTATATCGAGCTCGGTCTCGCTGTTACTTTGCTCGATAGATGCTGCACCATGCACTGGACGAACTTTACGGCGACAAGTGCATTATCGCATGCGCTGCAATTCGCAAACTTTCATCAGCCCCTGCAGGGAAGGGAGCAGCAGACCACATTGACTCTCTAAAAATATGCTGTTTTCCGGAATTTTTTCTACGGACAATTTATGAGTGAGAATTTAATTTTTCAACGATATTAACATAACCGTTGTAGGGGTGTGAATGCTCGGAGTGACTGTCGACAGCTACAGGCTACAAATCGGTGCGGAATCGATTCCGAGAAACAAGGAAATCTTCTATGATTTGTTTCAGTATTTCTGTCCCATTCGCCGCAGCGTCTGCCTGCACTTGGTAGTTCTTAGCGAAGATGAAGCAGAAAAGCAAAAACGCGTGGCGACGAAGAAGATTAAGATATAGGGGACAGAGGGGGTAACTTTGATGGATGATCCCGGTAATTATCTGCAGGTATTCCCCTCCGTTCCTGTTTTTTATCCCCCAGTTCGATCGTGCTATTGCCTGGAACGAGGCATCGTCTTCCTTCCGACAGCTCTTCGAATCTTCCTTCCTCTTTCTTCATCCTAGCTTCATCGTCCCTCCTTCGTCTTTCCTTCTGCTTATTCTCGAACCTACTCGCGAGACACTTTTTCCCGCCATTTTCTTTTATCGACACCTTTCCTCCTGTCACTTCTCCTGACAGAATTCCCCCCCCCATCCCTTTCAGATGGTTAGAACAGATGAGCTACTCCCTTGTAACCATCGGTCCGTGTACTCTGATAAAGAACAATAGAGGATTACGTTTCCTCGTTTCCCGCGGGGAACTTTGAAATCGACTGTGTCGCTCTTGTCAACTAAATAAAGATCGCGACAGTTGATTAGCCGCATGGTGGAAGGCACAAGTTCGTGCTGAACATGAGTTTCTTCAGTCCAAACATTTTGCTCCGAGCTATCGATCGGAATTTACCGATTGTTCTACGCGATTTCAGATTTATTTTTAGGGCCCGTTCAGACACAGCGGAAACCGCACGTTTTCGGGCACGCGATTGTTGTTTTTGATTGTTCAACCGCACAGTCACGTGTGAACGAATACATAGACGTTAATGTAAATAAGGTCCGCCCGGTTCAAATCACGCGTACACCGCCGTATAAGTCAATGAAATAAAAAGCGACGATTTCATATGCAACAAGCTAGTGCTCTTTATTTATTCTGCACACATCTCAGAACTTGTAGATACATAGCAGTGTGTGCACTCATAGTATGCACTAGACTGTGCCCATTTGTATTCAGTTTTTCCCACAATTTTTCGAGGGACGTATCTATCGTGTAAAAAGAAGAGTCGGCTGTATTAATGTCTGTGATAGTCCATTCGCGACGTTTAACAGTTATCTGGCCGGTGCGACGCGACTCGATGGTGTTCGGATATTAGGTACAGGATTCGTGTCGGTCGCTGGTCCGATTCTTTGCTCGATAATCAGCGTATTACGATAATTAAAGCATCCGGCGGTCCCGTAAGAGGGGTCTGATACGGCGTGGCGATATCGCAGCCGCAACCACAAGTTCCAGACTCATTACCGTTCCGCGTATCGGAGGCGCAGGGAGGGAATAAGGCGAAGGGTTCCGCGGAACGGAGAGAGCGAGGGAAAGATATATATATATATATATATATATATATATATATATATATATATAATATATATATATATATGTATATCAGCGAACTGGGTCACGCGTATCACCATCGCAGAAATTCGCACGGTCTTCGTTGTCCTTCTGGCATTACCAATTTCGCTTGCACGGGAATTACGACATGGCCGGGCTCTGCGTGCACCGTCGTTCCCGTCATCGGTACTTCATTTGGCTAATGAGTCCACTAGGTGCATCCCCAATGCGGCCGCCGCCTTCTTTCTCTCCTGCATTTTGTTCTCTTCTCTTTTCACCCGGTTTCTTTTTTTTTCGGGTCGCGAACGAAGAAGAAAACTGTTCCGGGAATAAACGGCGGAACTTTCGGAGTTTATCTTTTTTTAGTGTCGCGCGGCCGGCCACTGTTTGTTGACTTTGCCCCGGGAAAGAGGGAAAATATTTGTGTGCGTGCGTGTATGTGTGGAGTGTTCACACTTTTGGATGTCGTTGGAGCGATGGTGGATATTGTTTTGCAGTAAATACTGGTGTCCGATGGTCGTTTGTTGACCTCGACCGTGCGCTTGTTGCGGTTTTGGGTTTGGGAAAGTTGGCGGGATTTACTTATTTTAAATTCGATTGAATATTGGAATCTTAGTTTGTTGAGATTATGTGGAGGGTCTTTATTTGTAGAAATTGCCGCTGGCTTGTTTTCAGTTATTGCAGGCGGAGCATAATTATGTTATGGAAGTAAGAGGAGCATGAATTTGCAATTTCAGTGATTTTATAAATTCAATAATAATAGACAGAGGGATATTTTATGATTTCAGTGGTTCCATCACCTTAGCAACAGTGAAATGTTAACTTTTCTCATTTGTAACACGTACATCTAATCCAACCAATGGACTATTTCGCGTAATCGTTGTTCATTTGCGACAATGGGACTTAATGCTGCTGATATACGAATACGTTTTTGCATGGCATTTCCCTTGATTACAACGCCCACGCAATTTTTCATTAGTAATTCCATTAGGCAACCCTTCATCTAGTTTCTCGTTCCAGACGTTAATATTTTGAGAAATTATTATGCGCCAAAGTTTTGTCAAAATATCGAATTCAGTGACGAAACACAGCAGTGATTCAGAATTTTAAAAAGTTACATTTTTAATATAGTGGATATAATTTGGTTATGTTGTCCTCGAAAAAAAAGAAAACGGCGAGTCTGCTGCCTTACCGAACGAAATTGCAATTTCCGGAAACAGCTGTAGTCAAGAAAAATATGGGAAATCTGTCTCTCCGAGATTATTTTCCTTGTTGCGTGATCACGATCCGGATTGAATTTTAATAACCACTTCGTAGATTTCCCCTGCGAACCATTGAAACTGCACCGCGCATGAAAAAGAAAACTCTCCAACCTATCTCGGGTTCCCCGTTCATACTGTACCGGACTTTCATTTCGATATTCATCTGGAAAAAGAGCGTATGAATATTCTGGGGATTCTTCGCGCCGCGCTGGCTGTATACAAGAGAAACGTGTTCATTTTAATATCGCTAATTACTTTCCCCGCGTTTTCTGTTCCGCGACTCTTGTTGTACATTGTCTATCCTAACTCGTGATCATTTCCGGCCGATTAACTACTTTGATAACGACACGTTTTCTGGTGGTTCTAGAAATTGTTCTGAAACTGTCATTAGCTGGTTCTAACATTTAAAATTCGTTCCGAAACCATCAGCGTCTTTAATGCTTTCGAAAATAGTTTTAACAGATCCGTGATCCTTGAACGTTTCCACTTGAGAAACTCTTTCATAGTCACTCAAAATGTATAGATTATTTAAAACCTTTCTGCATTTAACATGTTTGCACAAATTCTTATTAGAAGACTATAAATGTATACAGGGTGTCCCACGCAACTGGAACAGGCTGTACCTCCTAAACGGTTGGGAATAGAAAATGTTATAAGATGGCACCAGACGGTTCATACTACGCAACTAATGTTATGCACTTTCGTGCATCGGTGCATCAGAAAAATGCACTGCACTTTTTTAAAAAAATGGAAACCTATATTTTTGACTACACCAATCGATGCAGTTTCTTGTTTTCTACATAAACCATCGGGATCTAGACTTGCTTTTCTGATTTATGGCCGCGTCTACCGCGCCGACCGCGCCGAGCGAAACTTCGATAGAGAGTCGAACAGAGAAGGACAGAATGAAACACCGGTCGCAGTGGAGTTGGTAGGCCGAGACAACCATTGGAGTCTCGATCTCGGAAAAGAATTGGATCTTTACAGCACTACGGAACGCTGGCCGACCGACCACAATAACTGAGAGAACTTTTAGCTTCGACAACTTTTTACCGAATAAGTTTAGGGCATAAATTAGTTAGTGTATTTATGTAGAGCACAACAAATTGAACTTTTTCTTGTAACATTTTCTATTCCCAACCGTTTAGGAGGTGCAGCCTGTTCCAGTTGCGTAGGACACCCTGTATATTAGCGAGTAAACAATGGACATTCAGAGAAATTTTATCATACTTTATAGAGGAATATTAACGAATCGTTGGAAGAAATACGGTAGGCAAATGGGTATCCGGGTGCCCGGTTGAGTACATACACAAGGGTAAGGAAAAATTTCGGGGAAACGTGGAAAAATCGATGAATGGGATTGATGGGGACGAGAAAAACGATAGTATTTTAATAAAGCGATCACGGCGGCGGAACTGGGAGAATCCACGAAAGCCAGGGTTGGAATTCAACGCGGGGTAGATGGTTCTCACAATTTGTCGCGAGTACCGCATGCGGCACTCGGTACAAAATTGCGCCCCCGGCACGTTATTATGAACTTTCGCGTGCTGCGAACAGTTGCTCGAAACAAATGCTGGTGGGTAAGGAGAAATTCGGTACGTATACACGAACGTGGTAGATTGCTATACATAACACGCGGCTCGACCGCAGAACGTGATCGTTCGACCGCACCAGAGAATTCCCTCTGCATTTATAGCTCTGCGACCGCGGTGCGGCGCCACGGTATCTCTGACGAGAGACCGGATCCAAAGGGATACGTCATTCCGATCACCTGGCTGACTTTCTTCGTTGCTGATGCACGACTCCCACGAGGAACAGCTCGCCTATCTCCCCTCGAAACCAGGCGATGCCGCTTGCAACCTTTTTCATTTGTTTCGTTCCACTTTGCTTCTCCCACGCGCGAGAAACTACCGTACAAACAAAGTCACGCAGGACTTCAATGCCAAGGAAATTGCTTCTGTGCAGCGAGGACGTGACGGAATTAGAGCAACAAGCGTAAACACGGTGCTCTTTTAATGTACCAACCCCTTATTGTTTCAACACGCTAACTCGAAACGCTTTTACGCATATGCAAAATGAATTTCAACGCGAAACTGGATTCTCGAATAAATATTATACGATATTCGCCGAATCAGCGATATTTCCGTTTGCAATCTGGAAACATTTACCACCGCCAACAAATCGGAATGACTTACAAATAGTACAGATTCGTGATAAATGATAGCGAGACAAATATGTATCGTAATTGTAGCTGACGTATTATAGACATTTTAATGGCAACGCCATTTTTAATTTAGGAAATTAACAAAGAAATAATTTAGCCGCATTTGGACGAATAATATTTACGGGCGAATTCGCGACGAGCGTGTTTAATGCGGCAAAAAGCTGGTGGATTTTCGCAGAAAATAGTTCGATCGGCATGGATCTGGCTCGCATGATATAGCAATCTCTGAAACAGTAGAAAATTCGTATGACTGGCTGCGCTTCTTGACTTCTATGGGCGATTGCGTACGGCCAGGTGCAATTGTATAAATCAGTCGGAAACCACAAGCCGCAGCGCGTTATACGGTGTTACGGGCACGCCGAAATATCTAACTGAAATATTCAAGCGGCGGCGCTACTTCATCAAATATCGCGCCACCGTGCTCGGCTCCCCTCCGAAAATTTCAGTTATTGCAGTCATCGGTGTACGAATTCATGACGGGGTGCCAGCCAACGGTCTCTCTTCGTGGTAACGCAATGGTGTGACGGACATTTTAATTCCCGCGAAAACCGTCCTGTCCGATGCTCCATGTGCGTCGAGGATTATTAGAGATCCAGCTGGACCCCTGGATTATTACGGAAATTTATGGTCGCCGTTCCGATAACAATCTCGCGCATAATTACCAATTTTTTCAAATTAAAATCGTCTCCATCATTGTTCGCAACTGTTTCATTATTATTTGTAGGAATATACACCGAAATGCACTGAACATGCGGAGTAGGAAAAGTCCGCTTTTTGACCGGCAGTCCATTATCAAAGAGCCTACGAAGGGATGGGCAGTTAGTCCGAGCCAGCCTACCGAGCTAGTCAAAGCTCTTACACCTTCTTTATTTCTAACCGTCTGTTTTTAATTCAGGTATATTGTTCAACGTTTCAATATATTCTGGTATGTTCTGGTATGTTCTGGTATACTCTGGTTTGTTTTTGTATATTTTGGTACATTATTATGGTATATTATGGTATATTATAGTATATTCCCGTATATTCTATTATATTCTGGTAACATCTGGTATTTTCTGGTATATTCTGGTATATTCTGGTATATTCTGGTATGTTCTGGTGTATGCTGGCATATTCTGGTATACCTTGGTATGTTCTGGTATATTGTGGTATATACTAGTATATTCTGGTATATTGTGGAATATGCTGGTATATTCTGGCATATTCTGGCATATTCTGGTACATGGTGGTATATACTAGTATATTCTGGTAAGTTCTGGTATACTCTTTTATTTTCTGGTTAGTGTCAATCGTTAGGCTCAGTTTCAATAAACGCTTAATACTTAAAATAGTATTCGATCTCCTAACCTCGTCATCCCAGCATGATTTGTTGACTTCAATTTGTAATATATTCTTCGGCATTATCCTGAAAATTCGTTCGACAGAAATCAACAAGCGATAAACATACTGGTCCCACATCCCGCGCACCATTTATCAAACTTGTCGCATAAATGTCGGAAGCTGAAGACGACATGCCAGCAGAATATTAAAAATGATTAACGTGTCGCGAAGACTGACAGTAATGTTTTCGTCGGGACGCGACGATGCCGGTTTTCGCAGAATCGAAACGAGACGAGTTAAGCACCGATCTAATTGACAGTAAGCCGATTGCCGCGACGTTCCCAGAGAAAATGGTCCAGTTATGTGACAAGAATGAGTTAGAGAAACAGCCTGGGTAAAAGTAGAGTTCACGTGGAAAACAGACAGGTCTCGTCCGCGACTTCGGCATGCCGTGTAATAACCCGCAAGGGGATGTTCATGGACCTTGCCAAATTAATATGTTCTCCCCTGTCTGTCAATGCAATTACGAAGTTATTTCACTCGATGTACTAGCGACCCTACTTCACCGGTACGAGCTTCGCAAATGTCTGAAGTCATTTCCAAATTAGACACCTGGCAGATCACAAATTGCGTTTTCAATTTCGTCGGGCGGGCTAAATTCCATCGTTTCATCTCGTTGAACGTTTTTAATGCTGATTTAGACACGCAATTACGAGCGAGACATTTTTCGAGGCCCTTATAATGAAAATTTATTGGATATTTTGGAATTAGACAGCTGAGCTATATAGAAAAATAAGAAGAATAAAAAGTGAACAAAGTGCTTTTCATATATTTGAGCTGCCATTGTACCTCTTTTCCCGCGACCACGATTAGGTATAATGAACCTATAATCTCCATTCTGCTAAGGGAAAACCAGCGGAATCCCATAAGCGGCGTACACCGCGAATCAATAAATATTTTCATTAAACTTCCGAACCGGCCATTTACAAAATAAGTACTCAAGAACGGGGTGGGGGTTGGTTGGAGTATCATTAGCAATGGAATTAACCGAAAAGAAAATCGATGAGTGGGAACGTCGGAAGTTTCGAGTCCCGCGGAACGATGCACGTGACCGATATTATCAGAGAATTAAATTTTTCCGAGTAATTTAGCTGTGTTTCCGGAGTGGTTCGTACTACTTTCTTAATTACTCGCCGCGTTTTTCCGATCCGCTGGCGACGAACAAGCCGCAGATAATCCGGCGCGAAATTTTAAGTGAATCGAAGAAAGTTTCCGAAGCCTCCCCTCCACCACCACCGTAAATGCAGTCGTTCGGTCGTCGTCGATAAAACCGAACAGCCGAATGATCAATTAAACACGGACGATTTAATTGCGAGAAGAGACGCTTTTAAAAATCTCGACCCGGGGAAAACCCTTAAGGCCGGACATGGTCGACCTTCCCGAGGATAAGCGCCTTTCGACCCAGTCCCGGTTATACACAGATTTCATGTAAACTGGATCTGGGTTAGCGCTGACAACTAGTTGTTCTCGAATTAGATCATAAATTAGGCGCATACCTATTTAATCGTGCGCCGCGTCCGCTGAAACCGAGAACTGCTTGTGTGGCTCGAGAAACTCGATCTATCGAACGACCTATATCACCTATAATTCTTAACTTTCGAGAATTATTTTTTCTCGAGTCCAGCAATGTATTTATACGGACAGGATTTTCAATGATCTCATTAAATAGCGATTTCGTAGTGGTCATTCGTAGTGTAAGATGTGCAATTATGATTTTCTTTTTAGAATTTTCTTCGGCATAAAGAATCCCAGCTTGCCAAAGAAACATTTACGAACAGCAAGATTCACTGGCAGACTACAGCCGAGTTCAACGTATACCGTATCCAGGTATTAATCGATTAAGAAGCAAAATGGCGGTCGTATCTCCTCGATTTCCTGATCTGTTCTATTTCTGCCTTCCCCGAAATGTAAAACGAGAGCCATAATGTAAAGTAGATCATCTCGTATCTCGAGAAAAAGGAATGGTCCCTGTAGCTCGTTGACTATAAGCCGACCGTATCGATCGGTCATAAAACTTCGAAGCTCATGCAAACATGAGTTTCAAGAACGAGAAAATACGGCAACAATTCCGAATATTGCGATGGCCCTCGTGTGTCTGGTATCAAGTGTAGTTACTGTTTTCACGGTTTTCGTTGTCGAACTTGTGGATCGGGCTTGAGATTTTCTTTTCACGAAATAATTAATGCGAAATCGCCCCTAATAACTTCTGCGTAAATTTTAGAAAATCGAATACGATCGAAACTGGAAAAATAAGACTAAATCAACCGCAATGTATAAATTTCGTTTTCACTCTATAAAAATTCTCCATATTACAGCAATTTACTTACTAAAATAGATACGGAAAAAGCAGGATAAAGTAATAATTCACTCAGTAGAACTTTTAATAACCATAAGTCTATGTAACAACGCGATTTTAGTTCCATAAAAATTCCACAAAACCGAAGCGGTTTGTTTATCAAACATCTATATACGTAAAAGTTAAAATAATGACGATCCCTGTACAACTTGATTAATTCCACAAAAGTTCTGCAGATTAGAAGCCAATCATTCGATAAAATTTGAACAGGAAAGACTCATCGCAACGAGTAAACTTGTTTTCAGTTTTCGTAGAAATTTAGCAACTGGAAAAATTAATTTTCTCTAGGTGCAAACATATGACTGAAGCACAGATGACACAGCAGTAAACACGATGATCGACTCGCGAAGTCGTAAACTGCGAGACAGCGCGCGTCTTCAATTGTCCGCGATTGTTCGCGGCTTTGGATTTCCGCGAAATATAAATTTCACTTCTGAATCATCGCGCGAGCAGGTGCAAGCATCCGCGAGCAGCCTTCAAAACAAGCTTCCCCTAACAAGATAAAATCGTGAAGTTGTATTTCCCCGGCAGATAGGACGGTTCGCGCCGAGGAAAAGAGCAACACCCAAACATCGCAGCGCGGCTTTCATGTACATATACACGCGTACACATGCTCGAGCTCGATCGATGCATCGATTTCTCATAAAATCATGGAAAACCTCGAAGAAACGCATGGACCGCGTGCGACGACAATTCGAAGCGACGCGATATTCTGTCGATATTTCGAGTCGACCGCGTATCGCATCGTCAGCCATATTTTCCCAATTCCTCCTGCGCCGAGAATAAAAGAAAAATCGCAGACAAATTTCCTTTTCAAAATCGTCTTCCTAAGAGAAACAGCAGAAGCTCACTGTTTCACATATTGTTTTTGCAATGCTCACTGTATTTGCACAAACATATGAAATTTCATTTGAGCAAGTTAACATATTCACGCATGAAATGATTACACGCGTACAGTGTGTACGCATGTACGGTGAGTCAAAAAATTATTCGCTCTCTCTGAAAAAGAGGATAATATTTTTAATATTGTACTATACGATTTGAATTTTTTTGGTAAGCCAGAGCAATTAGTTTGCCACAGGATGCGTAAAAAATTTTGTGAAAAATTAAAGTTGATCTGAATTGTAGAAAAAATACTAAAAGTTGCATTCTACAAGTTTTTTATGTGGGACTATACTGAAAATTTTAAAAATATGTTTTGTAGATCTGTGGCAGTTATATGCACTGGTAAAGTTTCATCGAAATCGGTTTCATGCGGAAAAACGTCAGGCATTAAAATACGTAATCATCCTAAAATCGCCAATTTTTACCGATTTTGACGAAGTTTTCAGAATACACATAAAAAAGTTGTAAAATGCAACTTTTAGTATTTTTCATCCTGTAGCAAACAATTGCTCCAGCTTCTAAAAAAGTGCAAATCGTATAGTACGATATTCAAGAAGTTACCGCTTTTTTACGAGTAAGCGAATAATTTTTTGACTCACTGTACTTTTGTATGTGCACACTGTAACTTTCATTGAAACATTTCAGTCATTCTTACAATGTCGTTTACATGAACGCCAGAAAAATTAGACTGCAAATTTGTATATGCGAGTACTAATATTTCTGTAATCTTTCTGCTGTTTTAAATTACAGCGACTCTCGTCACAGACGTGCAAAATCCTAATCATAAATCTTAATTCTCCGTTTTCATTTTACGAACGAACTTGTTTAGATATTATCAAACTTTTGCGTTCGCCGAGCGGGTGATCCGTCAACGCGTTAATGATTCCGGGCGAGCGAAAAAAGAAAACGGTGCGCGATGAAAGTGATCCATCGATCACCGGGAACGAGATCGCGCGCGTGTAATTCTGGTTGAGACATTCGGATAATTCCATTCTGCGGTTTGCGGACGACAGAGCGTTCTCGTGACGCTAATTATAACGAATGCCTTCGAGTAGGTCACGTTTACAGTAGAACTGATATCGCTCTGTGCAAAACGCGCGCGCCACGGCCGCGGCCCCCGGCACAGTGTTATTAAACATTGTCTAGGGATAGGCGGCCGGTAATAAATTTCGCGCGGCGCAGTGTATGATGTTACATATCGATTAAACTCTGACGATTTAATTGCATTACCAGCGACATGGAACAGCTGTTGGCACAATTTTCGTGGCCCGGTCAAACCGCGGAAATGGCGGAATGAATTTGTCACGTTTCAAGTAAGGCGAGCCCTACATTTAATTAGAAATCAGAGTTTCGGCCCCCGGTGCACGGTGCGAGCGCTATCGTGTGTGCAATCGTGAAAACGCTTTGTAATTTTCAATATTCTACATGTTCGTTGCATACTTTCTCCCGAATCCTTTTACCGAGTGTTTTCCTGAAATTGGCCACTCCACTTTGCAGAATAAATTTATGCTAGAAAAGTTTTTGGTCGGTAATAAATATCTAAGGAAAGTTTCTGAAACAATTTTTAGATTGTATCGCTTGAGATGGTATCATTAATTTAATTACATTACCTGTAATGAGTAGAATGATCGACGATTAGAATGCGTATAAATCCAAACTCACCTGCAACAGAAAAAGAATAGAACATTACAGCATCGCCGTTTCAATAAAATTAAGAAGTGCAGCTAATATTAACTGTCGTCTATGGAATGAAAAGGAAATTGCAGCGATCGTTTATGAACAGCTGCATTTCCGTAGTATAAACATTTGATGTTACGGAATGAAAGATAAAACAGGAGATTCCCGGTTTTCCAACCTTATGGAGTCGCCCGGTAATATTTCACTCTCAATAGTTAGACTTCAATGCGTAATTAATAATTCATGACAGGTTAATTAGTAGTTCCCAACGGTGCAAACGCTACCAAGCACGCCAATCTATAAAACCGCCATTTCGTGTGCAATAACCAAATATAATCAATTATTCCTTCACGGTCAGTGATACATTATCTGTATTACATTGTAGCCTACAATTCCCCAAATAGTGTCCGCCGCTTCTAATTACTCAGAACTATACTAATTCTCGAGTACAGTGTGAATCAATACGCATAATACACTATCATTTGTCCGAATGGATGGTACATACATCACGCAGATACAGATCGAACTGTCCGCGGACGTTCCCTGACATGATTGCTCCTTCATCATCCCCTAAACTCCAAGATTATTAATTCTCGTTCGAGCATTCGTTCAATTCACTGTTAAACAAATTCATCGTTTAATCAAGCATTTAACAGATAACGAAATGAAAACGGTCGGGATCACATTCCGAGTCAACCAGACCGCTTCTGGTTGTCAAACTGCGGTGCATCCTATCCCGATTGCATCGGTCTGGTGCATCGATAGTGCACCGGTGGTAACGGCCATTTGCATTGCTGAGTATTGCTGCCGGTATGAATACGACGCGTCGCCGACTCCGGCCCATTTGCAACCATAAATCATCGGCCTGCCGATCCCTCGTCTTCAGAGACGTTCACTCGTTCTCGAACCACTGTTTGTTCTTTGCCAAACCCTCGGAATTGTTCTCCTGGTGTGGTAACGGTGCATAGACTGATATTTGACCGATCTAGCTGGCCAGAAGTCAATTTCCTAGAACTACTCCCAATTAAACAATAACATGTTATTAGGAGAGCCAGATAGTCCCTCGAACCAACCCTATTGTTCGTAACGTATAAATTGTTTTCTTTAATTAATGTAAGGCATTTATTTTTGTCAGGACTGTTTCCTTAATTTGGAATTTTTCTGGTATCTAGGGCCTATAAATTTCGGGACTGTGGAAATATTTTATTAGAGTCTACGAAGAAAATTACTAAAAATTATAAGTATCGAGGAACATTTTATTATAACCCTACTGAGCACGGATGAGAAAGTACGATACAAGAGGGAAGTACAACAAGTACAACGTTTAATGTAGGAGATTCTTTTTCGTCGGATGGAAACACTTTCCGTGGATGCACTCAGATATAAACTACTTTCCAGAGTAGTGACTCCGCTCCGGAGATCTCTCGAAAGCACGCGCGATAAGTCTTCGATCTGTTTAATCCCTGAAGCTGTGTTTCAGTCCTCCAGTTAGTGCACTCTCCGCACGATTGATCTTTGCTTGCTGGAGGGAACATGTCGGCCGCTGTAATGAAATCAAGATGGACGGAGACAGGAATTGTGGGAGCTAGCATGTCACTGTGCTCTCGACACCGGAGAATCGACGATTTATTCTATTTATTCCTCACTTTCAGATGCTGATCAGCCAAGTCGACCAGACAAGTTCACTATCAGCAATTTTTAACGTTTCTTCTTAAGACGACCCGGAATTCTTTCATAATAAATCATAAATTTTAACTTTTCACCATCCATGAAATTTCTACAACTTTCACCGCATTTCTACAAGCAAACTCGACGCTCCGCTCGTTTCCCTATTTATAAAATCCGGATGAAAATGTTCCCTCAAAGCGCTAAAACCGTCCAAGTTAATTAATACTCGTTCAAACCGACGCGACGTAACATCAACAGGTTCGAATGCTTACAAAATATGCGAAACTGGCAAAACGTTGGATCTTTTCGCGGGAGGTCCGTTCGTCGAGTGTTCCGTCAAAAGAACGCACGATTTTTCGTTTGCTTTTGATCTTTTCGTTTTGTAACAAGACATAAAGCCCAGGGTTTTATTAAGTTGGCTTAGCAAGTTCAAGAGGATAAAGGGGAGGGTGGTGCGGATGTAAACGCGGCAAGAAAATGGCGGCTGGCGAATCAAATCCAATTTAGTTAAACGAAAGAAACAAGCAACGGCGTAAAAGGATTTTATAACTTCACGGGCAGACACGGAGCAATTCTGTTTGAGGATACCGGCGGCGCGGCGTAACACGCCGGGGCGACTTAAACTTTTCGTACTCTGTAAATCCGGATGCCGAGCAGATCTTCTCATGCTTCGATAAAACTCTCGAGCCGATAAGCTGTCCTCATTCTTTCCTCTTTCCCTCCGCGTTTGCGCCGGGAGCTCCGTCTTCTTCATCATTCTTCTGTCTCCCTCCACTACGCTCGTTGTCGCAACGAGAAACTTAGAACCATCCCTCTGATTATGTTTTTACCGTGAAGTCGGCTTCTTTCAACCCGGAAATTACTTCCATCCTGTCCTCCATCTCTCTCCCTCTTCTTCAGCGTTCGTTCGTCGCCGAGCTGCCGAACGCACCCCCAAACGCTGCACCCTCCCTCTTTCTACTTCATTTCGTCTGCATCCCCCCTCCAGCACAGATTTCCAGGAAAGTAATACCATTTTATGCCGCTTAAAGGCCCTCTCCGAACGACTATCTAAGCACGGATAATCGAGTTCGCCCACTGGCTGGCAAATAACAAGTCGCGAGAGCTGTACTATATCCGCGATGGAGCTCTTCGCGAATTTTTTCCAAGAAAACTACTGGGTCAATCGATCTAGAACTTGGTGGACTTTTGGGGAAATACTGCAGGAATACCTGTGATTTTTTTCAAGCAGAAACATCGATTTTCACGTGAAAAATGATGTTACACATTCCGAACTTGATTCGTAATTAAAGGAAGTATACGTCTCGAAAATGCATACAATTACGGACTACGGATTAATGGGCGCGGAAACGACAAATTTCGTGTCGACGCCGTTGTCGGTCAAGGTCGGCATAATTAACGCGACAGTAAATATTTGTTCGTTAAATTCTTTCAAGCCGTCGACAAGAGTGTGACACACTAATTGACACATCCGGTTAATTCGTTTCTTTTCGGGGGACGCGGTTCGCTTGAACTTCTTAATTGGCGGAAACCTCCGGGCCCGCTTAAATATCTCTCGACCCTAGGAGTCAGACGAATTAGGACGTGGCCGTTGATAGACACTAGGCCAATGGAATTTAATCTGAAATTGGATTTGCATATTATCCTGGAGAAGTAATCGCTTGATCGATGAATTTCGGGTAATTGAAGTCGTGTTACCGCACCTGTAATCCAACCGCGTGTAGCGGGCCTAATTGAGGATCCAAGGACGTGGATTATCCTTGAGTCGTGAATATATCAACGCGAAACTGGATATATTAGATCTGGTGACATTTTAGGTTCTGCTATGGCTATGCGAATTTCGAGGGGCGAATCATCCTGTATGTATGTTCGTATGTGAAAAATTAGTGAGTAATTCTCCATACTAATAATAATTCTCCATAAGAGAAAATGGTAATTATTTACTTTAGGGGCCTCCTCACCGATTTTGATGACCTTGAAGTATGTTGTCAAGGTCATCATTCTGAACAACTTTTTCCTATAAGTGTCACCACTTCATGGTCATCAAAATCAGTGACGAAGCCCCTGAAGTAAATCAATTACCGAGAAAATTTTCCGGAATGAAGCGTGAAAACAAAAAGCAGAGAGTGGAACCTCGCATGGCACTGATGGGTAAACGGTAAAAAGGATTTAAAGCGTTTCGAGATGTGCGATATCTCGCGGGGAACGTTCGTATGTCACTGGAGATGAAGAGAATGGCGTCTAAACGGGTCGGGCCGAAAGATCTCGGAATATTGTTGACTGATGGGAGCAATTTCAAGAATCATTAAGCCCGTCGCGTCAGCAAATTGCCCGAGATTCGTACACAATAACCGAGGTCGCGATAGGAACGTCGTACGTCAAAAGCTGTTTCGCGGCGTTCCCGGGGCTCTTTGAAAAATACAAGGGCTTCGGGAAAATCCTGCGGGGCCGTGGACGATTCTCGCGCGAGATAACGTCTCTCGTTTGTCCGCGACAAGCTTTTCTCGCGATGTCTTCTCTCTCTCTATCTCTTTCTCTCTCTCCCTCTCTCTCTCTCCTATCTGAGTGTGCGGGAACGCGCTTTCACGAAGCGTCTTTCACGTTCACGACAACGTAGCGGGGGGTAAGAGGGTGCAAGGCGCATCTCTGCGGACGTACCAGCCCGTTATCTCATTGTCTCTTGGTGGCCGTCGACAAAGGGCGACGGATTATTTTCGCATCCTCTTAAGGTTATTTTCTTGTTTCCTTCGGGCGAGGAAAATCTCGTGACTATGCTTATCTGTTGCTCGTGGCAGCGAAATTCCGACTAGGATCGCCTGAATGGTGAAAGTATCGGGAAAGTCTTCTTTGAACATGATCTTATTGTTCTTGTAATTAATTAGTCCAGTTTCCCTCGGTTTGATTGTATTTTAATGATAGCTTGAAGGCACCGAGGATGGGAAAGACGGGTACATTCTGACAAATTTGTACTCGGCTGCAAAAATTTGTTATCAAAAGATTATTATACTTCTTAAAGACAATTAAGAATTGCAGGTGCTGTAGCTGATCATTCTTGTGTCTCCGAAGAGAAAATTCAATGGGATTCGATGGGGATTTAGTTTATATCAACAAACGCTACGAATAAACATCCACGTTCCAGCAGTGCAAAATGAACTGTGCTGATTTCTTTCTGTTGCACTGTGGATACAACGGACTCGGTGGAACAATCAATTCACAATAAAATTGCATAAACACTGCATCCTTACGATAACAAGAGAAGCGAGGAAAAATTAAAGGAAACGAGGGAAACGTGACATCGCAGCCGTTCGAACAATCGCAGAATCACTTCTATAACGCTCTATAGGCACTCACCGGTACCAGAGCTGGTCGAAGAAACTATAACAGACGAACCGTTCTATTAAACGTTGTCAATAATTTCTCGGGATAAAAACGATGGGATCTTCAGTAGAGAAACTCAATAACCACGATATATATTTGTTACGGTAAAACTGCGTTCTGCGGTAAAACAATACCAATTGAAACTTTCATCGAACAAAGCGTTGCTCAAATCGTGCATCTGAAAAGACTGCGTAGTTCATCATGTTTATTGTGGTTTCTAGCTTGAATGTGCAACGACGAAGATCCATGTAAAATTCTGGTTTTTATGCATTTCAACAGTTTCGCCAGATCCGTCGCCGGAAAAAGACGTTTAAATCAAGTGGATTCATTCTTATCGTATTTGCCGTTTTAATTCCGGCCATCCCTTAGACAAACATCAACGTTTCAAATACAATGGAGGTACAAAATAGAATGAATACGAGATGTGGAATGGAGTCGAGAATATTATTGGAGGTTCGAGCAACTTATTCGGCAATTTAGTTAGTTTCGTGGTGGCCGGGGAGATTTCGAGGTAAATCGCGCGGCCGGCGAAAGAAGAAAATGGAGAAAAAGGGGTAGGAAAAAGCGGAGGGATGTTCAGGATGAAATATGCGTCGGGAATCCTGACCGGCTGAGTCTCCCATTTTCACTGGAGCTTTCGATCTCGCCGCGCGCCCCCGCATCGGGCCATCCTTCTTCAGCTTCGCCACTTGGCTTCCTCACGCGCTTTGACGTTTCTTCGGGATTCCCGAGACCCGTGGAAATGATAGTGGCTCGTTCCTGGACCTTGGGAAACGAATCCCTTCGATCACCGACCGGCTTCGGTTCCTTTGATCAGCAAGCTGATGCTCCTTTCCATCGATTCCGAGGCCATTCTTCTCCAATATCCTCCTTTATCTTTTCAAAACCTTTATATTTTCCTCCCGGTGATCTTCAATTATTAATTGTCGGAAGGGCGGACGTTTTCTCCGCGGATATCCATTCCCTGCCTTCTCATCAGCAGTTTTATGCCGGGATCGTTCGAGCGATTCGTTCGTTCGGTCGATCGAGAAAGGATCCCCGGAAAATGGGGGTGCTCTCATTGTGCAGCCATCGGCCTATCATTCTGCCTACCGACGACGCTAATGAATCGATTAATCTTTGCTTCGTACTCGAATTCGTCCATTTTTATCTGTTCGCTGTTTGTTGAATTTACCGCGCGCGATTGTTGTGTAAAAATATTCTCGAGGAACGAGTTGTCATTGAACCTTTAAAGGGCCTTTAAATATAGCTATACGCGAGGTAGGTTTTATATAAATTTATTGTACAAGGGTCCAGTCGTTTTTTTTGCAGGATATTATGCAAGCGGCGAGGCAGCGCAGAGATTAAAAATACGGATGCAAAAATGGCTGGCCATCCGAGGAGAAAGGAGATTTGATACATTTGCCCGTCCAGGATTTTAAAGAAGAAAGTTCCTCGAGTGCTTTCAACCTCTCTTCCCCCTCGTTTCCTCCTGCTATTCTTCATCGAAATCTAGATCCCCGTGTCAGCAGAGGAAAGTCGAACACCGAGTTCTTGATCTCTTTACTACGTACTGCCTTTGTCGGATAGATGAGAAAGAAGCCCTTCTCATAATTCTGTATTCTCGTTCATAAACTGCATTCTTAACGGCAAGAGTTCTCAGAAAAACTACGGGTCTTATCGATTTGTGAACCGTAACGTCATTTATTCGTTCTACTGCGAGATGAGCGTAAAATCGTTCTCGAATGCAACCTTAGCAAAATTGATGGAATAGTATTGTTTGTGTACACGGTGTACGTCGAATACCAGAATTTCAGAGCAGAAAGAGATCAGTGAAGATTAGAAATGACGTTGATTATTTAATCTGTCGAGTGGTTCGCCGGGGATAAAATTCAAGTTTGATTTTGGATTTCTGAGCACGTCGGGATCCATAAAGATGCTGGCCCGCATAAATATCGGCAATCAGATTTACAAAATTCGGAGATTACGTATGAAAATGCCGGGGGTTATTTGCAATCATGAATTATCGATCAGCCGTTCGAATTCTTGGGGAATTGAAATTGAGATGAATCGCATTATTGGCGAATGCATAATGCAGCTACTCAATAAACAAACGGCGCGCATTCCCGTCACTGAAACGACGTATCTAAGATAAGCCGTTTCAATGTTCAATCTCGATGTCCGATCGTCGACGAAACCCGATAATTCCGTCAATCTGTTTAATTATACTGTGTACTAAAATGTGTAACCTGAATAACCACCCTCTCGCCCACCATTATCTCGCGAGCACACAAGAGTCAATTATACTGTAGGACACATAATAATCGGACAGGAGATACTTATGCAAATTGAAATTCACGTGGTAGAATTTCCGAGGACACACGTACACACATCGGAGGAATGATTTCTTTCTCGTTGGAGGAAATCGGTTGTTTGTTGCATTAATCCGAGGAGAGACTAATAGCAACTCATTAGCCTCGGATTAAACAAGATTATTCTTAGCCGATAATTTACTAGTCCAAGTAGAACAGTTTTCCGATAATACAACAGTTCCTGAAGCCAAACACGATATTACATTTCATATTTTATAACTAGTTAACTCGAGGAACAGCGAGATCAAAGTGACATCAGTTTTTCAATAAAATGACAGTTCTAGCAGCCATAACCGGTGTATCACGTATTTCTTTTTTTTAAGTTCTAGCTGGAGCAAATAAACAATTCTAATTTTCCTGATTTCTATTTGTACATATAACACTGCGATGCTGTTTATCGTGATACTATTTCAATATTAGGATGGTACATCGCTTGGTACGTATAATACATACACCAGCGAGCTATTAGAGGTGAAAATGACAATACCACGTGACAATGATACAACCAGAGCTGTCACTCATTGACGTTCTACAATTGGTGCGCCCAAATAATAGCTGACAACGCAACTAGGTCGCATGCATAGATAAAAAAACTATGCTATTCCTGAGAGCAGGGCAGCAACTTGGCGTTCTCCGGCCTTAGGCATTTTTATGTTTGACCTACCACCCTCGCTTCCAACCTCGCCATTATATCTCGCTAAATAATTTTTTTATACACCCTAAATTTTTCATGGATCCCGAACACAGAACGAGGAAGATTATGGCCTCCGTCTCTCGGAAATTCGAGCCTGAAGCGCATTCACGTTAAAATTGAGAAATGATCGAAGTAGTTCAAGAGGAAAACTGTTTTAAATCACAAAAATACATAAATGACACGAAGTCCAAGAAAAATGAAAACATTAACGTACACAGGGGTGTAATGTCGTTCTACACCGTCCTCGCAATTATTCTAAATACGGACAATCATGTTTACCGTGTCTACAGGCTCTCTATCGTCAACCTGTCCCGAGAAACCTCATCGAAATCATTTCTCTCGAGATCCTCGTAGCCCTCGATCACTTCCGGTGCGGCGCGCATCAACACGCGTCTCGCGCCGGACTGTTGCAGAAAGAGTGAAGTGGAAGCTCGGAAACGTCAATAACATACGATCCCTCGAATTTTCGCTTCTCGAAATGGCTCTCGTACTCGAGGGTCGGCGGGCGAAAGAAGGATATTCACGGTCGATCGAGCGAATGTAAACGCGAAGGGCCAGGAATATCGTATTCTCCTCGAGATGGAGCGGGAAAGGGAAACCTCGGAAGAGAAACATCGAAAGAGAAATAAAGAGAGAGAAAGCTAGTATAAGAGAGAAAAAGATGCGGCCAGAGTAAGCAGAAATAAGAGAAAAGGATGGAGATACGTCAGCTTCGAGAGGAGACGAGGTCGAAGCCAGTCGATAAGGTGGTTTGATAAAACGTGGCCTGGCTATAGGTTCGCGAAAAAAAATCTTTCTCGTGTCGGTTTCACGAAATAGGTCGCATCGCATCGGCCTGTGGAAGGAATAAAAAAAAGTCACGGGAGAGAAACTGTGAATTTTTCGCGAATACAGGCCGTCGACGAACCTGGTGAGTCGCGAACGATACGCGCTGTTGGTAATCTTCCTACTTCCGGTAGATACTATTCCTCTCTTATCAAGCGATCTCGGCCCCGAACTACTCGGAAGGAATCATTTTTACAGAATTCCACTATTGCATTCACAGCGTGTCGCGGGTAATTTATTAGGGGAAACGAGGGATCGAGTAGAAAAATTTTTCAATATTTTTAGAGACGTTTTTCTGCTTCGATTTCAGAATTCTCGTGAAGACACTAACATAATAACTAAAGATAATAACAAAATATCTGTGTAATGAAATAATTAATATAAAATTTTATTCCCGTCATTACTGTTATTCATCGCGAATTAAAAGTACGAACTCTAGCAATTATCTTCATAAAGGCTCGATATATATTTTAATTATAAATTTTCTCGTTCATACAAACAATGAATCAAAATGTTAAACAATTTTACCTCGTTGGAAGAACAATGGACCTCGTCGATTACGTTGTATCATTTCCGGAATAAAGGAAGCTTTAATCAATCGTGGCTATCCTACTTTTATAACAAATACGAACGAGCAAAATGTTAAAATATTTTTCATTCGTAACTAGCTTTCACTTTTAATATTGAGAACAAGTATCGGTAGAATTTCTAATGGAAATCTATTCGTATGAAAACTTCTTGATAAATGAAAACGGTACAATGATTTAATTATTGAACCGCAAATGGTTTTGCAAATTCACATTTTTTAAACACGAACGATTAATAATTCAACCAGCGCTTTCAGTAATTGAAGAAGGCTTTTAAATTTGTGTTCATAAAAAACCTTTACTGAATTAAATTTTGTTGAAGCGTATTCGGCATAAATGCACAAAAATCTGCGAGCTACTGAATGGTTATGAATCAAGAGGTCAGTCGGTCGTATTTGCTAAAGCTGAATTTCTGAACAATTAATTGACAAATTTCGCTTTGATTTTCTAGTTTTTTCATTCACAATTTCACTATTCTGTAAAATGTAATTCAGTATTTTACTGTTCTTCTTAATGCAATGCATTATATTGCAATTACTTTTTTAACGAAAAGGATTCCATGCGGCGTAATTTGAATGTGTTAATTGGCTCGCAGAATATGCCCGTAAAATCTGACGTTTCTGAGGGAATTGTAACGGGAGAGAGGCAGCAGTGATTGAACAATCGTAGTCCTGATAGGGATACAGGCTCTCGTTTATTTAGTATTCCGAGCCGAAACACGAGGTTCGAGGTAATTCCATCAGAATTCCGCGTCAGAAAACTATGTACACGGGGGCGAGGCAGTTGTTTCATTAAGAAATGTACCATTCTGATTAGCTTGAGTGCCAGAGATGAGAGCGTGCAAAGTAGGATTTGTTGCCGGGACGATTCCGCATTGTTTGGTCGAGTGCGCCCGGTACTGCAGCTGCACTCGAACCCGTAGACAATGCAACCGCCTAACCAATACCTCGTTTGATACTTATCGTTATCGATACCAAATATCCGTAGCACTAAGCGGGATACTTCGGTACCATGGCGTATCTTTTACACCCCTCTGAAACGCTCACCCCTTGAATCACAAAATCAAGGTAACTCTAACCATTTTCTCCATGAACCCTCTACTCACAGCGTCTCACAGTAAGAACTACAAAAATACTGACTCGGACAAACCAAACAACCCTTCTCACACCTCTGAAACGTCAAACTACCCTACGTAAAACTTTCCCCTACAAGATAATCCTCCCGCAAAAACAAAAACCACAGAATTGCAAGAAAATTAACTGGAACAATTCCGTACTAAACGACTGTGTATTAAACTCGACACTATCCCTAATCGTACGGGGTGGAAATGATCGAGAAGGGAAGAAAATGATCGAGTCGGACCGTTTTCTTGGGGGTTGGAAAAAAAGGCTCAAGGTCACAGGAGAAGCGCGATAGAATCGGTGTGGTGGACAAAGCATACCTACGCCTCATACCATGGATTACCCCCGCCTCACCGAAAACTACCCTTCGTACCTCTGCCACACCCTCCCCTGCCGCCATATTGATCGGCCATCCCCACCACCGTTGGAAACCAACCCCCAACGACGCCCCGCGACGCCCAGCGTCGCCGTACAGCCGGCACGGCGACGTTGCCGCGTCTTTTCGTGGCCGCTTTTTCCCCGACGCCTTTGAGGGACCATCTCCTTCACTGGAACTTTTTCAACCACCCCTACTATTCACCGAAACTAACCCCCCCTCCACCTCCCAATCCCGACGGTGCGGTGGTGGATAAATCGCACGCGTTACTTCGGAATTTATTATTCGTCCAACCCCCTTGTGGTCCGCGACGCTTTGTTCCGTCGAGTTTATGATGAAATTCGCGGAAGCATTTTTTCCCCACGACACGGCTAATGCACGGATTTTTTGGGGAGGTTGGATTCTTTTTAGTCTGTTCCCCAGAGTTATTTTATCGTGATTCATTTTTTTCGTTAGATGCGATTAAAAGTGAATTTTGTATGGGACAATCTGTCTTCACTTTGAAAATTATCATTATTATTATTTATTTAATGCTTCAAACCAAATATGGTCTATATAGCATATGCAGTACATGAACATGTTATTGTAACTTTCAGAGTTTTGAGGAATTGTCATGATCCGATTGTGGATTTTGTGGATATTGAGGATTTAAGGCATAAAGCTTTCGAAGATGTAGAAAATGGTTGATATCGGGAAATCAATTTTTCTGGAACAATTTATAGACGTATTATAACCGAAAATGGTTAGAAATTCGTTCTTATCAATGGAAAAGAATCATCGAAAATAATCGACGTTATACAATTGATTGTATATTTTGTATAAAGAAATAACAAATGTGAATTGAAATAAAGTTGTGTGTATATTCCTATGTTAGCGATCGTCGTGGATGAAGTGTAGTTAAACAGGTTCCTCTCAAGTTCCGTGTATTCTGGAAGAATCCGGTTAGCACGAATTTCAGTAATGGTTGAGCACCTCGTTCCAGAATGCCAAGGTCAAAGTTCAAACGGCATGATTTACGCGACCTTAACGCGGTTAAACTTTGCTTTACAATTAATCACCTTGAATCTGTTCCCTGCTGTTCGCACTTGAAATGCAAAGCACGTACACCATTTTTCTTCCCCCCAATTTGCACCCCTATTAAGCCGACTTGTATTATTTTTCTCGTTCGTCCCGGTTGATAATTATGTCACACGATAATTTTCGTATTCTTTTGCTCGCGGAGTTTGCAGCAACTACTACAACTTCCGAAAATAAATCACGTTCGCATGAAGCAGTAAAATTTTACAATTTCAACTCCCTTAATTCAGAAAAAATTTAGTTACTGGACTATCGCATGCAATTTCTAAATATTTGTTCGTTTTTCCAGTGATAGAAAATGTTGTGAATGCAATAATTAGTAAATACGAGCTGTAGGAACGTTAAATTTACCCGTTATGGAATGGATTCCATATGTAACAGTGTTTCATTTTACAGGCCTTAGATTCTATTTTTCTATTGAATCGTTCCGCGTCGGTGAACGTAATATTTTACGGGACACCTAACGCAAATGAAGTTTCGCAGAACCCAAAGGGGTCTCGTGCTTAGACGCAACGAAACAATCTTTTTCGTCCTTTGTAATCTTCTGTCCTATTAGTCGCGGCACGTTCCAGTTTTTCCCTCCCTTTCGTTCCATCCCTTTATACGTTTCAAAAGAGAATTTTTACTTTGTCGAGCCCATTCTACAACGTACATCCTGCCATAATCGCTTTATCAACTTTTACGCTCATTAAAGCTTACAAGAGTCTTTCCATAGTTTTACTGTCAGATATTAAACTTTTCACTTCGCGAGGGCCTAATATGTATTAAACTTTTCGAGCTCTTTAATTAATCGCCTTTCTTCTTCTTTAATCATGCTCGGAGCGGCTGGCCCTTTTAAACAGTTCCCTGCGCTTCTATACTGCCCCATTCCGGAATTTATCGTTCGTTTTATAGTTCATTTAATCCCGACTGCGGAATTGTCGCCGTCCATTAACACTGTAGTATTTAAAAAAATTAGAAACATTAGAACTTATCGCCGACATTTCCCTGTTAATCTCCTCGCTAAACGTGAAAATGGTATTTAATACTACCAATAGATTTCCATTCGACCGAAAAAAGTTCAGTAGTTTTACCAAAAATTTTACATTTAATTGGAACAATGTGTAGTCATCTTTTTCAGTTTCCGAATCGGGTGAATCTGATAATTGATAACAATATGTGGCAATTTCTTTTCCATTCCTTCAAATCGGCAATTAAGAGCCAACATCATTCCAAGAGACACAACGGACACTTCCTCGCCAATTGCTTGCTTCAAGGTGCTTAAAAATTGCATCATATGCAACTTAATAATTCGAACGGTCCTCATTAAACGAAACAACGTTTCATCATATCACAATTTCCAGTACCAACTGTACCGTCGGAGTAACACATTGTAATTTCAGCAGTAAATGATCGCTTTCATCTTCCGTCGCATGAATACACTTCCCATCGCAAAAACTGTATCAAAAGAACGCGAACGGCGCGGCGAGAGGCGGCTACGAAACAAAAGGATTTTTCGGAATAAAATGTAATACTCTTTCGTGTGCAATAAAAAAATTTTTTTTAACTCGTTCCACACACGTTGCACGCTGGAATAACCGGTTCGTCCTTTAAATTTCTATATGTATATTCGCGTTCGTTAAAAACGTCGATACAGTGTTACCCATCGTGATTGAAACGGAGATCTTATAATACGTGCTTTTATCGCGTGATTTGTTGCGCGACGTGTGCCTTAATGAATTCGTAGTTTGACAGTGACATGCGAATCCAGGACATCTGAAGCTATTCAATTTCATCTGATACGAGCTTTTTTCATATTGCAAATAGTTTCGATACCCTGGCGTGCTCCAGTTTCACGGCTCGATTGCTGCGTGACGCGGCGAAGAATTTCATATTCGCTTAACTGCTACGTGTTTCTAACTTCTTTGACAAACACTTGGTTTACGCGAGGCAAACAGGTTTTGTTGGCGGTAACGTTGCTGGGCTGTCTGTTAATTGAAAAATGCTGCTGAACGTCAGGATTTATTACAGTAAATACTGCACTCGGGAAGGTCACTACATTAATGCTATCTAATTTCATTCCTCTAAAAATCTGCAGAATCAAAAGCATTCATCCAGTGCCTCACCATAGAGAAGACACAAAATAAATGAATTTAATCTCTTTTCTGTTAGCTGAACATTTACTGTAATTACAGGTGAATCAACATTTATTTTATTAGAAAAGCAATTAAATTCAACTGATTACATGCGAGTGTGTGAACAGTTTCCTAGTGTTTTGTGTATGATTCTGTTAGAGTGGACAGCTACTAAGAAATTTTAGGGAGACGGATCTTTTGAAGGGAAATATAAAATGCTTTTGGGAGTAGAAAAAAAATCGTACGAATGCGTGAGTGCTTATAATAGTGTAAGAAGCACTCCTGAGGCAGTGTCCCAAGAAAAATGTAACTTAAAGGGCGGCCAGGATACTGAAGTACCACGAGGACTTCAGACAGGGCGCACAGAAAGCAGCGAGGAGCTTTTACGACTTCCGAGCTCACAATGAAACCAACGAACGAAACATTGCATCCGGGTGGATCGTAGCCAATGGGCTTCGCTGTTCATGATTTTATGAAAAATACAGACTGCTGGGAGGGACAGTGGTGGGAGGTCGCCTGCTTTAAAACACTACCATTACGAACGTCGAGCACAGGAATACTTCGCGTATGGCACTCGGCTTTGTAAGAGATTCTCGCGAGCGTCCATTTTTCTACTCTGGCAACGGGAGGAGCGATTCAAAATTGAAATTCCGTGTCGCTCGAAGCGCGCATTAATGTTGCCGCGATATTACAACTTCAGGTTCAGTGATAATTACTATGGAATGAGAGCATAGTGCTCGATACGTGTCGATAGCGGAGCGAGATCGTTTCGATCATCTCCGAATTCACGCTTCTTGCGGTTGGACAGTGAAACAGTCGTTTGTTGAAATTAGATTTTTCTTGCGCAGACGATAGGGTGTGCTGAGATTCTGATGAAACTCGCGTGTTATATGGAGCTCGGGAGAGTACGGTACATGGGTTTTTCGAGTTTGAGGTGGAGCTAATTTTTGAAGTTGCAGATTCGTGGAAACTGTTAATTCTAAAAAGAAATAATTATGAAATAATTGACAAATAAAGATATGAGCAACCTTCACGAGTAAATATTTTATGTTTTGAAGCGAGAGACGAAAAATCGGAAGAAAATGTTCGCTCCTGCGAGATTCGCCGAACGAAAAATTCGGTAGAACAGGGCGCTTTAATTAAACAGGGGAGCGTAATGCTTCAAAATAAATGGCTAATGATGTGGGCGGAGCAAAGTGGGTCACTGGTAAATGGAGATATAAATCATGTCGTGCATACGGATTAAACAGAAACAGCTGGAAAAATGCACCTCGAAACTTCGGCCGCGTGCAATTAATCACTTTTGTATACGACAACGAACCCGTGTCAAGTCAGAAAGAAGCTGCCGTTATTATAATCTGAATGATACTATTCAGCTTACAACTTTGCGCTGTAGCAAACCACGCAAGAGAGTAGGAGAGCCTTTTTTGTCCTCCGTTCACAAATCCATTAATGACGCCTACAAAACGTTTGTTACGTCTACATATTTTCAAACATTGGCGAAATAATTTCATAGGTGAATAGGTCGAATCAATATTAATTGTGGTCTCCGTGTACAGAAACGCAACGAATTGTTCAGGACAGGGGAGAAGCACTCGCGGTGTTACGAATATGACTTTTTCGGGTGAAAAGCACGAATATCGGGTTTTGGGTGGGGGCCCCTCGCAGTTTTGGATGAACGTGCACGTGACTGGCCCCCGCAACTCTACGAGCAGTCATTGTTGAAGCCGGTTTAGTACATTCGTCAGAGGAATTACTTGGGAATGAACGCGGGGAACGGGCGAGCCGGTGCAGCGATTTTTCAAAGGACACATCCGGTGCTTCCTTATAGCTATTCTGGTGTGTCTGCTTGTCGCGTGACCGCCACTCAAAAGGTCGACTCACGAGTTTCGCAGAAAAAGCTCTGTGGCCCGGAAATTTCAGTAAGACGTAACGCAACGCCTAGTTAAAAAGGAAACCTTTCCTTTCCCTTCCCACCGGCGCGCTTGCTTTTGGGGTCACCGAATAATTTCGGTACTCCGTGTCGTCCTGCATACCATAAACTTCGGCAAATAATTCAACGTTGCCAGCCTCGTTCTCTTACCGATGAAAAATCATCGCTCTTTTTCACCGGCGAACAATAATTAAATTTCTGTACACAGTGTTTCCTCTCCAGAGGCGATTTCATTCGGAAACGCGCCGCGCCCGTCCGGCTGACTTAATTAAACGAAACTTCTTCGACCTGTTCTTTGGGTTGTGGGTTAAGTTGCATTTCCTTATAATACTTATATGTATATTTGTGCAATGGACCTCTGTAAAAACAAACGTCCAGCTCATTTCAAGAAATGAAAAGTCACAGCTGCTTTTCGCCATCTTACCACAGCGCAGGATATTTCGAAAATTATTTGAGCGACACCAGACGCTGGAAATAGTTAAAAGGTAAAGTGAAGTGGGTTTGCAGGAAGGCGTCGGAAATCGGTATCCGCGTTAAGGCAAGCCCGTCCCGACAATAAAACGACATCACACGGTCGATCGCGGCTTGGTGAGCAGCCATTTTCTTGATGCGAAAGCTTGTTCCCTTTTTATCGTGGACCGTGTCACGCAGTTTTCCTGTCACGAACCTTGCCGAACAAAAAGGAAAGAAAAAAAGGAAGAAAAGGGAACGAACGAACGAACGAACCAGAGGATTAAAAACGAGTTGAGGCGAGATCGAGCGAATCGAACGGAGTCGAGAATATTTCGTTTCTTTTCTCGTTCGGTTCGGTTCTCCTGAAACCCAGAGCGCGATCGAAGACAGAGATCGGCTGATTAAATTGTTCGGTTCCTTTCTTAGCTGCTGGAAAGGGGTCTCCTTTGTTTTCGAGCCGTGGCACCCTATCGACTTAAACTCCTTTCCCTATTCCTTTTTATCTGGCCGCCGCGCCGTCTACCTTTTCTTCCCTCTTTTGTCCCTGTTCACGGACGCCCCCGTACTCTTCTCCTTATCCTCCTCCGCCCTTTCTCTACCATCTATCCTTCTCTGTCTTTATTGCCACCGAACGCGGTTTAGGTTTTCAACTTCAGACATCGTCGTTTGTTTCACGCTCAAAAGGACCGCGCGACGCCAAATCGGCCCACTTGAATTAATTCGAAATTATTTGACTGCTCATCCCCGTGCGAAATGCAGTTTTCTTGACGGAATACACAGGGTGGGCAAAACAGACCAACACAAATTGGTACTTGATATAAAGGATTAATGATTACTTAATATCTAAAAATGTATTCAAATAATCGTGTAGAAGTTTCATTTATGAAGAAATTTGTTTCAATGTATTGACCGATCATTATCGAGTATTTCCACTCGTAGCTTAATAAAACCAGCGATATTATTTATTCCTACTGTTTTTTCAAGAACTTCGATCGGTATTTACAATCCAGAAATCTAATTAACGATAGCAGAATGATAATTATATCGTAGCGAGTATCAAGGAATAATTCCCCGAAGCCACGTTTCTATCGTGACTCAAGTTTTCAAGTAGAAATGTCTGTTATTGATCAGACGGCCTCCGGGAGAGAGTCCTTGATTATTCATTCACATTTAAAGCAACAATACTGAATATTTTACAGCATAGACTTGTTTTAGGTCGTGCATTATTAGCAATTCAATATTGGGTACCAATTACCTCCTGCGACTATCGTGTGCTGCAATAAATAAGTGTTCGCTTCTCCGTAGAGTGTTCTCCTCTTATTGGTGTTCTTTAATGTAATTTAAAATAGCTGCTGGTGAATTAGGTTCACGTGCGACAGGAGAGACTTATGTAACACTTTCGTGCATGCCTTACTTCACGAACTGAAATATTTTCTAAATTTGGAAAATCATTGTTAGCTCGACATTAACATTTTTCTTATCAATAGCGGATTATACAGGTATTTTTAAGACTCCAGTGCACGTGTCTGGCTACGTACAATTTACATCAATCTTTCACTTACTGTAATTAGGTCTGCGAAAATAGCGGAAGGGTAGCTCGGTTCGTCACGTAAACAGCGGCGTTAATTGTTTATCAGGAATCGGCCGGTCGGACGTAATTGTTTCGGCGAAGGCATTTGAAAAACGTTTCCACCCCGACACAGTTGATCACTATCTTTCTCGGACGTAGTCCTTTTATTTGCACGGCCATGGGATACCGCGATCGATGCAGCAAGTGTTTCAGATACCTAAAGGTCACCGGTGAAGGTGCGGATACATCGCGTCTTGGGTAATTGACGACGTTCACCCCGTGGTATTTCCGCAAATAAATTCGAAATTTCACCGCGTAATGTCGCCAGATATGAATCACGAACTCTGTATCCTGTTACGACCGAAAACTTGATTACACGCTGTCATGCAAAATTGATAAAGATTGCTAGAGATTCGCCGAATGCGAATTATTGATAGACAGGGTGTCGCACGTATCAGTTTTCACGATTTTTTAAGTACTTGCGATAGTCTGACAAAAAATATTTTCAATAAAAGTTGACAAGAAAAACATTTTTTTTATAGTATTATCAAGATCACCTTCTTTTTCCAATCGAAAACTGATCGACTTATCTTGAAAATATTTTTGTCAGATTATCGCAAGTACTTAGAAAATCGTGAAAACTGTTCGTATCAATTATGCGTCGACGAATCGAATTTTTCACAAACCAAGTGACACATGCTGAAATTAGGCAACTCGCAGTTCAATGATTTATTACCGATCCACAGGCAATTCGCGTAATTATGCGCGGATCAGTAGAAAGACCTTTTCCCCTTTGATGCATCTTCTTTCATTAACGAGCTTCTTTCACTCAGAGACGAAGGATTATTTCCTCGAGACGAAGGATATCAAGGATTCCATTCACCGTGATGAGACTTTTAAGATGAAAAATTACGGAGAAATGCCGATTGAATTATCAAACTCTGCCGACGGATTTTCCTTCTTTCGGTGTTCGTTTTCCTTGGTCGTTGAAACTTTTAGTTTTCGAGGAATAAATAAGCGGCGGAGTGAAAAAAGTAAAGAAGTATTGCCAATATCCTGAGACGGATTTTCCGGTAGAAGCGTGTTTGCAAATCAATTATCCCACAAATAAAAGCATTTACATAGTAATCGGTAAATATGTTTAAATGCTTCAGACAAAGTTCAATATTTTATCGACTTCTGAAATTAATTTAACAAAAGAGAAGTTCTGTAAAGAAACGAATCTTCTCACGAACGAAAGCTTTTACGGGAAGGTCTGTTTAAATTCTAAATGATGCGAAATAAAATATGCGAAAAAAATTCGAGCGAAACACGGTGTATTTAAGAAACCAAAAAACAAACGGTCCAATAGGAAAAACAATAGCTGTGAACCAGTGAGAAAGCGTCTCGCAGTGCAATCTCACGGCAATCAACGCCCCTGATAGTCGGCGTCGTTTACGGGTTCGATAAAACAGACAGGCGAGCCAGACAATACGGAAAAGAGGGAAGCCGGTACACACACGTGAACATGAAACGTATCGAATGGAACCGATGAAAGTGGTTGTTACTTCCCACACACGCACACACATATACACACACACACCAATTGGAAATTCGAATTTCGCGGCGTCGTAAATATCCCGCAAACGCTCGACAACGCTACGCGGTTGCAGACCTGTATGAAAATAATCATATAAACCCAGCTCGAAAATTGGAACGAGCATTCGCACCAGAATTTCACACTCCAAGTGATTCGCGAACTATCAAACCTCCCATTACGACCCATAAAAATCGAGGAATTAATGAAATTAAGGTCTTCGGTTTGATTTTATGCGCCGGAACCGTTCGCGGAGAAAATTAGATTTTATCGGAGGCTTCTTTAAAAATATATATTAGCTGTAAATCCTCGAGGAGACTCAACTGTAAAATCGCAGATTGAAGAAAGTCCTGAGGACTCGTGGATTTGCAGACTATTTTCTAATTCTGGAAGATACGTTAAAAACATATCAAATTAAGAAAACATTTTCTATATTATCCAATTAAGAAATCAATTAATCCTTTGCGCAGAAAATTTTGTATGGTCGATGGAGAGTGTGTTACAGAGAATTATAGTACTTTGTATCGGAATGGCAAGGTTTGGCCGGAGATCCTTCAAACAAAAGAGCTTCCGAATCGCCCGCATCATGATCCTGCTCTTCAAATATACTAATCACGATGTTCGGTTGATTGGGATCGAAGCGGTGCTTGCACAAAAGCAGTTCGCATGACCTTTACCTTTGCCGCATATCCCCGTGAACCGATTCCTCCCGCCACCCGCCTCTGTTTCTCGTGGGATTGGCAGGCCGTGGGTCCGTTTGTACGATGTAAATGTAGGTTAGAACCTTAAAATCGACCCATATTCCACGAGCGGGGCAACCTTCGAACCGACCGGGTTTCCTTTGTTGTGGAGAAAAGCGACGATAAAGCGGCCCAGGACTGAATACAACCGAGGAAGGTCAGACGATAATCAACAAGGACGGAAATACAACCGAGAAAACATACGCAAGCGACACCACAGCGCAGCGACTCGAAATTTTTCTGCTTGAATTTCCACCTTTCGCACTCGCTGATCTTTTTCGAATCGGAGCGCTGCTACTCAAACCGAATTCCTTATGCTGTTTTATTCCCTGGTGTATAATTCTGCCTTTCTTCTTAAAAATAGTCTATTTCCTTCGGGCACTTTGCCGTTTTATTTATTTTTTACGACGCTTATATTAGCTTGCCGAGTTGTCGTTGTCGATGTTGTTGTTGTATACGTCAAATCATGAAATCGAATTTTAAACCACTTCTCAATGTGCTAGAGACTTGAAACTTTAAACGTATCTCAAAACTGAATGACAATGCGATATAAACAAAATTTAAAGAAAAAACTGTGCGTTTAGGAGATTAAAAATATTTAAATATTCTCCTTTGCTCGGAGTCAGCGATCCCCACTCCGCGCGACAGCGCTCCCTACTCCACTACGCGTTCCCACTCGAACTCATCCCCACTACACTGACCCACTTCGCACCGAAGCAGCTCGGTGTGGTATTCCATTCATTCAGTTCTATTTCGTACAATTTCGGACTCTAGGAAGGGGTTCCATGGAAATCACCGACACAGATTTCGCCGACAACATTTCACCGACTCCAGATTTGACCGACAACGCGCTGGTCTCAATATTCCGTCAAAATCCGGAAATGGGAGGTTCCAGATATCATTTGAAGCGACATTTTCCTTTGCAAGTCTCGATTTGACCACTGTTTCATATTTCGACTACTTTGTTATACATGCCTACATAAAGTCTGAAGTATAAATTTGTATATTCTGAGTTTTTACGCTCGTTAAACATGTGCGTCTCTTATAGGATTATGAATTGTGTTACACGCGCATTTAAACAAAAAGATAGTCACAGAAACTCCAGCTTACGATGGGTTAATGTGAATTTATTATTACGAACATTTTGCCTGCAGTGAGCCAACGTAACCATGAGTGACGTCGTCGGACTGGAGCACCCAGCATTGACCCATCGGTGGGTCATGCCGCATAATGGGACAACGGCCCAGAAAAAGGCAACGCGAAAGAAAATTTAAATTACCACTCTTTCATTTTTGCAACTACCTCCGTTATTATTCTTCAGCGCTGACGAACGATGATTCACAAAGAAAAACATTTTACAACCCCTTGAAACTCGAATTCAGGATAAATCCAATTAAGAAAATATTATTTCATTTATGTCATAGAATCGTACGTATAAGAGAAAAGTAGCTGGTCAGCTCTCGAATCTCCGATTTTTAAATTAAATTCCGGAAAAATGAAATTACGAAAATATTATTTCACCTCTTTCATAAAACTCCACGCTTAGAAGAAAAATCACCACTGTTGGTGTTCAAATTCGTTAAAACATCCAATAATGTAATCAACAAAATATTTTGCGAGTTCTTTATCCTCTGTTTTTTAAATCGGATAAAAGAATATTAATTTAAATCTGCCATAACGTTACATGTCGGAAACATGCATAAAAAATCACCCGAACGAAAAATTCGCTACATCACACAAACGCCGTAGACTTTTTCGCAAATTTGCAATATTTTCCGAGATAATGGTCCATTTGCATGAAAGCACAGATACATTGCACGTTCGCTGCACGTCCCACAGGGCAAAATTAATAAAATTAGAGAAATTACGAGCACGTCGATTAATCACAATTATTATTATTAAAATTTATCGAACAACGTCCTAAAGCACCGGTGCACCCATAACAATCGCAAACGCAATGGTCGCAAATCATTTTTATTCATTCTTTCGCAGCATAGAAAACCGAAGACGTCTGCTAAACATTTCAAAGGCGGTGTCTTGTTTAACTACTCATGCAATCGAGGATCTCATCCGGCGAAATATCTGTCCGAGTAAGAATAGAATAGCATTGCCTAGCAATGCACATTGAAATATGCACAATGTAAATTTTCATATTGTATAATAAACGATTCAATATTTCACCGTTTCAGACGCGATTTGCATTTCAAGCGGCCCGCTTTCAAACATTCCGATATTCCACTCTGTGTTCTCTGCGAAGTAAATCCGAGAGGTTTTCATTATCGTCCAATTAAAATGCGATACAAATGAATCTTATCAGCTTTGTGCATCGGCCGATTTCCATCGAATCCGAGGGAAAACGAGGGATCGGTGAACGATGTGGCCTCAGGATCTCTTTGGAAATTGTTTTCCGCACAACTCTCGCGATGAATTTTCGCAGTTTTGCATTTTCACATTTTCGCGGGCGCGCGCCGAACTCGATTCCGCGAAAAAATACGAGCCCATTTGAAAACTCCAACGGAAGCGTCATTTTGTCGCGTGCGAAAGGAACCGGCCGATAACGTGGCACGATCCTTCCACAATACGGCATCAACGAATCTGCCACAAAATGGCCGCCCCCTTTTCACCGCGGAATGTAATTCTGATTGCGTTCCGATGGAGGATCGAACAACTTGATGCGTCAAATTTTTCAATAAAAATCGCGGACGTCCCTCTGAATGCACCTCAATGCCTCGTTAAGCTTTCGAACATTTTTTCCCCGGCCGCTGTCCGGCTCAAAATAGCGGCTGGCTTTAAAAAATCGCAACGTTCTGTCTAACCTCTGCTATTGTTCCATCCGACATTTTTACCAAACCTGTTTCGAAATATCGAGTGACTTGGGTAGTGAATGTTGCTCGTTTCATCGTTCAATTTGTTTGCTTTCTCAATGGACCGTATTTGCTTTAATTATATCACTGGTTTTTTGAAATGGCGAAAGAAAATCTTGATCGTCTATTTAACTCTGGATAACTAATCTTTCGAATTTTGACGATGCGTCGTTTCTACGAAATATTACACGTGAAAACGATAAACTAGAAAAAGAAGAGTTAAACGATGTGTGCAGATTAAAGTGACCGAAAAACAGAATCGCGCATTCGCGATAGAATTGCTTTGACGTTAATAAAAATGAGGGACTCTATTGTATTTCAGCGCAACGTGAATAATGCATGATTTCACCCAGGAATATTATCGAAGCGGTATACAGTAGATTTTTTGGAATAAATGGTTAAGAGAATTTTGATACCGACTGTCCCTCGCATGGTTTCTCGGTAGCCGGTAGGCTATAAATCAAGCAGCTAAGTAATACAGAACATTAAACCATAGAATTGTTCTGGAGATGACATCGGGGGTTGGGTAAGATCGTTAGATGTAACCGCAGCAGCACGGGGGACAACCGATCCTGTAGGATTCCCAGGATAACCGCCGGCTTTCCAACTATGCCGATTAGTTTCTCGTGGACAGAGTCTCGGGTATCGATCGTTCAGCGGTGATGACCATTCGTGGCTACAGTTTCTTAGTGAACTGGCCAACTGTGTAAATAGAATGTTTTCAGTGACTATGCTAGACAGTGCTGTGCGACACAAAATTAACTCCATGCGAAATTCCTGCGTTCACTTAATTAAATTTAACAGCTGCGTCACGGCTGCTTCCAAAATTGTACGAATTTCGTTTAGTACATTATTCGATCCAAAACTATCTGGATGATTCCCCCATTCCGATTGCAAATTAGTAATTAGATTGCGGCCCGATTATACATTTCTCATAACAATGAGTGGATCAAATGGAAAATAGAACAGACATTTAAAAATTCAATTGTGTTAGTATCATCTGTTCGAAACGATTCAAATAAGAAATACAGTGAGAAAAATACAGATAGAAAAAGTTATTCTATTTTCAATGGTGTACGAATATTTCGTACATCGAAAATGTATGATGTTTTCGACGCACAGGTTCGATCAATTGTTAAACACAAGCAATTTTGCAATTCAAAAATTTGTCGACGTTTCGATCCAGATCCGGACCATTTTCAAGAGAAAAGTACAATAAATACTTCGTACATCCACTGTAACTGCCACGGAGAAGATCCATGACCAGAGAACGTTGGCTCAGGACACTGTCATTTTGCGGGATGCTGTGGGCGATATGGTCCGCGAGCAAGAGCGCGTAAAATGTTAATCTGACCGTGGGTAAAAGTTTAAGTATTTATTCGGACGCGTTTGTCGGAACGCCTAAACTGGCATGGGCACCGTAATCCCATCCATGAGCTTATAATTCCGTGTCGACGGTGGTGCACCTAGCCCGGTGTTGCTTTCACCGAAGCTATCCTTTAACGACACCCTCCCTGGCTTTTCCAGATTACCCTCCGTGCATGGATAGCTTCAAAGTGTACCGCGTCCCTCCGATGCAGCGCCGCGGCGGGCGGCTTTGATACCCGGCGAGTGTGAACGCGACGATTAACCCCGCATCGCCCTCTTATCAACCAAACCCGTATCTATGCTTCTTCCACCTCGTCTCGTCAACCAGCAATCCCATTTGGTAGCCGATCATTCATACTTTTCCTATTTTTCCACTCCCCACCGCGATTTTTCCATGTCCTCTTAAAACGCATTCTGAAAAAGTGGATTAGACCACGTTCGTTATCTACATTTTTTATAAGCACAATTGTTGAGTTATATAAATTCTCTCGATTCTCCATTTTTCTCGAAACCTTTTATCGGCACATCAATGAACCTTCTGAAATAAATAATTTTGTTCCGAAACTGGAAGGTATTATCTAAAATATAGCGTGGAATTTTTAAGAAATTCGATCATTTGTAGAAACGGCAGGTCGATTTTTCTACGTTCTCGTTTTCTTTCCCTCGTTCCCAGCTCTCGGCCAATGAATTTCTCATTCAACGGATACGGCCATTGTTCATCGATTCCGTCTGATAAATAAACTGCGGAACTTTATGCAGATTTCGCTGGGCGCCGGGCATTTTTCAAAATCGGGAGTACGAACGTGGAATATAAACGCTGTGTCGCGCACCGTAGAGTTTGTCGCGCGAATGATAAAGTGAGATAACCGACTGCGCGAAATTGCTCGGAATCGATTCGCCGTGAGTGTTGGCGAATTCAGCTTTTTTTAGTCTGGGTTGCTCCAATAATGAAATGTTGGAAATCGAATGGATTGGAGTTGGAAATAGAAATAGGTAAGATGAATCTCGTCTATCTTGTTTTTGCGTATATTTGTGCGTTTGAATTATCGAGAAATATGTTAATGAACAGGTAAAGCACGAATCGACGAACGAACGCGACTCGAGCAGAATATTACAGGTCAAAGATCCTCGGCGTGGGAAGGCAACAATTTCTTGGCAGACTTGTCGTCTAGCCGTGTAATCATTTTTGGCAGTGTGGCGCGTTCAATGTAAAAAGCAGCTGGAGTTCCGCCAAAGTTACACTGGCAACTGCATCACCTCACCTGTTACTGGTTTTGTCTTCGATACAGATGTCTGTCTTGTTTTTGCACCGACGAAGCGCCCCTCGAAGAGCCGAAAGAAATATTAACTGTAAACCTATCGATAAGGTCTTACAATTACAATCGGAGAGTACATTTTTCACGAAAGTACGAACTCGTAGAATTTCTTCAGCAAATTGGCCAAAATAGTTACGCGAGTGTTAATGAATATTCGAATGGAACGCACGATTGTACGACGCACTGCGTCCCAGCCAGCGGGAACGTAAATATGAATGAGCACGTCAGTCTAGATTGTAAAAGGTTCTCTCGCCTCTTTATGGAGATGCAGTGGATGAAGTTTTAATTAAAGGAATTTATCGGTCGCGGTGGGACGTTTAACGGCATCAGAGAACTCCCCTCTCGTTTGCTTTCCTTGCTTTGTTCCTCCTTTTTAACTCCCGGCCGCACTTCAGCACCGGTGTTTCTTTCTCTTTCAGCGTGCACAATCGGGCAAACACGCCGTTCAAGAGCACAAACACACAGACACACAATCGGGCAGAGAGCGCTCTTTTGCCCGGCGACAGTTTGACCGTGAATGATATGTGTTTGCTGTAACGCGCTGTTACGCTCTGCGATTCGGCCCCCTTCATCTCTTATTTGCCCTAAACGAACGATCACTGGAAAAGAACACTTCAAACGATACCTAATCTTACGCAAAAACCGATTAGAAAAGCCGGTCTTTTTAACAAAAGTAAAACGAAATTAACTGTTTCATTTCACGTGCAATTTTTATAAAGCGATTTAAAATATAGGTCACGTATTAATCATACATCAATTAAAGGAAAAACGCTGATGTTCAGTTTTTATATAAATATCTAATTTCACCATTAAATAAAGTTTATTTTACTGTCGAAAACAACTAAATATTAATCAAAACAGTATAGAAATATTATTTTTAAAATATTTCGGTTTATTCAGTACGAATATACCGAACTATAAAAGGGTAACAAAATAAAATCTAGTCTGTGCAGAAGCAAATAACCAAAAACAGAATCAAAATACTGAACACCCGAACAGTTTTTTCAGTTTATGTAATATATATATGTGTATAAAAATTTAACACAATATGCGAAACGAAATGAACAATAATAAAGTGGCTACAATCCATACAATATTCCCAACACCCGGTGCTGGTATTTATATGCACATTTTTTTGCAACAGGAGAATTTCGAGTAGGGAAAAATATTAATCGCAGTCAGGGTAAAATGGCCGCGTCTTGAAACGCGCGCTTTGATCTCTGCTTTCATCTTCTCGATGATTTCGGTTTTCGATAAAGTGTTACTCCGCGACGACCGCGAATATACTATCATCTGCATTGCGAAGAGCGACATCCTAAAACCGAATATTCAATAACGAAAGGAAACATAGTTTTTCACTTACTGCGAAAGCTTTCTGGGACTCTCGATTGCCGGCGATATCGAGTGTTCGATTGTGCTATTAGCTTTTAACGTAGACTCCGGAGTTGATTTTGACGTTGAATCACAAACCGCCGCGCCGCGTTGCTCCAATGCTTTTAGAGCGAAACTGTTACTACCCCCGAACATACTGATGCACGAAATATGATTATGATACTAATAGAGAAGTTTCTGACGGTCAAGATTAATCACGGGTCCCACAGTGAATATGCCAAGACCCCTGTAGAGTGTCCTGTGACCTCGAGTCGTTGGCTAACAATAAATGTGGTTGATGGAATTGTCTTTGATTATACTGCATGCCTGCACCTCGAAATAGTGCGTTTCGGTCAGAATATTTGGAGAACATTTTCTTCAGAATTTATTTCAGCATATGCTTTTTAATTTTCTCTGAAACATTTTTCTGAAAGCAATTTTATTTATTTGTTTATAGGAATATGTGTTCCGTGACTAAGACATAATGAATGTTTCATTCGCGACTCCGATATAATTATAATTTTTAATTTGTTTGGGAAAAATAATTTCAACAATTAACAGTTGTATAGTGACCAATGTTTTTTATAATTCTATTTCATTGTTCATGAAATACTTTTGCTTTAGCGTGGTTAAAAATTGACATTATTGTTTGGCGGAGAGAACAGAATCGCACTGCTTGGTTTTCGTCGAAACAGGATTCCGCCTCGACAGTTTATTTTATAATGGAGACAAATGCAAATTCTTATTTTTAGATACTCCGGTATATTAATTATAATTTCATTCGGTTCGGAAATTAATTTCAGAGTGAACGAAGAATAAAATGACATTGGATTAAATCTCAATTAATATCGTTATGCGATAACTGACAGGAGGACCAGATGTGGGTATTAGATGATAATCCAAAAATCCTAACAGGTCGCAATCGCGTTTAATTGTTCCAAGAAAGTTCAAATCGTATATAATAGTATAATATTAAAAGAATTATCGTGTTCTAAAGAGTGTCCGAATATTCGAGAGAGTCGGTGTATATACTTTGCGAAAAACAGGAGGAGCAGATGTGGGTATCAGATGATAATCCAAATATCCTAACAGGTCGTAATCGCGTTTAATTAGAATGCGCCGCACCGGGTCGGCGTGCGGCGGTGTGTTTCATTCAGGATTTGAACAAAGGAGCCCACGAAGACCTGGAATTGTAGGTTGCATTAATGCACGAGACACGGCTGGGTACATCAATAGAGGAGCCGGGGCCAGTCGTTCGATCATACAGTACTAACTACTGCCGGCGGGTCCGCGGCAAGTGCACGATTTGCATGTGGAGTACGAATGGAGTTTGGCGGATGAGTGTACGGCCAGTCGTGCATCTGCATACGATTATGCAGCTACGTGTTGCCCTAACTGTCGACAACCTCGCCGTGGTGGAACGCCGACCGTACTACATTATATGTATTCGCCGTTCCGAGTGTACTCCTGAACCACTGGAAAATCTCGGCCGTGTGCGCGTTTATTTATTTCCTGCCGCAAAGTGCGTGACTCTGCTCAACGTGATTGTGGACGCACAGGTATGCACCCCCCTATGCACCTTGTATGCACGTACGTCTTTCGCGATCAAATTTATATCCAGCTCGAGTTTGTTGCGTTAAAATAATGATTAAAATCAAGCACTGTACAATCAGAATTGTGACGCTAAGTGAACGCACCACTTGTCAACGGTAATGGAGACAGGAAGTCTTAGAAATGACGAACGTCAGCGACCAGAAAATTCAATTTCTACAATAATACAATCAAGAAGCTTGTGATTCATTGACAGAAGATAAATTTCCTTTTCTATCGATCGTAAATTGGTTTAACAAATCATATTGTTACTCAAAAGTAATTTTGCAATTTATGAAAATTCAATTTTCGACGTCTCGGTCTATGTTTAGACCATTTTAAAGAAACTTAATAATTGCGTCTGTGAAATGATAAATCGAACAATAAAAATATGTTAATAAATGAAGCTGTTAAATAACAAAATAAATTTCTGAGATAAGTTACTCACTTGCTTTATAAAATTAATTTGCATGTTATGGACTGGCCGGATTTTACATTGTTATGGATAGACCGAAACGTCGAAATTTGAATTTTCATAAATTGCAAAATTGCTTTTGAGTAACAATTGACAGAAGATGCTACAAGTTTCCGCAGCTCCACTGAATCCTCAACTTCCCGAAAGCGTCGAAAGAGGAAAGAAAATATCTTCTTGAGCCCGCGTGTAAAAGGGTAGATTCGCCTAAACTTCCGCAGTCTAATAATGACACGGCGCGGCGGGACAGTGACCTCGAGAAAGCGGTGGTGGCCTAGCCTACAGTTATTTAGACTATGCGAAAGTGTCGAGTGCTTGACACAGGTAGGCAGGATTGGCGGAGAGTGCCTCCGAATGTGGGAGTAGAGAGTCGCTGGCTAGATTGTGCGGGGCTGGTCGAGGCGAAAAGGGGGTTGGAAGGGGTGTGTGGGTGAGAAAGTCGGAACGGGGATGCTTCACCGAACTGTGTCCTCGTTACGTGTAGTGCCACGACTCCATGGAGGAAGGTTTCCGACCGTTTCTTTACAGGTAGTACAAACATTTCGAGTATGCGCTACTACCAGGAAGTACGGCCGCCTGACACACGTGCACACCCACACCTGGGGTCACTCTTTTCGTCCTTAGGAGACACCCGGTAAGAGGTTGCCAGCCGAGTGAAAAATCCCGTCGAGGATTCCCTCTTGCCCCGGCCGAGGAACGACGCTCGTTCATCTTTTTATCTTAGCTGGCCGGGGACATCAATCTCACGGAATTCTTCGGAGACAGCCGACCTGGCGCTGTCGAGCTTTCGAAATTAACAAATCGCTCGAACGCGGACACGAGAACGAAATTCAACGTCGAAAAGATCCCTCGATGTTAGGGAGGTTGCAGAGAGACGAAAAATGAATTTTTTTACCATTAACTGATGCGCGGCTGATTTTGCTACGTGATAAATCCTTTTATGAAATGAACGATAATATACACTTTTATTAATCGCGAATACATGAGATTAGACTTGAACGTAAAATCAGTTTGTTATTTTGTGGACAATATTCACTTTGAAAACTACAAGGGTAGAAATGTATTAGTAAAATGTCTATGTAATGTAGATGTCTATGTAAGTTGTTGTATACAGAGTGTCCCAAAATAAGCGTAACTCCCGGAAATGGGAGGTTCCTTGGGTCATTCGAAGCGACATTTTCCTTTACAAAAATGGCGTCCGTGTCTTTGTTTAGGAGTTATTAACGAAAAACACGGAACTTCCCATTTCCGGGAGTTACACTTATTTTGGGTCACCCTGTATAGATTTACTCTCTTTCTCTTTTAGCAATAAGTATAGTTTTAATGTACAGTTATAGATAAGTAAGTTTATAAGTTAGTATTAAGATTAAGATAAGAATAGCGTGAGGGGTGTTGAGCAGGGGAAAAAGAATTGTAGACATGATTGTAAGAAATGTAACCCTAAGGGAAGTCATTAAAAAGTACATAAATACATACATGCAAACAAGATTACACGATGTTAGTCAGAAAATGGTGGACGTATCTACACGCAGAGACAAGCTCTCCTTGTAATATCCAGCCCCATCCAGCCGGTAGCTTCCTTCCTGCCGTGTGGCCACAAAGAGGGGTGGCGATTATTTACGCTCCATCCACCCCAACCACAAAATCCTTCCTTTTTACATCAAAGTCTGTTTCACGCCCAGTTTCCTTCGCGCCTGCATCCGTTCCCCTCTCGTGTTGCGGCTCATAGACAGCTGTACATGGCCGCAAAATGGCACGTAAATGCCGGAACAAACGCATGATACATTCATGCGTCTACGAGGGCTGAAGGGCTGAAAGGCTGAAGGGCAAATTGAATTTATTTCACATTACCGTGGGGGATTCAATGATTCTGAGAAACACGGCGAATCCCACGCGCGGGGATTGCCTACGGAAACGAAATAAACGTCCACGTTCTGCGCATTCTAATATACTCTGAACGAATTACTGCGAAAACGTCACTTTTTTACTATTGCACGGTCTTCAAGTTCTTTCGATTTGATAGAATCTATGGAAGCTGTAAAATCAATGAACTCGGATATCGATTGAACCAACCTTTTTAAGAATAATGAGCCTCTCCGCAGTTCATTAAAGTCATTACTTCAAGTTCTTGCAGATATTTATTTATTGCTATCACCATAGCATTTTTCATCTTAGATGTGTCTTGATTTTCTTCTTTATTTTTTTAACATCCCAGACGTCTTCTTGTAGAATAATCTTAATAATATCTGTCCGGATAACTTCATAATGTCAGTTTTTGTAACCGATGGAAAAAATTTACTAGAAGAAATTTACTAATCTTATGTATAAAAAAACCGATTTCCGAATTGCATTACTTTCTTTTAAAAATGGACAAACCCTTCACAACTCCACATGACATCCACCGTGGAGAAATATTTCGCAATTTAAATAATAATTAGGCTGCGGCCGACGTCGGGGAATCAAGGTAACGAGATTCGCAGGTTCGCTGGGCCCTTTTCCTCGGCGAGAAAGGATCGCGGGCCGCAATCTAAGTTTACCGACTTTTAAATTTACTCGGGATTAGTATTGAAAATCAACACGGACAGAGAGAACTTGAATCAAGAGAGAAAGAGAGGGAGATGAGAGATGCAGGTGGGAAAAGGAGAAAAAAGGACAGAGACATAGAATGCGAAAGTACACGGAAAAGGCCGGGCCCGGGTACAACCAACTTCCACGATTTCTTCGCGAAACTTATTCCATAAAGATTCTTGTCAAAACTTTCTTATTGCTGAATAAAAAGTTAAAACTGCATGATGGTAGTGGGAGGACCGGGAGAGACCGGAAGAAGTCGACGTTGTATGCGCCATGGTTAATATAGGCGAACAGCTTTGATTCGACGAATACCAATATCCCCGATACTCTATGCGCTGGACAATATCGATATTGCATGCTGCTGGCTATACACAGGGTGTCGCAGAAAAACGTGGAACGCGTGTGAAAGAAAAATTTTCTTTTTTACTACGTTTACACAACTGAACAAAGAGGACTCACAATGATTTTAAACCTAACCGGACGATTTTCCCAAAGTTAATAACCACGTTTCTAAAAACTATTTAGCAGCTCACATAGTAAATACGAGAGAAGGAAAATTTGCTCGCGATGTTCCGATAATTTTCAGATAGGAATGAACGTATACATAGAAGTTTCTGGTCGATTTCTGTCAGTGCTCGAATCCGCAATCGCTCCGAGCGCGTGAGCAATTCCCCTCGCGTTCGGTTTGTATCTTTCGCCACTTGAAAGTTGCAAATCCTTTGCGGACTTGCCGCAGTCAAAGTCGGTGGAGAAACGACGAGTTGCCACGGGGGGTTGAAGTTCGACTTTCGTGGGTGGGTTGGACGACGAATCGAGATAAAAAGTCCTTGGCCAGCGGTCTCGTTTGCGGATTGTGCGACAGGATATTGGAAATTGAAATTGCCGGCACTGAATCGACGAAGGTTCGCCCCCGCGGTTCTTGTATAAAAGGAAATCGGCCAATTGAAAATTAATGTAAAGTAAATAATTGAAGTTTAATATCGCTGCCGATGGGAATTCGAAATTTTTCATCGACTCGCTCGATCGTCCCCCGGCGAACGAAAACTGAAAGATGAGGAAAGAATAAAAAGAGGAAACACGTCCTAGGTATTCGATGCAAATTAACTGGCCGACTTTGTTCGACGACTTGAAACAAATAACTACGTTCCGCCTCCTCGCGGACATTATTCATCGCGGACGAGAAATTGGAATTTCCGAAATATACGCGAAATTAACTTCAGCTTCAATGGGAGACCAAAGTTTCATTAAACCGGCGCAGTCGCGGCAACGCCGTTCTGCGATAGGACATAGAAAATTGAAAATGGAAATATGGCCCGATGTGTATTGTAAATTCGTGTAACGCGTCGAATGCGCAGCTAATTTCGTGTGTACAACCACCGTCGCGCAGCACAATGTTCATTCTCACGGCAAACAAGCTTCAGCGAAAATATATTCGCGTTAGTAATTTGCTTATCTCGCTCGTAGATTCTTGCCGATGTTGCAATTAGGGCCATCGCGCGACGAACAATTTCATTGCGCTGACACGAAAAATGAAAAAAAGCTAATTTAATGCTCTCTATTATAAATCGAGACACGATATGTGCCTTCTGAAAACGTTTAAATAACTCTTTGAAAACGCCGATGTTCCAGAAATGAAACAACCATCATCGCAAAATACACCGTACAAAATCGAACATGCTATACAACGGAAATAAGTTTCAGGAAAATTGTGGACGCTGAAATTCGAAAGGGAAGGACGCACGGATGGAAACAATTGCGGCGTGAAATAAATTCATTTTCGAGTTCACTCCAGGGAGTCCCGATTGGAAAACGTCAATACCCTTACGTGTCCCTCGGCTGTCCATGACACATGAGGCAAATGGAAATTTCCAGCTACGATTCCGGAATATAATGTAACGACAGCGGCGGAAGATTTGAACGGCGCCGCTCGAATTATGGGATGATTTAATCCGGAGGTGGCGGTGCGAGCTGCGGAACTACCGTGACCAATGGCGTTATTCGACCAGTTTAATTCAACTACCTATCTTCGGACTATATTGATAACGATCGACGTGTGACTGATAAATATCGCTGTGGATGCTTCACCGCCAGTTAATTAACACTTTGATTGTCGCGTCAACCATAAATGTGAAACGTAATTATATTTGTCCAAAAATCGGATAAGAAACCCAGATCGAGCTAGAGAAGCAAAAAAGAACCGATCGATTTATCTAGCCTAGGCCACTCTCGCTTTTGCAGGGGCACATAATCGCCGAAGAATTCACCTAAGTGAGTGGGTCTAGGTTAAACGACATAACTGCATGTACCGCGCATCGACGACCGTCGGAAACCAATTATTTTCGTGCTCCAAATCCTATTGCCAATTACCTTCGGATCTCGTGTCGACGATTCGCCGACGTTCGCCAAAAACTTCCAGGTCGCTTCGAAGTCGCGGCGCTCGCCGAACCGCCAATAAATAAACAAGTTTTTAATTAATTTCATCGACACCGCGACCGAGAGCACGCGGAGCTCGCACGGTTACACGATCGCAGAGCCCGTTTGTTCACGTCAAACTTTCTCCCGTATAAATTAATGCGAACACTCCGGACAGCCTGTCCTTTTCCATCCCTCTCCTCAACCCCTTCGCGTTTTCGCTCCTACAGCCTATAGGACACGCGCGTGGAAACGTTCGTTCTTTCCTCCTTGCACCGCGCCGTCCATCCACCGATATTTCTATCGAGAGCAACCCAATTTCGCGGTCACCAAGCAATGCCAACGAGCTGCATTTTTCACCCATCCTCGCGCGAACGCATTACACCGAACATTCGCGGATCTAATTCGAATCCTAATCCCACGGCTTCGCTTTTCGACAAATACTGTTCTCAGACAAACATTATCTTCGAACAAACATTACTTTTAGCCAAACGTTTGTCACGCACGGAGGCTTTGCCTACGTGACTTTTTGCTTCCTTCTCGAAACCACGGGTACATCTAGGAGGTCTGGCTCACATTATACAGAGTATTTCGTACTTTTCCGGCAAGATTGTAGAGCATAATCTACGAGTGAAAATATGAAAAAAATGTTGTATAAAGTTTGTTTATAAACGCTTTATTACAATATTATAGGTACATATTGAATGTAGCCCGAATAGGTGCGGAACAGCACATTTAAAGCTGAATACATAATACGGAACACGTTATTCTCAATCATTGAAAATAAGGGATTATTCTCATTCGTTGCTGAAACCTAAAAAATCCTTGGTAAAATAAATCGCAATAATTGGAAGTGCCACAGCTGAAAATAAATAAAAATGCAGCACGAACGCGTACAGCTGGAGCAACAAGAGTATCGGAGGAACACGTCGAGAGGTTGAAATGGAAGAGGCTTGGGGTTAAAACAGAAGTCGGTAATCAGATGGGCTTGATCCTTCGGGAATAGGAGCTTAAAAGGTTCAATTTGAGGCAGAAAGCTATCGAGATACACCGACACGCTAGCTGGGCGTAACCGTTGCTAGACCGACAGACAGACACACGCGTTTGCAATGGCGTATGTCGCACTGTTCGTCTGCAGTTCTTCGTTTCTTCGACGAACTTGACGAAATACACGCGGCGCGGCGTAACCCGAAGACGAAAGGCACAGTGTGGTTGTGCCCATGCTGAATGCACCATGCCAGCTCCGGGAAAACCGTCGGATGCTCTCTTAGCTCCGAAACGAGCAAAGCGAGGCCCTTTTATGGTCGAAATGGGGTACACCGTGCGCTCTCCGGCCTCTTTAGAAAGCACGAAAAACACTCGGCAAAACGAGAGGAGAAAAACGCGTTAAAAAATTCTTTTCTTCGAGAGAATAAGTGGCTCTCCCTCTCTCCCGTGCCGATTCCTCGTACTCGGACTTGAATTGGATTTAACTGCTACTTTTCGGTAGCTGTTTCGCTAATCCCTCGGGCTACTTTTTGCGGAATTAGGGAATTTATTTAAGAGAGCGTCCGGCGTGCAGTACTCGGATACACTGTGGCTCGGTAGATTCGCTGTTTACATCAGGAAAATAATCTACGCGAGTTTGCTTTGCCGATAGAAATTACTCGAGTGCGGTGTTTTCTGCGAATTTGTAGTTTTCACGAAGGTTTTCCTTTTCCAATAAACATCCGAAATTCCTGGACAGTTTTATCGACACATCTAAATTTGATAAAAATCTTTTCTCCATGCTAATGTTCTCCTTGAACCGAATATGTTCCACGGAATGTTTCCAACAGATCCGAAAAGCATCGTGGATATGTCAGGGACCAGTAAGACGACAATAAGAATAGTTGAGAGCCTTACAGTGGACGTCGATCGACGTTAAACCATCGTTGCCACTGCAGTTACTTCAAAGACCGTATCAAAGGTAGTTAGGTCATTTGCCTTGATTAAGCGGTCACAGGACCAGGGCGATAATACATCAAACGTAGGGTAGAACGATACAGAAATGCATCGATATCCCCGTAACATGCTGTGGTTAACAACACGGTGGGATGAGTCTTGTCAAAGAAAACTCTTCAACACGGTATAATTACTGTCTTCTTTGTAATCGCCGAGTAAAAAGAGGGATAACTGGCTGCGAACGTAGTTTTTTGCAACCTACACTCGATGAGGTCGGCTGAGGTTCAGATAAGGCGAGTACCTTGCGTCGAAGATCTCTCGACACCTTCGTGGAACTCGCTTTAGAAAGCTGCTGGATCTATTTATTTATAACTTACATCTTAGACCTCGAGAAATTTCGAAGCAATGAATGATTATCTTACTAAAATTAAAAAAAGGAATTTTGAGACACCCTGTATAGTTTCTTGCTCTACATTTAGCTATCCTAATTGTCGGACTTTTGGAGTTTTCCAGTTCCCGCGACGTAATGCGACGATAATGTTATAAAATCCATACTTGCTGCATTGTTTACTTTGAACCTGGTTCGCTCCTTTTAACCTCTCCGTCCTTTAATCGATAGGGGATTACATGTGGGTGAAAGCCCGAGCAAGACAAATTTTTACGATAAAAGCGCATCCCTTGGAAGAAGCGCACACGTGCCTCTTTCACGATACGGCGCGTTCCCTTGCCGCTTCAGAGTTCTACAGGCAACATGACAGGATAGTCACATGCAGCACACCACCGTCAATCCAACCGTTCTTAACGATGTAGCCGAGCTAAGATCTTGTCGTTAAGATTCTTTGAAATTATCCGAGCGTCTGCACGCGGTAACGCTGGCTGCTTCCGGCTTCTTTCACGGGGAATAGAAACATGAACAATATTTAGCGATATCTTGATCTCGAATCTCGAAATGTTGTATTTCGTCGTAATTTTAAAATAACAGAATTAGAGATGTAGGTACCATGAAATTTATCAAAATTTCCGGTTGACCGTTACAAATGTTTCTGAAAAATATACATTCAGAGACGGTATTTTAAAAGAAAATTTCTGCTCGAAATTTACAACAATCCTCTAGGACATCATCAGAACCCAAGTGGTGGATCTGCAGGTTTTTCTTCCATATCCTGGATGAAGTAGAACCAAATATATGTATGATACGTGTATGTAAATTCTGTAACTGAGAATAAATTCTACTATTACGTGTAACTGCATTGCGGATATTTATGGAAATGAACGTTTTCAGGCACAAAAGCGAGCGCTCTCCTTCCGTTATAAATATCATTTCAGTTAATATTACGATAAAAGCTCCGTCACGCGTTGCTGAAATTTATTTTCTCTCGTATTTTTCATTAGTTAACGTACGAAACGCGAATCCCGCGATACATTGAATTAAACGAAGTAGACGATTTCTGTAAAAAAGAATAGAGAAGTTGTTGATGAAATCGTTTTCTTTATAGAAATTCGTTATCTTCGACGGAACGTGCGTTAATTGGCAGACTAAAGTGTCACGCTAAACAAATTTCCGACATTATTAAAGTTAGACTCGAAACGTATACAACGTGTTTAAGAAGTTTCGGTCTAAATGAAATTGACTATTAGCCGTTAGAAGTTTTAATGCGTACATGCCTGCCGGCCGAAAGTTTCAAATCATTTATCGGTGTTCATTAAAATTATGAGCACGACAAATTTCCTGCGGATTTCGAGCTAATGCTTCCAACGACGTTTGCCGGGTCCCTTAACTTTTAAATCTTTTTAACGAATACGCCTATTTTCAAGTACGTAACTTCGGTTGCTTTTACGGGAAAGGTCGTTATACCGCTTAATTCATGAAGTGATCTCGAACTCTTGACTCAACAAGGCGCACACATTCATGCAAAAAGGAATACTCGGCTGTTCAAAACTTGTGCATCACTTTGAAATAGCGCAAACACTCGTTTAAAACGTTCGTTCCTAACTCTTATTCGAAGTAGATACGAAAAAGAAACATTTTTGTTTGAAGTTCATACTTTACAAAATTCCTCAATGCTTGTCCCCAGCATTTTTCCGACGATGTCGAATTTCATGAGATGTGTGCACACATTCTTCATCTAATAAAAATATTCCTGCTCGATGTAAAAACCAATTAAATTAGTTTTAAAATGATATGAAATAATTCTCAAATTACTGCGAAGACCGTTTAATTAATTTTCAGTAAAAAATGAATTACTTCGGAAACCTTTATTTTATAAAAATAATAAAATATATATGCTTGAATGTAAACCTGAATTAAAATAATATTGGGAACACTGCAGAAAATATTTCGTAAAAATCTTGATGCAAGGTAACGCCGCAAGTTCGTGACAAACTGGAACACAGTTAATAGCAAAACGCGAAGGAAAGCATATGAGAACATGATACAGTGACGCGAGGTGAGTTTAAAAGTAGTCCAACTAGTATAAGAAGCAGCAGGTAGAATACTAAAGGGAAAAACTCGAGGCACATTCGCGAGGGAACGAATCCTGATGGTTGCCACGGTTTGCTTTATATCATCCGACTCGCCTACTGTTCCCAGTAGCCTCTACTTCCCATTGTCTTCAAGTTAGCATCAAGAAAGGTGGCAGAAGGTCTCCGGAACACGTTGCGTCCTATACACTTGCTATATTACCACCGTCTCCGTCCAATGTTTCCGCTTTCCATGACCCGCTCGTCGACAGATTCCAGATCAAAATATTATAGTCTTATTACCGTCTTATCTAACCCTCTCAATTCCCTACATTTAAAAAAAATGAAAATTTTGCAATTTTGTGGACGCACATTAAATGAAATTCTTAAATTCTTTGATCACTTTAGTCTCGTAAACAGTAAAATATTTAGTAAAACTGGTTACTTCCATTCGGAGCGGTATTTTTACAATTTTTTACTATTTTCTGCTGAAAACTGTGTTCCAATATACATATGTATACACTGACATAAAAAAAACAATAGCATCTTGATTTTCCAGTATCAAAACAACGCAAACGAGGCTACATTGCACAGCAACGCGCCAATCAAATTTCATTTTTATTCCTGCAACAAATATTTCTCTTCGATAAAAAAAAATTGTTTTCCGTTAGTTCGATGGTCGTATAAAACACTCCGCAAATTTTAAGCGAATTGGTCGCGCGGCTTTCAGGGAGAAGTATCTCAAACGATACAATATTATGACCTTGAAAATATCAAATTGTACTCGTACATAAAAAAATCGCAGATCGTGGAAACTACAATAGTTCGCTTGATATTAATGTATCGTGTGAGCACGGGTTGCAACGTGAATACAATAACTTTCACGAGGTAGCGTCGGTGACGCGACGCCACAACAGTGTGCAAAGTCTCAACTAAATTGGTGACCCGAAGACCGTGCACTCCCGTTGTCAGACAGAAAGCACCGTAAGCTCCGTTGTCGAAGGTTATGAGTTACCTGACCCGTGTATAAATGAACGTTATGAATTCCCCGTTGCGGGAGAACGAAGGGGACGATGGAAGGGGGGTGGATATTCATCCGTGTGCCTAGGCTCGGGGCTCTTTCCGTCGAAATCGAAGCATTCGGCGTGCTCTGGCATATAGAGGAAATCGAGGATGAGTCGAACGACGACGGAGGGCAAAAGAGAAGAAGTGGAAACGACGAAGGTCTGAAACCTTTGCCGGTTCGGCCGAGAGGGAGGTTGCAGGGGTGTTCCAGTTGGCGAGGATGGGCCAACGAAGAGGGGAGTGGAGAGGAAGAGGGAGACAGCATTTCTATCTTGGCGTGAGATCGAGAGGAAATCTTCAGATCGTCGAAGACGGAGAAGATTGCCACCGTCTCGACAGGAAAGGATGACGACAGGGGCTGCCGGGGGTGGAAGAGGAGGAGGACTCGCCCACCCTTCGACATCCTCGATGAAACTCGCGCGATTTACTTCACCGCTGCCGTTGCCACGTATCTGCGAAATAATGGATAACGCTCCGGATCCTTTCCATATTCGCCAAACGCTCCTCCTCTAGGTTCGAAACTGCTCGCGATTCGCGAAATTATCAGATTAATGATACAGTGAGTCAAAAAATTATTCGCTCACTCTTCAAAAAGCGATAACTTTTTAAATATCGTACTACACGATTTTAACTTTTTCTTAACTCTTTCTTTTAACTTTTTAACTTTTAAGATTTCATGTATAAAGATGCAGAGGAATGAACTATTTGAAACTACGTTCCAAAAATCCTGAATATTGGGCTCTACCGTTATTATTTGTAACAGCAGCTGACTCGAGACAGCTTTTACGATATTGTTGCCAGTAATTAAGGGGGCTACGTTAATGAACAAATTCTGATGGAACTGCTCTCGATTTGTGTTTCAGCGCGAGATGCGGTCGGTTGTTACTGCTGGAAATAAATTGAATGCCAGCTGAAATCGTTTAAAGTTTCAAGTTTAACATTTACCGCGCTGCATCGCGAACTTTAATAAATCGCAACAAAATACAGGGCATGCTCGCGACGTTGTATTCTTTGGGGCATTTCAACGGGAACTTTGCGGAATACTTAGTAAGAGCAAGTTTTGTTTCGTAGCAAGTTTCAAGCTGTAAGGTGCAAAAATTCGAAAGAAGTCGTGTAACTTTTACATTTACGATTATTCCGTGTGGCGGATAAAATCAGTTTGTCTACAGAAGATGCAGTAGGAAAACCGATGGATTTCATACAATGGAAATATAAAGTGATCGAATGATTTCACGAGCTATCGAAGTCTTGGATATCAACTTCCCTCGGCGCAACATTAACCTTGAGTTCCCCCATCAAATATGTTTCGCATCTTCTTCTTAATCTCCTCCGCTCGGGGCTTGGGAGCTTTTTCCTGTCGCACCTCCAATTAACCTGGACTCGATCGAATCCTACGTTGGAGCATCTGACGAGGGAAGTCTGCAAGGATAATCTAACGCGGCAAACTTCCGACCAATCCGAGTCTGCCTTAAAGGAGGCCAGAGGATTCTCCAAAAGTACAGAGAGACAGAATTACGAGACCGGTAAGAGAACGTGCAACGAGTGGTAGAGAGAGAGAGAGAGAGAGAGAGAATTGAGTGGCCATTCCACTCGGTAGGTTAAGGACAGTGAAACGGAGATCTAAGGAGGCGGGCTACGTGACAATAGAACTGTCAACCAATTGTTCAGCTACTCGGGTTGTTCGCGATAGTTCGAGCAGATCGATAGGCACCGGTGTGCGCGTTCATTGAAAGGAGATTTCGTTCGAAGAACATTCCGCAGCGTTGCGGCGCGCGTCGAAATAGCGATGATACTTCAAGTTCGTTCCGTAATGTAATCAGTTCTCGAGTATCTCGAATCTACAGGGTCATCCGAAGATGGATTTAAACGTCATTAACGAAACGTTCGAGTTTCGGAAGCACCTCTGACATTTCCAGAGGGAAAAGTCCCTCGGACCGGCCAAGGAAAACACGTAGAGAGGAAGGTCACGTCGAACTGAAATCATCGATAGAACGGCTCTGACACCGAACGAACCAAGTTTTTGCATTAGGATCGGCTCGTTTAACTTCTCGACGACCGAATTCGGAATCTCTAATAAAAGAAATCACTGTCCAAGTATTCTAACTTCCATTTATTGATCTCTGTGGCTGAATTAAGTCGATTCGACGTCTGGCGAATTATGATTATTGTTATCGACAGTAAAACGAATTGACGAGTGATTGAGAATTGGATGGAATCAATCTTGACGAATCGTGGATGTACAATAATAGAAATGTACGGTTTGAGATTACTCCATTATCGTTCATAGCGGATATTTAGAATGAATCAGGATCGCGGAAATCTCTTAAATGTTGGCGAGTAAAGTGAACTCACAAGTGGTTAGAAATATTCAGGGAATTTTGCGAAATTAATACTGGCAAGCCCGTATTTGGTACCATTCCCTAATTAAAAGTTTTAATCATTATGAAACAAAGTTCAGGTACACTAGGTTTGTAAATGCACACTGTGCCAGCGGTTTTAACCAGTTAAAATTTTGAATTTTCAATGAGCGATAATTAAATTGAATTCTTGTTTTCGGCTTCAATCAGAGCTTGATTTTTTCTCGAAATATTGATGCAAAAATAATAGTGGCAATTAATGATTTAAAAACGAAATTAAAGAAATACTTCTCTGTATTCTCTCTACAATACTGGACAAGTGAAGGAAGTACAATATTTTTTCTTTATGCTAACCAATATTAACTCTCTCTGAATTTTATTTCATATTATAATCGGAAGTTAATGGTGATTGTAGTCTATTATTGCGCGAGTGAACCTCTGGTGCGTAACGAATTACGCGCTAATTATATGCAATTATTGTTATTACGTTTGTTCACAAAGGTTTTGCTTTTGCATAGTTGAGCGTGACAGTCAGGGGCTATTCCTGCACGCGTTGCAATTAACATTGGAAGTACCGAACAGTCAAAATTACATATAAATTAGAAAAATGTCTAGATAAATCGATCTGTTGGTTAAACAACTTTAAATTTACGTAAAAGTTTGAGAACTGTGAACTACCATCGGTGCTCATGAACACGTAGACTCTCTGACACTTTCTGAACTGTCAACTACCACGAGCAAGCAAAAATTCACAATTTCTACAACTGACGCACGAACTGCTCTCTCGAACCAAGAGCTACCATCAAACTCAGGGCCCCCATCATCCCAGTACCAGGTCTTCAGACTGACAACGAAGCCTGCAGCGTTCACCTCGAGCCTTTCGGCTCCATTATCGTGGCTCGGCAACTCCGCGCATGAAAGGCAGGCAGTCAGGCAGGAATTTATGTTTGAATCAATTCCTGACGCGGTTAAATTCCGCGGTAGGCAATCGGGGAGCAATCAAACATCCCCATCAACGGGTACTTTCCTTGGGGTTGGCGGGTTGGCAATACTCGTCGATAAGACCCACATTACACCCGGGAATTATGCATTCGGCCCTCACAGATAAGATCCATCGCGCGAAATTTCAGCGATCTGTGCCCTCTTCAGAGCCCTGCGTGCTCTAGCCTCTCCCTGTTTCACGGATTCTCTTTCTTCATTCATCCTTGTGATCAGCGAACCTTCTCTTGATCCGTTCCTCACTCTCGGCGAGCCAACAGCACAAATCAGCTTTATGCAAATCACCGAATCTCCGCATAATGTGCCCAGTAAGCTCGTCTACGGTTGTCTTAGCTCTTATGGAAAATGGAGGGCAGACATCGGCGCCCGTCTCCATATAATTCGGCCGGTTTCTTGAGAATTGTACACGCGGCAGACAGCCCGGAGGAAGTTGGTTTTCTTCTGGCAATACGTATCGCACAGGGACGTAATTATCCACGTGTAAATGTTAGAGGTGCGAATAAATTCGGTGCGGCATTATTAATGAAAGCCTCATTTTTTCGGAATTTAATCGGTGAAACGTTTAATCTGATATCTTTTATTTGATAGTACGTACGTTTTGTGAATGAAAACAGCGGTTTCTCGCATGGCGGATTAATTCAACAAATTCGTTTCTGGAAAACACGGAACCGTACAAAAGAGCGCCGGCACTTTTTCGCAATGGCGCGGACTTACAAACATTGTTGGATGCAAATTAATTGGTCGGAAGGAGGCGCCGTCGAGCGCGCTAAAAAAGGCGGCTTACCTCTCTGAATTTCCGCGGAATGAAACCCCGCCGGACAATGGGCGTTCCGTAGCAGCCAGGGGGTTCGTTTTTTCCTTTCCTCCGCATTTTTCTTCTGTTTGCGTGGTTTTTTGTCGTTGCGCCCGCGACACTTTCATTCAAAAGAACACGTCGTGTAAACGAGAGAGAAAGAGAGAGAGAAGGAGAAGGAGAAAAAAATAAAAAGGTACGAAAGTCGGAAGTGGCGCCGCGGATTTGGTGGCGCTACATTATGTCGCCAACAGGAACGAAACCAACGCCGCCGCGACGCGGAGCTCCATGAAATAGTGTAACTCGAAACCTTTTATTTCCCGTTGAAATGAAGCGTGGCCATTCTACTTATTCGTTTCCTTGCAACAACCGTTGGCTACCTCTCGTATACCAAAATATCCCGATAAAGTTCCTCAAAATATCGATATCCAGACTTCATAAACAACAGATAAAATTCGTCTAATAAAGTATCAAGAGGCGACCAAACGAATTATAATTTTGTCGAAAAGGGGATCGATCGTAAGTGACGAGGAAATGAATTTCACGGCGATATGGATTCAATCCTTGTTTCATTATTCATCGCTTCGGGAAAGTATAGTTCCATTAAAAAGAGATTAAAAGCTACTTGTACAAAAGCGAAGTAAAAATAGAACGAGGTCCTTTGAGATAGATTCTGATCTGATGCGTTAAATTTTCAAGCCACCCATAAGCCCCTATTCCGCCGGTTAAATGAATCTCCTTTCACTGGGAAAATCATTTCACTGCGGGCATATTGCATGTATCCGCTACTTAAACGATTTTTGGCAAATGCCCGGAAATTTTCGTACCTTTACGAACAATATCCATCGTTGTTCGTCGTTCAACTTTGATTATTTTAGTTATCGTTTAAGCCTTCGAGCTGAGAGGTTTGAAATAAACACCTCAAAAGGTCTCTAGCTGCTATTATCACAGTCGACAGATTCGTTACAATTGATTCCAGCATTTATTATTATAAACATGAAGACGGTTTTAAATTTAATTAGATTCATGTCTTACAAAACTCCCGCTGTCCACGTTCATCGATTCACTCCAAATCTAGTTAGACAAATTCATAAGCGCTCGCATAACTGGACCCTGGCACTTTAATAGTACTTTCGGAATAACCTCGCAAACTTGTTCCTTTGTCCGACTACCCTACAATATTGCCGAGAATTCATGCTCTATCATAATTCCGTAGTGCTGTCCGTTCCGTTTCTTTTTCCGTCGGGGTCGTTAATATCCCGCTGATTAAAACGCTATTGTACACACACTGTCTTCATAAAGATGCCCGACAGCCGTGTGACACAAAAGCCAGCCGCGGTGGTCTTTCTGCGTGTGCTGCGCGATCGATAACGCGCTTTCGATAGGTCGATGCACGAATTCCACTCACCCTCGACCACCCCCATTGAAAATCCTGTGTACTGTTAATCGATCCGACGGAAATTACGTGTCCACTTTAGCGCACGGTGTGCTCGGTTTTAAAATTCGCGAGCCTGCAAATTGAATCTCAAAGTCGTTCGGCCGTTGCTGCTCGGGATAACTAACGGCGTCGATTCATGCGACCTCCGATACGACAATTGCAACTCGCAAGAAACAGCCAGGTATGTTTCCACCCCAAAGAAAAAAATAGCTGAAGAGGACATCCTTCTCCCCTAACGTCGTTCCGTAATTGCGATTTTCCCCCACGGCGCGCGGCGCGGCGAGAACGCTGAAAAACGAAACGGGCTAGCGTAACGTAATAGTATTACGCTCGCCCGTAAATTACGTTGCTTTTCCTTTTTAACCCTTAACTGCTCCTGCAATTGTTGCTGCTGCTGTCGTTCCTGGCGCGGAAACTATTCGATTGGGTCCCGGAAGTGTTGCACGCATAAAGTAACTGAGAAGATTACGTTTATTTTTCTACGACAATGAAATATTCAGAGAAAAACCTTTAGGTTTATTGGTGCATGAAATTTTTAATTGTTTTTAATATGTTCAATCGACACAGGTCTGTTAAACGTATTTTTTAAATTTTCGATATAGGCCCACATGAAAAAGTTGTAAAATGCAACTTTTAGTATTTGTTCTACAATTCCGATCAATTGCAATTTTTGACAAAATTGTGTTCACATCCTGCAGCAAACTAATCACTCTAGCTTCTAAAAAAAGTTCAAATCGTATAGTACGATATTTAAAAAGTTATCGCATTTTTAAGTGTGAGCGAATAAATTCTTGATTCACTGTACCATCTAATGGTTTCGTTAATATTTTCCACATATTGCTACTCACTTCGTTTTATTTGTCCAATGAATATGGAATGCTGTTATCCATATTAAACGCAAACTGAATGAAATGTTTGAAGTAATATTTTTATTTGGGGTTAATATTTAAATTCGATCAATAAAATTGGATTGAAGAGAACACACAGGGAAAATGTTTGTGAACGAAGTCGCTCCGTGTGCAATTTAATATCCACATCTTGCTCAGGTTATTTTTGTAGACCCCCTTTCTATTTGCAAGCACGCTGAGACCTTTCAAAAGGAAAGTGTTGTATGTTCGAGCTATTTTGACGTTCTTAAAATTTACGAATTTTTTTTTACTTGCCCCGAAGAGACATCGCGTCTGCACTCGAAAGGGTAAAGGTAACGGAACGAGGTTAGAAGAAGCACCTCAGCATCTTTGACAAAGAATACGCTGCATGACCAAGTGACCTGCTTGTGCTTATTGTGCCTGCAGAGATGCTATAAAATTTGTCTAGATAAAACATTCTATGCAACGCTTCCAATTGCCTCGAGTATGATTACAGCGAGTACATAAAAGAAAGTTGCTCGTTGCTTCTGATCTTGTAATTTACATTAGGACGATGAGCACGTAACTTGCGGAACTTTAGACATTCTGCTTGACAGACTAAATTATCTCTTGGACTTGTTATACTTGACTCAAGGAAGTGCCGTTCTTTAAACGTCTATTGTTCATTAAAAGACAAGCTTGTGAAGAAAATCCTTTTGACAATTTAAGTCCTATATAACAATTCTGATTACATATTCTTTAAGCTATTTCGTATTGGACGAATCTTATTTTTATGAGTAATCTATGAGTTGTAAGAAATTGTAGAGAAATTAATGAGTGGAGGATCATTTAAATGGCAATATATTATATTAAATGGTTACAGCTTCATTTTGTAATTACTTGGCCGTCTGAAATTGTATTGTTCATGGAAATGACGAACTTTAATATGGTTCCTTGAGAGATAAGTGGTTCACGTTGTGGAACAGCGTACAATCTGTTTCTCTGTATTTCTGGTACTGTTAATTGCTACTCCTGCATCATGTTATAAGGCGATTATGTACATAAGTATTGCTGGACCTTAATCCGTCGTTGCCCTGTATTCCCCGCGAACGGAGGTAAAATAATATTCCGATTCTGTTGGTTACAGCGAACGTACTTAGACAAAAGATTTCACCCTGATTATTTCCTCCGTTGATCGTATCACCATTATTAAGAACATTAGAAATTTATTTTGGTAAATTCTAGCATATTCATTCGGTGAAGTAGTGGGCACTTTTATTACCACTAACGAAATTTAATTAATTTTAAAGCTAAAATGACTGCGAAGGAAATTTCTTTTCTACATATCTTATTTCCTCTCTTGCACATTTAATTAATTTTTAAACGCGTTACTCAGAATCTCAAGTATGAAATGCGAACCTAAGAATATTTCATAAAAGCCAGGCATTTCAAAGTAACTTTTGTAAAATGACTCGGCTACTATTGGTGTTGGGAAAAAATGTATCAGATGGAACTTGCGTGGTTTCAGGGGGCATTAATCTGTAGTTAGTAGCTTTTCCGTAGGTGGACGCGTAAATGACAATATTTTTGATCAAACTCTAATCAGGTGGCCTGTTTTAGATGCCTCACCCTGTATAAAGCAGTATTAATAACACCGAAGAGAAATTGCATTCGCAGTGTATTTGCGAATATCTGCCTGAATTCGGTGCAATTTGCATGATCGACTTTACAGAAAAGCGAGCAGAGATAATGTAATTTAATTTATCCGAAGAATATCGAGCACAAAGATTGTTAAACTTCGAGGCCAGCCGACTGTAGGACTTCAAAGGAAAACATTCTGCCGAAATGGTAGTCATTCACTGCATGTGTCCCTTTTCCTAAGAGGATCACTGTAATCCCAGACTTTCACCGAGTAAAGGAAACGGGGCGCAGCAGTACCAGCAGCAGCAGCAGCAGCAGCACGGTTCGTTCTTGTTTCGATCTCTTTAGACGAGGTAAGATCTCGATACGCGTATCGGAGCCCACTTGGAATTCTAGGGTAAGAGTTGAAGAAGCCTCGAATTGTCAAGATTCTTTTCTCCAGTTTCGCTAACTGTTCTCGACGCAGTCGAGAGGAGATTATGTCGTCGAGCACGTTAAAGCAGTATCAAATATCGAGTGACTCAATCTTTGCACTTAACTGGATCCAGATCGAATTTACTGATATCGTAAGCACGACTTTTCGGTTGATCTCTACCCCCCAGATTCGGAAATCAGTTTCACCTTACCACTTGTTCGCCCCATCGTCATCGTAATATTCGCTTTAATTAGAAATTGTTCTTCTCGTTCTCGAACCCCTTTCTTTTATCTCTTGTCTCTGAAATCTCAGGGATACGAAACGGAGAAACGCTGAGGAATCATTACGGCACCGGTTCGTTGAACAATAACCGGTTAAAGGGCGGGCCCATTAAAAATCGCGAGCAAGTTATACAGGAACGTGTCATAAATCCTGCGCGAAATGTTGCGGCTAAACGACCTCCGGAGGAAGACGCAACGTTAGCAAGATCGATCGGTTAGAAAGGATTGCGGCGGGGCACTCTTTCGAAGGATTCGTACACACCGGGCATGGAAAGTGGGTTGCGGGGGTGGCGGCCGAGGGAATCGTTAGTAGAAATGAAAACAAATTGCCTTTGGGTGGGCGGTTTCCGAGAGAGAAAGAGAGAGAGAGAGAGAGAGAAAGAGAGCAAAACAGCTAGAAGCCAACTGAGAAAAAGAGAGGGAAAGAAAGTCGAAGCTGCGGGGCAACAGCGTGATTTGACAAATGGCGTATGATAAAAGTGCGGCGGCGTTCATTAAGGGAAATGGTTCGCCTCGGTAATGCAGCCCGCCCTCGCACCCGCACCCTGCCGATCATAAAACCGATGCATTGTAAACAGGTATCAGTGTATCGGACGCTGCCTTGCGAACAGCCCGGGTCACAGTTCCATGCGTCGATGCTCCCACAGGCACAATTTTATGTCCTGCCGGTTAAGTACGCTTTTAACCTTTCCACTGCTAAGATTCTAAATTCGCCGGCGTTGAATTCCTTTTTATTCTCGCCACATGCAAATGCACGGGCACGCGTGATGCCGCGATGTCAATTATTTCGGTCGCTTTCAACCGTTTCACTGCCACCGCTCGTATCGTACGAGAATATTTCTGCTGACCTGCAGCGGCTCGTATTCGTACACTATTCAAATGAGAATAACTTTTTTAAGAGTACAGCAAACGAGTTGCGTGTCTCTCCGATGTTAGAGCAATTAGTTGAATAGAGGAGTTTGTTTATTTATTATTTATTGATACCGAAAACCATGTTTGGTTTATATAACATACATATAGCGCGAGAATGAGAGATTAACTTATCGCCTGATGTGTTCAGGATGAAATCTATCAAGCTTGATTCTCGTTTGTCACAAAAGTTTCCTCGATTCTATAGAATTCTGACATCCTTGAAAATTCGAAACACTTAATAATGCTCGGGTTCGGGAGATTGCTATATTAAAATTTCGTGAAATAAATTAGGTCAACGCAGACGTTCTATTTCAGTTGAAAAGCTTCCCCATAATTTGATCGTGGCACATAGTCTGCGGATATTTATTCAAATACGCAACCTCGTAGATGAGTTTATGAAAATTTTAGAAACATACGCGACAAGAATGTTTGTATCAACTTCGTGCATGTTACAAATATGTCGGTGACACAAAGGTTCTGTGTAAAGGGTTTGCTTTTGCGATTTTGTCTTACTAGGAGTTTCCGTAGTCGAGTGGCGTTGAAACGTACTAGGAAATTAAGCGAAATAATTAAGACACGCGTTTAAACAAAATTGGGTACACTACTGCAGAATTAGAAGGGTAATGGATTAATCTGCGATATATCCAGAGCTGTCAGGGCTTCAGCAATTTTCCAGGTCCGTATATCAGATCGAGAGCCCTGACGGAACTCATATTTCCTCCTTAGAACAAATTTTGATGAAGTCCGTAGAGCTCCAAGGACTAAAATCCACTTTCCAAGCTTCCTCGTAGCACGGTCAGGGGTCCCGGTGCAAATACTTTAGCGCAGAGGCAGGATGTGAAGCAGGAAGTAGTTTTTATTTTTAACTAAACACACGCGAGCCCGTAAGAGTTGGCCCTTTGCGAATAAAAAATCCTTGTGCACTTGCGAACGAAGCCCGACAATTTCGTAGCCAAAATAATTCATCAAAGATGGTAACTATTGGGAATTGTATACTTCCGTGACAAACATTAGTATAAACGAATCGGAAGAATGTTGATCACCTCAGCCGATTAACGAAGTAAATCGTTATTGCACTCTTGTTTGTTGTAATCAAAATATAACATTTATTATTCCTGGTTGGCACGACATAATTTGCATTTATCGATCTGCAAGAGATACAGTTATCTTTTACCTTCAATATTCTCGTGTCACAATTAACAATGTTTTATTTCCGAAGAATTTTAGACGAAATTTTTTCTAGGAAAATATGTTTGCTCAAGAAATCACGCTGAATGAAAAAAAAAACAGAAAAGAAACGAAAAGAAAATGATCATTTGTTCCGCTGCCTAACAGATTTCCACGACTCCATTGATAGACGGGCGCACAATGGGCAATTAGCTACCAGGTGAGGTTGGTATTATAGGTATTGTTAGGATGTTTGAATGCGAAGTTTATAGTACGGGCGATTGAAAGCCGCCATTTCGGAGGTACGTTTGTGTTTTATATAATTCGATCTGCTGTTCAATAGATTTAATCAAAATATGCTGGCACAACTAATTTTTAATTGCGGTATCTCACGCTAATTTGTTCGGAGAAAACTGCTGGCGCAATTTAAAAGTAATACGAATCAAAAAATAAAGACATTAGGAGTCACGCGGAAATATTAATGAACAAACACACAGAAAAGAAAGACCGTAGATGCGCTAAGAAACAAACTTGGAAATTTGCTTCCCCTCCACTGAGTGCGCAGCACCGACACCGACTAAAATCATTTCGAGGGTTGCTAGCAATCTGGTATCAGGCGCAAAATAGACTGTGGAGCGTGTAATATTATTGCTCCGGAGCAAATCACAGTGCCACGCCAGGCGACGAAACGACGTATCGTTATTCCACACCTAATGCACCAGGCATACGATGCATCTGACGCAATGCAGTCGTATGCACCGCGTGCACGTACGAGCGGAACATTGTTTGCAGACTTTCTAGTTCTTTACCATTCCCCACCGATGTTTTCCCTTATCCACACCGGAATTTAGTGCTCGCTCATTTTCGTTCCATACCCTACGCTATTACCCCATTCATCCTTTATGGCTGTCCCCTAATTTTCTCGAACAAGCTATATTCTGCCATTTAACAGCCCCTGCTGGATGCAACATTTCCAGAGACATTCTAAACAAAAATTAACTAGCACCGCGCGAACATTAAAACAAAATTATTTAAGTCTCGAATTGTATTTTGATTAGCTAGGACTAACAAAGGAACATCGCCAGTCGATACAAGCCGATTTTAATGAAACTTACGCGAGATATAGTTCTTTGAAAAATACTTGACACTTATTTTTTTATCGGCAACCATCCACTTTGAAGGGGTGAAACACAGCCCTTAAAATTCGGGGTCGGAACCATATTTTTTGAGACATCTCGGAAACCAGAGGTAAAAAAAATTGTGTTTTTTAATGGGAAATGTAGTTGTGCAAAATAATTTTAACAAAAGATTTTTGTTTAAACAATATATTTAAAATAAATGCTTGCATTTCTGTACAACGAATCAGAATTCCTTCCTCCGCACACCAGGTGCAAGACTATCTTTCATTGTTCATAAATATTGTTAAATGGCAAAAAATTGTAATTAAACATTGAGAAATTTAATCAAAGAAACATATATGTAGATGCAAAAATTTCCCCGAGGTTCAATCATATAAGAATATATTTAAGCAAACCTAACTCCCAATTGAATAAAATAAAGCAAGCTTCACAGTCTCTAAACATTCAAGCTCAATGCATTCTCTGTACTTGTGGCACAGTATTAGTAAACTTGCTGTCGACAGTCCCCAGCATTGGCAATAGTCTTCAGCAGTGTTCTATAGCAGTGAGAGAGCGGTTGGCAATCTGATAGCCGTCTCCGGTTCTGTTTCTATTCTGCTGTGTCGTCTCCCGTCTGCGAGGGTCGCGAAAGAAGCTTTGCAAGACGAATTTGTGGGTATTCCAGGCGACTTTCTTCTGTAATCAAATTACTTCGGATCCAATTAATAGAATCTCGATAACGCGGTACAACGGCGGTGCGTCTCGTCGCTCAAGTCTCGTAAAGCTGCTTTCTCTCCTCGACTTCATTTGGTCGCGAGCCGAACACACACGATCGTAATTAACCGCGCGTTCGATGCATGTATGCGGAGGCCGCTCGCTGTTTGCGAATAGCAATTCGGGGCGTACTGGATCGAATGTAACGTGGTTGCACACAACGCCCGGGAATGCACCCACCGATCGTCCTGAACCTCGTCTTCGGTGTCTGTCGTGGCTCTTGGTTGTTCCTGGAACTGTTCAATCGCCGTTTGTCTACTCCAAAATGAATGGTCTTCAGGGAACCATCGACAATTATCGTCGAACTTGTTGTACGTAACTATTTACGTGCATCAGTATTTGCCCACCGTGCATCAGTACTTGCAACAACCTGCCAATCTGTGGATACAGAAATTTTCGTCGAAAAAAATTCAACCCCGATTCTGTTTAATTAATTAAGGTTGAGCTCGATGTAATTTTAGCATAGATTTCCTTTCGCCGTGTCCCGCTGATTGCATCGAACACGATAACGAACGTGAAATCGATAATTAACTAATTACTGCTCGTCCCTTTTGTCACCTGACAAAGAGACTCAAATCCTGTTCAATGTTATCTGGTCACTCGATGATAAAGAAGTTGATGGATCGTAATTGAAGGGGGAAATATTATACATTATACAATTACATCTGACCGAAACAAAAGCTACTATCGTCACTACCGAGACTTACCCTTGGTGATTTGCGTTTGACGTTCTCCACACATGGATATCCACCGCACTGAAACAGTAAAATTTCGTACGTTACAATTTTTGAATTAATTAAAATTACCAATAACCATGATATTAATTATAACCGTAAATTTCGTTTCAAATGAAAATAAAACTCTTTCACCCTTTTTGTATCGAATCTCGCGTCGGTTTCCAGTAATTAGTACGTGTCTACATAAATATTGGAAAGTTATAATTTGCTACAGCAGTTTCCGGACAAATATTTACGTTCCTATAAAAAATTGTCGGACGATCTTGCGCGGTGTTTCGTGCGAGAAAGAGGGATATCGTTGAAGAGCTTACAACGCGATTTCGGTGAATCCTTTTTCACCGTGATATTTTCGTTCTTCCGTGTTATCGTCTTATACGTGCTCGCCATGTCATATTTTGCGGCGCGATAACGTTACGCTCCTCCAGGCTGAATCATCGTGTCGTAAAAATGTTATTACACGGCAACTTCGACAACTTCGCTAATTAATAAACCCATCGTTCGTGGAACTCTAAAATCAAAAACCACTGTGTTCCCCAGCAAGATTACACTCTCCGTTTAATTGCAATTCTCCGTTTACGTTTGAACGATAACTTTAAATCGAGAATTGCAGTGCTCTGCGATATACATAATAGACAGTGCAAATGGCGTAACCGGTGAACGTGTTGACGATACAATTCTGGGGCTAAAGGATGACTGTTTTGGCGGTGAAATCAGGGCGAAATAATTTGTTTGCGTTGTCGGTGGGCCGAAATAGGGGGAAACGTCCTGCGGAAAAAGCGAAACAGCGCCGAGCGAAGTTCTGGGGAACGTCGAGAGGCGGCGGCCGGGCCGACAGTTAATTAGAGCAAAAAGTCACGGACGTGGTTGAAAAGGTAAGGGACGAGGCTGGAACATCGAACAGAGGCGAGTACGGCGATAAACAAAAGGTAGTTGCAGCCTGCGGGGTTGTGAGAAAGAGAGAGAGAGTCACGAATCGTGTAAACACTGACACATCCGCTGTCCCGAAGTAGATAAGGTCGTTGGTCCAGATCGAAAAAAAGCCTGTCCGGGCCGCCGCGCAAGTTGTTTCCGGCTCGACTCTGTTATTACTTTCGTAACGTTATCCGCGTCTATTGCATTTAATTCTACGTTTCGTACGCGGCGTTGTTGACTTTTAATTGGACGCCATTTTATTCCGACGATACGATCGCCGCTGAAATATTTTTACCCTCGTTCTCGCCAATGCCGGACCGACCATTGTTGCGCGCACCATGTGCTCGAAATTATTCCAATGACGGAAATAAATTTTGTACGCTCAACCTTCGTGCGCTGCTCGGAAAATTCGGATCGTTGTGTTTTTCGGGAGAATTAACCGTCGGGCGGACAACAAGGGTCGTTTATAAATTTCTCTCATCGCGTATCATATAATAACACAAAATCCGGGTAATTTTCACGTCGTCCCTCCAAAAATGATGAACCGAGCCGGGCCTGCACCGCACAGTGAACCAGAAACCCATCTTTTTTGACAAAATCCTGCCGACAACTCGGTTTTTCATTGATTCGATTGGAACGTTGCAGTACCTTATGGTTGTTACTGTGTTACGGGTTTCGGGCACACTGTGCGCCGGCGCATACGAGAACGCATAATATTTCAGTTCGCGTTCATCGATGTAACTATATTCCGGCGCCATCGTTTTTTACTGGGGAAAGTAGTTAGGTAATATAATGTTACGATATAAAAGCCGGCCGACGATCGTGCATTATACAAGCACCGCTTACAATGGCCGTTGTAAACCTCGCGTGGAGAGCACCGCGTATGAAAAATTCTATGGCGCATTCTTACGGCATAAAATCGTATTTATGGACGTGTATGTATGTTGAAAAGGTTCGGTGGCGGCGTTCCCGGATCAGGAATAGAAGAACGTTCCAGGAACGATGGGCGCCGGAAGCGCGTAACAAGATTCGAAATAATGTAATCCTCGCGGAGACATAATCCTCGAGTCCCCCGCGCCGCGCGGCGAGATTATTCGAAGTCGCGAAGTTATCAAAAAACTTTCATCTTTATTCGAGCCATTTAGCAGCATCGTAAAATTGGCCCGACGGCGATTCCTCTTTTACTGCTCCGGATTTCCGGCCGATCTAAATAAAATTTCTACAAATGTCGACGACGGAAGCTACAAACATAGCTTCGTTACAGGCAAAATTGATAAATACGAAAGTAGACGGACAAGTGATAAGAGATTAGCTTAACTTAGATCCAAACATTGACAGGATCCAAAGAACGATCTTCTCAAAATGATCTACAGCCAGCACCATGGTAAAACGTGGCCTTTTACATCGTTTGCGGAATTATACACACCGGTTGTAGTACGGCGTGCCAGTTTACGAAAATGTTCCGCATAAAATTACCTGAAACACGTAGCCGACTTCGAGAGCATCACGGGAGGAAACTGTGCTTCCCGGGAAGAAGCGTGTTCTTCTGGAATCATGAATATCTCGAAGACCGCATCGTGTTCGCAGGAATTTATGGCTCATGTGGGTGCTTAATATTTATGGTTTGTTGTCGGCGATGAGGTAACGGCCGTCTAGAAATCTCGCGCATTGAAAAATGCGCATTCGTTGATGAATATTCCACGGGACTAATTAAATTTCGAACTTGCCGCGTTTTCCCTCCGCCCCTCTCTCGCGGAGAGACAATTTTTTCTAACTTAAAGCCCCGTCGGTCTCTGCGAACTTTTCTCAATTTGCATTCGAATCTTCCTGGCGAGCCACGGCGAATTGAAAAACGACACCTCGCGACGGATTGCGTGGGTGGGGGTTGTTTTTTTACGACTTCCGGCGAATTTACTTGGTCCAGGGAACACCACCGAGTCGCCAGTCTAGTTGGAAGGTTAGTGGCGACCGTGGTAGAATCTCTTAATTTTTTTCCGAAAGTTACCGAAGACGGTTTAAAACAACCGAGGAAACGGATAAACTAATTTTCGTTCTGCTTAATAATCTCGGAACCTGGCCAAAATTGATCATTTCACCGTTCTTGGTTTTAAAAGGAAATGAATTCTGGAGTACGCGTTGAAGCTCGAATTCTAATTAATAATCGTTGGGACGCGAAGCGTTTAAAGCATTAATGGGAAAGAAATACATATTGGAAAGAAGGAAATTGAAGAGAGAAACTTCGCTCCGGACATAAACGATCCCGGTTGCAGACGGAGGGTTAAACAGCCAGTCGAAAGGTCGGAAGCTTTTGTCCCCAAAATGGCCAAAGATCCTCACAGTGCATCGCGACGTGCAATCAGCGGACAGACAAGGGACCGAGTTACCTCGGGGGCGGGGGTTGGCCGTTAAAAGAGGACAGGGTGTAAAGGACAAGCCGAAGGAAAGAAATAGCATCTCGACTGGTCTAGGTGGCGAGAGTAGACGAAGACGTATCGATTATCTCCCTCGACTTTGCGCAAACGAGACCGCAGTGGCGCGAAAGTACGATCGAAGATAAAGCCACGCTGCTACCACCCCCTCCTTTTGCCAACCCCCCGTTCAACCGTCGTGGCCGAGAAGAAGGATGAAATCATGGGTGGGGAATAGGTTGAAGGCTTCCCTTCTACGAAGGCAGAGCATCGTCTTCTACCCTTCGGGAGGATAAAACTCCGGGGACGACTTAATCATCGATGGGCAAGCCCTCCTCCACCCTTCATCCCCTGTTTCCTCCTCCCCCCACCCTCCGCAGTCCGCTACGATCCAACGAAAGAATAAAGAACTGGCGCACCGCCTAATGATCGTGAATCTTCCGCAAAAAAGAAACGAGGCTAACAGGCAGACTCTATATAGACGCCTCCTAAAGAATTTTTGTTGGACGGCTGGAGACAAATCAGCCATTCCGCGGCAGGATGTTCCGGTAAACGTCGATTTCCTGTCGGATGGCGTATCGTTAACGAGCGACATTCCTACCGATTGCAATCTGATTTCGGGAAGTAGTGACTGTAGCGGGTAAATAGGGTTTGCGGGCTCCCGCAGCTGTTCATCGATCGGGATTATTTTGCTCCACACTTCGTGCAATTCGTGAATTAAACAAGTAAATATCATCCGCATACTATCGTGTTTGGGCTGATTCGAATCAGAAAAAGCTCGCGAACACGTTGATGAAAGATTCATAAGAATAATTACTAGCCGTTTATATTGTGTCCAAAAAGCTCCTTCGTACAAAAATATCATACGCGTCGAAAAACACGCGCGAATGTCACTTCCGTTACGCATTTCCGTTTCATCGCCAAATCGGTTTTACGCCTACCGCGCCAAAAGAAGTTTCACTTGAAAAAGTATCTAACAACAACTATCCTGAAACTCAAAAAAAGAAATACGTTTCTAACTATGCGATTATGCCATCGAACAGATCCCATTCACAAGCATTACAGCTGAAGTGCAGGTTCCCATCAAGTGTAAAAATGGACGCGTTTAAGGCGCAGCAGAGGTATCAGAAGTTAATGAACAGTCGTCAGGTAAAACGTATCGTTGTCGTAAACTGCGTGGCTCACGCAGCGGCGTTAGCGAATACTTCACGCGACCATAAGATGCCTCAGGGTTGCCTTTGCGTTCGCTAGCATGCGAGGTAACAACGGGTATTTCGGAATTTATGGCCATAATAGTGCACGCGCTCGCCTTTATACATATCCACGGCGCGGCGGCGCCGGGAATGTCGATATCAGCATCGCTCCTCATTTTTCCAGCTCCGTCGCGTTTCTTGTGTCGAATTACGCGATATCGAGCAGCAACGTGGCCCGAGAAAGAAGAGAGAGAGGTGAGAGATGAGAGAGGAGAGAGCTCCGGGCACCGAATTTATCGAATTTCTCCTGGGACCCGGCTGCTAGAGCTGCTTCGACGCTCGAGATTCTCGACGGCTGCTGTAACATCGGCGCAGCACGACGCGATGCGACGTCCGAACGTAAGAACATTCTCTGACGGTGGAAAACTTAGGGTATAAGTGAAACACAGAAAAGCTTAGCGGCGTGGGAGCGCCGACGTCCTTTTAAAAATGAGGGAGGGGCGACTTCCCCGATGTCTTTTGAAGATCTGCCGTAGAATTCTTCAATTTCTCCCAGGTTAAATGTGGAGAGCTGACCGGTTTGAAGGGCTGACAATTTTTGATGAAGAGAATCGAGAATTTGGACGTTTGGAAGCTTTGCTGGTAACCATCATTTCCTAGCAACTAGTAGCAGCTTCAAACATAAACATACCAGTGCAGAGTCAAAGGAAGATCTAAATACCAATTATACAGTCAGTCACACAATTTGCGTTACCGAATAGGGTGGACCACCCTGCGTATCATCTGGTAAACTAATCCATCTAGCTTAGCAGACAAATTGAAGTCGTTCGGTCCATTCCTAAAAATGTTATTTCGGTTCATGTACCATCAATTATGAAACTGACTGTATGGAGCGATTCTGAGACGCTTTCTTCGAGTTTTGCCGTGACCTCCACTGGAGAGCATGCATTAGTCAGACCCGATCAGTCGAATTGTGGGACGCCGCAGGTAAAGCATTCGAAGCCGAAGAAATCAATGGTTTATAAATAATATTGGCGTTGACGGTGTCGAGACCATTCCGACGTCAACCTAACCCCGTCCATTTTAGGACCTCGAAGCCGCGGTATTAAATTCCTATTATATCGGTGCTGAGTGGAAGGCAGGTTGGCCAGAGGCAAGAAGAAGCTGGAGACTCGCAAGTTAAGGGCGCAAGAAACGAAAGGCCCCCGAGCTAGGGGTATAAGGTATCGTCTGAAAGGAAACTCGATGGCAGTCGACTCCCACTTCTCGACGGTTTCTTCGACCTCCTTCATACACGCTGGTCTACGACTCGTCTCATAGCTTCGCTTCCGGCTTTTCTTTTCCCTCTGAAAAGAATGCCGACTCTTTGCTGGTCCACTCTCCTCGACCTACCACCGATCGATCCGAAATTTGATCTGGTAACCGTGTGATTTGACATTCGTCATAAGTTGGATCAACCCTTTCATAAAGATCTCGATGAATCGTAATCTGGCTGCAATCTGATCATTGTCATCTGAATTCTCGATACCGAATTCATAATTTGAATGTCAATTCTCGTTTCGATAAGTGCATTCGAGGAAGGATTTTGCCGCAAGAATTTTGCTTCGAATCGAAAGTTCCGCATCGTGTGCCATTATAATTATTGACAGGGACGGATTTGTTATCAAAGTTCATTTCTGAATGTCGTGTGGTGGAATGATTTATGTCAGGCAAGAAATTTGTTAGCTGACGGCTGGGGTTTTGTAGCACGAGGCTTATGACTGATTGCGACAAAACTAGTTATTCTTTGACTTCTTATTTCGCGGCTTTTAAGTTCCATTTCAAAGCGAAATTGCCTCGACTTCCGGTTATTAGTCGATACAATCGTAAACCGGTTACGTGCACCTTGAAATTTAGCTGTTTCGGTGTGCGTTACCGCGGGTAGGTTGCCGCCTTACGAGCTGCCCTTTTTTCCCCCGACGCGACGCGAATGTGTTCTGTGTCGTTTCTCTATCGAGTTAAAACTCACTTAGCTTATCGCGATTAGGTGATTATGAATTTTTTATCGGACTTCCGATATAAGCACTTCATAAGTGTTCTTAATGCTTCGGCTAAGTCAACTTCACAGGATACCTCTTTCAAAACGATCTTTGACTTTTCCGATCGTATCGCTTTGATACCGCTATTAACGTTTATAACCGGAGCTAATTCCATCAGATAATTATTTTACGAGCTGTGTGATATCGCAAACTACGAGCGTACTAAATGTACTGGAACGAGAATTTTCAGGGAAAACACTTTCTTCGCCCGTGAAAAGAGACACTCTCGCTTCCTGCGAAAGGAACGATTCGCAGCCAGCATGGCTGCTGTTCTTTTATGAATCGTCCAGGCTGGATCGATGAATAATTCAGCATTGTTTACGGGGACTATCCACTCTAATCGAACTCGCGTCGAAGTCCGAAGAAGAATAAAACAGTTACAGAAGCTAGGTCGTGCGGCGCGCCGAGGTGGATGAAGAGTCGAATAACGCGCAGGTTTCGCGTCGCGCCGCTTTTCGAATATTTATAGTCGTCGAACCGGTCGAAGTCGGTGCAATTTTTATCGACTGTGAGAACGCCAGTTCAAACATTGACAGACGCGCGTCATCGTTATCGTCATGGGGCTGACATTTCTCTTCGAGAACGAGCTTTTTCCGAGATGCACTTCAGAAAGTTCGACCGAGACAAGTTCCTCTGGTCGCCGCGCTGGAATCCTGGACCGCTGTTATTCTTGCGCGATAGTTTGTAATCCGCGTAAACCTTTCTCCTCTTTTTCCAGATTTATTATCTCTGCTGGAACCTCGATGCTGCGCCTTAAGTTTCGTAATTATATTGCATATTCCGCCAAACTTTCAGCAAAGGCGATTATACGCGTCACTCTTTAGACGATTTTCTAAGATACCCTCACTCTGCCAGTCCTTTATCAGTCACGTGACGCGTTGAACTTCGTAGAAGGGGAGGATAGAGTGGGAGATAAGTTCTGGATCTGGCGACACTGGTTTTGGCTGTCGTAAAACGAATGTTTCAGTCTTTCTGGATATTTGTATCTAGGGTCAAGAGGTTGATGTTCGGGAAAACGTTAGATAAGTATAACAGGACTCTGGGGCGAGAAAAAGCGTTTCTCTTTACGTCGCAACAATTCCGACTGGTGGAATCGATATCCAAAGCGCATCCGCAACCGCAACCGTACACCGTCGTTTCTCCTGTATATTTCAACGCAAACATTTGTCGACCGTTTTGACGATGACAAAATGTTTTCCCACCGTACGCCGACTGCATTTCACCCATAAAATTGCTATCCCAAGCACGAGACGAGAATGCCGTGAAAAACATTTCAGTTTCGCGCTGGGGAAACACCCGATTGCTTCGACCCGCAAACATCGACGAGGAACCCTTATTTCTCCAGTATAATTTTTTACTTTCACGGGTCTAATTCATTTTTCACCAACTATTTTTCACCGTTGGATTAAATTCGTCTTTATACATTCGAGGGAAGCCGACCGATTTCTATTTGGAACTGTCTCTCCGATGGGCTTCAAGTCATTAACAATGGCGCCGCTAGAATTTCGTTTAGGCTGCGAGTGGAAACTTTAGGAGAATTTAAACATATTGGCATATTATTTTAGAATAAAGAGACGAAGAATAAACGGAATGTTCAAGTCACACTGATTTCTGTCCCAGTTTTTCGAAAACTCGACCACTGTATGCCATTACCTCGTTCTCCCCTACCCTATTCTCGTAAAAGTGACAAAGTCCGTGGAACGAGCTGGTTCAGGGATCGTTTCTCGAAGGGAAAAGAAAAGAAGTAGTGGAGTGACAGTTGGGTTGGGGTAGTGACAGAGAGCCGGAAGTGGCGCGCTCTGGGAATATGGCTGGAATTTCGCCGGAATCGGAAAGCATTCCCACTCTTCCGCGTCGCAACCGCGGCCTGGTCTGTTCGGGGAACCGCCGACAAAACCGAGCACCGTTCCTCCATGCTCGTAATTCGTCTGGCTATGGACCTGTGTATCCGGCTGTTTCAAGTTCCTGCTCTTTTCCAATCCACGGGGTCGGATAATAGATCTTGAGACTGCTTTCGAACCGATTTTGCTGCGTCGATTATCCCCTGAAGATCGACAAGATCTATGGGATAGGCTGCGGGTCTTCATGCATTTATGAATACATTGGTTGCGTGAAATATAAAACAGTAAAGGATTTAAGGAATATAAGGACATCGTAATGTTGTTTTTAATGAAACAAAGTTATTAAGAGATGAAATCAATTTTTATTTCAATGCAGAACATTTTTATTTCGTACTAGGGGGCTACGCCCCCTACTCGCTTCGCTCGCCAACCCCCACGGCGCGACGCTCTCTCTCTCTCTCTCTCTCTCTCACGCTCTCTCCCTCCGTCCTTCACCGTTTCTCAATTTTCAGTCCCCTTACAGTAGGCAACCCGCTCGACAATTTTCTGTACCCCTAACGGTAGGCAACCCGCTCGATAATTTTCATTTCCCCTTACGGTAGGCAACCCGCTCGACAATTTTCATTTCCCCTTACGGTAGGCAACCCGCTCAACAATTTTCATTTCCCCTTACGGTAGGCAACCCGCTCGACAATTTTTCAGTTCCCCTACGGTAGGCAACCCGCTCGACAATTTTCAGTCCCCTTACGGTAGGCAACCCGCTCGACAATTTTCTGTACCCCTTACGGTAGGCAACCCGCTCGACAATTTTCTGTACCCCTTACGGTAGGCAACCCGCTCGACAATTTTCATTTCCCCTTACGATAGGCAACCCGCTCGACAATTTTCAGTCCCCTTACGGTAGGCAACCCGCTCAACAATTTTCATTATCCCTTACGGTAGGCAACCCGCTCGACAATTTTTCAGTTCCCCTACGGTAGGCAACCCGCTCGACAATTTTCAGTCCCCTTACGGTAGGCAACCCGCTCGACAATTTTCTGTACCCCTTACGGTAGGCAACCCGCTCGACAATTTTCAGTCCCCTTACGGTAGGCAACCCGCTCGACAATTTTCAGTCCCTTTACGGTAGGCAACCCGCTCGACAATTTTCAGTCCCCTTACGGTAGGCAACCCGCTCGACAATTTTCAGTCCCCTTACGGTAGGCAACCCGCTCGACAATTTTCTGTACCCCTTACGGTAGGCAACCCGCTCGACAATTTTCAGTCCCCTTACGGTAGGCAACCCGCTCGACAATTTTCTGTACCCGTTACGGTAGGCAACCCGCTCGACAATTTTCTGTACCCCTTACGGTAGGCAACCCGCTCGACAATTTTCTGTACCCCTAACGGTAGGCAACCCGCTCGATAATTTTCATTTCCCCTTACGGTAGGCAACCCGCTCGACAATTTTCATTTCCCCTTACGGTAGGCAACCCGCTCAACAATTTTCATTTCCCCTTACGGTAGGCAACCCGCTCGACAATTTTCTGTACCCCTAACGGTAGGCAACCCGCTCGACAATTTTCAGTCCCCTTACGGTAGGCAACCCGCTCGACAATTTTCTGTACCCCTTACGGTAGGCAACCCGCTCGACAATTTTCTGTACCCCTTACGGTAGGCAACCCGCTCAACAATTTTCATTTCCCCTTACGGTAGGCAACCCGCTCGACAATTTTCTGTACCCCTAACGGTAGGCAACCCGCTCGATAATTTTCATTTCCCCTTACGGTAGGCAACCCGCTCGACAATTTTCATTTCCCCTTACGGTAGGCAACCCGCTCAACAATTTTCATTTCCCCTTACGGTAGGCAACCCGCTCGACAATTTTCAGTCCCCTTACGGTAGGCAACCCGCTCGACAATTTTCAGTCCCCTTACGGTAGGCAACCCGCTCGACAATTTTCTGTACCCCTTACGGTAGGCAACCCGCTCGACAATTTTCAGTCCCCTTACGGTAGGCAACCCGCTCGACAATTTTCTGTACCCCTTACGGTAGGCAACCCGCTCGACAATTTTCTGGACCCCTTACGGTAGGCAACCCGCTCGACAATTTTCAGTCCCCTTACGGTAGGCAACCCGCTCGACAATTTTCAGTCCCCTTACGGTAGGCAACCCGCTCGACAATTTTCAGTCCCCTTACGGTAGGCAACCTGCTTGACAATTTTCTGTAATGTAAGTTTTCGCAATTTTCGTAACCCGCTCTGCGTTTTACCGTGACAGAACTTTTTTATATAATAGAAAGATAAAGATGCACGATCTAGTTGTCGACCGTTAATTGCTTGATCATTTTAATTTCGGATCCCTTAGTTCTTCTTGTCACGGTGTCGTTGCAAGTCGGTTGTGGGCCGCCTAGGAGCATAATCGATGAAGAAGCACATTGGTATTCCAGAATTCCGCCTGGCCTGAATCGCCACTGAGACAGGCCGATGCAAATCGGGGGACGGTTTGCAGTGACGGGGCCAACGCACGCATTAAAACGCAAATACGCGGTCCCGCAACCGGTGCAACTGCGATGCCCGGCTTGTAATTGCATTGGCACGAAATGGCTTTTCATAATGACAAACCGTCGAGCGTCCCCAGCCGTGCCGCGTCGCGTCGCATCGCGTCGCGTTGAAACTTTCGCAGGAGAGTGCACTGAAATAAGATGCTCGCTAGAGACACCGCTCTCATTGACTGGCGCACGAGTTTCTTCCGGTGATGAATTTAATTAACCCTTGCAGTTAAGATGGTTCCACTCGGGCGCAGAGTATTTCGGAATAATACGAACATATTTAACTTTACTACGTCCTCCTCTCTCTCTCTTTCTCTCTTTCTCTCTCTTTGTGTGTTTCGTTAACTGAAACGATTGTTCTGCGATGGAGCTCTCTGGTTTCGTATGATAGCAATCAGGTACGAATAATCATGGTACGTCATAGTTCTAATTGTTACTGTGAGAGAAGCGAAAAAAGTGTTCCATTGGGCATCGTAACTGAAATAAAGTAGTACTATTATAAAACAAATGCCACGGTAAAATTAACTCTGCGAGTAATTAGCATTAAACAAAAGTGGAAGTTTTCTTTATGGAACGTTGATCTTCGAGAAGTTATGAATGGAAAGACCGTAGGTGTAAGACAAAGTGTTTGATGAATAGAAAGCCTACGCGAAAGTAACTGATCCAGTTTGTTATCGTAGGCCTTATAAATAACAATCAGGGTGCACTAGATATTATTAATAATTTACGACGTTTCCACGTGGGCGTTTGACGCATTGATAATATTATTAACTCCGCGCGTCGTTCCATTGACGGTGCGAGATTATTATACCCTATTATCTTGATTGAAAGAACAAATGGCCATTCAATGATATTATAATCAACGGGAAATTTATATATTATACTTCGGTGAGTTCAATTTTATACTCGAGTGGACATTTCACATTACTTAACTGAGAATTCGTGTTAGTCGATACATTGAACTTTCTTCTGAAATGGAAATCTTGTTCGTATATTGGGATTCATGTTGAATAGACGTCTCTCATTCTCAACGAGAATCATCGCTGACAAAAGTGTCCCGATGATAGGAGATCGAAGCAAAAAGTGTTCGTGTCCAGAGACAATAGGATGAACTTTGTAGAAGTTCATCGATGAAATACCAACAATAACAGGGGAATTAATTATCGAGGTCTATTGTACGGCCTCGACATTTGACAAACGGTGGAATACTTGAAGTCGTAAAGTTACAGTGATTTCGCGGAACTGCACGCCGCTATCTTGCTGGAAACAATGCCGCGGTACGTGAAATATGCATCGGTGATGTATGTAATAGCAGCGATTCGAAGAAAATCGCGAGGGAAATAGATTTTATCGAGTAGGTAAGCGTATCGACGATAATAAAGAAACCGGAATATAAGAACTGCACTTCTATTTCAACTCGATTACAAAGTGACAGCCTAAGAAAAAATACGTATTCCCATACAATAAATACATTGACGTATCCATTAGCAAAATACATTCCAAAAACTGTGGAATTCTCCAAAATTGCATTCTCAAATTCAGACATGAATCAAACATTAAAATGCTTTACATACATACATATCTGTTATATTGAAATATGCATATTTTATGCAGCACATTGTATGTTTTATGCAGGAACGCATTCAAACATAAATTAATCGCCATAATAGACCGTCCGAGTAACATGGTAGTGGAATAGCTATACTCCGCCTGCTAACTTTAACAATTAATTAATTCGGTTAACAATAGTTTGTACAGCAGAGGCTTCTACTTTCTATATCGGAAAATGATCGAGCTTATCGTTGAATTTCACACACGAACGGTGCACGCAATGCACGTCGTATAGTTCCCAGCTCCATCTTTGCTAATGCTTGCATCTACTTACATCCCATTTTCGTTCACTTGAGCGAAAGCTTTTAAATGCGCTTGAACTGGAACGATTAATGCAAGGAAGAAGAAAGGCAGCAGCTCCCACCTCTCAATTGACACATATTTGCGGCTACTCGACAACAATTTTTTAGAACAAAGGACTACGAACTCGCAGAAAATCGAATCCTCGCTTTTGCGAACGTTAAGTCTTGACCCTTTCACGACATCCAGTCCATTATTCGATAAAATACAAAGCTCGGTATTGACATCACTATGAACAGAAGTGAATTTCCAAAGAAAAATTTACATACGCAAATTGACTAAATCGAAAACGAAGCGAACTATGATAGCCTCGCGAAAAGAACAGAATTCCGCCTAATAATTGGCGTTTTAAATTAATCTCGTGTCGGAACCGCAGCCGACAATGTTATTTCGGTATTATTTATCGGAACGCTTCAGTAATTCATGCATAAAATTATTCCACGGGCAGTTGATGCAACTCGATACCATCGGCGCGCGGCGCGCGTATCATTTTATGCCATGAATTGTGCCTAGTGGATGTTTCACGCATAACTGTCCCAAACCCGCGGAGTAAAAGAAACGCCAACACATTTATCAATCGCTCCAAAGCTAAATTTTGCGCATTCCTCGATACAGGTGCCTGTGCGCGCGAGCGCTATTGATCGACACATAATCTACAAATCCATCCATCATGGTCTACTCGTTGATAGATCGTGGACGCGCTACCCGTTGAAGTGACAGTAACAGTACGAATCAATTACCACCGGAACTTTTAATGTGGGACATATTCATCAGCTCGATAGAATAATTAATTTCGTTAATAACGCATTCGTCCTTCATTGCCAAAAAGTGGTAAAACGGGGATCCAAAAATAACATAAGAACCACTGTTGGAGTGTACAACGAAATGCACGAAATACACGGAGGAGGGAAGGTCCTTTTTGACTTGAAGTTTATTACTCTTCTAGCGTCGCTATTCCCTTACCCAGAAAAATCAGGTAGTTCAGTTCTTGCCAGTCTACCGAGCCAGTCACAGCTCACACCTTCTCTCATCACTCTATCTTTTGATGTACAACGGTTTAAATCCAATGTATTAATTATAAAATGTCTCATCGTGTAACGTGTGAACTATTTAATTAATCACTGACGAACGTTGATTCCACGAGTGTGGTGAAGATTAAATACACATTTAATAAATATAAGTTATTGATTTGATCTCTCAACCTCGTCATCCCAATAACCACAATCCGGAAGACTATAAATACAAGATGTAATAGAAACTACAACGTTTACAATGGAATAATAAAATATACAAAGTAATAGAATGCTGAAGGAACATTTTAGAGTAGAACTGTTTTTTATAATTGTCTACCATTATTTGTCCGATAGGATTACTATCGACCTGCTCGGACGATGAATTGGCAAAAAATTGAGCGATTCGATTGGCTTGAGAAAAAATAATCTGTCGAGTTGGTTAGCGATGATGTAGAACAGACAAAAGGGTAAAAAGCTGAAACTCATCGAGCGGCATTCAGGGAATGTGCCTTTCAATGGGATCTATGTAGAATCAATTGATCCTGTAGATCATCGAATCCCTCGGCCACAAAAGAGCAGCCTGGATGCTTGTGACCGAGCATTAATTGCGTCGGCGGATCGGCGAAATTAATCAAAGCCGCGGCCGGCAACGCGCGCTCGCGAGCTCGCTTAATAATTACATCGGCCGGCCGCTAATTGCTGCATCGAAAAATGAAATAAGTTTCGCGAGTATTGGTCGCGATTAACCGGGCCACGATCAATCAACGTCGAAGCGAATACTTATCTTTTCGAGCAACGATATCCTTTCCTCGTCTATTAATCATGCTTATCGTCGTCGTTTCCTTTTTCTTCTCGATACAGGAGCAGGAGAGAAAGAGTGAGAGAGAGAGAGAGAGGGAGAAATGGAACACACCCCGCTCAATAACGGCGGATTGAAACTCGAGAAAACATACATAATTGATAGGCCGTTGCAGCCTGTGCGCACGTTGTATGCATTAACTTACCCGCAGCGCACGGCTTATCGCCGCGTATCCCGCTACATAATAAACGATCATTACGCAAAATAATAAATTCACCCGAGATACCGATCGAAAAACACTACGTTTCCTCGTGTACACAAAATTATTCGAGCCGCGTGTAATTAACCCGCCGTTTTAGCTTCTGTTAATCGCTGACGACCATAAGTCACCGGATATCTCGCTGTCCTCGGTAAAATGTTGTTAGATCAACGGATCAAAAGCAAGACGGAAAAATACTTTCAAATATTCCACCATTCTTGATTTTATGACGTTTATGATTTTCAGAACGCAGATTGCGGTAGGTTTCACGTTACATAGATTTTCCCAGGACACAATTTCTCCTGGCTACGCTGAAACATGTTGACCCTTCAGGTTCTACACACTAAATTAGGTATGGCGAAGTGCAAGAGGGTTGAAATAGTAATCAACCGATCAATATTCGAGCGATCCAAAAATAAAGCACTTCGGGAAGTAAATAAATGGGGCTGGTTTAAAGGTAAAAGCAGTTCGCAGAGGGGGAGAGAGAGGAGGAGAGCGAGTCAACGTGCTTGTGAGACCATCTAGAAAATGAATAAATCACCGGGAGCGCATTCGACGACGTCGTTGGTCGTCGTGTCGGCGTCAGTATCGAGTCATTGTTCGGCCCCGTGAGCGTATCGGACCATTGTGAAGAAATCGTTTACGCAGTCGCGATGTTTCTCGAATTCATTTAACGAACCTATTTATATTCACTGCTATTCTGCCTATCTATTTACCCGATCTATTTAAACGAACGTATCCTTACGTGGTCGTTTAAGCGCGATACAGTTCGCATTAAAGGTGCAATGGCTGCGAAATAGGAGCCAGCTACGTGCAATGGCTCTTTCCGCGACGGGCATTTATACGAGACATAGAATCACGCTGCTCCTGATGCCCCCATAACGTTCACTCACACGCATGCTACGCGATTATTGGTTCACGCGTGTGCTCGTTGGTCCATCTAATTTGAGCTCATCGAGTATCCCTAGTTTAATACGAATCAATTGAATTTGTAATGCCGTGTAATGGAGGTTTGCGAATTTATGAACGTAGGAATGACTACTTGAACAAGGGATACAGAAACAAGCTTAAACAACGAAGTCATGGTCTTAAACATTTCAAATCTGGCCACAGCTTTTAATTGCACCTATCCATTTCGCTACAAATACATACATTTGCGCCGTTAACATCATTATTCTTTGCTAAACCAGTTTACGATCGATAGAAAAGAAAATTTAAATACGTACAACATCTTACAATTAGTCTCATAAAAAAGAATACTGTTGCGGAGGCTTCGGCGCTGACTTGTCGGCGAACACATTATGGTTAACAATAAGAAATATTTATTAAATGTACAATAGTCAACAGCGGATAAATGTGTAATCGCAGATATGCGTTCTCGCTTCAATGACTCGAGAGGATCTGATCTCGTTCTTCTTCTTATCAACCTAGTTGTCCGGATACCGCGATATCGATCCGACTTGTCTCGATCTCTGCGATATCTTCAGAATATCACAGGGGGAGGCATCTTCGTCTCGTGCCGTCGTGACACTACTAATTCTAAGAGAAAAATAATCGTCGGGTATGTTTTAAAAATGTGGCAGCATTTTCTTCTGAATTTTGAGGGAATCTTGGTTTGAATTTCGGTCGAGTAAACGCTCTGAGAAAAATGGCGCTTTCGATGTTCAAGTCGGAGTTCGTTTTGCATCAAGTTTATTAGGGCGAAGATCATCGATGCATGGGTTCGGGTGCGCCGTAGCTCGAATAATTCTTTGCCGCGAGCAAAATACTGCCGACTGTAATAACCTGGTCAGAGTATTGTATAATTCAGGGTACGCGGCGTGGCAGAAGTGTATTACGACGAAACCGGATAACGAAAGCGCAAAAAGGAGTTCCGTGAAAGGAAATCGGCCATTGTCCCTGCCAACTCCATATTTCTGGGGATGGCCGGATGCCAAATATGCATCCGCGTTTGTTCGTTATTACGCTGAACCATTCAAATTTTAAGAACGCCGCTCGTTTGCCACTCGCGAAACATAACAGACGTATCTGCGGACGATTAGATACGAGGACAGCCCAGGAATCACTGTCTCGTCAAAGAGTCAGTCTCTGTACTCTGCCAACGAATCGTTGAAACGCGAATTTCATCTTCCGCGAGTTTATTTCGATTAATGTAATACATATTGTATTTCCGAGCGTATCAGAAAATAATGCTTTGCGGCAGATGCTCGCATTTTTCTCGGTTAACACCGCGCCGCGTATTTCGCCATTATTATAACGTCTGTTCGATCGATGGATGCGCTATTGTTTCGAAATAAATCTCGAAACAATGCTTCATTAGAGTTAACGTTCAATCAAGGATTATTTTAATCAATCGCGTTCATTCATCGGCAACAAGAACGAACGGTATAAAACTCTTTTATAACAATACCGTTCCAAAAAAAATTTCTTCTCTATTTCAGGGGTATTGTATCACAAGAGCATTGTCTATTTCGAATTTGTTTCATCGTCCGTCGTTCAGAAAATGACTACGATATTATTTAACGAATTAAATTGCATCAAAATTGGCATCCAATTATGAGATGCAACTTATCTGTAACCAGATTAGTATACACGAACTGTTATCATTAATTTATATCAAATTGGTCACGCGCGTTACTCGTTATTTCCGTGTGCTGATCAAATCATTAACATTACAATACAAAATTGTATTTTTATTTGCATAGACGAACTACCGAATCGAGTATTTATGCAATTGTGTATAATTGAACTGCAGAAAAATGTGAACGCTGTTATTTTCACTGTATAGAATGATGATTAAGAGTAGGAATAATTTTCTACTTCGTTTCTACCATTTGCAGACATTTTTTATTCTGCGTGCAGATTCGCAGTTTAATGGTAACACAGTGAGCGAAGCCTTTATTTAAATGTCGAAACAAGACTTTCTCGGCGGGTTAATAAATGCGCACGATAATGGCTGGTTGAAATTGGTTCAAGCGATGATTACGTACGAAATTCGCGAAGAATGGATGGGAACGGGCGCAAAATATACTATAGGACGGGCGAAGTGCCGGCCGATTCATTTAAATGTCAAACAACGTTTGTCCCGCGATAGAAATTCGACGTTAATTTCCACGGCCGGGTGGATCCGAAAGAATAACGCGAGAAACAATCCCCGGCGTTTGACTGTGAGTCGGCAAAGGGAGTGGCGGTAGTAATATCCGCAACGTCGCTCGGATCTATTGTTAAACAAAACTCGGTGTTCAAAGGGGGCGAGAGCCGGAGGAGTGGAATTTTCAACGCGGAAGGGAACAAAACGCTTTTTGATACGTTCCTCCACATTATAAAATGCCGAAACGGTGTCAGGCACCGTGCGTAACAATACGTCCCCGCGACGGCTGGCCCAGATTCACGCGAACCCAAGAAATTCCGGGGCTGAATATCCCTGTGTGCTTGTTATGAAATTCTTCCCTCAAGTTCCCAGCACATGTACATACGCGTACGAACACGCTCTTGGTAAATTTAGTCCTTTGGGCTGCAGTTTATTGCTTGTAAAAGTGCGAGCCGGAGACGGCTTAATTCGTTTACGAGCAAGACATTTTTACGGGCCGAGAAAGTGAAAACGCCACGTTTTCCAAGACCATTCTTCATTCTTATTTCAACCTCCCCCTCGTAAACTACCCAAATTAATCTAATATTTAACGTTGTCACGCTGACGCTGGTGCTGTATCTCGGGCTTGAATTGGCGAGCCAATTTTGAAGGCTGCTTTAACGCTTTGTTTTGAAGTTCCAGCGATTCCTCGAAACGCGTGAGAAGTAGCACGAATGTAAAAACGAAGAAGAATATTCTGATGTCTTCGCTACTCGATATTTTATTTATCATAATCTAATTATGAATTTACTTTTGACTGAATTGCAATCTACAGGCTCGTAATCATATTAATATATATTAAACTAATTCATACTTTTCTGTAATAGAAGGAACAAAGATTTTTTTTACCAAGTTGCATGAAATATTGCACGAACGTCACAAAGGGAGGTTCTCAATGGAATGTTCAATAAACAGTCCTCACAAAAAAAAATTCAACTTTTCCCCGCCGCTCGTAGGTCCTGAATCAACGCTGTTAATATTGCTAACGCGAAAAAGGGGACGCGATTTAATATATTCAAAAGAACGCGCATATTCATTTCGCCAGAGGTGAGTATAAAGTGGACGAGTCTGTCACCCTGTTGCACCCAGCATACGATAGCTGAGTCAGGAAGATAATCCACCCCAAGAAACTGTTCCCGGCGATCCGTGAATTGCGTGTACGATCTAGCGCCATAAAAACGAGGCTTCTCCCTTCCGAAAATCACATACACGTACAGAACGCTAAAAATAAACCGACTATCCGGGGGTGACGCTACACCACTTTATCGTTTTCCATCGATTGGCTATTTCCCACCGTTTCATGGTGTGTTGTTCCGCGTACAAATTTGTTCGCCGAACGAACCCCTCCGAACAACAATACTTGATCTTCGATCCCTTGCTTCAATAGACAAAATGACCCAGACATCCAACACGTCACGTTTCGATTCTTATTTCCATCTTATCTTATTTTTGCACAGTTCTTCACTGGCGAGCAGCATTTACAAATTTCATTTGACCCCGAAAATCCATCTTGATCGACTACCTACCTTGGCATCCCGGCTCTTCATCTCCTGTCTTTTGGGCACCGAGCTCTCCCCATCGGCGTACACAAGATTCCTGATGAACCCGTTGAACCTGGGCTCGAAGATCACGCTGGGCAGCGCGAGCAACGTGAGCTTGCTGTTATACCAGCTGGGCATGCCGCCCACATACACGTCCGAGTTCCCATTCAACTTCCCGAACTCGAACTCTTTTCCCCTGGACGTGGACACCGCGCTGACACCGTCAACAGTGAGCGTGGTGTTCTCATTACACCTGGTGATCTGCACCTTGTGCCAATGTCCGTCGCCTAGGTCATGGCCGACGGTGACGATCTGCGCACCACCGCCAAGGTTGTACCTGAGCCTGAGCGCGCTTTCGACCAGTTTCACCTCGAAGAAGTCGTACGTTCCTCCATCGTCCGTGTAGAGCAGCAGCCCGTTGCCCTGCTCGGTTTTAAACTCAAACTCGAGAGTACCATTCAGACCGGCGTTCCACTTGCGGAACTGCGCGTAGCTGGTCGCCGATCCTTCAAGAACGAAGGACAGGGCCACCTGACCGAGCAACACCACCAGCAGAGGCAGGATCGAGGAATGCATGGTTCGCTTGGTCCGGATCGCTGCTATATCCTGTGCATCAGATTGTCCAACGACTCGATCAACACCGGCAGAACACTCTACTCTCGACTGAGGAGGTGTCGTCCAGGTTCTCCTCTTCCGTCACATCACACCCGTTAATCCCCAGGAATCACTGGACCGTCGCGATCATCTGCCTCCTAGTGTTCGATCTAGAGCCTACCCGACCTAGCTCCCCGTTGCGTACCCCGCTCTACTATGTAGCTAGCCACGTTGCGCCGGCTACGCTCGCACGTGAGCACGCACGCGCGCAACGTCTCCGCTGCGTGCGTAGGCGACGGCTATGGAAAGAGAGAGTGACTCTCCTCTCACACTTCTCCGGGGAATCGGCTTTTGTCCCCCTCCCCTCTAACAATCGGAAACACCTACCCCGATCGAAAGAAACCGTGGCTGAACTTGATGATAAGAAATCGATCGACAACAAGCTTCCTCGACGAGGTGGCTGGACAACACGTGACACACCTCGCACAACGTTGCCCTAATGCGCTCGGACCCGTAGACCTAGAGTATCACTGCACAAGCACGGTACACGCGGACTCGATCCTCTTCACACTGCTCGGTCGACGAACTCACTCAAACTAATAGCTGGCTGATCTAATAGCAGCTGGAGACACCGATGATCGACTGAGTAACACGATTTCTGAGCTTTCCAAGGTGGTCAAGGGTAGCAAGAGATCGACCTCACGATTTCTGATATTCTTTTCAAGCTGTTCGAATTGAAATGCTAATTTATGATTTTTTATTTCTGATCGATTTTCCGAGGTGTTCGAGGGTAGCAAAAGACATCGATGCTCGATTTCAGAATTTCTAGTGTTTCTTCGAATCTGTTTAACGCATTTAACACGTTTCTGATTTCTATGAGGTGTCCAGATTGGAATACCAATTTGAAATTATCGAAGGGTTGGAAAAGCGAACAATGCGTTTGTTGTGCTACCGTCACGTTCCGGCGAGGGACTCTAGCGGCAACCTGACCTGAGGCACCTCGAAGTGCCTCGTACCACGTCGGTGACACACTTTCCTCGTCTGCTCCGGCGATGTCGTCGTCTCCTCGAGTGTCTCCCCGAAGCTCCCTCTCTCTCTGTTCCTCTTCCCCTGTTTCTCGATCCCCCGCAGCGATCCGTGAAGAGCTCACTCTCCGATTGCGGGTTAGCTGGATCCCGTCAGGGTCGCCAGCAGCCCCGGCGATAGAGGCAGTACTCGCGGCCTCGTCTGGTCCCTCATAAATTCGTCGTAGGGATCATTGGCGAGTCGTCTCGCTGGATGAAGAGCAGCTCTGGCGAGCGGCACGACCTCGACCTCCTAATACACGGTGACACGGGGAGCACTTTCACCACGCACGGTACGCGATCGACTCGCGTTTCTTCCCTTCCCCGATCGCTGTTGTATACACTGGCAGAGGGTGGCGCGTGTACGTGTGCGTACGTGCGCGCGCGCGCGTGAGTGTGCGTCTCTCTGTTTCCGAGAGGAGTATGCGTGGGAGAGAGGAACGAGGCCAAACGGTGTTCCGAGCACGCGAACCCTCGCACCACGACACCACCGAAGAAGACGCCTGGCTGCCGCGACGGAGGGAGGCTCTCTCCGGGCTGTCCTCTTTCAGAGAGGAAGAGAGCTGGCACAAGTGCACACGTTCGAACAGACAGACGACGTTCTACCGTTATGGCGCGTGTACACGACACGAGAATCCAGCTCGCTGTTGGAGGACGTCGTCGACGGATTTCGTTGAACGTCACACGTTTCCTACGGTTCACGTAAAGCTCTGAACAGCACCGAAAGAGGTTATTCCGCGTCGTCCATCCAGCGTACGTTTATTTCGCGATCGATCCGCCTCTCTAGGCTCGGCGTACGCCCCATTTTTTCAACCAACTCTCTCTCTGTCGAGTTCCACTGCACCTGAACTGCCGAGCAGCAGCCACCCGCGTCAACACCCGCGCGCGACACCGTCAGGCTAGCTGCTGCTTGCCGACGAGGATGATGATCGTATTCTTTCCCCGGTGGACGCACACCGAGTTCTACCAACCCCCACCGGTTATGCAGGAGACTGTCTCTCTGGCTACGTCCTGGGAAACGCAGCAGCGTGTGTCTGTTAACCGATTCCAGAGGTGGATCAACCCTCTCGACGGCTCCCGGCTTGATACTGGCCTGGCCAGAGGAGAACGCTCGGTCGAGACGGTCGGTCCGCTGGCCGACAACGTTCGTGCGACGCCCCCGGCACGACGCCGACGCCGACGCCGACGCCTCGCGCCGTTTCCAAGCGCAAGCGCTATCCTCGGTATACTTCGACGAGAACGAACGCTGCCGCGCCGCGGATAGCGAAGAGGGAACAGGAACGTTGATAGTCGAACGATTCGGAGAGAACAGCGCCGACTAGATAACCCGACCATCTCTCTCTTCCTCTCTTCGCCCTCTCTCTCTCTTTCGTCTTCCTTTCGCTAGAGGAATGCAGTCGCGATACGCGCAACTAGAGATAGAATCAGATCTGGTCGATGCTCGCGAGATTGAACGAGAGGAACTCGCCGAGGATGTACGCGGACCGCGTGGTCGTCGCGCCAAAATATTGCTGGCAAAATATATTATTCGGATGCATAAGGTAAACTTATTAGACATCGAGATTAATCCAAGAGATAGTCTGCATTGTCTGCCGCCGGATCGGAATATGGAAAATAGAATCGTAAAGTGTTCACTTTAGGGGAAACTTCGTGAAAGTTTCTCTCCGCGGAATACCGATTTATGGCACGAAGAACTAAAAATTCGAAGTACACCACTAATGCAGCTCAAAGTATGTTTAAAATTTATTGCGCCCGTTGTTCAGCTGTATCGACTTCTCGAATGTATCCAAGAGAGAGAGAGAGAGAGAAAGAGAGTTCTGATGCGTCGATGCCGAGCGTGCCTTAAATTCTTCTGTGCCGATATCGAGCTCAGAATAGCTCGTATTCTGATCTCTGTCGCAGGAACTACCGTAACGTAAATTCTGGGTTTTGCCAGGATGGTCCTTCAAACTCTCCTGGAGGAGAAAGATCACCCACAATAAAAACGTTATCGATACGCGAAACTGCGACGTGACATTTTAAACGCATTCTTCCCCGAACGACGTACATACATACTATCTCGGGAAACCAATCGTCCGATATACTCGAAACTCTGCAAATACACTCTCCGCGTGTCTCTTTTACGTTTAAACAACTCGGATTTCGAGGCTCTCGATCCCATCCATTTTTATATCTTTCATATCTTCTTTACGTTCTTTATATAGTAGCAACGATATTTTAGAAGCTTTAATATCACCGAAAAGAGTACTGTTTGTTCCGAAAATGTACTGTTCATGAAAAAACACCAAAGCATGGAGGTTTTCATTAGCAGGGGAAGGAATCCGCGCGTTAATCGAAACGGTGCAGTTATGGTCGGGTGTATGGCAATCCGGTAGCCGAAAACTGGCCGACTGACGAGGGCATGGTTGGAAATCCTCGATCGAGGAGTAGAAACGGGTCGGCCGGAATATACGGTTAGACACGAGGTGGTAAAGTAGCGGCGTGAAGCGTCGTGGGGGGAAAAGGTAGTAGGCGGAAGAGGGAAAAGATGGTGGAGAGAGTAACACGGGCCAAAACGTTCGAATAAGAGTGGCTAGACAGAGGCAGAGGAGAACCGCAGAAGTACCGTACAAAGGTGGTTCCCGGGATGGTGGCCGAACACCGGCTAGAAGGATGGTAGGTGTCTGCTGGAAGGTGGAAAGCAACGGCACTACCACCAGCGCCGGACACTGCTGAGAAAGCATGGCAGAAGCCCGTGAAAAGCACCGATCCGCAAGAACGATACAACACGAACGGCCAAGATGGCTAACGTCGTTCCTGCCTTCTTCTTCCTTTCGTCTTCTCCCTCGAACCTCTTTCTATCCACCCTTACCAAACCACCTCCCTTCACCGCACCCTTCTGTTCACTCTTCAGTCTTTTATGGCCGAGTAGTAGTGGCTTCAACCCTGCGAAAGAGGATCGAGTGTTGAGTAAAGACTATTTTCCGAGACATCGTTGTCACTAGTCGTCAAGGATCGCACGTCAATTAGGAGAGATCGACGCGACCGCTAATTAATCGAACCGAACGGACTCATCCTGCTTCGTCGAACCGGCTTATCGATGGGTAACCAATTTCTTCGGGTCTCCAAGGGGAGATGAAAAAGTTCGGGTGACCACCTCTGGATGGTTTGGGTTCCATGGAAATCACCGACAACATTTCACCGACTCCAGATTTGACCGACGACCACCTCACTTAGCGAAATTTGTTATCGGTCAAATCTGGTGTCGGTCAAATTCGTTGTCGATCAAAGTCGTTGTCGGTTAAAGGCGTTGTCGGTCGTGTCAGTGATTTCCACGGAACCTGGATGGTTTATAGGGTTTGTCACTGACATTCCAGGGGATTTTCAGCTTAATTTTGAGGATCGGTGAGAAAAGGATGCTACAATAGAATTTGCAGTCTGGTGATTATGCGTTCGAATGCTTTGGAATGGATATGTCTTGAAAATTTTCAGTGGGAAGTCGATTCAAAAAACGATGGTAAACATCTTCCTATAAATTATGCACCAGTTCGAAGCGTACGTCTCCTTTGGCAAACATATCCGAAGAAAAAGATCTGGCCATCGAGTGTCTCGAGCGTATGTAAGAAAATAACGTTACACAGCATCAAACGACAAGATGGAACGAAAGAGATGTAATCCCTTGGGGATGGAACTTGACAAAGGACCACCCGAAAGGATGGAAGAGTCGCCGATGTCGAAGAATGGAGAAAGTGCGAGGGAAAAACGGAGAATGCTCTTCAATCTTATTGAATTAATCCGTTTTCCACATTCAGCTTCTGACTGCGATTGTTCAAGGATATCTTGGGGATCGACTAAACTTTACTCGATATACTGTCACCTCGAGAAGCCAGTCGATAGTCCGATCACATTCTTGGATCTCTGTGCAAATTCCTTCCTTCCACAAACAAAGTTGACAAAATTCATGGTCGGGAAGATAAGATAAAAGTACCATCAATTTTTATTGTACCATATGTTCAGTACCATATTATGCACTTGAAACGAAAAACATCATTATTAAAACACATAATTCATTTCTTGGCCATTTCTACTTCCCACAATTGCCTTAAAAATTGTTCATTTTCCACAAAGATCTACAGCCCCGTAATGAATCGCGCTAGATCAATGTTGACCACTGAAGACTGAACTATTTAGTCTCTATACCCATTCAAACGAAATTGGGAAAATCTTATTTTCTGCTCACATCTCGCACTTTATCAAAGAAACGAAGCCGTGTACAACGTCCCGTAAAATGTTTTAATAACGTGATTATCTGTGTCGCTCGTTTATCTGCGCATCTATATTTTCAATGGGCGAACAACAGGAGGGAGAACGCTCCCGAACTAGTAAACCCGCGAACAAACGAGAATTTCTAGCGAGACCCACCTGGGGGCAGGACACGTATAATAAAGAAAATAAAATGTTCGTTTTCTGGTATCATCGTCGCGGAGCGTGGCTTGATAAAGCTTTCCGGAGCATCTGGTTCTCTCGTTAGATTGCTCCGGGGTTCTGGAAATGCGCGGCTCTCGACCCGCTCGCTAAGACACCCTCCGGGCTTGGTTATTGGTATTTAAATTTCTTCAATTTCAAGGAAACGCCATCATCGTAGTCGTCGTCGTCGGTTGTAGGTTAATTACACGGCCGCCCAGAGCCCCGGCCGGACTTTATAATTATTGCCGCAACGGAACACTGTCCGTGACTAAAGAAACGTCACGAGTATCGACGACGTCGTTTCACTGTTTTAATTAATTAATTTCGTTTTGATTTTACGCTCATTGTCCTGTCACCTGCGGTCGTCGGCTACTCCCTCTTGGATCCACCTCCGTCGTGACATACAATAAATTAGATGTTCTAATTACTGCAACCGTAAAATAATTCATCTTGTGCGATCTAGTTGGTTTCACTGAGAAAGCTGTTATCGATATTTTAAGAAATTGTCAGTCTTTGAGGACCGAACCTTGTGTTTGACAATTTTCTGCAGATTCTCGGTTTTCGGCGCATAGATTAAAGGCGCGGGGCGTCTATAGTGGCGTACTCTATCAGCAGAAAGTATCGGGTAGAATAGAAACGGGCCAGTGTCCCAGTGAACGCGATTACGAACGACTTGCCCTGACGATGATTGAATTCCGTGGCCTACACCCTTCGATCTTAATTTTCTGAAAATTGTCTCTAATTCCAGCCAGAGTCCGCTTGGCTCGTGGTAATACGACACGGCAGGACATTCAAATATCGAGAAATAAATGGAAGTCGAACGGCACGATGATCAACCCGTGATGCAGATGAGGCAGGACGTGAATGGAGGAAGGTGGAACTGGAAAATAGTTCCTGTCGAAACCATGCGACGGGAACGCATATCATTAACCCATCCTTTCAGTCTCTCATTTTTCCTGGACCGTGAGGGGAATCGATGATTGCGAATAATACTGCACTTCCTAATCCGTGTGTTGCTAGTTTGTTACGTTCGCGATTCCGCGCTATTTACTTGCTTTTTAAATTTCACTTCGCATCGCGCGCGTTCTCGTTAATTTCCTATTGCAAGTGAAACAAATTACATATTGGAGACGCAATGATCGAATAAGTAGAATACGCCGACCTATGGTCGGACAAGCAAAATGAAAAATCTATTGATTAGGGAAATAAAATGGGATAGAGTCGGACAAGTGGAACGAACCTCTAATGGTCAGACAAATAGAGTTGAGGATCCTATATCCAGTGGTGTGAAAACTTGATTACTTTTAGGTTATAATTGACACTCATCGCAGCAAATTAAAATTGATAAGAGATCGCATAAAGCAGCGGTTTTTACTTCATTAAATTTGAAAAACACGGATACATTCGGTGCACTATACGGTTCGACTGAAAATAATTACATGTCATATGAAATATCGTAAAGTTGTTTGTCATTCCGGTAGACATGATTCGCAGGTTCGATTTAATTAATACCGATGACGTGGCGTAGGGCGCCTATCGCGGTCGCAGCGGTGTGTTGTGAGCACCGCATCGATTCATATTAATTCAGTTAATGGCCGCTCGTAATACTACGAATTTTTCTATATCGATTTCCGCGGGTTCTGCGGACGATTTTCTACCATATGATACTCGGCAAAAAGAATAATTAATTATATCGCGATGTACGAAAGTGAGATAAATTGTTGTTTCTGTTTTTGTGTTTTCACCTATCGTTCAACGAGAACGATATACACATATATTTCTTGAAAAAGCACGAGGGCACGTTTGATATCAGCCGACATGTTTGATCGCTTCGTTTACGAAGGGAAAAGAATTTTGACGAAGCGGGAAACGTGATTTCCGAAAAATTCGATCATCGCGACTCGGCGCGCGGCGGCAGAACTGGAAATGCATCGGAAAATGTTGCAAGGGTACGATCGACGTTGTATTTATTAGTTTTCAATAATGTCAACGGAAAGAAAGAGCCAGTGGTTGGGGGTGTGGAAAGAGAAGCGAATGGGAGCCATAATAATATTACGGCCGATCGTGCATCTAAGAAATGCAGCCTAAGAAATTCCTCGGTCTGTCGAACTGCGAAATGAAGTCGAGACGCTTCATTCCCCGTTCTACCATTCCCGAGAAATGAAAAACTTAAGGAACCGATACTCTGACCGAGCCATTACAGGCTTTATCAATAAAAATATTCGTATTCCGCTGCCGTGAAATTGATGTCGCCAACACGTTCGCCCTATTTCCGCGGAATGGTCTTCTTTCCATTTGATGGAGCCAGCTTTAATTGACTTTCGTTGTTTTCTTTCCGATATGGCCCTCGCATCGAGCATTTCGAACGGCTTTCGCGGAAATCGTGGCACGAACGAGGAGAAATCATTTTTTTCATCCGAAAAGTACTTGGAGTTATAGTAAAGCAACATGGTTCACGTGTCTGACCATTATCGTGTATTTCTACTTTGAGGAATAGCAACCCGTAACTTGACGAGTGTTTTTCTCGTGTTTTCATTTTTTCCAAAATTAACCAGAAATCAATTACTAGATACACTCTTACTCTAGTTGACGTAATTTTTCCAAAAAATTTGAAATCATTTAGTAGCAATAGAATAAGATACAGACGTTCCAGGAGTATCAAGATGGAGTACACGTTTTAATATTTTCGCTCGTCGCGTCGTCGTGTTCGATCTTTCGACGAATCACGAAATTAGATCAAGCAGAGACGAAGGATGTCTTAATAAAGCCAACACGATCGAGGCCTTTTTCGGAAAGTTAAATTTCGTTCCCACCGCTAATCAATTCGAATCGAGTCCCGCGAAATTGAATCAGTAGTTCTCGCAGGATATAACTTGGTGGCTGCACAGGATTCTGCATTCCGCGGCTATTTCTTCCCGCATATTCTTATTCCGCAGGGTACACGCGATAACGAGTTCGTAGCCACGAGGCCGCAGTCGCGGCTTCTTTTCTGGAATCGAGCTACGAATCTTGACCCAGTTCTCCGCGGCTACAAAGGAACGACACAGAATATATTCTCGTTTAATTTCAGCCCACGATGCGGCACGTCCGAGTCCGTCGTATGCTCGACCGAACCCAGAGAACCGGAAGAATCGAATGGACTAAAGTTTATGGGAGCTGGACGTCCCGATGACCTCGGCGCCAGATGTGGATCAGCACGGTCTAATTTAGCCCTTCAAAAACGTTTCGCTCAACTATATGCTTTATACTATACAGAGTGTCCCGAATTAAAATGGCAAAACTTCAGGAGCGTGTGGGGGACCGAAAAACTAAGACAAAAAGTCTTTTAGAAATTTACTCGTTTTGGATAAAATCGCAAAAATTAAATGTCTCTCTCTAGTTGCTCTCTTGAATCGTTGTGAAGTGTACAACGATGGGGTAAATTATGCGAACACACTTGTACGACGTTCGCGTTGGTTTATTGTTAGATTGAACAGCGACTTTACATGGAATGTCAATGTCATCATGAAAAATGCCGAAGGAAAAATAATACAGCCTCGTAGGTAACTTGCCAGTAATAGTCGAAACTAGTGTCTGGCCCTCCGACGTCTTCAGAGGGCTGTTTATCTGGTTCTCGACAAGGAGGGAGAGTGTTTCGCCAGAGTAGGGATTGGCGGAAAACCCTTGTCGAGGAACTGTGCTATGAAAAACTCCCGTGGTCGCGCGAGGTCGGCTATCAGGTATTTTCGTGTGCCTGGGGTAACTTGACTCGTCGCGGACACTCTCTGGCGGAGCGTCATGGGCCCGGGCGTATCTGGCTGCCAGATGTGTCGAAAAACATCCCCGTCATAACAAGGCTCGTACCGGCCCAGGTAAAACTATAAAAAACGGTTTACCCACAATGGGGATACACTTGTATTTGTGATTGTTTCGACATTGACGTGCGAGTTATGACAGTGAGATACGTAAACACTTGATGTTATCCTTTACATTTACATCAAAAACACCAACACGTGCCTACTCCCGGGTTGAAAGTTCTCTGTGCTTCTGAGGCCTTCTAGTTTCCATCCTACACTGGATTCTAGTTTCCCTTATATTCTAACAGTTCTAAGTGGTGACGGGTACCTTCGACTTTGTGTTTTTAATCAAGTGGACAATTGGCTGTTGCCTTTTGCAATTAAACTCACAGTGCTAGTCCCGTTATTCTTCGCCTCCTTCCACGAATCAACTATCCCTTTACAACCTTGTTGTATTTTAGCAGAAGAATCTTCAAGAGATAAAAATCTGTAGTTTAAGAGATTTATAAGAAGTTACTATTCAAGAGGTTTTCCATCTGAAAATCGTGGAAAGGAGATCGTTTCTCGTCGGAGGCCGGCACCGCATAAATACGGCAGACGTTCCAGCGGAGCATTTAATCCTTCGTTGAACTGACAGGACCATAAGACGGCCGAGACGTAATCGTCCTTGGCGTATCGAGTCGCGATCGGCAATCCTTTCGAAGGACAAGCGGAGACCGGCCGAGACAACTGAGATTACGGATCATCCGAGTTTTGAATATTTCAAACGGATAAATAATTCGTGCTGCCCCGCCGCGTCGTGCCAGTAGGTATGGCGATGCCGTAGTCGGCGCACTCGAAAGTTCGTAACTCGCCGGAAACGATAGGCGGATCAGAGAACCCCGTGGATCGTTCTGGATCACCAGCCAGAGGAAGATAGAGAGGCGGAGAGAAAGAGGGGAATGCAAAATTGATCCGGATCCCTCGGCAGAAGAGTCTGTGTCCCACGCGCCTGAAATATCTGATCCATTTAAGTTTCCGGCGGCGTTTCTGAAAACTGGGTGACGCAAAATTTCCGATCCATCTCCCCACCCCCAAAAGCGCCTAAGTGGCACGTCACAGTCGGCTTTCGCGAGTCCACGAATCAATCGCGACCGATTGCGTCAGAACCGTGTCTCGTCCGATGATGCGAGAACGCGTTCGACAACTGACGAGCGTCCTATTGAAACGTCCTTATCTTGATGCATTTAGAACGTGCGGGGCGTTTTAAGCGACCGTTACCTTCCGAACTTCGCCGTGGCCCGGTTCGGTTAGAAGCGAATCGATCACTATTACTACGGATGCGATGCCTGGGACTCTGCTCGATCTGAAATATGTGGACCGCTTGGAGATAATGGGGGTCGCCCGGTATTCTGGTGCGACTGCTTGGAAAACTGATTTCTTTTGGGGGGCTGCGCGGAGAATAAGGTTTTGGAAATGGGTCCATGAAATTGCATTTATTTCTTTCGAAAGTTGGCCAAGCTATAGTCGTGCGAAGGTGCTATTGTGTTCATCTCGAAACTGGAATTGTTAAGCTTGTCGCTGTCAAAAGCATGCCGTCAGCATAATTAAACCTTCGAGGAACAACCAAAGTGTCATTTAACGACGTAATGAGCGTGTAAATCGCATTGCATCGCTTTTGTTCAAAATAATGGCAACACTATCGCGAGATCGTCCACTGAAAACTCGAAGAAAGGGAAGATAACGTTGAAAGAGCCTCTTCGAGCACGGCCTCCGAAAGACGGGGGCGTAATATTGCGGACGCAAACGTGTACGCCCACGATTATACGTATACACACGTGTTTCAGTGAAATAAATAACGCTGGACTGAAGCGTGGCCCTGTGTGCGTGTTGCGAGTGTGCTACTTTCAAAGCGAACAGATACGCTGAGTATTGCAGCCTATATAATCCGCAATATTCACCGCGTGTCGTCGTCAAAATAATGACCGACCACTTGCAACCTCGTGTGTTCTACTATGTGTCTTCGCTCTTCCGTGTGGATTGTTAACACTTTACCTACCGGAAGCCTATTAATAGGATTTTCAATAATTGTGATGTTCTTTTACATTCCAATCTTAAATGAAACTATTAGATAACGTTATCGAGGGTGACTTGTTAGTTCACAATGAAAATTGCTGTTGCAATTGAAGGTTCCATTAAAAAGTGTTTAGCCATGTGATTCTTCAAAATTATGCAATAATCCCCGGTCGGTAATGTGTTAATATTGTATACGTCCCACATTTTTCTGCAATATGCTGCGAATAGAGACGCTGTTTCCACGAAAAAATTTGAAACTAGAGACATATTCTATACCTCGCTAGTCCAAAAGAATACGACAACTTTGTATCGAATAAGTACAACAGCGAATTTTCTTGCAAAGGGATTTGCAACGGAGGAAGAGCAACGTGTCTGCGGACTGTCGGCTTTATCCATGACGGCTTTAGGCGTCTCCAGCATCCAAGAACGGTACGGCGCGCGGCGGTCGCCCCATCAACGGTAAATGTCCCCACCTGCGTTTCCACACGGACGGGCCTCTGCGGGTCATTTGTCATTCGAAATAATCGGACGATCCCGGTGTGCGGCTAACCGCTTCGTTAATCCAATTTCCGCGATCCACTTTGAGCAGAAACGGGGAAAGGCTGGGGGAAGTTTCTGGGCCTCGTCACCCCGTGTCCCTCCACTTTATACGAGGTGTAGCGATAACGATGCTAGCAATTTATACCGCCCGTTAACTCCTGATACTTGATGTACGCGGATGAAATAATTTAACGGACGCTCTGCTCACCCCTAAATTACTTCATTTTACCAACTAAAATAGCGGGGGGCATACAAACATCATTAGAGCCGAGTTCGCATTCGCGAATAGCATCGAAATTTGTTATGCGATGTTCGAACCAGTTCGCAAAAGTGTTATTTTCATGCAAAAATTGTGTGGATCAATTGCGCGAAGCAGAATATATTCAAATTTCTTCTCCTCTTTCAAGTTTTTCATTGTTGTAAATTACACCAATTTATTGTTATTATTTATCAAAACTTCCGTCAAATTCGCACACGAATACATTTCGACTTCGAATATAGTGAGCCGAACATAAATTTCAGTATCGTAGCCGAGGCGATCCATATTTACGGCGAAATTAAAAGAGGCGGAAGCCTCCTGCGGAAAATATGGCAGCGCACGGAGATCCCGTAGATTTTCCATCGCGCGCAGCAGACTAAAAGAAAACACGTGTCCCAGTGAACAGTGTTTACCCAGCTCGCGAACATATCGTCGATAAACGCGAATTTATCTGGCGGAATAATACCGATCGTTCCGCGGATGAGTGGAGTCACGGTAGTATCGTAGCGTACGGCTAGGGTCTTAGCTTGGCGTCGATTTAGTAATTCGGCGAGCTATCGCGCACACCGTTGCCTTCCGGAGAAGCGAACCTAACCCGGACCTGGAAACTTGCATTTCCTTGCGTGCGTCCCGATGCTTCGTTTGGTGAAACAATTTTCGCCCCTGTTCACGATTCGATCGCACCCAGCTTCTTTATTATTCCACTAATTACTAAGACAATCTTCTTACAAATTTTTGTTTTAACAGAACAGAACACGAGGACAAAATTAATTTCTCTCCAAGTTCAGGTTGCTCGAAAATGTCTGTGTTCAAATCCAACTTTAATCTTGCGTATACAATATTTGATGAATATTCAACACGTGTATATACTTCGTATCTTATTCGTATTCAGAGAATTGAAGTAGCGTTGAATCCACCCACGTAAACAGATTTAATCTTGCTGTCTGTCTGTTTTAAGTTGCCCTTTCGTAACTTGAATTAGTCAAAGAGAAGCCTAGGCAAATATCATGAAGTTCTTGAAAGAAACAGTAGCTTGCCGTTTCGTTTCGCAAGAAAGATTGGCTGGTTGTGTCGCTCGCATTTCGAGTAAAATTTGTCAGGGCCAAACAGCCCTAATCGTGGCGTTCCTTTTTGCGAGAAGTCGCGGTTCAATGTAACAACGAGCAGGCTGGGAAGGACGCAACAACGTGCGGGTTTCGCGATAACGTGATACCGGGTCGGGGGCCGGAGGAAATTTAAAAAGTCAGACACGTATTGTTGGCGAGACGGCAGTCATCGAGCGGGAAACGCATTTGCAAAACACGCGAGGCGAGCATCGCGCAAACAGCTGCACAGCGACGACGCGAGGCGGCGAGTTTTCCCAGCTGGAAAAGCGAAAGCAACAAAATATCGCACAATGGAAGCACTTGGCGTTCGGCCGCGTTTAGAATATTCCAGGGGGCTCCTCGGACTGTGGCCGATACGTAAACTCCTGATATCGAACCTCTTTATAACGTTGTCAAAGTCACACAACTCGTAGAATTAAATTTTCGAGTGATTTGATAAATTGAACATTTTTTTTAAATTAGTTAACGTTATCGGCGCACAGGTTCCATCAATTGATAAATTTTGAACGAAGAATAACACGAGCTAAGCTTTCCAACGAAAAATCGTTAAAAAATTAATGGCACGGCTTGATGCTATATCGGTATTATACAGGCAACGGTATCGAACTTTAACGCTGCCATGCCGGAGCGACAGTAGCTGAGCTCTCCATTTCACCAGTTCCAATTAAATATATTTTTCATTAGTATCGTTAATTAACAGCGGGAAATTTAACGCGACGAAATTTCTGCGCTCGCGCGCCTGTCACATTTACACGTCGCCCACGATACCAATTATTTTTCATTCTGCTCGTTTATTTTTTTATTCGCTCGCAGCGGCCGCAAAATACGTGAACAACACGTTTGAACGCCGCGCGCCGCGCCGAGCCGAGCCGCGCCGCGCGGCGCCGTTACGTCGAACAAACATTTTTAATTAGTGGTTGTGCGCCAGCTGTGAACTGCTGTTTCGTATAAAAACTTTCTTCCATTCCCCCCGATACCTACTCGCACACAATGGAACGCCGACAACTGCTATCTTCCTGCTGCTAATTGTTATTTAAAGCGGACTTCGAAGTTCCCCGATTTTCAATAGCCGTTTCCTTCGAGGATCATCTCTTTCGCGAAACCCTCCTGCTCGAAACAATCTTCTATAAACACGGCAGAGAATGCTGATTTACTTTTTAGCATTTCTCTCGGGATTTCATTGTGCCGATTTCTGTTACAAGTGCGAGCACATTTCTGGAACGTTAATCTCGTAACAATGAATTTATAATACATATAGAAGCAATAAAGTTTGCACGAATCAAAAGTACAGTTCACGCTACCATCCATTGCGATTGATAAAAAATTTAAATATCGGTCAAGAATGCATGAATCACTTGAAGTTGATAAAGTATCCAGAAACCCGGGAGTATGAATGCTTGATTAACCGGTAGTGGATTATATAAATTTTACACCTGTCGGAAACGACGAAGACTTATGAAACGAGCTAATATACTGTCTATTCGCTTTATATTTAGCCCAGACACATTTGTTTGCGCATATTTGTTCGCGTCTGCTATTGTTATTTACGACGAAGATCGATGGCACGCGTGTTTCGTAATCGTGCCGGGTTGATCCGTTTTCTCCTTGAATCGTGGAAGTTCATGAATTCTGAACATTGTTCGAGTCTACTTCGCCGGAGCACGGGATATATATTACAAACACGCTTAATTATTACGATGATCCGCCATCAAATATATCACTCTTCTTGTATAGTTTTCGATTTATAGTAACCGTTGCAGTCCATCGAGAACGTTTAATTAACGTTCGACATTAAACGGAAAAATCAATCTTTTAATTTTATACATTTATTATAAACATGCGTACGTATTACATATTTCTACTCTTTTCTGTGAATCAATGCTCAAAGAAACACGCCGAAAACCATCGAATCTCCCGAACAAAGAAGATTTCACGAAAATACACTTCTCGTGGAAACTTGATATTTCTACAGCGCGCCATTAAAGCAATGCAAAAACCCTCAAAAGCTTCGATGTTATTTTTTGCGAACGTTCATCTATTCCTCCGCCGTTCCGAAACAGACGGGAAAAAGCCCGGAACGTTACAAAACGTTCTCACGCAATAAGCACACGTTGTTTCGCGGACGGATTTGTTTCTTTGTCCGACCGTTCGATGTTTGCAAAGTTACAGAGAATTTACACGGCAAAGCCTCTGCGAGCACGCATTATCTATTCACAATGATTCCCCATGAAATTGTACTACCTTGTTTTGGTCGCAGATTTTCGGAACAGTGTTTACGATCGAATATTTACCGAAAGAACGGGAAAAACTGATTCGAGTATCTAATATGAAAATGTGTGATTTAATCCAGAATCGATAAGAATCTGCGAGATTTATCGTTGATTTGAGAACGATTCGAGAATCCCCGGAGAATGGCTCGAAGGAATCGGAAAAAATCGATACAGTTCCCTATCGTAATTTCCTCGTGGACAAATGATTTCTCCAGCGCACGGAACCTAACTCCCTAACACCAGCGAAATCTAGAGACGATAAGCATCTCGGGAAAGAACTAAAGGGACGGTAAAGTCTGGCCCGAAACGTCGCCGGATAATTAGAAAGTTTATCTGAGGAGAAATCCCGTCTGGTAATCTTATTCGCATTAATTATTTTCCCTTCGCGACTGACTGAGATCTGATTAAGACGCCCGTGGGCTCTGCCACTTCCCTGAATTCGTTTTCTTTTTTTCTGAACGGGGGAAAAATGCCTACAGAAGGGAAAAGGTAATTCGGCGAGGAAAAAAGAAACTCGCAAAGGGACGGCCATAGGGGTGGATAAAAACCGGAAGCGGTACACAAAGGTGGAAAAACGAAGAACGCGATAAAACGGTCAGAGAAGGAAATTTTTGCGGGAGAAAAGAGAGCCGGTGAAATTATCCGTGATAATGGCAGGCGAGAACAAGATATTAAAGAGCGTGCTATACCAAGAAAACCGGGAGAGGATTATGTGAAATTTTGCTTCCCGCGTGTTGCGTTCCGTTCAGCAACATTTTTTTCGAGTTTCTTTAACAGTGTACTTTCTGTTCGACGCCGACTTCTAACTGGTCTCTTTGCGGTTGTCGGAATGGTTGAAGTGGAAAGTAGAACTTCGTTCGCTTCGCGTAACGTTTTAGAATGGTTCTTAATTCATTAGTGTGGCAGGACAATGGGCAATGTACTTCAATTTTAAGTAGAATAATTTTTGGCATTTGCCTATAATTTCCAACTCGACTCGTTCAACAGGAATAAATTGCAAATTGTTCTCGAACCACGTCACTCGAAGAATGCTTCGAATATTCCAGAAAATCTGAACGTTTCTGCGAATAATAGTCAGCCGGATAGATCCAGAAAGATTACCAATAACCGGCACAGCGAAATAGAACAAACGGGATTGATAAAGTGAAATCGAAGTTAAGTTGTTAGTGGGATGAATTCGAGCAATTTGGGGAAATAGCGTGACGAGGGAAGGAAATTGATAAAAGCAACCAGAGTAACAATGAGAAAAGGATTCGAGGGAGGGTGCGAACGGCGGAGCAAGAGGAGGAAGAAGTGGAAGAGGAGGTAGAGGATGAGGAAAAGTGGGAGGAGGAAACTTGTTCCCAACTTTTCACTTTCAGTTCTCAGCCCCGTCGACAGGAACTGGCGTCGTTTCGTTTATTAATCGCCTCGATTCTACAACAGCCGATCGTAAAACTTGCAGTTACGCAATTTGTCACGGGGCCGGAGCTGGGGTTCTATTAAAATTGACGAAGCGTAGAAGGGGCTCACTTTTCAATTAAATCGTGAAAATTTTACCAGGAAGTTCGGGAACAAGCTAACGAAGAGTGTAATACCTGCGACGATTATTCGAAACAATGCCGACTGTATCTCGTCGCGTGGAACGATGAAATGTTCTTGTGGAAATTAAATAGCGCGGATGAAATTAATATCGAGTCCTGATGAACTGAATCCAGTGACTTTCATTTGTATTCCAGCTAGCTTCCAATCCGAGCAACTACTACTTCAACAATGCAGCAAACGGTTTGAATTTTTTCGAGGAGTCAGAAGTCGTTCCGCATGATTTAGAAAATCGATTTAACGGAAATAATGCGAAATACGAGTGCTTTAACGTTTGTGTTTAATGAAAAATGTGATGCAGGGTTAAATCGTTTTATTCTGTGACCGGCTATTGAATGATTCATCATTTTTAATTTAAAAAATGTCTGCGAATGCTCTTCCTTCGACATAAATTGTTCCATTTCCTTCGACCCGTTCTCCAAATCGGCCTTGGAACGTTAGCAGAACTTGGAGACACGTCTATCAGAAGGAATGATCGATGGTCCTTCGAACGCGATTCCTTAAAATGTCTTCCATGGTACAATATCGTATAATCAATCAGAATTATCCGTGCATTTTTGTGACACGTTGATGTACATTCTACCGCAGATTTTGGTCGGTGCTTGTAGACGATTCCGCTTAAACATTTCCTTCGGAAGAAACATATTTCCTACAATGCCACCAATACTTCGTTTCACTTTATTATCCACAAAGGTTAATTTACTCGACACAACCAACGAATAAAGAAGGAGAAGCATTTCCATAGAAGATCGCCTGCGCCGAATCAATAAAACGCGGCATCCAAACTGAGCTGCATCCTAAAAATGCGTTATTAACGTTTGCAGCGCGTGAAAAATGAGAAAGGCCATAAAGAAAGTGTAGCATTTGATAATTTCTTAATGTCACTCGACGTCTCGAACTCCCACGATGGCCCACAAACCGTAAATGCAGCCGAGATCGTAAAAAACATGGCCATCGATAAACGTGTTCCCTTTAGCCCCGGAGGAAGAAGCTTTCAAAAACAAGAAAAAAAGGGAGAAAATGGGAACGATACGAGTAGGGGGAGGACGGATAAATTAAAAAGCTTCGCGTGTCCCGCTTTGTATTCAGTAGGCCATGAGATCCCGGGAGACTGGCGCGGCGCGGCGCGGCGCGACGGAGAGGAAATCGCGGGAATTTTCGTCGGAACGATGCAAAAGCTGCGAGCGTGTGTCCTTGGTCGCAAATCCACGGCTGCGTATCCAGAGCTGAGGACCTTGAAACGCGAAACGACCGCATTCCGACTACCATACATAGTGATGGAATTCAAGCCTGCTCGAGGGATCTTGAACTGGCTCGCCAAAGTAGAAAACTTTCCGGCAATATCGCTCGGAATGACTGTGGCGCGGTTCGACACCGATTTCTGGCCTTCACTGCCACAAACAAGCTTTCCAGAAGAATTTCACAACGCGGAGCAGAACGCTCCATCAATGTGTAGAACATTATTTTTTATAATAGTCCTGGTCAGTCGATCGGCGATTTTACAATTGAGCGTCGAAGATAGTGAACGATGGTTCGATAAAATTAGAAGCTAGCTGTTTTCCAAACATAAATCTTGCCGCGTCCGTATCAACTGCAACGTTGATCGTTCCAGACGAGAGTTTGATTTATAGACGTTAATGTATGCAAGAACCGTCAAGTTTGCAAACCGTTTATGCACGTTCGCGAGATTAAATATTTCAGATAGTATTTTCAAATGATTTTCCAATACTGCTCACAGATTTCTGTAGAAGAAAAAGTGCTGCTGATAAGAAAAATGCGAGTACTACGGAATTTTTACGCGATAAGGAGTACGGTAAACGTATAGGCCGACAGAAGTAGAACAAGGCCGAGCAGCAAGAGGCATCGTCGCTTGCCGCCATCTGAGGACTGAGAGAAGAACTATTAAGGCCGCTTATGAGATCACGGCGTGCTTCTTCTGTTCTATCGACTAGCCAAACAAAAAGAATTATTCGCAAGAACATTTCCCTGATTTTTATTTTCGCAAGGAAGAGAATTCGCTAACTACATAAACGAATCTCTAACTACAATAACTTTCAATAAAATTTTATTTCAATCAATCAAGAAAGTCCGGCAAAATAATTTCGAATTTGAGATTCTAATTGCATTAATAAAAAAAAAATCAAGAGAGTCAATAAATTTTTGGGTTACACATCCGCCATTTTATTTTTGTACTTTCCATATCAGATTCATAATCGGCGGCCCGAAAAACCCCGTAGTGTCAATTTCGAATAATTTTTAATACTCCCTATTTTGGCCACGATTTCAGTCGAACTCACCACAGTGCGACGGTCCCAGAGAGTGAATATAATATCAAGCTATGTCAAATTTCAATTAACTTTGTATGTTTGAAGTTCTCGACACAGATTCGCAACTTGATTGATATTAATATCGACAGCAATAAATAGGAACGCTTTTAATTAGCTACTCAAAGTATAAATAACAAATCCATGTTTTTAAATTCTTTTGATTTTTCTATTTTATTAAAATACACCTGCTCGTTTCTGTGATAACTGCACAGTCTAATTATGGAAAACCATTAAACAACAGAACCAAATCCCTCGTAATCAGATCGTCCCCGCATTCAGCTCCTGACAAAAGCAGTTAAGCCTGATCTACAGAGGCCCATAGAAATCGCTATCATCTCTCCATAGTGATCTAGTCTGCGGCAACGGGAGCCGCATATTTCAAAAAATGTGATCGCAAGGTATCGAACCGTGTGCGGCAGGTTTTCCGGCATGCCGGTTTCGCTCGGCGATATCGGGTAACATTTTCGTAAGTTCGGAAAAAATTTCGGAACAATGTATCCAGGGCTATTCACGGAAGATCAGAGATGGCCCAGTTTCCACGATTTCGATCGTTGGCACTCGGTAAAGCTGATTCGAGGCAGCACACGCTCCGCTATCCACAAAGGCTCGGCTCGGTTCGGCACCGCTCCGCTCTGCTCGGCTCGGTTCGGCGCGCGTCTTCGTGCCACGACTTCGTTTTCGGTCCCGGGGATCGAATAACGTGCGACGTGACTCCGAAGATTGCATTTTCGCGAGATGAAAACTGCAGAAATAGGGATAAGCGGGCGTCATTCGTGCGAATAAACCGTCGGGGCGTGCGTGAATTCAAATAAACCTCGACCGGGAAGCGATATGACGTGCTCGAATGGGATCCCCGATGATATTACCCTCCCCCGTAGTTTTCCTCGCGGTGCTACGGGAACGATTGAAAATAAAGTCGGCCCGTTTCGCCTGCGACAGAAACGTTCGCGCGATTGGTGCTTCAACCCCAGCCTCCGCGATGGTAATATAAGACAGGATCGAAATAAGGACACGCGCGTAAGGAAATATCAATGAGAATCGGGGAAGGATACGTACATGGTCGAGGGAACGGAGATTATCCAAAATATTGCGGCAGCTGTAAATTGATTTTACACTGTCCACTGCTTCAAATTGTACCCACTTGTTTTTATCATAAACGCATTAAATCCACAGTCTAACAATGTATGATATTATACGATATACATCGAAAGCAATGCACCGTAAATATTGTATCTCGCCACGCAGACTGATTCTTTAACGGTCAATTTGTCGCTAATTAGTGAAGTCCGGCAAACAAGCATGGAAACCGTGGCGGCTGCAATATGACGGCAAGAGCGTCCAATTAACCGGCGTGTTTGCATACAATTTCGAGTACGAGACGTGACATCGTCGATATACATAGACACAGTCGTGCGAGAATGAAATAAAATCGAACTTTTTATCGGCTCGCTGTCGAAGCTATGGTCGCCTGGGAATCGTTTCAGAATATAATGAGCTGAAAAACACCGCGGGGCTTTCGAATAAAATCGAATCCGCGTAGAGCCGATTACATAAAACGATAACAATTCTGCAAGACGCAGAATCGAGTCGTTAGTCATGTTTTCTGCCACCCACGAATTCGACAAATTAGAATTTTATGAGGAACAGGCTGGATGACAGATAATCAAGAATAAGGATGAGGAGTTGTTTGCTGTTACGAGTCTGTTGTTAATTTCCAAGGTCCGTATTGTCGTCTCCACTTCGTCGAAAACAGATCTGGATAACAGACTCATTACTAATTTTAGACTAATCTTTTTTCTGTCTTCAATTACGCCTACTCGTTCTTGCCATAAATGCAATGTAGAACTACCTAGAACCTCTTGGCACACCAGGACAAAATTTTTAATTAAACAACACGTCCACCGAACATCGAAGACGTCGCGAAGCAACATCGTCTGAAGGAAGCTTCCTCTTCTTTGATCCAACTTCGCCTTTCTCTCGGGCAAAGGAAAGAACAGTTCGACTGAAACCAAACTGTCTACTGTCGGATATAGTGTTTCGAGCCGGGGAACATCCTGTGGCAGAGAAGAAAAGGCTTTAAGCTCAGGCAGCAGAGGGCCGTTAATTAAAGGAGATCGAATTAACGCTGCCTTGGTAAGAGCTTACGGTGCTAGAAGCCTCTACTTAGGCGAATCGAGGTTCTACACTCGCAGCGCAGTGCGCCGCGGGTTACTTCGTGTGTGCACGCATTCGCGGCGAAATAATGCGCGACATTAATCAGTCGAATCGTCTTCTCGACGACAGTCTCGAGCACTGTGACGCTGCAGCGTTGAAATTCACGCGGAGACAATGTAGCGTTTGCTGAATTCTCAGGATCATTTGCCGGTCTGAAAGCGCAAAGCCGCAGAGATGGTGTAAGAATAGATCTAACACCTTATGGGTTTTCGCCACGGACAACTGGTTTGCTGAGTCGCGGACAATATACTGCGAAACTTATGGAAAACTAGTAACTTCCACCGACTGTTAGATCCTACCAGGAGAGTTGCGATCTAGATCTATATTTGTGCTGGTAGGGACGCTGCATCCAGAGCTCGAATACTGGAATCCAAGTTCACGTGAAACAATTTCCACGTTACAGCCTATTTATTTGTGTTTCACTTGCGAAGAAAAGCGATAGAGCATCGCCCAAACTCAAACACGTGCGTCGATCGATTTGCGATATGTGTTCGATGCACACGTTTGCGTTTACTGAAAAAATTCATTCGTTTCTAGTCAACATTTATTCTTTACATTGTGAACATTTCAAGAAATACAGAGAAATTTATATCCAATTAAATCAGTGACTGAAATTATCCGAACAACTACTAAATAAGTAACAAACGAACAATTTTTAATTTTATTTTAAGATAACAAAATTTAAAGAATTAATTAAAAGATTATTATAAAAAATTATTGCAAAAAATACATTTATTACGACAGTAGGTAGGAAACTGCCTATATGCTAGAGACGCTTGCTGAGACTTACAATGAAATCAAATATATATGGAATATCCTGCAAAAAGTAATCTTCAATTAAAAAGAAATAAGTTCTCTGGGCCCTGGGATAACAAAATGCTGCGTCCAGACGCGCAAAGGAGATCCCACCTTAATGCAGTCTATCGATTAAACACTAATAGGCGAAGCGCTGTTGTTAATTTGTTAATATAACAGGAACCAATTACGTTTTCCGTCGGTAGGCTTCGGAGTCATCGCGATAGCCATAGGTGCGACGAGTTCAGTCGGGCGTAATTTTAATTAGCGTGGCCGTAAGATGCTCTCGAGGTATAGCGCTCGGGAGGAGCCTGTAACACGAGGCAGCCTATGAATCAGGAAACCGGAGGTTTCTGCCCAGGACGTGCTCAAGATTATCTTCCCCTCTCCTTTCGGTAAAATAAGCCACTTTCCTCGCGCCTGTCCACCCACGCCGGTGAATGGATTACGGTTACTTTAATCCGCCAAAGGTATCTGTTACTGTCGTGTAATAATTTCATAACGCTTCACGGGACGATGCTGGGAAATTTCCAGCTGTACGGAAATATTCCCCCGGGAATAACGGCGAAAATTTCGGCCTCGTCGTCAATTGATGCGACACCGTTTGTTACTGTCCAGTTCGCAAAATTGCTCAGATACAGGATCTTGAAGGAAATGCGCGGAACTTCGCTAATTTTGTTCGACGTTTGTCAAAATTGTTGGACTCGACGAAACGTGGATGCGTCTATAACAAATCTGACGTGGAACTAACAACTAAAAGCACCGATTGTCTGCGGCATTGAGACTCTCCTCAGACGTTGCGGAGGTGGGTGTTTGTATAGAGAATTAGTATTGAAAACTGCTCGATGACTCGCCGCGCTTAATCACCCGATGAATACGTTAAAATTGAATATTAAAACCGAGAGTCGTCGTAGCCATTGTTTGTCGCGCGCCTTCTTTTCCTGGAATCACTTCCTATCAATTATTATCGTGATCGTCGATGACGAAAATCTTATTCCCTTTCCGTGTCTGTTCTATTTTATTCGCGTACTTTATAACATTTGTTTTATAGTTTCAAAAATCGCGTCAGCGCAGCTGTATATTTCATTTAGACGCGTTTAAAGGACTGTCGGGAGATGGTAGGTCGAGCAGTCGTTTAATCATCCCTGGTCCAGGGTAGAATTCAGGGAAAAAATAAAACGTACACAAGCGCAACCACTTATAAATCGGAAGAAGACAGCTTGTATATGAGCTCATTACACCAGCGATCCTTCGCAGCTTCGCAATCGATCATTTCGACGAGCAACCTGTCCGTCTGTTCCACCTGAGTTCGTAGACGAAGCCTTATAGGGATAGAAGTGTGACTTATGTCGTAAATCCTGGTGGAGCCTAAAGCCGCAATCGGGACCCCACCATCTAACATCCTCTGATAACTATAGATACATCATTCGAGTAACTACAATTAATTCGCTATCACTATGCTGCAATTGAGAAACGATTAAAACAACTCAAAACCACCTACACCCATAAACTCTCGACACAAACAAATGTTCATACCAGCTACTTTAAATTTTTTCCAGAGTCTACCAAACATGATAGCGAAATTTTCTTTTTTACGAGTTAACGAATGTACCTCGATGTAATTCGGTTTAAGGGTAGTTTTTACCCCACGGGTTTACACGATTCCCCGCCACTGTCGATCTGTTTTGACTGGTGATAGACAGCCTTAGCAGTGCTGTCGATCCTTGTCTAGCGACCCACGGCAAATTGGTGGGAGTAGGACGGAGAGAGGGAGCCGTAGGGTTAAGCAGAGTGGGATTTCACGCGATCGAGGAGAGAGGGATGGTGGAACTGTCAGTGTTACATCGGTTCTCTTCACGTAAGGACGAGCCACGAGGGATCACCTGCGTATCACTTATCGTCGGGACACCTTTTCTGACCGAGGTGAGCGAGTACCGTTCAAGCCTTATCAAACGATTGATAGTACGCTGCCCGGCTCCGAACGATAACCCTTCGAAGCGACGCGACGTGGCAACGTGTGCTGTCCGCTCGTCAACAGACCGTCTGTTTACCGTGTTGACAGCTCGGCAGAAAACCCAGACGATTTTCTCGTTAAAACATACCCCGATAACGCGGAAACTTGAGAAAATTTCGCGGTAAAATGCACGTCGATATTTGAATCTCGCGCGCTAGTTTGCTGCGTGCGTTTAAATTGCCTTGTGTTCTATGAATTAATGGGAGAAGTAGAGTTAAGAAGTACTTTTAGCAATTTCCAATTCAGAAATACTTTATATTATACTTGAATGGTATGAATTTTTAACGAAACGTTCTTTTGGCGAACATGAATATTTTCACATTGGTATGATGCGGCTTCGCAATTCATAAAGGAACAAGAATATCCACGCTTTTGGATACTTCGATAAACTTCCTCAAACTGTACTTGCTTCAGTGAGAATGAAACACGCCGCAGAAAAATTCCGGAAGTTCTACCGAACGCAAGAATTCGAACCATTTAGTTAAAATCCTTTACACAGAACTTTTTAAAGAATGAAGGATGCTTCGAGTTATTACACTTGAGGCGTGTTTCGTTAGTCAATGGAGAATTTAATCGGAACAAAATTGGCTGCATTTTGTAATGATCTAGCTTAATTTTCAGACCTTAACTTCCTTTTGCGAAAATGTTGCCAAAAGTACAAATAGGTACGAGACTCGTCAGGTATTGATAATTTGACTCATGCGTGCATCGTAAAAGTGTAGCCAATAAAACAGATTGGCAAAATCGATATCTGCTGCGGATTGGTTTCGCAGACGCAGTTTCATTATGATACCAGATTAACACCTCCTCGATTTCTGTTGCCAGAGTCAAATGAATTCAACTTGCAGCGCGAGGCGCAAATCGCATCGGGTTCTACGGTCGAGTTGGTCCGATCCTCTCGAACGCACATCGTAAATGCGATCGCGCAGATATGCGCCCACGAGGACGTACTCGAGTGCATCGTTTGCACGCGTGTGCCTCTTGAGAATACCTGTAAACACGCGATATATCATATCATGGACGTCCGCGAGTTCGATTAATTGCCGAAGTCGATAGCCCGGGCAGCGACCTATGCCAAAATCCTCAACTAATCATTTAAAAATCCTACAAACACGTAAATATTTAAAAAAAGCTTTCTGTTATTTATTAGAGCATTTGTATTCTCGTTGCAATTTTCCTTAGAGTCGCGTTACGCGATTTAATCTTATAACGACTCGTTACAAAACATATTCGATTTCCAACATCGTATAATCATGTCCCCGGTACAATGCACTTCGCAACCTGCATTCCGCGACCATTCATTCGGTGCAATGCACTTACCTTCTCACTTACAATTAGTCATTGGAACATCTGAGAACTGTAATCGATAATGCTGATGTGTAGTTGTTGGATTATGCTACGATCTATATGCGGTCTCGGTATGAACAGCATTTCTAAATACAAATAACAGCATTTGTATTTGATTTTTTGCAATAAGAAATCTTTGCGTTCGAGGAAGTAATTTTTCTTTCGGGGAAGACGTACAAATGGGGACAGCATGAAACTCTCGCCGTAACCAGGACTACGGTTCGCGAATTCTTCACAATGAGAAACGCGAAGGACCGAGGAGAATCGCGTCTGCCACATGTCTGGCTTATGCGAGTAGAGATGAAAGATAGGCCACAGCCTGGCTCCCGAATGACCGGCCGATCTCGAGATGCAACTACCTAATTGCACCGTTACGCGAATAAGAACGGGCCGTTAAATCATTGGACCAGTGACTGCTGAGCATGGCAATCTGAGGGAATTCTTTCCCCTTGACGATTTTACAAAATGCTGCCAGGCGAGTTATAACGGCCTACTGATTTTTGGAGCGATTAAGGTTATCCAACTTTAATGTGCGTCGTGGCATTTCGCTGCTCTCGATGACCCCTTTGTTCCTAATTTACTAAGTGAATTTGGAAATATGTGTAATTTCATTTACCAAAGAAATTTACTGAAACTTGTGTTCCTTTGATTTTACTAAAACGTCCGAATATATTTTTTGGAATATTTTGCTGCGTCAAATTACATTTGGTTGGACTGTGGACGGTATAACTCGTTTAAGAAGGTACGTGTTAATTTTTGGTGTGTTCGTGGCTCATTATTTACGAGGGCGCCGAGAGGGACTTAATGGAATTAAGTCGGAGTAATTAGAGAAGATTAGAACCTGATGGGACTGATGTATTAATTGACAATGAGAAAATGGGATTAACTCCGGCAGCGCGTCGGCGGTGTCGTTTTCTGCTCGTTTTGGGCAAACACGTGGGCACCACATGCGAACGCGTGGTTAATTGATCACACGATGCACAAGCGTTTACGTTGTTTACATGTGCATGCTTTCGGTAGACGGCGCTCGAATCTGCATGCAATTCGTAGACGTTCGACGCTCGGACTATATTTTAGCTGATGCTTGGAAATTTGCAGTGAGTTGAACGAAACTCTGTTCTTGCTATTTAATCCGCAATTAAACTCGAACGTTTCAAACAGTCCAAATATTCGTTCGGCAACACAAATAAATTTTTAATGGACTTCAAATTGGAATTCCATTCAAAGGTTCGATAAAAGATGATAGTTGTATCGTAATGAATTAATATTCTGAACACACCTGAGAATGGTGCTCGTCGAATAGGCGCCGAATTCCATCGGAAATGACCGCGTATTCCACGTTTAATTATAGAGATGAAGCCGTGTACCTGAGGTGGCCAAACTCATGGGAGTAGCGTATGGTAATCCTAGAGAAGTTTTAGTAAAACTATAAATAATCTCGGCAATAAAAAGACACGAACACTGCCGAATACCTGGGTCAGCAGACGTTCTGGTTTAGTCGACTAGATCCAAAAGCGATGGTCTTATTCAACGTAAATATCTCGTGCTTAATTGTCTACTGCGTTCAACATCTAGTCAAACTTCACTTATTACCTTCAATCAAAGTTATCCTAAATCAATCGTTAAAGTTTCTTGTTTAGATACAATGTTTCCTTTATTTGGTACTCGGACACTGAGACTTCGCGTTGCATAAGTTGCTATTATCGCTCTCATTAACTCGAAGAGCTCTAATTCCAGCTTCGGCGACGATTTCCGAGAACGATCGGGGAATATTGAAAAGCTGCCGCAAAGAAGTCGTGTCGCTCGGTTCTTAACCATAAACGACTGCTTGCGATTACGTCATGGAACGTGACTCACGGATAGCTGATGGCCTAAAAACTCTATTGCGACGACTAACGATGCCAGTTAATAATTTCCTGCAAGGAGCATCGTCAAGGACGGTTTCAGTGGCCATCCGAATTTAAATGATATTATTTCTCGATCAAAGACGCGTCAATCAAAACCGCACTGTCTAACCTGCATTGTTCACTCCTTGTCGGATTCTTCATGATCCCGTAACCAATACTTCGCATAAATCGAGTAAGACGTTTACAGAATTTATTAACGAAGGATCAATCTTCCGTGAAAAACCTGTTCTCATATGTTCTGCAGCTGAAAACAATTTTCCAAGCATCGTATCAATTAATTCGAAAATTTACGTTTACGGGATGCAATATTTTTAAAAGGCTCTCGCGTGTTTCGTCCTTTTTATCGAACGATGAGATTTTAATTGAATACAGTGGGTTCTGTCTCTGAAATATTGTTGCGGCATTGTCTCTGTCCAATGAAATGTCGAACGGACATAATAAAAATGTGGTTCGAGTAGGCGATTCTCCGATTATATTTGGCGGTGTATAGTCCCAGCGCGTCTAGCAGCTGCCAAATATTATAATTGACGAATGCAGCGGCCGTAGAAAGGATATCACGTGGGCGGAAGGATCGCAGGAACCGAACCGTTGTTTCTCTTTCGATCGTTTATTCCGGATAAAGATCGAATATTTTCAGTGGTGGGTGGATAGAAGTCGCGTGGGCGCGTTCAACTTTGACGCAATTACGTTTCCTTGTGCCGATCGTTTTTCTATTCTTTTCCGTCTGCGGTCATTCGGGCATCGAAACCCAAAGATAGACACTTAACAATTGTGAAAATACTGCGACTTATATTGGGTAGTTTCGGATTCGTAAAATCAGAAAATCAATCTGGGTATGCGGGTTGTTCAAAATCGTGTTTCCTATCTCGATAATTTGTATCGGTCAAATATGATTTTTTCTAACGTCTTCATAGTTTTCCAAAATTATTTCACGTTCTCTTCAAAGCTTTTACGAGAGCCACGAACGCGTAAAAATCGACAATCTAGATACGAGAAGTACGTAAATAAAACGGCGAATATTCTTCTAAACTATTTTCACGAAGAAGATCGTCGAAACGTTCGCACGTTTAGGTACAGACTGTTCTGCATCCGGATTTGCGTGCACCGGGGACGCACCAGACTGTATCCAAAGTAATAACGCTCAGCTACCGGTACTTTGGCGAACACGTCGGAAATTCTGTATAAAATCAGTCACCGGTTTCTTGTAAGACTGCATCAAAAACACGAAGATACAAACTCGAAAAAGCAAGCTGAAATATCAATGTTAAAACATTTATTTGGAAAATTGTGCATTTCTAACGAGTCCTGTCTACGAATTTGTTTCAGAAATACGAAGCATCGCCCGTCGAGTGGTCGCAGAACGATCGTTTAATCAATTATGGCAGCACCACAGGCCTCCTCTCGTCTCGAGTTGTTGCAGGTATGTATTTTCACTTGTACTTTCTGTACGTATCTACGAAATGCTTTTCAGTTTGCATCGTTCGAGTGAAGCATATTTTTCGGGGCGTGTAAAGGGAAAGGGGAAAGTCTTGGAAAATCTGCGAACAGAGGAGTCGATGCATGGCCACTCGTTTCGATTACCTAACTGCGTTTACGGTCGCAAGAGTCCTTGCCAGTCCCGTAATCTTGAAATGCTCGAGCTGGTTAAGGCTCGGTTGTATCGCGTTCTTCTTTGGCCCACGTATCTGCGAGCACGCTGACTGGACGCATATATGGCATCTTGTTCTTGGCTCGTGTACACGTAGCTAACGACCCACGTACAGATGTACCCAAAATCGACGAGCACGGCCCATATGTTCGCGAGTGGGCATGCTTGTCTTCGACCTCTCGCACAGGTGATTTGTCAGACGTTGCACGCGGTTTAGGAGATCCCCGAACCTGACATGACGCTCGATAATCGCCTAACTGCGCTATTGTTTCGGCACTGCTTCGAAGACAATGTCTTACTAGACTTTGGAACACAGCTTAGCAAGGCTCAGACGATATCGTATGGTTTGCTGTCTTCTGAACAGTGTACCGTAAAAAACATTTTTCTACAAAAATTGTCGATTTATTGTTTTTAAATGTTCTTTTTGAATTCGGCTTCAATTTTAATACAAGTCTGTTGAGGAATAGGAATACGAGATGTTTGAATGTTACGCGAAGAATGAATTGAGCGTAAATCGAGCACTGATTTTTGGAAAAAATTATTTGATTCGCGAGTCCTTTATCGTCTGACGAGAGAAACGTTCTATACGATTTCGTTTAAAAACATGAATGTTTAACTCCCCTGTGAATGTTTGAGCAAATATCCATCAAAATTGTAGTGAAAATTCAACACTGTGAACTGTCACTCGAAAAAAATTGTCGTCGACGTGTTCCCTACATCGAAGTGAAATTTTTTATACCGAAATCTCGTTAAAAATTCTCTCTGTGTTTAAATTTTACATGTACCGGATGCGTCGTTCTCTTTTATACGATTCGGAAATCCTGAAAAATTTATAAAAACGTAAACACATCGGGATATGTGTGTATATTTCTGAATGAAAAGTATACTATTTAGGTGACTTTTTCGAACGATTTGCCAGATTTCCGTGGCGAGCTGGATATTTAAAAACTGTTTCAACATCCGCGTGACGTGTTCGATAGCATGCTCCAATAATGGAATATTATTTTTGCTACTTTGTTAATTTTTAAACTTCGCGTTTCCCATAGTACGGGTCATTTAAAAATAATTCTTCGCTTAAAAAAAAATTCGAGACTGGTGACGAACAATTTTTAAATTATCCTTTATATTTTTACCAAATTCTCTTACCTTATTTTCTGTATATCTATATAATATATCTCCAAGTTCCGGTTGTAGCATTTTTATTCAGATTAAAATTTATTTGACAATTCTTGCAAACAAAGATAAGGCAAAATCTATCAAGATAAAATTGCTAATTTATTTCAAATTACGAGAATAGCATAAAATCCCAGAACTAAAGGGCGGGCCCTTGGTTCAAGGAAAGAATGGAGCCGGACATTGCGGTACAGCCGAGAAAAGAATACGAAAAGGGATCGAAAGAGCACGGTGGACGCTTGGCTTGTCAACCGCGACCGGTTAGTAAGCCCCGGTAACTATAATAATGTGACGTCATTTCCTTCGTCTTCGGGGCGTCATTCGTCGGACGTTCCCTGCACCTTCTTCTGCACCGCAGATAGTCATCATCGCTTTGTTCTGAACCCTTTCGGTCGTCACTGGAAAGGAAACGCGCGGTTAAATGACAAGCATAAGTAGCAACGCACGAAACGGAAGTATCAGGTCACTAAACAACGACACATATGTGTTTAATTCGTTAATGAATCAAGTTGAACTGCTTTAAACGACTTACTCACTTAATAGTTTTAAACATTTTCATTCATAAAAGTGGCAGTGATCGATAAAATACGTCTATCGATTACATGTAACTTTCTTCGTTACAGCCCCAAGTTAACGACGCAAGTAGGGCTGAATGGATTCATAGAAATGTTATGGACCGAGTTTGGTGGGTGTGTGACGAGGAAAGGATTTTCTCCGTTCTTTCGATATATAAATAACGAGCAAAACGTCTGGGTATCGAGAACAGGTCGGCGTGGGTCGTTTCTTACCGTTTTTCAGCTACCCACGTTGGCCTAAATTTCATGACGCATTCCTTGTATCCTTTGATCCTTGTCTACAACCTTCAGTCACATTTTCTGTCTCGAAATCAGCCTTACTATTGACTGCAATCGTCGATAAAAATATAGAGATTACCCAATAGTACCCAATAGTCGAGGATTTTCTTAATCTAGTTTCTGTTTAATGCTTTGATGGTAGCTTGATTAGGTTCTATGTTGGAAGTCTGTAGAGTCCAAAAATTCGAGCTGAGAACGTAGTCGCTCCTCGGAATTGTTCCCACAGGATCGAGCAAGGCGAGAGAATGCTCCATGCCATCCTCCGGGCAAATCATTGAAGCGTGCAGAAAGATCGGGCGTGAAAAGCTAATTTTCGAAGCGGACAGGTGCGATGGATAGTTGTCACGGTTTCCATTCGATGTCACGGTCCCCATCGCGTGTCGCCTCTTCTCGTAAAAAGAGGATCGCATTTTGCGTACGGACAAGCTCGAGATCGCCCGTCGCCGCTTCGGCCAAGAATCCGCTCGATAACGAGTCCACGTCGTAATTACGTTGCTTAACCGGGCAAGTATCCCGCGAAATTACAATTACAAATCGGAGCACCAGCCTCCGGCGTACGTGTGGCTTCTCATCAATTATTTATACGAGATCACCGTTACCGTAGGACCTTCTTGCTCCAAACCCACATTTCAGATTTATCCGCGTTTCACCCGAGGATAAAACAGATTTCGCTCCTTGACGCCATTTTCTTCCATCACACCTCTGTCCGTATAACATAAATACAAGTAAGGCACAGTGGGATCAGGTGAATCATCGCCGGTGGGATGATCTGGAGAACGTCTTCGAATTAGGCGTGATGCGTCTGATCGACTATTGACGGCGAGAAACGCGTTTCACTGGCTTCTGAACCAGATCGACGCCATTGGTCGTCTGTATATGGGTCATTGCGACTCTAAACGAAGAGTTAATAAGTCACGGGTAATTGGGGACTATGGGTGTAGCTAATCCCGCCGCCATTTTCAAGTCGGCAGCATGACATTGAAGTGTCACGATAGGTGGTGCTAAATCTTCGCGGAAGATTCTCATCATGGTTTCGGTGAGCAGGATTCTACGTAAATATAAATTTGTTCCTCAGATCACCTGTTGAAAGTGGAGATTATATAGGTGTAGCAATTTTACAATCCAAATTGGTTCTACGGAGTGTAAAGGATGTATCCACGATGTTTCTGTAAACACTGTTCATAATTCTTCAGCATTTTAGTACTCGCTCACTTTGACGTGACTGATACATTGTGCTTTCGCACCTGTTTCCACTTCAATTCTCCTAACAATACTATCCATCAAAAAATACTAAAATACATAACAGTATTTTCAACGCGTCAGATAAACCATATCGCAAGAAACGCAGAATTGCGCAACACCTCGCACCGACTGGTTGATAGCCATTCGATGGAAATTAAGCTGTCAACGCACTGCACGCGTTACAGGTACCAACACGAGCAGACTGTAGTCAGTTTTTTTGTTGTTTCACACCTTCCAGTATGGCAAGGTCAGGCGTGGGCATCGAGAAGTAAGCGTACCGTGGTTATGGTCAAGCAATTTTCCGCGTTAACGTCGCCGTTCCACGCGAGAATGGGATTCTGACTTCCTAGAAACGAAACACCTGCTCGTGATCGTGACAGCAGCGAAAAACCAACGTGCCAGGCACTTTGTAATGGATCACGTAACTAGCCTTTCAATCCCATCTGTGTGAAATTACGATCGCTTGATACGATTCAAGCGCATCTACCACTTCATCTCTCGAAAGTTCTCCAAAATACTATTCCTGGAGAACGGTACCGTAAACCTACTTCAAATTTCTACGAAGTCCAATTGAATTTAAATTCAGCTTGTTGTCCATTTACCTCTCGACAACCGTTTAAAATATGTACACCTGAAGTACAGGCACAGTTTCACAAGCGTCAACCACAAGTGCCAAATTTCAAGTATCTCGTAGGAAAAATATTTCACTTTGACTGGCAAAGCAGCAGCCTGAAATATTCCATAATTCGCACAACTTTTGCACTGAATAGCTCGATCTCATAAAAATGGATGCTCCGGCGCTGTCGCAACAAGACCATAATTTCGACGAGTTTATAAGGCTCGGTGGCTGGTTCGGCGTGTTTACAAAGCGAATCGGCAGTCGTCCAGGTTCGGAGAACATAGAATCCAGGTGTCGCAACGTGGTCAGAGACGTGCAGTTGCACAATGCATCACCGTAAATAAGGGGATCGATGATCGGAGGAACGTCCCTAACGGAGGTGTTCTGCTGGTACGCTTTCAGCTTGGCGTTCACCATCGCATCGCCATCGTGTGCGAGCCAGTAATGGCGCGTGTAGCGATGCAAAGTAATTTCGCCGACTATGCTTATCGCGCACGCGAGCAAAGTGGTTCGCTCTTAGAAAGTTTCGCGACTCTTCATTGAAACCGAAACCCAGCCCGGCGCGGCGCAATCTCTATGTAACCGTGGGGTCGTGAGCTTTAATACGTCATCGAGTAAATAGAACACGAGATTGATATTTCCATTCACGGCTCCGCTACTTTGCTCGCGTATCTTCTGTTGATGTATTTTCGCATCCAGGTGCCGCATACAATAGGTGTACAAAGTATTCGTACACCATTTAATGTAGAATAACTTCATAACTGTACCAAACGACCTGACTTTTTCATCACCAATTAGAAGCATTGGTTTACTAAATTATCTGCAAAAAAGATTTTCCAAAAATTACAATTTACAAGGTTGCAGGTAAAAATAAAAAAGGCATTTCTTTTAATTTTTTTATTAGAGTCCTTAATGAAAATTTAATACACAGGGTGGTCTTGAGGCTTGAGGCAGGTCTTATTCAGCAGGAATATGAAAAAATGTTTCTCGACGGAGAATATTTCGTTTCATTTTGGTGATATTTTGCGTTCTGAATTGTATCGTTTCTAATATTGACGTACTCGAAGATCGCTTAACAGGTTCACTGCTCAGAGTCGCCAGATTAAGACCTCTCCCACTATTCTACCCTTCCAGCACGCCACGGAAGAACTTGAACTAATTAATTGCTGTTTCATATAATTAAGATCTGCTTTCGTGGTCGCAGAGGGTACAGAACGGAATTTCCGTGAAACGAGTCGATTGCGCCGAAACGTTCCTTGGAATCAGCGTGCTCGTAACTTGATTACAGCTGAGTAATTAAACAATGTCGCGAAAAGACCGGGTCCGTGGAAACCACGCGATTTTTAAAGTAATGGTCGAATGGATTTTAGTTGTAACAATTTCCACGGTTATTCAGGCCCCGCTTTCGGCTTTCGGTTGCGGTTGAAGGCTTTCCCGCGCGCGCGTGAAATCTAAATGTTCTTCGAGAGATTGAAGTCCCTGATCAAGGCGCCTAGCCTGCTCTTCTTCCTGGAAACGGTGTTAGTTCCGGACTATTTATCCGTAGACAGTCGACCACGAAACTAAACGCCCTGGCTTATGTACTAATGCACAGTGTTCATCAAGAGGAACAACCCAATCTCAAAATTCCACAAAACTAGCAGCAATTTAATTAACGAAATCGAAACTGCACTAAACCCTGATTAATGTAAAATTCAACGTCATCTGTGTTGTCGTGTCGGATCGACATGGCAATTAACATGTTAAAAATGAGAAAATGGAACCAACAAAAGCTCCCCAATCTTAATTATACAACACTGTACAGTTAAAACCCAAATATAAATTTGAGTGCTCTAACTAAGTTTATAGTAGCGCCACACAGTTGCATTATGGGAACAGTTTAATGAACTTTTATCGAGGTTCATGCAGAGCTCGGTTTCTGTGTCGTGCGTGCAGCGCTCGTGATCATGAATCGCGGTACACGCGTCGCAACGTTAACGGAACATTAATTAATCTCGATTCGGAATCACTCGATCGATTTGAGGAAGTGTTAGCTTGAAATTTATTGCCCGATGAAAGCCAATGGGTGAAGTCAGGAGAGAATTTAACACAGTTTCGTGCATTCACTGGATTTCGGTTTCGCGAAAACGTTAATTAATATACATACGTATAACACGAGTCGCGTCGAGCAGTCGAGTGATTCGGCTCTCTCGATTCTAATGCACGAACTTCGATTTGCTAATTGCTATAAACGTTTTAATACAATATCTTTATGAACAAATTTCGTTTCTGTAAATATGTTCTGAAGAATATTTTCAACCAAGAATTAACTACAAGTTTCTGAACATTTAAACTAGACTGTGGTTTTCAACTACTTTTAATTTAGCTTCTCCGTATCTGTTAGATGGCTTGAATGCAGTAAAAGCATTCTTCTTTAAATTGCACAGAAATTCTTCGTATCATGACGGTCAAAGGAAATATTAGCTTGGAAATTAAACCCTTGCGTTTACGGATCTACTTCATAAATTTCAAAACTGCTGGCTTTTTCACAGAAAGTTGCAAGCGTGGTAAGAAGGAAGAGAACATTTTAAAACGTGATTCTATAGCGCTGTGTGATTCGTCCATGCTGACGCGAAACATCAAAATAAAGGAAATTAAACAGTCTTATTCTGTATCGATTCTTTGGAATCGCAAGATTCGAGTCTTCCGAGTTAAAAAACGGAGGAATAAGGAAATGCGTTACGCTCTTCTTTCATAAGAAGCAGTACAGCGAATGAAATGGAAGGATCTGGTTTACGGACGAGCATTTAGGCTGATTTTCGATGAGACGTAAGAAGAGACGACCGCTTTCGGGTTTCGCGGTGTATATCATGTTCCATTCGATATCGGAGGAGTACCTTTTTACTCAGGACTGCAATTCGTGGGATGAACAGGAAATTCGAGGCATTCGTCCCTGGCACGTAGAAATTCCAACTTTGTTAGTTGAGTGCAGAGTTCAAGGTTCCTCGAGAGCATCGCCGGTCGTGCGAGATGATTGGTTTTCGGTCTGTCGACCATCGTAACGACTCCGCGGTGCCTTGCCTCCTCGTGAGCTACCACGTGTGCACACACATCCACACACACACGCGCGCGCACGTGCATTTCTGCATTTTCGCAGACAGGAACAATGGGAACACACCACTTGCCAATATCAAAGTTATTTTCTGAATCGCTCGGTCAACAAGTTGAATAATCGATACGGGAACCGGCGAATACGTTTCAATAAATTTCTAAATGTTTCTGCTTCGGTCAGGGCCTCCTCCAATTTTCAGATCAGCGTCGTCCATTGATTCATAAAATTCTACGTGGACACTTGTCTTCTGCAAAAATGTAAATATCGTTGATAATTTTAACAGCAGTTTTTCCAAAAACCCTTTGAATATCCTTGAAAACCCTTTGAACCCTTTGATTTTATAAGACTCGGAATCTGTCGCGTGTGAAACGCCATCGCCGCGAAAATTTTTCCGCGAGCATCGTTCCACGGTTGCAATTAATGTAGTCTAAATGAAATTCGCAGTATTTCAACAACGGGCGGGAACTATACGGACGTTTTATGTAAATCCCATCTCGGGAACCTTGAACTTTAAATTTCAATGCAGCGCGAAGAGGGAAATTCTAAATAATCCGGCTTGGATCAACGGGGCACGCGAGTGTGCCTTGAAATTTCTCGTGCATTCGGCCACGTGTTTTTCAACGGAATTGCATCAACTTCCAGTAATTTAAACAATTATGTACGTACACGTTGCGCTATTTCCGAGTAGTGAATGAAAAGTACGGCAAAAATAGAAGTCGTGATGTGTCAAACTTGATTTAATCTTGCGAGTCCGAATGAAGTTGATTGAATGAATTTTTTTATTGTTGTAAATAGTGAAAGACCTAATTACAACCAAAATAGTAATTCCTTAGCGGAATAAAATTTCAATTTTTCCAGATAATAGGTTTATTCGAATATTTAAATTTGGTCACGAGCTAAATAATGATTTGATTATGCAAGTTTCCGATAATGACGGCATTTTCCCGAATTCCAATACATTTTCAACAGGTCACGTTTTCATAGAAATTATCGTCACTTCCTGAGAACCTTGACCCACTGGCCTTGAACTCCAGTGTCCCCCAACGCATCAGAACTCGTTTATTTTATTAAAACATTTCCTGGTGCGATGGATAGCGAATACTAATCAATTACTACACTCCGGTAAATTTATGTTTGTAAATTGGAGCGTGTCGAATGGTGAATATTTTCTGAAGCGGGCGATTCAATCGGGATATCAATAAAAAGGATAAAAATCACTGTTGTGACGGAGATAACAAAATGGAAAACACAACTTCACATTTCAAGCAAATTTAGCGATTTCCATTTTCATTGGAAGCCCGTTTCAGTACTTTCATTAAAAAGATAATATTGCATCACGATATTGCAGTCACGACTTGGAGTAACTACGACTATCAACAATGTAAGGGTAGGAAAGTCGCACATGCGCGTCGATAGGATATAAACGAACCGGGGTCGCTAACAACGCAGTTATGATAGTAACCCTCACACTGCCGCTATTCTATCTTTCTTGAGTGAGTTTGTCATTCACCCTTAATCCCTCACTGTCGAAGAATTCTCGCTCCGGGATTACAATAAATTCTACACAACAGCTGCAATTCTTCTTTCACACTAATCTCTCTCATATTTTACACATTTGCTCGCTGTATGTCTACGTCAGTCGCAATTTCCACTCGTGAATCTTTCCTCGCGTTGGCTTTGTCCTCAGAGTTGCGGAATCTTATCTGCATAATCTAGCATTAGCAAATGTCATTCTTAATGTTTCTCTTCTAAATTACGCTTCACTCATTTGTCTATTTGTATGTGTCTTGGCAACTTTAATATTTGCACTGCATTTCAATCATGAAATTCACCAAGTTCTTTGTGAAAAAGATGATTTTCTTCTTTTGAAAAGTATATTCTTTCCAGTGAGACACTCAGTTCAAATATCGAAAAAAAACGTTTGCTGTCCAAATTTAATTTAGAATTGCATCCATGCGTAGCTGTTGATTTCCATTAATAATTACAATTTTTTTAATAACGATTTAATAAAACGCGTCCCCGCGTCCATTTTTATTACGTCCACCGATAAACACAATATATTCGTAATAAACGAGTTGCTAATCAACATTAAGAGTTAAAATCGTTAAACTCATTCTTGGTAAAAAATTCACTTTGACCACTTCTACGTTAGAAAATATTTGTACTAACAATTTTTAAGGGCAAAGCACTGATGACTCTCGACGCGCAAACTGACCAACCCCGAAATTTCTGCGGGAAACATTCGCATGAACTTGACATCCGCGGACGCCATGTTCAACGACTGTAATGTAACGTTGCGTATTGCATTTCGCGATTGCAGCGATAAATTCATCAGCTCGCGAATGTAAACGTGCAATTCAAGAAGTGTTGATGCGCAGCGAACGCGCCCGTGAAAATTGTAACCGTGTATTATTATTACGCCGGTGAACAATGGACTGTGATATGAAAGGATAGTGTCCTGAATCTTTTATTTTGTCGCCGAAGAAAAGAACCCGAAAGCAAGACATGGGGACGATAAGGTACTGCTCTCTTCTTGCGGCGAAGAAAGAGACGGACATTACGGGAAGGCACGACTGGTATTATTTATCGGCGCAATAGTGCGGCAAGTTTAAGGATGAAACGTAAAGAACGGAAAAAAGCCAGCAAAAATGCGGCGTGCATTCAGACGAAAGAATTGGAGGCCCGGGGAGTTCATATAGACATGCAGACGTCTTGGGCGGCTCTAGAACTGGCGTCCAAGTACTCTAATCTCGACGACATGGTACCTTTTCTAACATTATTTTCTTTCAAATGATTGCACATTTATTCGATCAATTATCTGCTAAGGACACAAACTTTCACACAAATTATGGGGGTTTTAAAGTACATAAATACATAAGTTGAAATTATGCCAGAAGACTGGCTCCATTATTCAACAACATTGATCGCCACTGCCTTTGAAAGACCTGTGGTCAAATACTCATCGCATGTTATCAACGATGGTAAACGTTAACAAGTTTAATGCTTTGACCTTCTAATGTCGAAAGTGCATCCATTGGGAAGCATTGTCTGTTTACACGTGTCCGTTCTCACATTACATCAAAGTTTGTTCGCTGCAGATACAAACGTTACTAGTAAGGTTGATCAACTAGCTCGATCGAGCAAGCATATAATGAAGCAAATTCGGTCGAGCAATGAAAGGTTAAAAGAGATGGACTCGATCGAGACAGTTCATCCGGAAAATTCTCGGTGTTTCCATCGGCATCGGTAAAGGTAAAACGGTGTCGACGCAAGTTTGAGGTTCGCCGGAACGGGCTGCAGCATTAAAATTCCGTGCACGCGCAGAACTCTCTCTGTTTGATGTGGGAAGAGCGATACCAGCTGATCGTTCGTGGCTCGCACTTGATCCGGGGATAGAAGACGCCACAGCATTGCGGTACTGACACACATGACCATGTATAGATGAAGTCGCATTCTCCTGTGTTCCTTTTGCTCTCCAGTATGCTGTTCGAGTGTCGTTCACGTGTCACTCGCACGGCTCTCATCGCGGTAAACTTCTCCTTTTCCGTTCTACGATATTCGTGACACCGACGTTTGGCGGTTTTCGAAACAGCGGACCCCAGGATTCTCGTCTCGCCTTTTTTTCCAACACCAACAGACCAGATCATTCGCATTCCCCTGATGTCCTTCATTTAACGCCTGTGTTGCCGAAACGAGGTGTCGACCTAAAGGTTGGCATTTCTCTTTTGCTTTTACGTTGATCGTGGCTGTTTCCGGTTGAACCGTGTAAACGATAATTTTGTCGATCATTCGATAAAAGAAAATCACACTATTCGTCGCTACGACAAGTATGACAGCTTTTAAACGAGCATTCGAAACGAGTCTCCCCACTTCCCTCAATTCATGAGCACCGTTTTCTCAATTTTCATCGAACATTATTCTCGATAAGAGTCGAATTGGAGAGCGTCGTACGGTTTCTTGCGCAACATTCGGCGTTGACCTCCTTTCCTTCGCAGCTTCTTATTTCTTTAAAGTATCAATTTTTTCCTCTCTTCTCCTCCCTCGTGCACTGACTCTCTTCATCTCCTTCTCTCTCTCTCTCTTTCTTCGTGGTAACCCAGGGTCTTATTTAAGAGCAAGTTGAACGTACTCATCTTACGCGTCGAGTCTCGGTCACACCCACGCACAAGCCGTTCCACCGACCCGCTATTTTCGGGCATAAAAATTTTCTGACATCTGTTTTCGTTCCCCCAGGTTGCTACGCCTTTGTTTTACCGCAATTTTATTGTCCTGCTCGGTAACCTTGGCGAACGGGTCTAAACACGGCATTTCAACTTCAACGAACCGAATTGCAGCGCCTTTTATAGGCTGTGCGATCAAATAATTGGTGAAAGGACGCAAAGTGAATTATTTTATACTGAGTGAATTATTTAATGTCAATATTTTGTGTTTAATGTTAATTTATTTGTGGTAGGGACTGATTACGACGATTTTTTGACACACCTTGTTCTGTCTGAATTCTTGAACGACTCTTTTTATATTTTGCTCAGTTGCTGCTTGACCCTGACATATTTTACGGCTTGCACAGTTGTGGTAAAGCTCATGGCAAACGTTGTTTAATAACTGATGAGAGGCGTTACAAATCGAAGGGAAAGTCAATTATTAGTTCCAGTAAATTGTTTCACTGTAATTTCGTATGTGCATGGTTTATTCGGCCAGTCCGCAGACCAGGAATAATTCGAACTTCTTTCCATGCATTCGCTAGGAAGAGGTTGCGTGCTTCTAATTTCGATCGATTGTTAACGTTACGTAGGCAGACAGCCAACGATTTGTAAACGGTTCGCAATTACGGAACGCGAAACAGATATCGTGGACTAACGGAGTCACGGAAACGTCGGTCGAGTCACACGATTAATACAAATCTTCAAAGTCCTCTAGATTCGAAATAAACTTTTGGAAAATCCTTCGGCGCGCATCGTTTTCATTTTTCGTAGGATCATTGAATTTTCAAAATTTTTGGGACACCCTCCACAACTGAACGAAACAGGGTAACGTTTACCAAATCAAGGGGTTCGAATACAATCTGAATGTTCGCAGCTGAAGCAAAGTTCCCCTTCGGTTGTAGCGTTGATAGGTTAATAAATTACACCGAGACACCTCGTTCGCAACAGTCTAAAGCACACGCTTCGTCGCGACAGAACTCGCCTCTCGTGGAACACTCGCATGATTGTTTATCCCTCGAGATTATAACAAACCCGTGTGCGATCAATCAGCGGAATGCGAGACAAGTGAAGCGAGTAACGCGCGGATAATTGTAACGGTGAAAATGTTTTACGACCCCGTTACAACCTCGAACGCTAACGCGTCCAATCAACGTCTCGTTATCATTACGAATTACGCACCCACGACTGGTCTTGTCTCGAATCCGTACGCATACAGGACACGTGTACAAAGCAAAGCGACCGGCTGTACGTGCTCATTAGGAATAAATCAATTAGCAAGTTGCCTGATTGCCGATTCACCGATTCGACCGGTACCCAATTAGCAGTTTCCTCTTGATTATCAAACAATGCCTGATCTTTCGGGGAAGACGGTTGCTTTTCGGTTATCATTACGCAAACACCTCGAAACGAAGAAACGAAGGGAAATGAAGATCGCTAATACCAAACAGCACAAGTTGATCAAATTACGGCGAGACGCGCACGCATTGTGGATATTAAGTGCGCATCGATCGCAGTGTTTTGTAAACAGCGGAGCTCTCGATAAAGTGTGAGGGATCGATAACATGGTTCCCGAGACTGGAACAAGGGGAATTTCGATGTTTCGACACTCGGTAGCGGAAAGAGCCCGGTTGAAGCATCGCGCGTAATCGCATCGGCGTGGCGTGGCGCGCAGCGTGTCAAATTAAGGGAGAGGAGAACGATCCACTTTAGTCGGTGCGGGGGAGGTTGTAACGAGTTTACTAACCCCTTCGCATGTAGGTTAAAAGGAATCGATGAGATTGCACAGCGGCCGGCGTTCGCCTAGGGCCGCATATGTATCGGTTGCAGTGCCGGGGGTGCAGGCTATAGTGCACCGCGCCGAGGTGCAGCTATAGTTCGCATCAGCCGCGGTTAACCAGGAGTCGCAGGCCGGCCGGCGTTAACTCTGGTTGTGAATCACGACTTCGTTTAATTATTTCAACGAGCAGCCGCCCAACCGATCGATCCGATCGTGTACGAAGGCTCTGTGCAATTAGTAGATCCGCGGTCGTCGATAATCAACCGTTCTTCGGGTTCTCCCGGTTTGTTCTTCTGAACGGTTTAGGCGTTAATCGAGTACAGTTTTCGAAAAAGGAGGAATCGGTATATCCGTAGGATATCGCGATAATTGGCTCTGTGCGACCAAGTGTTTCCGTTTATCGGATCCTGTTTCATTGTAGACGGTCATCGAATGTTTCAGTGCATTTAGGTTAACGCTGATCGGTGTCGGATTTCTTATTTCTGTGATTCCTTGTATCTCGTGAGTGAATTGGTATTAAGTTCATCAAGAAATATCGGGTTCGTTCTTCTCTCTTTTCGAACAGTTAGCCGTTAATCGAGTAGACGCCAGGAATTTTTGAGAAAAAGAGGACAGGTATAGAGGAGACTACGATAATTGGCTCAGTGTGTAGAGGACTTGATTGCATCGCCCAGAGTTCGACGAGAGTCGAGCGAGACACATTGTTGCAACTTTGAAGCGATCGTCCTTAGAGTTCCTCGAGGGTGCTCCGGCCAAGGGACACTCTTTTACAAGAATCGAGACTATACTTGGTGGAAAATCAATGGCGGTATACGCGAACAGTTTCGCTTCTGATGGGCTTGTGTAAAAACAGAGAACTTCGGTAACGGTGAAGACATTCGAGGAATTTGATGTTTGAATTACGCTAGAGTCTGATCAAAAGGTTGAGCAAAGAAATAGAGAAATACTTGTAAGAAGTGAGAAACGGGAACAGAGTTTTGTAGGAAGTGTAGATTCTATTTCAACTATGATTCTTCACACTTGGTGACTGAATTATTCGGTGTCCTCCACTTGGTGATTCCCCGAGGTCATCGCATTTACGATTAAATAAAACTGACGATTCGGAGAAAGGCAGAGTGCATAAAAACCTAAAATTAGCGAACAATAAGAGAGAGTCACCGTGTCAAGTATGATAAAATCTAAGGGGAATCTACGGCTGTCGCAGGCCCGGTTCCAGCAGAAGCAGCTTCAGGAGAAGGAGCAGAAGTTGTTGCAGCTTTACGACCAGCAACAGCAACGGGCTTATCAAGTGGTGCAACGTGGCAGCGCGGGCTCGAACGGCTCGAGTTATGGCTCCTCCGTCAGCCAGCACACCATCACAAAGACCTCGACCAACAGCCACACAACCTCGACCTCGCAAGGTGGAAAGGTGAGTGGTTCTTCACGTGGAAACGCGACGCGACTCGAAGCACAGCGTTGTCGTAATGCGGTTTCACGCCACGCTTTCTTGAATGGTGTAATGGGCGGCGTTTCGATGTTGGGAATCACGGCAGATTGCATTCGCACTCCTCGTTCCTCTTGCCTGCACGAACACACCAGCCGAACACACGGCGCTCGCTCGTTCGCCCGTTCGTTCGTTCGTTGGCTTGCCTGCTGCTCTCCACGCGAATGTGTTCCGCTTCGTTCATCAGCGTACTGACCACTTTATGGTAATTGAAAACGTTTAGAACCCGCGAGAGTATCGGGAGGTTTCCCTGAATTACCAGGGAAACGCTTCGAACATCTTTTATGGCGTCGGTTTCGGGCGACGACAATCATTTAGTGGAGACAACGCAACGCTGCTCTCCGACCGTTCGTTTGATCGTGTTTGATTGCAGATGGAGTCGTCGAGTGATCAAATGTTTTAGTGCATGTTCGAGTACATCTAGTTTAATTGTCGACTCGCGAAAGGACCTGGTTTTAACTTCTTCCATGGCGTGAACGTTTTAAGGAGATGATAGATATCAGAAAAATTAATAACGATGTTTAGGTGAGGCAGATGTTCGACGAGAGGCGGCAGACAACGGTGAAAGGCATCGACAGGAGCTACCCTCTGGAACCGTTGGAGAACAAACCGCGGAAGCAGACAAACGGAAACGTTCAGAAGAACGGAAATTCGTCGGTGAACCGGCACTCGGTCACTGTGAAACGAGTGGCCCGGGCAGACGTGAACAGCAACCTAAACGCCGGCAAACCGATCGTCTCTTACCACGAGGAAATCACTCGAGAATCGTTCGGCCCGTCGTCCGGTCGTCGGCAGTCAGACGATGACGAGTTCGGGAACGAGAACCACGTCGCGCAGTATGCAAATGGAAATCATCGAGACGAGGTAATTAATTAACGGTTGCGATCTTCCCTCGAGACAACGGAGAACCGAGCAACGGCGAACGCGAGCGAGCGAGTTCAGCCACAAGATCTCGAACTTCTTAATTGGGGTAGCTCGAGTAACAGCATCGTTACCGGCGAGATTTGTTTCTGGTTAAGAAATCAACTGCCGCATGTAAATCTAAGCCGATGCTGTGCACTTGATTCGCCTCGATTTTGTTCGCGTAGTCCTTTTAACTCGACCCCCGAGCGGCAATTATTTCAGTTTAATATCAATTCGAAGTTTACCCGTTCGAGTTCGCGTTCCTTCGAGCGGTATCGCTGAGAAATTTAATATTGAGAAAGAAACGTCGATGAAATTTTTGTTGCCGAGTAATTGAAGCGAGTTGTGAATATCGTAGAATGTGTATACATATTGTCTCTCGAGCAGATAAAAATCGAAGAAGAGCTGGACGAAGACGCGATCGAGAGGAACCGCATGATGGCGAAGCTCCACTTGATGCAGTACGACGAGACGCTGAAGCACCGTATTAAAAACGACCTCGAAAGCGAGGAATTCCCGGTGGATTTCATGGTGGATGTTCCTGACAAGCTTCCGAAGCAAAGTATCTCCAAGAAGCTATCGCAGGCGGAGGCGAGATTGGAGCGTTTCAGAAACGCTAACGCGAAGCGTATTAGCAACGCCACGAAAAACACGAGTTCGTCACAGGTCCCGAAGAAACGCGTCGACCCCGGCTTACCTGGAAAAGCTACTTCCAGGTATGTGGGATTCAAATGAAATTCGAAATCAATTAGCAAGTATGTAGAACAGACTTTTATATTGCCAGCTGGGTGAACAGCACGCACGAGTTTCTAAGAGTTGAAATGGCGAAAGTCAATCTCCGTTTTGTTAAATGGTTTTACATGTTTCTGAATCTACCTCTCTGACACCATTTTCCAACTTCATACATTATTTACACTTGTAAGCAACTTGATCGCTATCGAACATGATTATGTAGATACCTCGATTCTCCAGCTTTCTCGACTTTCTTCATTCTCATTTTCAGAGACTCGATTAATTAACCTGTCTGATCTTCTCGAGGTAATTCGTCAAAATGATTTGACAAAACTAGAAAGACTCTGATACGCGCGTACAAAACGTCAAGCTGAGTAACGAGTGCATTCACAACTTCGAAGACTAAAAAATCACAATAATTATTTGTTCGTGATGTGATTTAAAACACTAACCTATGTACAAATCATAATAATGATCATTGAAAACTTCTTCCGATTGTTTCGCTTGTTCCACACGCAATATTGAAGATCGTTAGCCTAGATGAACGTAGAAAAAATCTAGAAAACATTAGGGGAAGTTCGGTAAAGCTCGTTACTCAGCCCGACACGAAACGGGACGCGTTTTAAAAACGCAAGTGGGTTATCTGTCCCGATTATTGCATCGAGCCTTGGCGAACGCAAATTCTCTGGCCGCTAATTGGCAATCAGTGCTAACAATCCGTCGCTGCTTTTACCCCTAGCCCCTCGATTAATTCCTCGTCGCATAATTGCAATCGCTGACTAGACCCGACTCGTTTAAACCCACGCAACTGTAGATCGCCTAACAATACACACGCTCCCTGGAACCGATCTCTGCCTTTGAGAAAGCAAACTAAACGACGCGTTTCCGGGCAAAGTTAGCGGCGTACCGTTTCCGGTTCGGAAACTAGGAGGAAGATGCCCACTCTAATTCCCGCCCTAATCGCTATCGGAGGAAAGGATAATCGGCCAAAGGACATTAAACACTCCATCAACGTTAACAACTGCTCTCTTGGTCAAACCGTGAGCCTCATCGATTTGCGGCCTATCGGAGGTATTAATCATTAATCACCATTACCTGCGGCAGTAAACACCAAATTATTTATCCGAGTCCGGTGACAAGTGGCTTTTTCTCTCTTCGCTCCTTTTTGCGTAATCGTTTAACCAAAAAAAAAACAGAAAAAAGAACGAAGACCGAGGAGCAACAATGGCTTTGTCCCGCTGCAACGATCGAATCGTTTCTCCGCTGAAATTCACTTCTATGTCTGTGCGCGTGCTCTAACTACACTACCAAGACAGAATTAACACCGAGTAATGGACTAGAGATAGCGAAGAAGCGTAAGAATTAATCCAGTCGGAGTTTTAAGCTGGTTATGTTTATCGTTGTTCTGAATTTTGAGTATCTTGGTTGTGATTCCGTAGCAAAGGCAAGACTAGAAACGCTTCTGAACGGCTCGAGGAGATGCTGTCGTCTTCGGACTCGGAGAGAACCGTGAAACGGAGGGATTACTATGAAGAGAAAGGACAGTACGCGAGATTGTCGCCTGATTCTTCTAAAAATGCCAGACTTAGGAGTAGTAGCCCTAAGTTCTTCTGCAAGGAGTCTGAACAGTCTGCAACAACGTATGCAATTGATTCAAAGACAGGAGTAGGCGCGAAACGTTCTAGAAGATCGTCACCTGATTTTTTGAGCGACAGATCTCGAAGCGGAAGCCCTCGATTCTTTTGCAACGAGTCTGAGAAATCAGCTACTACTTATGCAATTGATTCGAAACCAGAACTAAGTTCAAAGGCTATTGGACGATCATCGCCTGATTATTTAAAGGACAGGCGATCTAGAAGTGGAAGCCCTAGATTCTTTGGCGAAGAATCAGAAAAGTCAGCAACGACTTACGCAAAAGCCATTTCAAGATCATCGCCTGATTTTTCGAAAAACGCGAGATCCCGAAGTGGAAGTCCTAGATTCTTTTGCAAGGAGTCTGAAAAATCAGCAACAACGTATGCAATTGATTCGAAAGCAGGGCTAGGTTTAAAAGGTACCAAAAGATCATCACCTGATTTCTCAAGAGTCAGAAGGTCTCAGAGTGGGAGCCCCAAGTTCTTTTGTAAAGAATCAGAGAAATCAGCGACGACCTATGCGATTGATTCAAAGAGCAAGAAAAAATTGGCTCCAGATCTTTCAAAGAATCGTTCTATAATCAAAATAGAACCTGAGAGCGAGTTTATAAACAAAAGTTCTCGCAAATCACCCGTGACTACAGATGATACCGTGGACAGATATATTAAAGATCACGATCTTGATAAAGTTAGAACCCCTTCTCCAACAGGAAGTCAAAAAAATTACACGAGTCGTATAAAAATCGATGGTAAAATCGATTCAAAACCAACTCGAACTGGGTCGCCCACTATTTTCGAGAGATTAACAGGAGATCGAAGTTTAAGTCCACAATTTTTACATCGAGAATCTAGAAAATCTCCAATCTCAGTCGCGAGTACTAAAATACGCGATTTTATATCAAAATCTCCAGACAGGATCCACAACATTCTAAAAAATCGGGATCATGCAAAAATTTCGTCTGAGAAACACGATATTTCGCATTCTCGAAGTACTACTTCAAAATCTCCAGATTTTGTGAAAACTTTGAGAAAATCGAATGCGAGTCCTCAATATTATTCCGACAGATCCGCCACGATCATGTTCGTAACACCAGAAACAATAACCAGAACAAAAGCGGGCTACTCAAAACCGGTAAAAAAAGCGCAAAGCCCCACTCTCTCAATCAGCAAAGCCGTCGTAACGAACAGAATGATCGACTCAGGGAGAAGAAAATCTGTGGAGAACATTGACGAAAGTTCAAAGCAAAGAATACGAAGCTCGGTATCGCGATACTTCGAGCAATGCGAAAAAGCTACGAGAAACGAGGAGGCCAGAGTAAGAAACAGCGTCCAAAAATCTCGGGGTGCTAGAAATGCTGATGCGTGCCGTGTTTCATCTCCAGTATCGTTGAAACACATGGAGGCAGTCAGTCCAGTGCATAAAAGTCCAAAACTTTATCGTGAACCGCCTGGGAAGTTTATTGCAACGAACGTGGTTCGAAGTAGAAGCGGAACTCCGGAATTCTTTTGCTATGAAACTGATAAAATGGCTACGACCGTGAGCATGAAGCCCAGACCTGGAGCTAGTCCTGAACCTGTTCGATCTGAGAGCAGATTATCAAAGAGTTCTGATATATACACTACAATTAAGAATGTTAACGACAGCAGCAGGAACAGCAGTCCTTTGGGGACACGATACATGACGGATAGGGATAAGAGGATTTTGGATATCTTTCCATCTAAGAGCGAGCAACCTAAGTGCTCGAGTCATTCTAAGAGTCCTCTGTCGACGAATAAATTCAGTTTGTCTAAAGGTAAGTCATCAAAAAGTTCTGATGTCTTCGATATCGATAAAAACAAAAAATCAATTGCTTCTAGCAGACGACGAAGTACTCCATCGTCAAGTCCAGAATTTTTTTGTTACGAAACAGACAAGATGGCTACGACAGTGAACCTAAAGCCTAGGCCCTCTAAAGACTCGAGAGACTATTTTAGAAGTCCTGAGCCTTTGCGGTCTGAAAGCATATTATCAAAAAGCCCAGATACCTCGATTAAAAATATCCATACTAGCAGGAGCAGCAGCCCTGTGTTATTACAATATTTCTCCTCAAAAAACGACAAACCTGAATCCCCGAAAGACCCTCCACGCAAGAATTCTAAAATTTCATCCTCGAGCACGTACTCCAAAGGTAAATCGCCGAAAAATTCTAATATCTTCAATTTACCCAAAGATACTAAATCAAACTCTAGAAGCCTTAACGTGTCACCGAGTCCACACAAAGGTTCACGCAGTCCAGACTTTTTTTGCTACGAGACAGAAAAATCGGCCACAACGGTCAGCTTGCGCGCCAGCTCGAAATCCCCGGAAAGCTCCGGCCTCGCGTACTCGCTCTCCAAAGGCAGATCATCTAAAAGCCCCGAGCAGTCGACTAAGGATCCAAAAGGACGCAGAGGGTCGGGCAATGTTCTGCGATCGACGAGATTGATTCGCGATATCATAAAGCATCAAAGAAATCGGGAGAGTGATTGCGCTCCGTGGAGGGACACCGCAGTATCTGGTAGAAAAGAGAGAGTATCAAGCGTCGGTGACGTTGAATCGAAGCAGCGATCGAAGATAGGGTCGAATAGAAACGTCGTTGATAGGACAACGACGTCGTCTTCGAGGCGCAAGCTTCCGGGAGAATCGAGTCCGAAAAGTGGGGACTCTGTAGAAATGAATTCTGAATTCCAAGAGATCACCATGACCGATCAGTACAGCAAGCCAGATCGAGTTCAACTTTGTGGCACTTACTCGAAATCATCAAAAACATCTTCTAACTCCAGAAGATTGGACACGTTCGCGAGCTCCTTGACTAGGCAGGCGAGAAATAAAAGACCTCCACTCGATTCGACCATTTTCTCTTCATCTAAAGGGGATCAGAGATTGGTAGAATCGAGAAAAGAGATCGATTCTTGCTCAGAGAAGAGGACAATGTCCTGCAAAAGCGAGTCGGTTTTTCGCGACAAGAAACGAAGATCTGTGGAGAATTCTAACGAAAGTTTGCGATCCGAGGTGCAAACAGCGAGCCTGTCGAGGCAGTCTCCAACTTTGGGATCCATAGAGCTGGTCCGGAAGATCATGAAGAGCGGAACAAGAGCTCCCGGTAAGACTTTGAAAACACGGGAGGCTGAGGAACAGGAAGGGATACAAAGGCGGCCAAGTATTTCTGTGTCTGGAGCGGCCGCGGTAAACGATGGGAGATCATCGAGTAAGAATTATGAGAGAACGGACTCGGTCGAGTCGGCACTCAGGCGATTCGACTCTATTGACACGGAGGCTGGCGTCGAGTCCATTCAAGGCACTTTGCAGGAATCGGTAACAGAGAAAAGACAAACGCCAGAAGAATCGAGGACCGAAGGCTCCGTGGATGATTTCAGTACGATTTCTCTTAAGGCGCTCGAGCAGAATGCTGATTCCCCAGGGGTCGAGAGAGAACTATCGGCAACGCGTTTGAAGAGAACGAACAGGACTACGGTGGCTTCCAGAGCGAGAGCTTCGAAGCAGGAAGAGGATCGACGGCGGAAAAAAATTACTAAAATTACAGACCCGTCGGAAGTTACCGGCAAAGTTCGATCGCTAACTTGTAGACGTAGACTCTTCCAGGATAATGATTTGGAAACCAAAAGCTTGAGAAAAATCGGTCCCAAAAGCGGCTCGAAAAAGGCGAACAAGCCGTCAACAGGTGCGTTAGACTCGGATCTTTCTCTCTCGGTGAAACAGCTGAGATCGATCGAGGACATTCGGAAATCCTTCGGGGACATAAGTTCTGATCGCGAAGAGGCGAGGGCGAAATCAGCGATCGCGAGTAATGCTTCGAGAGCTCGATCGGGGAAACCGCGTGTATCCAGTAGCGTTGCATGCGATAGAATCGGAAAAGAGTCCTTGGCGAAGCGATCAGAGAATGTTGGCGCTTCGCGAGATTCGCAACGATTTGTTAAGTCCGCGACCCGTTTCTCCAGGGTGGTGAAGAGTCCGAGTCTAGATTCGACGAAAGCCGTCGAGACGAACAGCAGAACCAGAAGGAGCGTTCTTTCACCGTCGAAGAGCCCAGATATGGTGACGAGGGTAAGCAATATTTTATTCAATTTTGATCAAATCCCTGAGTCTTTCATTAAGGAAAGATTATTAGCGTTTAATCGTTTGAGAGCTGCATTGATAAGGGTCCGTAATGCTTAAACAACCCTCATATTACACCTTGAGGTTCAAATTAACATTATATTAATCCATGAAGTGCAAATCGCCACTATATTGGTCTATGAAGTGCAAATTCCCACCATATTGTTCCGTGAAGTGGAAATTGTTTCCATATTGATGTACGAGGTTTAAACTGCTAACATATTCACCAATGAAGTTGAAACTGCTAGTATATTAATTCATGAGATTTAGACTCCCATTATATTGATCTGTAAGGCTCGAACTGCTACAATATTGGTCCCTGAGGTTTAAATTGCCATCATATTGATCTATGCAATGCGAATTCCCACTATATTGATCTATGAACTTTAAATTGCTGCTTGATCGATCTGTAAAGTTCTAGCTGCCGTCATACTAGTCCACAACATTTATACTGCTGTCGTGTTATCTATGAGGTTCAAACTGTCGCCATATTGGTCCCAAAAGTTCGGTTACGGTTAACTTACGGTTACTTTTCGCTTTTAATTACGGTTAAAGTACGGCCACCGTACCTCGTCGCTGACGGTAATGACCAAAAGAATTAAAATAAACTTTTGTTCTACCAGTGGCCGTTGCAATTAAAAACGCCAGAAGTCGCAAAAGCTTCGATAAATAATAGGGACAGCGCGGACCCATGGCATTGGCAATTTCGGATGGTAAACTGACGGAAGCGCGATCGGGTTCCGTCGGTTCGCACTTTTCGACACGGTTTTTGCAACGAACAGCGGCACTCAAACGATTAATTAAGAGACCGATCCAATTTACGAATTGGAAATTTCGCGGAATATTTGTCAAGCCTGTAATTTCGCTGAACTCTTTAAACTTTGGCAAAATAACTTGAACGAAACAATGAAATTGGAAAATCGATTTGGGAAAAATATACATTATTAAAGTTTCGGAAAATTGTTCGAACCGTTTTGCACTGGAAAAATGTACAGTGGATTTTTTGATATTTTCATTTGTACGGTTTGCGAATTATTAACGGAGTGTCGTTTTATTCCAGCGTTCTTCCACGGAATTGAAAGCTTCGGACACTAGATCGACCAAACGGACAACGCCTACCAAAGATGCGGAGCCAATTGGAAAGAGGAAGACAACGACAACTACGACGACCACGAGGAAATCGACGGATGCCGTCGACGGTGCTACTGTTCTCGAGAATGGTCTGCATTTACAAGACCAAACTGTCGAAACGAAATACGATAACGACCCGCAGGCAGCGAAGAAGACTTTTGTTATCGATTACGAGGAGCAACCGCCGAAGGAAAACAATGGGCCACTTCCAAGGAAGCCGCTGCTGAAAAAACCGTCCATTGAAGTGAGTGACCATTAATCTCCAAAGATGAATTATTACACGAATAAATCCGGAATCAATTGAACAACAACATCCCGCTCTTATTATTACTGCAAACATTTCATTTCCACAGGTCAATCACAATCAACCTGTAATTATTATCGTGTCAAACAAGTTCTGCAAATAATCTCATGCACCAATAGAATCAGATTTCAACGCATTATTCCATAGATTGTACTAAGAGTTTCTATCGCTTGTATCACAGAGAATGAATATTTCGTAATTATGTCAATCGAGCATCGCTTGAGCGAGCATTTCGCAACGACATGAAGTAAAATGCGAGAAGTAAGTAGAAAACCGACTCGAATCGACGGGTGTTTTCGAAATGAAATGTCTCCTGTCTTCGCGAATTGATTCACCGTGATATTCCAAGTGTAACTTGCACATGGATTATCCTTTTTTCACCACGTAAACGATCGAGCTTCCTCCGCGCAAAAATTCCGAGTGTATCGCTGTTAAATTGAAAAGGTATAGAATTCTGCTAATGAAAGTTAATTTCCTAGCTCCAATTGCGCCGACGTTGTTAAGCGTTAATCGGACGGACCGAGTTTCGAAATTCATCACAATTAATCTTGATCAATATTTTGTTCAGAAACAGACACCCTCCACCCCTATGCAGGCCAGCACTTCCAATACCAAGTCTAAAATGACTTTGAGGGCGAAGACGACCAATGTCTCATCCTCGTCCAGGTCATCGGCTTCCTCCAAAAGTGGATCAAATTGTACCCCGTAAGAATCTGGAGTCACTGATTTACCAAACAATTCTGTAGTTCTAATCACAGTTACGCTTTATAGCCATGAGCATAAAAAAATTATTACGAGATCGTTCGAAATCAAAGAAATCCGCACTTTCGTCCGAGGAAATGATTTCCTTTGGAATTTTCCTCTTTGCTGCTTGTAATCAATAGTTTAAACTCGGTGTCTTTAAATTGACTGAAATCATTTAGGTCTGAATTTTGCATCCAACAATGGATAAGAAAATATGTTGAGATTAAAGAAATCTATGTATTGTTGCAAGAAAATTTTTTTTTCATCATTTTCCACTAGCTGCTAGTCATCGAATTGTAACTAAAAGTGTAACCACTTCGATGTGCTAATACTTGCAGCACGGTTCATAACAGTCGCAAACATATCGCAAGCTCAGCTTCTTTAAGTTATCATAAACTATCTAGGTAGCATTTCTGCAAACCATAATCTGAAATGAACATTCTCACAGTGACCTCCTGGTTCCCTGTAAAATATGCGGCCGTTCTTTCGCCCAAGATCGCGTGACTCTCCACGAACAAATCTGCTCGAAAACGGGTCAAAAGAGGAGAAAGCTATTCGATTCGGTAATGTCCCGAGTAAAAGGTACCGAGCTAGAGAAATTTGTGAAAAAAGGATGCGCCAAAAAGCAACCCGAGGTCAGTATCCCTTATTAAATCATCGTTCGCACTCTACGTCGGCTCTATCACCTGCTTCAGTCTTCAAATTCACCCATCAAACAATCTAAAATAAAAACAACGATTCAAACACCATGTGCTGATTTCCCTGCTTCGCGTTATGGTCACGGAAAATCTGCTTGTCACATTTCTTTCAGCCTCAAGATCTCCTGCATCGAGAGAAACGCATCGTCGGACTTTTTTCAAGTCTAGCTAGTTTATGTGCACCTGCCTCAATTATGAAATATTTCCCGATGCTGCTAATTGCACTGTCCAACACTGACTTCGTGTTTTGGTAGTCGGTAGAAGGCCTTTTATGAAATTTCATTACCAAGTAAAAGATTTCTAACTTTGCGAATTCTTTCTGCTTCAATATTCCTGTAGCAGGCATTAAAAATCTATAAAAATTGTCTAGCGGTCAACGAATTGTAAGAGAGGAGGGTTCGTTGGACAGTGCTATTTTCCCGAGTAGAGCACGACAGGTTCCCGAGGGACGAGACGATTGTCTTTTCGATTGTTTCAGAAACCTCCGGAGCCAAAGACGAATTGGCGACGCAAACACGAGGACTTCATTAACGCGATCCGCTCGGCGAAACAGGTGCAGGCGCACCTGGCCGCAGGAGGCAAGCTCAGCGACCTGCCTCCACCGCCTCCAAGCGACACCAGCGATTACGTTCAGTGTCCTCATTGCGGAAGAAAATTCAACAAATCGGCCGCCGAGCGTCACATTCCCAAATGCGAGACCATGCTGCACAACAAACCGATACACTCCCGAGCACCGAAACCGAGACGCTAATTACCGGTAGCGGATCACCGAACTTTTCTATGTTCATCGATCGCGAACAGAACAGGAATCATTTTTCTGAAACACTAATAAAACATAAATAAAAACGATATTAACTTCGACGCGTAACGATAATTATTATACGGCGGAGCTTTATACAATTGCGGTATTAACTAAAATAATAATCACATTTTCATTCTCTTTCTTGGCTACAAGAAATTTACTACTCGAGAGAAGAAAGTTTCAGCTTCGCTCAATTTTTATAGAATAACATACTGGTATGTGAATGGAAATTTGGCCAGAGATTTTTGATCCAGTGTTGCGCCTCTTCCGTTCGTGATCGACGCCATTTTTATACAAAGGTAATTTGCCAGTTGCGAACTATCCTATACAATTTTATACGCGATTTTCTATACCGAAACTTCACGAACACCCCCCATTGAACGTAGCGAGATGTGTGTATGAAACAAATGTAAAAGTGACACGTGAATTGTAATTGCAGTTTAAACGGAAACGCATATTTTGCAGTTTAAACAGAATAACTTTGTCTGCGGATTGTACATATGTACCGTAAAAAATTCAATAAATTGATACGACCCTTTTTGAGAATGATATTCCGGTGAAAGGAAATATTGTGTTTTCTCTTTCGAATGTTATAAAGTGTGCTTCCTGATTGAAGCAATTAAAAGAAATTTGATTTATAAATTGAGTAACAACAAACGAATCAAAAGGGTATGCGAACCTCGAAATTTTTGTGATATTTTACAACGAACTGCAGGAGACAGTTCAGATCGCTTACTTTGTATACGTATTTATATCTTTTTTATACTGTAGCCTTAGAGAAATATTACACGAGGATTAACTTTGCAATCATTCATCCTGAAACACGCGCATTGCCTTCACATTACAATCGCATTCGATTAAGACAAATTGCTTAGAATCGAAGGACCAACGTTTAAAACATGGTGCTTGATCAAAACCACGAGTATTGTGATTTATTTTGTAAGTTTTCGTCGAAGTAGTCTGTCACGCGAGAACGAACATACATTTTTATAGCGCTTAGTATCCTTAACGAGCGAAAGTGTGGTAACGTTATTGTTATTATGATGAAATATTGGGAGCTAATAAACTAACTTTTTATTTAAAAGCAAAATCTGCCTATGTACGCTAACGAAATGAATTTCTAAAAGCTATTAACACAAAACCCTCTACCCTTATGCAAAAATTAAACTAGAAACAAGAATATTGTACAACTCCGAAACATCCGAATTAAATTTTTTAAATCATTTTTTCTCAGATCGTGTAACATATACAACTTTCTAACTATTAAACAATCATTTGAACGACATAGATGCGAATGAATCGGAATAATATTATGGCACCTAATGAATTGATAAATATAGTGACAGTCTCCGATAATGATTGGATAATGTTAAAAAATTCCAGTGTAAAATCAAAAATTGATAATGCTAGGGACTTTCTAGCTATGAAAATTATTGGCATACCTGATTTGATCTCGATCCAAGACAGCAGACGACGTGGTATTCCCGGTGTGAGGAGTATTTAAAAAGTCGTCTCTGTTCGTCAGCTTGTTATCATTACGATGAAATAGTACAATGATTCCGAGCCAGATCTATGTATAAAGGGAAAACATGGATCATTTAATAATCTTCGTTTCCATGATACATTTACTGTACTGTCCATTCACAAAAGTGGAGGAAAGTTTCAATCTGCAGGCTATGCACGACATCTTATACCATGGTTTTAACCTGACCGAGGTAATTATTATAGTATTTCTTGGCGAACTGCCGTTCAAACTTGAGCTTTCATGAATTGAACTAACGTAGATAGACAACGAGAACATGTATAACATCTTTGACAGAATAGACGATACACAATCGAACAGATATTACGCAAAATCTGAAATATTATATTTAGAAACAGACGCATGTATTTATAAACTCTCGATCAGCTGATACAGTCACGGTTCGCTTAACACTTTATTAACACATTAATCCCAATTTCGGATGCAATTTTTGGAATGGAATCGTTCACACCATGCACCGAGAGATTTTTTAGAATTTGTTTGTATAATTTATTTGACGCAGTAGTAGAGCTAAACATGTCCAGTTATGTATCTGTAGAAAGTATTACAGTTTTATGTTAATCGTATACTACATGTTCTTATTCTGTGATAGTATGATCACCACGAATTTCCTGGAGTTGTGCCACGATCGTTCATAGGACCAATTATAATATCAGGCTTGGCATCGCCGCTAATAGCAACCATTAATTATTTGCAACTTAATAAATTCTTTGCTCAATATGTTGGTAAGTTGACTTCCGAATGAACTGCATTTATATCACTCCCTATGTCCTGTATTACGGTACATCTATCTTGGAATACTTTTTATTTCTGCTTGATCTGTTATTAATAAGAACGAACCTATGCAACAAAGTTTCTTGAATTAATTTTTGTAATGTTTTTTCCAGTCAGAGCTATATTGGGTTTGCTGGTGATAAGTACGTTGAAGTTGTACAGAAACGCTTTGCAAAGTGTTTTTGGTTTACAGTTCACAAAATGGTTTGTCGCGATCACTGTGACACAGTATCACTTTATGTACTATCTGAGCCGTCCCTTGCCAAATATTTTGGCAATGCCACTAGGTAATTTTATATGTCTAATTTGATTTTAAGACTCTACGCTTAAGAGACAAGTGGAATGTGCATTGTTAATTTATTTTAGTACTACTGGCTTTATTTGGGTGGTTAAGACAAAGTCACATCGTATTTATTTGGTCGTCCGCAGCAGCAATAATAATATTCAGAGCAGAACTAGCTATGCTACTGGGGTTATTCCTTTTATACGATATAGCCAGCAAGAAACTGACTATACCAAGGTATTTACACATTATATCGCGGACCATTGATTCCTAGTATGGCTGTAACATTGCGAACAGAAGTGATTAGAATCATCAAGGGACATTCTGCAAAACTGCACTGATTTGTAAGCTTCGTTTGCTTATAAAACTTATTAATACAAATGAAACCCTTCTCTCATCTTTCTCTTGAAAAAATATATATACGTAACCAGATCGAATGTAAATCCCTCATTTAATACACTGCATTCAGTTTTGAGTTCACTATTCGAACTAGAAAGGGAAAGTAATCAAGAATTAACTTTACTACGGGAAATGTTTCATCCATTAATATTCGTTTGTCTTTCATGGAAATGATCGTTTCATAACAGTAATAATTTTTAGACTACTTAAAATTGCGGTTCCAGCTGGTATATTTTTTCTAACACTAACGGTTACAATAGATTCCATATTTTGGAGACATATTTTATGGCCTGAAGCAGAAGTCTTTTACTACAACACTATCCTTAATAAGAGCAGTGATTGGGGTGTATCCTTTCTCAAAATACAATCAATACGTTTTTCTGATCGTATTCTTTTTGAGTGTACAAATGCGCACAATGGATAGAATTGAAAATATTGTTCCTGAACTTAATGCGAACAACAGACATCACCATTTTTATGGTATTTTTATTCAGCACTTCCGAGAGGGCTGGCATTTTCATATTTTCTAATACCTCTGGGTATGCTTTGGGATGCTCGAGTTCGAATATTAACTGTTCCTGGTATTTTATTTGTTCTTCTATTCTCATTTCTACCACATAAAGAACTGAGGTTTATCATATATGTATTTCCACTGCTGAATGTTAGTGCAGCTGCTGTTTGCCACAGAATGTAAGTATTTTAATTATCAATTCAGTTGAGGTTTAAATTTCTCTGAGTTTCTTGTGTTGCTAAACTTGTAATTCTTTTTACAAATAGATGGGAGAATAGAACAAAAAGTTCATGGAATGGATTCATGGCACTGTTCATTTCAGGCCACCTAGTTTTAAATGCTTTATTCTCCATGTTTCTTTTATGCGTTGCTGGCTCTAACTATCCTGGTGGTTTAGCTATTGCTAAATTACACAGGCTCGAAAAAGACTCTGTCGATCCAGTTCACGTGCACATCGATGTTCTCACTGCTCAGACAGGAGTTTCTAGATTTACGCAAAGAAACGATTCTTGGATGTAAGTTATAGTACTTGATTTTATTATATTTTTTTACGAATTTTTATAGTTATAAGTAAGCTAATTTAATATGTACTGTCTTCCAGTTACTCGAAACAAGAGAATTTAAGTATTGATAATCCTGAAATACTGCAATTTACACACCTTTTAATGGAAGCGAAGAGTAAATACTCTCCGAACATAAAACCTTATCTTAAAACTCATGATATTCTGGATTCCGTAGACGGTTTCTCTCATGTATCACTTAACTACAACATGTTACCGCCTATAAGGATTAAAACCAGGCCTATTATATTTATTATGAAAAGAAAAGCCAATATAAAATATGATCCAAAGAAAGCGAAAGCGTACGTTCATACGAAGCAGTTACCTGAGAGTGATACAGAAACACGTCCACAAATTGTTGATGTAATAAATAAGACTGCACAGAATATGGAACCAATATTAGGCGAGATCATGGAATCTCTAGAAGAATTTGAGAAACCATTAAATACGAGCAGTGAAACAGAGTTAGAGACACAATCTCAGGAGATTAAATCTGCTGTAGATGCAACTCAAAATAGTTCTCATGAAGATACCGAACCATTGAATGTGCCACAGGAAGCCGTAAACTTATCCGAAGACAATTTATTATCTTCCGAAGTCCCAGTTCAAGAAGAAAAAGTACCGAACGTATCAAAAATAGAAAGCAGTCTTAATATTGTAAGTAACATTAGTGTTCAAGACGCTATTATAAATGTTTCCACAAGCGATGAGAAACAAGTAAACGCGAAAAGTGAAGAAATTGAAAAAGAAGTAGTGACAGAGAAACCTAAGGTTCAGCAAGAAGGTAGTACGTTAAAGGAAACTGTTAGAAAATTGATACAGGGAAAAATGGAGGCAGTTAAGCTGAAAAAAGAGGTAGAGGAGCAAAGGAGACCGCCAGAAGTTCCAGAAAAAATTGTTGTGAAAAAAGTAGAGCCAGCAAAAGTAGAGTTGCAACAAAAATTGAAAGCTACTGTAAAACAAGAATCAAAAGAAATTCCTACGACCGTACAAGAGAAGACTAAGAAGCATCGGGTAGTTAATGTTAAGGAAAGCATTAGGAATATAATAAATCAATTTAGGGAATTTGAGAAAGACTTTGGACACGAAGATATAGATTCGATGAAGAAAGAAACAGTACCTTCTAAGCAATCTAAAGAGGCAAATACAAATTTGTCCCAAGAATCTGTAAATGTTGTAGATAAATCAAAAGAGGAAGATAGTAAAACCATCAAAGATGCCAAAGAAAGTTTGAGGGATATAATAAATCAGTTCAAACAGATTAAGAGCGAATTAATTTCTGAAGAAGACAACGAGCTCGAAGAAATTGAAGCAACGTTCATGGACAGGTCGATTTCCGAAACGTTGATGAAATTTAGTGAATCTTTAAAAAATTTAATACATCGAAGAAAACAACAGAAACAATCTGTTTCCGGAGATATTAAAAAAGACGTCGCCAAATCGCCGCTTCCGCCGATAGTACCAGGAAAAGAGGCTCAAGTGTTAACAGAATCCGCAAAGAGTTTGAACATTGAAAATGTTGAGAAATTGGAGACTGTCGATCAAAATGCTGATACAAAAGACAACTTGAGTACAGATACAAGTAAACCACTTCAAGAGAAATCTTTTGCTATGTATACGAATGATGAAAACGTCCCTTTAAGTGCTCAAATATTTGTTGATAACGTGTCGAATAATGTAGGAAAGATCCATGCTTCCAAAGAAGAGGATGACGAGATGAAGCAAAAGAATATTGAGAATAACGCGAATAATTAAATGTCTAAACTAAATGACGTTTTTATGCTTTTTGATGGGGCAATTGTGTAGTTATAGCGACATGTAAATACGTTATTCTGTGATAACGAAACTATTATATTTTGTAATTGATGCTCGTGCATTACCAACGCGGAAAAAAACAAGATTACTCTTCTTGTTTTACTTGCTTCAAATACCAATGAATGTTAAAACAAAATAGAAAAGCATTTGTCTAAAGCTTCGTACAGACCTGAACATTTCGCCGAACATTCTGTACGAAGCATAACGTCTAGTACTGAAAAAGTGCCAGAACCACTCTGTATTTATGCTGTTATTTAATATTAATTTGTAAACGATTATTTCACGTATTCTAAAATGGTCTTAATTGTTTTTTATCTATTCAAAATATTTAATTACATATTGTTTGATATAAAAGTAATGTTTATTAATGCATGTTTTAAAAAGAAAAGTATCTATGCAACTTTAATATTTCCCCTTGACTGCTAAAAAATTTATTAAAATTCTTAGTGATAGTTTTATCGTTTCCTCTTTAATACTTTTGCATTTAAATTCTGCTTTTCATGTTTTTCATATTTGCTTCCATACTTTATCGTTTGTCTTTGTAACAGAATCTCCTATATTGCTCAAGATTATTCCATCATTTCTATTTTCGTTTAGAAAAAAAAGAAAGAATATGCTTCATCACAAAGAGGAAGTGCATTGAATTCCATATTGGTATTTGCAGAGCATTCGAGTGCCTTGAAATTTCTTCCAATGTTCTATGTACATATTATAAAACATATTCGAAGAATATATACGTGTAACATACTGTGTAATAATATTTTGCGATAAAATATTTAAATATTAAAAGCTGCAGATATAACGACTCTTATATTATTATTGCTGAAACAACACGTAATGAATGGTGCCAAATTTAAATTGGAAATTTTATTGAAATCTTTACAGTTTCCTGTAGTTCAAACTCTTTCTAGTTGTGATGTATCTTCTGTTGTAACACGAAAGTCACATTTCCCTATCTACTTTTACAACTGAGTGAACTCCTTTGATTGTACCAAATATTGTTCCCGCCATCGTTATCCAATACAAGACTTTGTCACGAAAACCACATTTTAAAAATACAGGGAGTCCATCTTCACACTGTTTACACAAATAAAATTTAATCAATTACAAGCTACCTGACGATACTCGTTTAGATTTTCAATTCAATTATACATCAGAGCCTTGTATACCCGCAACTTTGCTTGCTTTAATTTGATCTTTTCAAATGCTTTCTGCGAAATTAAATTCGGACGTCCTGTATAAAATGTTTGTCGTAATAAAACAGTGTTCTGATAAAACTGCCTCGATTGGTGAACCTATTCATTTTTTAAAAAATATATATGACATATCTGCAAGTATACTTAGGTACTAATTAAAATAATAAGACGATAAATACATGTACATAAATGTACATGGGACACTCGCGGTAACTTGCGTTACTTCATTTATAGTTTACCAGTCATTATCTTTCACAAATAACATTACAAAAGGATACGTACCATCAACATCTTGCAATCGTGCTGTTGTCTCGCCAAAAGTCTTCAATTTACTCGTAAATTCGCAAATTTTAGTAAAGAAAATGAGCATCACAATGACACAACTTTCTATTTGAAATTGGCGCACTTCTGACATGCGCGTAACAGGAATATAGAGGGAAAACTCGTATTCGAAACATTGACGGTGAGGTCTCAGTTTGTGCAGCACTCCGATTTCCTCTCTATGTGTATTTAAAAAATCTTGAAGCCACCTTTTCATGTAAGCTGTTGTTACTTGAGGATGGAAATTTATTAGTTTACAAAATTTCTTTACCGCAACAGTCTGGAAGGAGTGAAACATAAGTAAACGTCATTTGCAGAATAAAAATGTACATGTACAATCTTATCTCACAACATTGAATAATAGTGCTGTGAAACTTTTAATTAGGGTTAACAAACCGTTTTTTTTTTAGATACAAATCTTCTATAAAACGTACCAAGAATAATCCAGCAGGTTACATATTTTTTTATGTAGGTAACCTAACACTGGCACTATTTCTATAATGAAATTAAAATAATCGTAAACAAATCATTATAATTGTGAGTAAGTATGCCATCGTACAATATAACATGATCTAAATATAACTAATTAATTGACAATGTATTGATGTAAAGAAAAAAAACAATAACAATATGTATCTCTGCTGTATACACTGTTTTTAACAATAAACTTTACAGAAATTCAATGATGGATGTGTTGATATGTCGTTTATGCGGTATAAATCTCGTAGAGGAAAAATGCAAAGCTATCTTTGAGGAATCGACTGACTTAATACACAAAATAACAGAAGTTTTACCAATTTCAGTATGTTAATTTTTGACAATTTAAGAGTTCAACGAACTGAAATTGTTAATATAGCATAGGTTTATTTTTCTATTGTTTTATGTAACTGAATCTGCAAAAACTACAATTCGTAGTTTTTAAATTAATATTTAAATGATTGTTCCAGATATCTATCGATGATAATGGTTCAAAGCATATATGTTTGTCATGTTACGATAAAATTGTTCTTTGCTACAAATTTATTGGAGATGTAATCGAATATTCTAAAAGATCAGAGAACGGGGCACAGATTAAATCTTTTTTTAACTTATCTAGAGAAGTAACAGACTTGTCAAAGATTCACAGCGACGCTGTGTATACGTGTCCCAATTGCAACACTGGTTTAATCATCTTATTAGTCAATAATTTGCCGGACTACGATTACACCTTTCAAATTGCATTAGCCATGGTAAATCATTCAGGAAAGAAGCATATTTTAAGGGAAAAGAATATACAAGTACATAAGAATTTAATACATTTTAATAGTATCAAGAACAGCAGTATACATCTCAAAGATGTAAGTAAAACAACAGATATAGAAGACATTGAAAATTCACGTAACCAAGTGAGTCTCACGTTACCTGTGTTACAACAGGAAGATGCAAACTGTTTCGATAAACTATCTGTTAGAGAAGATTCAGAGATAACAACACAGAAGAAAACAAAAGCAAAACTTGTTGAATCTGATTTTTCCAATGATTCGAGTAGTCTGTCGAAAGCACTAAAATTTAATGAGATATATGAATCTAATGAAAATTTAGCGGACTGTAGCAATGACTTCACGAACACCCTAATAAAGATTGAACCAGAAAGCGATAATGCGTGCGAAGTAGACAGCGAAACTGATTGTAAAAGCAACAAAGATGCGCATATAGATGAATTATATATACTCGAAAAGGATGAGACACAAGAGAAAAATGATATTTATAAATCTTGCTTGAAGTATGTCTGTAAATTTTGCGGAGTACGTTATCTTTCGCATATGAAATATGAGTTTCACATGGAGAGGCACAAATTAGGTAAAATGTATAAGTACGTGTGTACGCTCTGTAGCAAAGAGATGAGTAACGAAAACTTATTATGGGATCATTACTTTCATACGCATAAAAGTCTACAACGTTACATATGTACGGAATGTGGGAAATTATTTACGAAAAAGTCTCGATTAAATGGCCACCAGAAAATGTACAGCCACAAAGGTATAAAACAGATTCAAGTGAACTCTAGCGACGATAATATTGATAAAGACGTTATAGAAAAAGCTATAGCTGTAACCGAACAAGGAAAGCTTTCGGTAAACTGTAATCTTTGTGGAAAAGTAATCTCCGATTTCGATGGAGATGCTATTAACGATCTAGTCACTTGCGCTGACTGCGAAGACTCGACTCTTTCCCTTATGGTAGACGGGAATGAAACGAAAGTAATCTCTCCTCGGCAATATCATTGCTCTCAGTGCCCGAAACACTTTGTACGAAAAGAGAGACTAGAGTTTCACGAAATGAGGCACAACGAGAACATGAGCGAATTCGTTTGCAGTACCTGCGGAAAGGATTTTAGAGCAGAGAATTCGTTATACGAGCATTACCTTTTCGTTCACAAAGGCGCGAGGCCTCACATCTGCGAACTATGTGGCAAATCGTTTCAATTGAAAGCTAGATTGAAAGAGCATCATCGAATTCATACAGGCGAAAGACCATACCAATGCGATGTTTGCAGTCAAAAATGCAGAACCACGAACGCCTTGAAACTCCACAGAAAAATCCATTTCTCGAATAACAGGTATACTTGTAACGTGTGCGATAAGTCGTTCAGTAAAAAACAGAATATGAACGAGCATTTGGAGAAGCATTGGAAAAACGATAAGAATGTGTCGTTACTACAAGTATTTAGATGTCCAATTTGTTTAGAAAATTTCCCAACGTATCGCATGTTGAAGTATCACATGGTCGAAGTTCATAAATTGAATAACCAAGACCCAATCCTTACGAAGCAGAAACCGTGGTACGAATGCGGAGAATGCGACGAAAAATTTAAACATCAGATGTCTTTGAAAGCTCACAAAGAGAGGGTACACGAAGGCAGAGTAGACCCACTTTATCGATGTGATACGTGTGACGCCACTTACAGAGTTAAACAGCTCTTAGTGAATCATATCAAGAGCAAACATAACGGCGAAAGACGCTACAAGTGTGCGCAATGCGAGAAAGGATTTAACGATACAAAATCTTTGTACAATCATGTGCTATTACACACTGGAAAGAAGCCGTACGTTTGTGAGTATTGTAACATGCGTTTTAGGAGAAAAGATTCCAGGGATCATCATCGTCGAAAGCACACTGGCGAACAACCTTATCAATGTCCAGATTGCGGGGAATCATTTTCTACTTATAATAATAGATCTAAGCATCGAAAACGCGAACACGGAGAAGACCCTGAATGTCCCGAGTGTAGAGAAAAGTGTAGCAGTCAGCAGGAAATTAGAATCCATTTGAACAAACATCTTGGAGAAAAATTAAAACAATTACAGTGTATAGATATTGAAGAAACATAACTTCAAACGTGTACAATATTTCATTGCGTAATTGAATAATTGAAGTCTCGCTGTAAATTAATAGTATTCCTAAATTTGTCGATATTCAACGAAAACATCTTTATTTAATCATATTCTCGCATCTACAAAATGATGTGAACATTTGCGTTCCGACTGATGTTCATCATTTTCAAGTTTAGCGCCGCTGTTTTCGTAATTGTGTATTGTTTAATATCAGACTGCGTGTATTGCATAATAGACAATTGTATAATTTATTATATAAAGTATTGTAATTTTTTTATTGACTTATACACAGACTATAGAATAATTCATTCTCCTTGTTATATATACAAACTGTTAAAACTAATTTATGATAAATAAAAAATATTGCTTATATTTTTTAATTCCGCATTGTTATTTTTCCCATCGCTTTCGTATTCGACATTAACAAATTGCGACAATAATAATTTAGTACTTCGTTTCTATCAAAATTCTTAACGTTGTACGTAAGAAAGAAGAAAATATTTTGGAATGTAAACGAGTTATTTTTATTTACCGACGTATCGTTAGAACGTAACAAAGGCGTAGATATTAATGTCGATTGTTAATAATGTAGCGTGCGCAGTGGTTTCACATATAGCTATCATCAGCGTGCACGTGCAGTTGGGACAAATGTCAAAATTTAAATGGTTGCGCCTCAACTTGCGACGCGCGGCGCTCTCTCGCAAAAATCAGGTGGTCGCACTTACCAGCTGTGTATTGCTACCATGTATTTGCGATACGCTTACCGCAACTTCCAACTGCAATACATGCTAAAGAAGAAGTAGCTGCGGCAAATCATGCATGGATCGCGTATTCTGCGATTCCTCGCGTTTCAAAATCTTTTAAACCATTCCAATTGTTCGAAAAATCAACAAAAATAACACATGGAGGAACTACTTCTCCGCGGAGTAATATCGGAACATGTTCGAGCAAGTCAATATTCATTCCGCTCTTTCGCTGTAACAATGAATTTGTTTGCGCGAGAAGTATACCGAAAAGAAAGAACGCGAATTTTGAAAGCCTCCGACATAGAAATTTCTTAAAAGTTTAGCTTTTACGAACGATCGTTCGACGAAATCATTTTTGCGGAGGAATAACGTTGTGCTGCGATCGCACAGACGCAAGCCAATCCCGTTCATTGGCTGAAGGAAGCGAGCGATTCACACGAACGCAAACGCACACTTTTCTGCGAATACGTATTCACCAATACGGCTACACGATTTTCGTCCAGACTTCAGGGTTGTATCAACCGAATGCAAAACCCTTCGGATCGTTCAAAAATTTTTCATATCTTCAACAATTTAATACGTTTACATTATCATTCCCAGTTGCTTCTGCTTCTTTAAACAACAATTCTACACATTAATAACCACTATCTACGAATAACTGATCTATACTGAAAGCCATTGTTGTCAAACGCTAGCGATTATTCCGAAAATTATTGATAGAAGGCCGTCGCTGTTACTGCAACGAGATAATTCCTGTTATTTACCAAATTTTCTATCGTTAGACGTATTAGGATCGTGGGGATCGACGTCCGTTTATTAATTATTTACCATAGACGGAATGGTGCATCCTGTAGGTATCCTGGAATGAAAACGAGGAGAAACGGCGTCGTGAATGATGTAGGAGGTTTCAGCTTTTCTGTAAGGTGTGGGAGATGTGGGTAGATGGATGAATGGGGTGGTTTATTCGCTAAAATAATAGGACATGTGGAAATTTTGGCGACGAGCGCCGGTTCGGGTAACTACGATCCTGGCGACTCGGTGTAAGTAGTGACGAAGGGAGAGGCAGGTTCGCGCACACATACGCGCACACCGGCGCAGCGCAGGCCAGCGAATTTACTCGCCGGCTCTCAACAAGAACGCGTCGACATATACACCGTGCTTGAACGTACCGAGGTGATATATCTGTTATTTATCCTACGGTCGAAGGCGAGTCAATCGTGAGAATGGCCGGGGAGAAGCGTACTCAGGATCAGGAGGAGACCTTGCTCTCGGGAACGGTGATCTTGGTTGATATCGAAGGCACCACGACCAGCGTGAGCTTCGTCAAGGTAACAAAGACCATGGCCGTGAGGATAGAACGCGCCCTACGGGTTCTCGCATTTCACCGGTTTTTCGGCTCGTTTTCTGACAGTACCCGTTGATTCGAAACAATCCCGCGTCACGATTCTCGCGGAGAAATCGCTGAACGATACCGTACTTATTCCTCGAACGAGGAAAATTCATGATCGATGGTTTCGCGCGTGTTGTACGCGACTCTCACGGAGCAGTATGCCGGCTGAAATCCAGTTCAGTTTCAGGTTCCTTGTCCGTGAGACAGCGAGTTTCATGGAAGGTAACAGCCGCTGTTTCCCCGTACAGAAACACGTTCGCGACTCGTTCTATCCGATTTTTCACACCAGGATTTCGTATTACGTTCGCTCGCTCGACTTTTTCCCCATAATATCGTATATCCTTACCCCGCAGGATGTTCCAGCAAAACAAACCGAGCGTGTTTCGCAAAAATAATCGTCCGCACCAGCGAAATACAGGTCGCGGGCCATCATCGTTTCGCAGCGCTTTAACGTGCGAGATTTTTCAAAATAACGGATACTGTAACGGCGCGTTACACGGTCAAGGGGTTAGAATACTGTAGAACGCCGGAAAAGCAGACTGATTTTTTTTTCTAGGGAAATTATGATTCGAATAAACACACGTAGCGTATAGGATTTCGGTAGTTTGTTTAATTCGCTGCTGAGCAGTAACTTGGTGGGTTTAAAGATGCGTGTCATTCTTGGCCAAATCACGCCTCCACAGAGAACATCTTTGAGGAGGATTGTAAACTATGTTTTATTCTATAGGTATTAACCGTGCCGTTCACTTGTTTTTTTTTTTTTAATTACAGAATTGAATTTTGTTATTTATATTTTGAGAAAATCATGGAAGAATTCTTTCAAATCGATCGTCGATGCCGGAACAATGCCGCTACAGACAAGTTCAAATTAAAAAAGAATCGATTTTTTTGGAGTATCGACTAGAAAAAAGCACTTTTAAAATTTTAGTCAACATACACATGCTTCCAGTTTCGTATTTCGAAAATGAGGTTGTTTTAAGAGCTCGGACCTTTCATACTTTATTTTTCTGGGTTCAAACTAACGTTTCAGCTCTTTGAACAAGTTTTTCGGAGTTTTTTCAAAATTTTCAACATCCTAGCTCATCGACGAACTTCATACTCGCGGATGTATTTACATTCGTCTTCATTTGCAGGATGTTCTTTTCCCGTACGTGCGAGAAAATTTAAACAAATATATCGACGGTAAATGGGAGGACGAGGAATTCAAGAAGGACTTTGAAAAATTGAAAGAACAGGTAAATATTGCAAGTGCAAAAACATGTTTATAGAACATCGCTGACCCACCTTGATAAATAATCCCTGCTTTGTTTGGTATTATTGAAAGATTCCTGGAAGGAGCATAAAGTATTTCGTGCTATTCAATCGAGTGGTATTAATTGTTTACAGCCTATATACAGGGGTCCCCGATAATCCTGGCATAACCAGAAGCAGAATGATTTTTTGCAAAAAAATTAAGTCGAAAATATACAATAAACATTTTTTGTCGTTTTTTCTCGGAAAATTGCTGTGCTATCATTATTGAAGCACTCTATATATTATTTATTTTAATTTGGACAGCATTCAAGAAATTTAAACATAATGTAATACAATAAATCAAGCTGTGCAGGTTCTAGTGATGAATTTTGGAAGGTGACCAATGGCATAATAGGAAAGAGGCAGCTGGTGGTTAGGAGGTAGAAACTGACCTGAGAAAAGTCTTTGTCCCAAAAGTTTACTACCCCAGCCTGCACATGCACATATAAAACATGAGATTCAACAGACATAAATTTCACCATGTCCCTCTAATCATTTCAATTTTAACTTTTTAAAATGTACAATTGTGTACATATTATCCCTTTATTTCTTTGAAAATTGTATACATTTTTTAACCAATCATCTAATATTTATACCCATAAATCATTTTTCAAATACCTTTGCTTTATATTACCCCCTCTGTCTCACATTTTTGGAAAACCGAATATATTAATTAAAAAACGCAAATTGATCGTTCAAGTAGACATTGTCTTCAAAATAAGATTAATGTTGCTCCAATATGTAATTTTCACAAAATGGAATCAGCAATAAGAATTCCAGAACAAAATTAGAAACAAATCAATCACAGTGCAATAAAAGGTGATTGATTACACCCATGTTCTTCAAGCAACACGTTAATTTTGAGTTTGAAATTTTGAATAAAGTTAATTTAAACAATTTATATCTCCACGTTACTTTGGAATATTTTTCATTGAAAGTAAACCGACACCTTCATTTTAGGCGAAGAAAGATGAGGAAGACAAAGTTGATGGTGTTGTGCCAATTACTGGTGCTAACACGGATGAAGAGAAGAAATCATTGGTGAAAAACATATTGTGGCAAATGGATGGGGATCGCAAAACTGGTGCACTGAAACAGTTACAGGGACATATGTGGCGCGAGGCATACAATTCCGGAGCAGTAAAGGCACAGTGAGTTATCCATATGGTTTATCAAACTATATTTATAATTAAGGTGTAGTGTAGTGTTGCTGTACTGTACATGTTATATAATAATTGAACAGTATTGATAATATATTTGTAAGTGTGCTACAAATATATGCTGTATACTAACATATTCCCACATTGTATTACTATATACTACATATTTACTAACACCAAAATGATATGCCATAAACAATGGTCTAAAAATAAATAATTATACAACTGTACGATATACACGTGATACATATGTATATCATTGACTCGTGTTGCGAGGTGAATATGTTGTGTAAGGGCTCACTTCAGTTCTACAAATATACAGAATTAGTACATGAACAATTGAGCTATCAATTTTTTATGATAATAGTAATAAATGAACTATTTATACAGTGTTTACGACGACGTTCCAAAAGCACTAGAAGCATGGACGAATGATGGTAAAAAGGTCTACGTCTATTCAAGCGGTAGCGTTGAAGCGCAAAAGCTTCTCTTCGGACATACTGCACATGGAGATTTACTCAAGGTACATTATATTTTACAATCTGTAATTACATGTGAAAAATCTACAGCTTTCTTCATACCCATATACAGAATGAGTCAACAAGAATTTTAATCCGAAATAATTCGTTATACTTACGTTTAATGAAAAAATGTTACAAGTTCGTGCCTAATTCGTTGTTGTATTTTAATACGAAATCGGGCTCGAACTTTTGCACTCGCCTAATACTAGCCAAGATAGTTGTTCGAATGAAAGCACCTTCATCTCGTTTCGATCAGATTAATAAGTAACGAGCTATTCGGACGAAACAATTTGTGTTGACTCATTTTATGCAACACAGAATAATGACGAGCCATTACTTTAGTATTTCAGTGGTTATTTTGATACCGAAGTAGGTGCGAAGCAAGAGTCAAGTAGTTACAAGAATATATTAAATAAAATTGGAGCGGAACCATCGAACGTAATTTTCCTCACTGATGTAGTGAAGGGTTAGTAATTCTTTCAGACTATTTAAATACCATGCAGTGATATATAGATATAACAATGACCTTTTTCCACGATAGAAGCGGCATCAGCTAAGGAAGCCGGTTTAACGGCAATGCTGGTAGAACGCGAGGGTAACGTTCCGCTAACAGACGAAGACAAAGTATCTTTTACATCGGTCAAGTCATTCTTGGACTTAACATTTCAAGCATCCACGAAGAGACAGAAGTTAGACACAGCAGAGACGCAAGAGGCCACACCGGCCAAGGAGGCAACCGCCAACAAAGACATCAGCGAGCCCATGGATACATCGGAAGACGTTGAGATGTCCGACGTTAGTGAGAAAAAGGACGAGAAGGTTGAGGTGAAGAAACCGGAGCCTGTTCCAGCAGAGACAAAGGAAAGCGTGAAAATAACGCCAAGCAAAGAAACGAAAGTGGATGAACCGATGATTACCGACGCGAAGGAGGTTACCGAAAGTGTGGCTGAGCCCGCGGTAACAGAGAAAATAGAGGCCCAACCGTCAGAGGTGAGTACAAAAGCAGAAGTTTCCGAAAGCGTAGCTGTCGCGAGCAAGACCACCGAGTCGACGACATCATCGAAGACCGACGCGGATAAGGCCGCGCCGACCGAGAACGCGTGTAAACCAATGGACACAGAAAAGGTTGCAGAACCTGCGCCTGTAACAGCCACTTCCACTGCCAGTGAACCCTTGGACGTTGCAACAAGCGAGCCTAAATCAAAGTCTGAAGAAGTTCCCGCTACAGAGAAAAAGACTGAAGAAACCACGAATGTCGCGAAAGAAACAAAGTCTGAAGAGAGCACGGTGCCGGATGTAAAAACTAATGAGAGCGCGTCGCAAGAGAAGAGCAGTAGTAACAATGTAGAAGAGAAAGCCGAGGAATGTCCTAAACCTAAGTCAGAGAAAGAGGCGAGTGAGGAGCCTGCTGAGAAGGTGGTAGCCAAGCCCAGCACAGCGGTAGAGCCACAGAAATCGGAGAGCGAGGAGACCACGGTGAAACCCAAACAGGAAGCGGCGAAAGCAGACGAGAAACCAGTTGAGAATGGTGACGTCCCATTAACCAACGTAGAAAAAGTGACCGCGCCAACGATAACGGAATCCGAGGCAACCAGTAGCAAAGCGGACGCGGACGCCGAGGTCAAAAAATCAACAGAAACGGAAACTAAACAGGAAATGGAAACGGAGCCTGTCAACGATAAAGTGGCTAACACAAAGGAATCAGAAGAAGCGCCAGCGGCGGCGGCTGTACCCGCGAAAGAAAGCGAGGAGAAGGAAGCGAGCGCTGACGCGGCAAAACAGGAGACGAAGGAGAAGCCAGTGAAAGAAGACGTTGTGGTAGAGGAAGTGAAGGACACGAATACAGTGGATTCCGAGAAGAAGAAGTTGAACGGTACGACGCAGAACGGAGACACCGATGTGCCAGTGTCGGATGACAAATTGCACAGAAACGGACTGAACGAGGGGTCATCGTCTGAAACGGTTAAGACGTCAGCGGCCAGCGAAAGCACAACATCTGCGCAGAACGGTGAGCCAGAGAGTTCCTCCGAGGCGAACGCCGAATCCATAAAAGTCAAAAAGGTCGTTGATTCCACGGTAGCCGACGGTGCCGGCGAACCTGACGTTGTTCCCCCCGTAGTTGTAGCTGCGACGTCTTAATCTTGTTCTAATACATTTTAAGAAGTCCTTCATACATAACCCCCAACCCACAATACTTATCCGCAGGTATAAACTGAAAAAGTTGGCTCCCTACACCTTACATAAGTCGTATGACGTTAAAAGAAGGTAATACGTTTTAATTTAAGATATGAAGTTCATAGGATTTCTATTTCATCAGAAAAGAAGCTACGAAAAAAAATATGCGAAGGGACACGATGATACGACATCCGCAGCGTGTTTCAGATTCGATTATCTTTCACGGCTAAGTAACTTGGACGCGTCATGCTTGTTGATTGTACTCACCCAGAGAGAAAGAAAGAGAGAGAGAGAGAGAGAGAGAGAGAGAGAAAGAGAGAGAGGGTCGTAAAAGGTTTTTTGTTTTTTCGTATTTTAAGTCGTTTAACTTATTCCATTGATTGTGTTTTCGGCCTGTATCGTTTATTTTCCTTTACTCGACTCGTTTTCTATTGCGAGAATGAATTTTTTTACGATTAACGGTATGCATTTGTATTATGATGAATTGTCTAAAGATAATCGAACGTGTCATTCGCTGTACCAAGTCTGTTTACTACAAGTATTTTTCATTTTGTCTTCTCTGTTCTTCTTTTATTTTCTATTACAATTTTACAACGCGAGGTTTTCTTTTCTTTTATACTGCCTAAACGGAATGTTAACAGTATGAGAACTCTCATAGGATAGGAAACTCATCACGGACGGAGTATGCCGAAATACCGAATGTATGTACCCCTGTGCCAAATGAATGAATTCGTCTGTTTTTTAATGTTCTCCCCCGATTTTTCTAATGCGGTTATACACGTGCGTACAGCGTTGAACGATTATTGCTCGATGATTTTTTAGTTTCCTGCGGCATGGAAGGAGACACTTTTCTGAGACTATTATGATTTTTAAGACTGAATTGATAATGCCTCGAACAAGTAGCTGGCTTTAGACTATACACTATATAATTTTTGCATACTCTTTGTGTACTTAATTTTATAAACGGATGAAGAAAAAGAGAGAAACGAACATACACACAGTGATCTTCGAATCACAGGTCCGATGTTGAATAAGTTGTGGTCCTCTATTGAATTCAATTCGATCGCATGAGAAAATATTACTTATTCGCGTCCTAGCGGCCAACAGACGTGACTTACTTGATGTTTCATACATCGTATTCCTATTTTTTCTTTTTTGCGACATTTATTTAACAAAATGTATACAATTTAGTTTGTAATATCTATTCAACTACGTTGGCCTACATGCAGCACATATTCTTTATTTTTGTTCTCTAGTTTTCTTGTTTGTTTTCCCCCTTTTATTTCTTTTTATATTTTGTAACGTAATTAAAAAATAATCGTCGATGTTAAGTCGTTTTCGAACGAGATTGGAATCAACTGCATCGCGTCCGCGCGTTTGTTTCAAACATACACGAAAAAAAGCAACAACTAAGAAGAACACAATACATCACGAGTATGCGTCCTGCTCTTTAACATGTATGTGTAATTACGAAAAATTGATTTTCGTTTTGGAACTCGATTCACTTTCATTCCTGCGATCTAATGTGGTCTGTTAATGTGGTGATCATTGTTTCTTTTAAGGATTCGTAAATTATTCTCCAGATTTGACAAGGACTCGTTTATTTATTTATTATCCATTCCTGCAAAATTGACTGTGATTTAACGATATTAATAGACATAGGGAAACTTGAAACGACTCATTAACTATTCACGCGTAGCGCATTTTCTTTTCGTTTTTAATCTTTTCTTTTTTTTGGCAGGCTACATTGTATTTATAACGTGCCTATTATTATTGTTATTATTTTTTTACTGGCAAAAACCAATTCATACGCATCCTGTCCGATTCAAGTCACTGTGAAGACTGTAGACAGTAATAGACTGTGAGCGAATCAAAGTTTACACACGCGATACACTCACACACATACAAATATACATTCTAACGTATACACGTTTACACGATTTTCTTAATTCTCGTGCACTCGACCGTATTTCGTCGGCAACGCTTAATGCTAAGGGAAATCCAACGATCCGCAATGAGAAGCATAAACGAGATAAACGATGTGCGACGTCAGAGTGTTTTAGACCTCGTTATCTATAAGTACATGTATAGTCACTAACGATTATATTGTGAAACTCGAAACGAACGCATATTTTACAGGACACTTCGACAAACCTCGCATTTATTTATATAGTGTCCTCCGCGACTAACAAGAGAACAAAAAGAGATGGAAAAACCGATTTTTTCGAATGGTCGATCAGTTTATGGCGTTGCACAAAAATCTACCCCTTTCGCGACTATTGCTAAACACGGCAAAGGGGTGAAACGGAACACAGTATATTGTATTCACGTCCCGGAATCGGAAGTGAAATCGAATTCTCGTGATTACTTGTCAATGATACGAAAGCCCGGAGGGGGGAATTATAGTTATAAGACCGGTGACAGATTCGAGTCGGTTTCGTTTCGAGCGAAACGATTCCGGTTGAGGGAGTCTAACAAAGTTCTCTGAATCGCGAAAAACAAAAAAGAAAAACGTGTCTCTCGAGCTGCTCAAAAACTGCGAAGACGCGACTTTACGGAGACACGCAGCCTGTCCTGTGCGTAATGGCCACGACCCGTTCAACAGACCACCAAGTCTAGATAAACCGTAATACTGCCGACATATTGCCATAACGATGAATTTTTCGAAACCGTTCTTTTTGATAACAACTCGTATTTTCGTAAGTCTATTTCGCCTCGCGTATTTACAGATGTGTGAATCGACTGCCATCGCTGTAAGAAAAGAAATCGTAAGCCGCCACCCGACAGGAAACGGCGGGGTGCGCGCGAGCTCGCTCGATCATTCCCGGTTGACTTTTTCACGGCATCATCACGCTAATCATCGTCTCATATCATCCATTCCTCTTGTTGCGTCGATAGCCGGGGGATCGGCGGACTCTCGGCGCGTCGCCGACTTCCTGTCTGCTCGGTTTTCTTTCACGGATGCTCAATGTCAACGAACCTGTGTAGCTTTCTTTCGAACATGTGCGGTCGTTTAATTATTAATAATAGCGTGGTTAATGTTCTAAGTTTAGAGAGCGTTCGGCATCTCGCGGCTCGGCGTTCCTTCTTAAATCGGAAGTGTCTTTTTAAAAAAATTGCATCTCGAATTGAAAATATTTAAACTTCTCGCGACCCAGCGAGACGAAACGAGGGTTGATGAATCTCAGCGTCGAGCCGTGAAGGGTTGAAGATGTTTGTAAGTTAAACAGTGAAATGTTCCGATCGTAACGTCACGAATCACCTCGGAGATTCAGAACAACGTTTAATATATCCGGTATGTGATACGGCAGCGCTGATGCACAGAGTGTCTCACGAGGGTGCAATCGAGAAGCGGATGATCCAGGGGGATCGGATCGGGACCGTGAATCTCTGTCTGCGTTCGCGGAGCTCGTACTCGAGGGGACGAATTTTGAAGAAGCGCTCGTTATACGAAAATGTATACTAATAATAATTTATAACGAGAAACACTATTTTCTTGTAAGGGACAGGAGGAAGTTGCCAAGAACTTCTGAATTTCTTTTTAAACCCATTGTTGTTCGCACACCGTCGAAACGAGTCTCTCCGATAACGATGCTCCGTACAAAAGACAGTTCCCCGCGGTCTCGATTCGGTTTCTTCCATTTTTACTACGGAATCTGCTGTTTGTACCGTTAATTATGAGATACCCTGTATATACATATACTAACGCAACTTTTCGTTCCACGTATTTATTAGCGACGAAATTAATTGCCTTGTTATTTATTATTTCACGATCGAACGGAGATCGACCGATCCGGAACCTCCAATCAGCCACGAATGTGTTGCGTTTTCTTTTTCGGAAAACAACAAAAAAAGAAAGAAGAAGAAAAACGAAGAAGCGCGCTTCGCCAGTTCCTCGAACCCCACGGACACATTCTTTTCTCCTGTTTCCTCCTTTGTTCTTGCTTTCGAATCAATCGAACTCGCGAATACACGCAGTTGTGTGCTTCGTAAGTGGAAATTGTGCGAATACGATGATTTTTCGACGATCGCCCAAGCTTACGGATCAAACAGCTGTACTAAGTTGTATGCGTATAAGACTCTCTCGTTGTCCTCTTCAAACTATTAGATACCGTAAATAAGACATTTTTAAGTACCGAGGATAGGAGTACCGACAAACAATAGCTTCGTAACGATTAGCGAGTTTTATTTGTAATTCATTGGCTATTTTATGTAATACGTCAATATAAGCGTAGGAGAGAATGTACGGACTTGATTGACTACTTTTTAACGATCACCTTCCGACGGAGCAGTCATTCGATCAGGGGAACCCCCGAGCCTCCGTCGATTTTTCTTTTTCTCAGCCTCAGGTGTCTTCGCACGTTTTTCCTATCTCAATTTCACTTTTCCTTTCTTTCTGTTCCATTTTCTTCTGCTTCACTTTTATGTTACGAAACAATTGTAGTTGTACCATTCTGCCGGTTTTTTCAGTGCTCTAAACGACTAAACGTGTGCGTGCGTGCGTGCGTGTGTGGATATGTGTTCGTGCGCAGTTGTGTTTCGCGTCGAAGGCACAAAACAGAGATTTTCAGTTGGTCGCGATCGGTTCACCGATCCACGGGATCCTTAATACACGTTCCATCGGGCAAAAAGAAACCGAACCCCTCCTAACAAAACGAAACAAGAGAAATGAAAAGATAATTGTACACTGTACAGACTGAATCCAATGATTCGCTGTTCTCTCTGAACTCTCGACTGCATACGTAGAGCAAAATAAACAGATTTTGCAACTAGAACCTGAAGAGCCTGAGCATTTCTTTCTTAAATCGTTCCTCGTGTTCGTATACGACATGCTCGTTTTTTCGAAATGGGAGAGAAAGTCTGTGTGCGCGTGTCTGTGTGTGATTGCGCGTGTGCGTGCGAGGGAGAGAGAGAAAGGAAAAAAGAAAGAGTATTGAAATCACCGTCATTCAGTCATTGAAAAACGTACTCGCAGATTTTGTTTAGGTGTATATATCGTGGTATTTGCATTATTAAACGAAGAGTTAAGGTACGTGTCCATCCGAGAGTTTCTGTCGATATAGTTGCTCGCGAGAGTACTCTCAATGTGCGTGTACATTTGCGAATTTCAACTTTCCGTTCGCTCTCCGCTAGCACTCTCGATACCGTGTGCACTGACGAATTTTACTCTCGAGAGTAAGTCGCGATAGTTTCACTCTCGGATGGACACGTATACCTTAAGAAACGATTAGCGTCCGTAAACTCTAGAATTAAAGGAACGAATATAAATAATGATTAAAGAACAAAAAAAAAAGTAATGTGTATCGATGTACGTGATTTGGAAAAAACTTGAATTGCCCCGGCGTGTTGGTTCTGCGAATTGGTTCCACGCTATACTCTTGTCCCGAGCTAGTCGATAACATTAGGTGCAACTGCATTTTCGCCCCGATCGATCCTGAGTGCTAGTCATTCTACTGCGCGCACTGAAACACTATGAATTTTCCTCGAACAGCCGATTCATTAGATCGAGATGTGAAAATCTCTTGGACGACAATTTCCGTTCTGAAGCAATAATACGAACACCGGATGGAAATCAACGTTTCTTTTCTTCCTTTCGACGTAATGTTAAGAACAAGATGTATCGAATATTTGGTACTTGAAATACATATTGTTCGAATGTACGGTATAATTGCTTCCTCCATAATATGTCCTTTATTCGATCCGTGGATTATTCATTGAAAAGAAGAGCGGAAAGCATTGCCTGCTGGATGCTTTATACGTCATGAATATACTTTGATTAATTAAGTCCAAGGACAATTGTACGTGAAACAGGCAGTAGGTATCAGACATCCTATCATTTTATAAAAAAGCATTTGTCCCTTATGATGTAACAAACAACATGATACTGCCTGTATTCTGGTCAATGTATTCTTAATAATATGGCGGATTTAATTAATGGAACGCAGGTGGTAGTGTACCGCACAGTACCATAAAGATAATAATAAATAATCAGTTCTACATTAGACCAATTGACTAAATGGATTTTCTTGAAACGAGACCAGAAAACACTCAGTTTACATTTTTACTTTTACAACGTAATTATTCTACGCGATAACGTCGTAAAGTATAGTGATCAGGACAAAGGATTACGGCGAGACTGTGGAGACAATGATTTGACTCATCTTCTCTGGTTAGCAGGTTAAGACATATAGGGAATACCGCAGCAAGGACAACTTTCTGTTTGACCCTGTTTTTGCGTCAGAACTACATTTCTGCCAAAGTCAGTCATAAAGTCGTAAAGTGTAATTGATTCCAGTGAAAAGTTCGCAAACTTGTTTTGAAAAAGAGCTTTGAAAGGTTAGCAAACTGTACATGAATAAGCTCGGTAGTTTCGCATTCAGCTCGATGCGATGGTGGTCGTTTCGAGCACTTCGTATGAAGGTAAGCAGCTGTACTCCGGCAGAATACAAAAACGACTATAACTCAGGAACAAGGTCAAACAAGGCACACACGGTGGTCATATGAAGTTCTTTCATTGTTTTTTGTCTCTGCTCGTTCGCTTCGAACGGCGTGGCCCCGGATCATGGAACACCCTGTATACAATTAAAGGCCGCAAGCATTTAAACTTTCTCCTACCGAACGGGGAGGCCTGTCCGTATATAGAAAAAAAAGAAAAGTGTTGTTTCATAGTCGCTTCAGTTCGAAAGGTTTTACTGCACGCGATGCAAGTCTGAGGTTTTTCACCGGCGCAAAGAGGTTTATGTGCACGGCCCACCACTGTATCCTTTAAAAGCTCATTTCTTTTTACGTTACAAACAATATAACCTCTCTTCTTTTTCACTGTTAGGGTTAGCTAGATGATATCTCTCCGGGGGTTGATGTGTAGTTCTTACTTCCACTCCATTGCGAATGTTTCGACTTCTCATTACACCCTCTGCATACCCAGGGCATTTATTTGGTTAAGTGTGCCCTTCTATGTTGATTTCCATTTTCGTGTTCGCCACATAGTTCGCGTATCGCTGATATAAAATCTGAACGTGGAATGGAACTGCACGCGCTGTTTTATGGGGGTATTAACGTGCAATGCTTTTCCTTTTATTTTGATCTGTTCTCAAGGCAAGTGCATTTATGCATCCCTTTCTTTATTATATGTTTTAGTTGCGACGCAGCTCAGGTTTGGTTTCGAAACGACTTCTCTGAGAACACGCACAAGCTTGGCCGTGTAGATGGTAAAGTGTGATTTTCTTTCATATTTTTGTATAAAATGACGCGCAGTCCTTGATGCTTAATGTGGTTTAAATTGTTGGGACTCTGCAGTAACTAATACCAAAGATAAACTATATATAGACTTGTGCATACAACAACGTATACATTACGTATGTACTCCACTTATAAATGTATGCCGTATCGAAGCTATTTTTAACTTTAAATAAAGACAATTATAAAAAAGATGATAAAAATTATTCATATCTTCTTACATCTATAATGATTATTTCTTTGGGTTGAGTCGAATGCAACATTTTATGGGAAACGTTTATCTCTTGGTTCTGTAGGGACAATACTAATACGAAATTTGTAGTAAATATTTATTAATAGTTACGTAAGAATAGCAAATTCCTTTTGATTAAAAATAATGATTTATTCGATTTTTATGGTGGTGCATTTATCGACTGAGTACAATTGTGAACTCAGAGCTTCGCGCTGCCGCCACTAGACGGAGTTGCTGACACCGTTTCGGTAACTTACAGAAATAAAATTGGTGCTGACGAAATTCTAATTGCTCAATTTATCAAAACTATTATATTAAAATTATATATTTAATAATGTTAATGATTTCTTAATTGTGTGGAATATTCAAGGCTACGTAGCACTGATTACAGTCAATAATATGTAGAATGCTTCGGTGTTCTACTCATTTAGGTCTGTGTGACCTAATCTACAATCGTTCTCATGATTTTGATATAAGTACTTCTTAAAAAGTGATAGCCCGATTTGCGACGCTATCAATTCTTACAAAAGACAGCAGGTAGAAATACTTTCATATCTTTTACATAATAAATCATAAGTATTTACATATGATAAGAGAAAGTATATCTAATATTTGTAGTTGTGTACTTTTTTCATACTTACAAATATTTCATCAAGACGATGCTAAATTTGTGAAACGTGCAATAATAATTCTACTTTGCAGCAATGTTTGTTCTAATCCTAACGAAACGACTGTATATTGCAATATGATGCAATAGGTTAATTGTGTCGAACGTATTTCATATTTCGTTTTTTCTCACAGAGAACTCAAGGGACGAAAAACTATTGGTTGTGCGCATGCGCTGAGTTACGACTGAGATTCAAACTACGCTTCTAATTAAAATTTAAATTCTTACGTAAAAGATTGTGTACCTCGATTCCGTATCGTTAACACATTTAGTTGTAATTACAGCACTCGGTATTCAAATAGATAATATATTTAATGGGTGCACGTATAGAATAAATATTTCATAATTTCCATCTTTAAAATTAGCTTATAATAAATTTTACAAAACATGCAAAACGCGTTTTTAAAGATTTCTGCTTATAAAAACGAAGTGCTGTATAAATATAAGGAAACGTAAAAATATAATAATTAATTATGCATGATATTTCGTCTCTTGCTCTTTGAAGAGCAAAAATATTTTTACTATAGAATTACGAAAAATAAGAGTATCGTATAACCGAGATAAAATATTTTATTCGCAAGTCCGAAAGTACTCACGTTTAATTTTCTAAGTACGACACGAGCTGATGACCGATGAAAATTCGAAATTTAATATCGGAACATTAACAGTGAAGTATGCATGCACACTGGAATATAATTTAATACTTGAATTAATATTCACATTCAAAAAATTCGATACTTCTGAACTTTATTAATTAAACGGCACGGTAATTTTAATTAGCGAAGTGGTAGTAATGCTGAAACGTGTTTTCAGAATCACTGTTTGCTAAATTAAATTCGGTAAATTAAACACCGACTACAAAATTTAGTTTGAACCTTTTCACTTGGTACGATCGCCGTGGGTACAGTGTTGTGCGAGATTTTAAATTTCGCGGGCCTCTGCTATTACGTTCCGAGTAATGAATTTATATGTTCGTCTGTTGCGCGCCTCGCGTTTTATTTATTCGAAATGTTCACAGATTTGACTTTCAATTATCGGATGTTTCAATTCACACCGGCGATAAACAATTTCCAAGAGAGAACCGATTGATAAGTCCATTCATTACGCACGTCGGTCGATAAATATGCAAATGAACAACGAGAAGGCGGGATTTTTACTTGAAATTTTAAATGCTGCCCTCCAGGAAACATCGAACACTTCAGCGATTCCAGTTAAAGAATATTAGTAAATCTAAAACGTACAAAACGTGACAAATCGAGATACAGTTTCGTGAACGATCTTGAATTTATTTCTATTGTTATCGATCTTGACGGAAATTATGATTCTACGTAATTCGGAGATTTGAATACAAAGGCAAATACATATAAGGCCGGGGTATTTTTGTCCTCGATAACTGACCTAACGTTACTCATTCTTTTGTTCGAAAACCAATTTCTCAGCAAGAGAAATGCATAGACTTGCACGCAAGTGCGACTCGAGATTGAAGTCGAGGTTTATCCCGATGGTCACGCCGTCGGGAAAATTCTGAACAATGTAGCGAACAGTCCTGGTAACAATATCGCAAGGCTCGAATCGGCGTGCACAACGTCTCGTAAGAGCAGGAGAGCGGAACTCGAACTGTCTTCTCCTTCTATTTGTCGGACTGCCCTCTCATTTGCTGGCTCTGCGTCCCTCTGCGACTGTCTCTCTCTTTCTCTCTCTCTCTCTCTCTCTGCTTCGTCTCTCTTGTACGCTATACACGTGTATATACCTCCATCCTTGTCCCACTTACGTTACGTGCATACGGTTCTCGCTCTCCGGCTCTCTCCCTCTCCTTTCCTCTGGATAGGATGAGATCGGGCTATGAACGTACACGACAGGATTGGACCAACCTCTGACGTCATTGCGTGGACCGACGTATCTCGTCGACGATTGTCGAAAGCATTCTGTTCTCGCGCCTATATATCCACCTATGGCAATCAGCGGCAAATTCAAACACACGCTAAAGTTGGCTTTCTTTCCAGTCGTGTTAACGGGGCGCCGCTATTCGACTTGATCAACGATTCGAAAAATCTAAGCGTCCAACTTCAACAGAGACTCTTCATCGATCTTCGTGGTTTACAAAAGATTATATCGAAATTTTTCTTGATAGCACTCCGGATATGACGCGAGGACGAATGAAAGAAGAGCGACGAATTATTAATCTCTCTCATGAAGAGCGAAGCGCTGACGTTTTAAATATGGATTTTCACGGTCCGCATATTCTTCGCATATACACGTATCCTTCGTTTCTGCTCCTCACGTGGTAACTGTCTTGCTGTAGAAAAGGTCACGATATGTTTTGTAAAAGCCGTCGGACTCAATTTTCCCGGCTGTTTATTGGTAGAGCTTCAATTATACGTATCTGGACTCTCGCGTGAACGCAACCGAGGAGAATTTAATTATAACTCGCGAATATCGTTGCTTTCGTATAAATAGGAAACTTGGCCCTTTCAACTCGACGGGGAATTATGAAGTTTCAATACTTTACCGCGTAAGGATATTTTAAACGGTGGTCTAGATATTTCATACTGGAAAGCCGCACGCAGCCGTTCAAAAAGATTACCCGCCTTCCGAGAACGTAACTCATCACGCGGTATAGAATGTCTGACGAATTGAAATAACTTTAATGCCGTGGTTCTGCACGTACGGATAGGACGTAACATTCTGCAGTCGTTTAACATCTATGGAATTTATAGGTTTTTCGAAAACGTTAATGCAATTAGTCTGCTAATATGTCCTTCTGTTCTTGTCTTGTCCCGGACACGATATTCAAAAATATTGCACAAAAGATCCTAGGATATTGGTTCAGCGAAGCAGCTCGAGTCTTTGAATCGAGAAATTGTATATTATTCGTACTAATTCGTCGCTTCGAATGTGTAACTTCGTGTCCTCGCGTAGAATGTTAATAATAACAACGTTGAAAATGCCGAACTGCTAGCCGCGAATTAAAGACACCCGAGTATCTAGAAATAGACCCTGTGACCGATATAATACATTTGTCGGTAACGATGGTAAGATTGGATTGATGCAAGTGATTTTGAGCGGCGTTCGTAGTAGCGTTAATATGATATTGGTAAAGTAGACGGGTCCCGTGAAAAGAGGACAATGATTGGCCTCGCTCAAGATGAATGACATCGAAGTCTGCGTAAGCGACTACGTGCTTCGATACCGAGAAACATCAGTAAGAGTGCTAGCCGTTGAAAACAGCAGAGGTTAGGTACCGCCAGGACGGTGCGTTCCAGGCAGTAGAGAGAAGAGTACCCGGAGAGTGCACCCGGGACGGGTAGGTAGGTATACATAGGTAGAGCGCAGAGGCAGAGGCAGACGAGAAGAGACGACCGCTTGAAATCCCTCTCTCCTTCCCGCCTTTCCTGCCTGCTTCTCTCTACCGCCCGTCCGCCATGCCACTACGAGCGAGCGAACGTACAGCTAGGCCGGCACAGTCCTGTAGCCCATTTGGCATTTCCCCAGCTATAGCGGCGGTCCTGTAGCCCATCGTTGTTATCGTCCCGCAGCTGCATAAAGTCGGCTCTGCCTCCCCTTACTCCTCTGTCCCTCTCCCATCCTGTCGGCCCACCGCCCGTCCACTCCCCTCGTCAGTCTGTTTCGCTCAGCTCACCGCTCGACATCAACGTTTCTTCCTCTATCTCTCTCTCTCTTTCTCCCCCTTCTCTGTCTCTCCATCCTTCCTTCTCTCACCAGCCTACCGACCCGATCGTGTCGCCCTCCTTCCTCCCCCCAATCGTATCGCCGGTTCGACCAATCCCCTTCCTTGTCGCCCCATGAGCTCTCTCGTCCGCCGCGCCGTTCACTTCTCTCTCCTACAACCTGGCCAGTCTGACGTTTCCCCCACCATCGTGTTCGCTCTCTCCCACTACTACTACCACCACCACCACCACTACTACCACCACCACTACCCAACGTCGCCTTATTCTACGTCGTTACCGCGCTATCCCACACATACAGAGCGTACACGTACATCGAACGCGGGGCATATCGGTACCACGTTTCTACAGCGACGCTACGGTGGCGCCGCCAGCCAGGGACGCCTCGAAACATTTTGCACCCTCCTGCCTTCCTCTCGCCTCACCGCAGTCCATGTACCGTCGACGACGCCTGATGCTGCCGTGCTGCGGTATATACTCGCCCGAGCACGCCGTCCTTGTCGTTCTATCGATTCCCCTCCCTTACCCTTCCCCGTATCGTTCGTACCCAACCTCTTCTCTCGTCCTACTCGTCATGTACCCCCTCTCACGCTTTACTCTCTTCTCCGCGTCTCACTGGCAGCCAGCTTGCCTGTCTGCTTGCCTGGCCAGCCTGACTGCCTTGCCTGCCTTGCTCGTTTGCTTACTTGCTTGCATGCTAGTCTGTCCGCTAGGTTGCTAGCCCGCTTATTTGGCTCTGCCTGCCTGCCTGCCTGCTTCTGCCTGCTTCGTTCATCCTCTACGTCGCTAACCTTGGTGGAGAATAACCCGCCGTTCAATTCAAGGAATTATGATGGCCCCTTGCTTCTTTCTTTCTTTTCCTATTTGCTAGCCGTCTCTCTTTTTCGTTCTTTGTCACTAGTTTCTTCCTCCATCTCGCTCGCTGCCTTCAGGACGAGTACGATCCTTCCCTTGCCTCGCCACGCTCATTCGCGTTGATATTTACGCGCCTATGGGCCTTGTGCAACAAGCGCCCCCATCATCGCAGCCTCCGGAAGACGAGGATACTCAATAATATGAAACATGTTCGACGGTGTGCTGTTCGATGTTCCCGTGACATGATTATTAGGCGATTCTTTACATTTAGCCGAGCCTGTCAAGTTCGATGCATAAGATGATCGCGTCGCGAGGCAAATTCAATTCTCGAAGCCGATGCTGCTGCCAGCATCAAAAGCCTTCTTGTCGCCTTGCGGGAAGAGCGCTATCGTTCAGCAACGGGGAACGCGCGCGCAAGTGAACGGCCGCGATTCGAGGTTAGAACGTTGTAAGATTCGTTCCTAAAGCCCAATCCCACATTTTCCATTGGGCAATTTAGAAAATGCTTGCACAGCCACTCCGGCGTTTAGCAACAATCGTCTACTGTTTTAACCCCGCAACCACCGCGCTCCCGTACAATTAACTCGGAGTACACCCGATTTATTATTAATGATGAACCGGGCGTAAGACAGCGTCAGCTACGTTCCCCAACTTTTAATTGGGAATGGATCGCAGCAAAACAATACCGTTGTACATAAATTTGAAATAAAATACGCACATTCTGGCATTGTTCGCTTCTTCCATTATGGCTCGTTGCTAAGTGGCTGAATCAGATGTCGATGAATCTTTGTTACCGAAGTCGAACTTCGCGTTATCGAATTACAATTAAAAAGAACATGACGTTTTACATGTTTCCCGATTACACGATCGAGATCTTACACGTTTCGGCAAACTTTCCTTTTGTATCGATTAATATGCGATTTTTCTATTGTTACAATTAAACCGTGTGTTTGTTTAGAATCAAGTTTACTCGCGTTAGACCCCAATAAATGCACTTCGATCAATGATCCCGAGCCCGCAAGTGGCGAAATAACGATGCCGTTTCGTTTCGCAGTTGCTAGTACACTTTAACCAGCTCGTTCTCGCGAGCTGGTAACGCAAGAAGCACTCGCGCGAGGATGGTCGTGTGCATTTCGAGGAATAGGTGCGGCAATTATCGCTCCGCGTTAATTTTTGGTGGTTTTATAGGTAGCTGCATTGGCGTAACCAGCCGATGATCGATCGGCTGGAAATCTCCGCAACGTTACCGGCGGAATTAACCCTTGAGATACTCTGTGTCTCGCGGGCCCTTCAGTCACTTGAAATTATTGGCGAGCGCGGTGAGTAATTGCACTTTCAATTGGTAAATTATTAAACCCCGTCGCATCGCGTTGTTGCGCCCGCGTTACCTGCTCTTCTGTTATTGAAATATCCACGCTGCAGATTTTTTCCGTCCTCTTTACCCTCAGCTTTTTCCCCGCTGGTAATTCCGTATCGTCGAATTAAGGGGCACGGCTCGTGTAACCCGCTGAAAAAATATCGAATTCATCTGCATAAATCGGGAACACCGAGAAATTTGTTACCGCGACTCGAATTCGTTGCAGGAGAATCGCCTGCCAATTATTCCGCCATTTCTGAAAATCTATGGCCTACGCGTTAGAGAATTTTTATTAGTTAAGAATACTTGAAAGCGATGTCTGCCGATTAAAATCGAGCGAGAGGTGCTTTCTGGTGGCGCGTGGCGATTTTTGGGAAAAACCAGGAAGCAGTGCGTTACGGTTTACGGACGCGGTAAAGTTGGTTCGTAGACGTCGTGATTACATAAAACGCGGTTCGGTAGCGGCTGCGTTTTACAGCCCGCGGTCGTTACGTCGTTCGTCTGGCCGCGTCGAAACGGTCCGAGCAAGATACAACTTTTTTCGCGTGATCTTGACCTTTGAACAAAACGATCGGCCTGGCCCCCCTCGGCCTCCCTCCAACCCTCAAGACTCGCAGGGTAGAGGATGCAGGATGTCGTTCGCGCGACATCAGTGTCAGTCACTTGTTGAATGTCGGCCAGCGTGTACGGATGAGCATCCGGCGTGCGTCCTTGCAGTGTTTTTCGCTGCAACCGCGCATTCCTCCTCTCCTTTCGTCTGAGGTACACGTCGCTCGGTAAACGATCATTCTACAAATAGACGCTGTTCCCTGGAACGTAGGAACAGACCGCACGATTGCGACCGATCCTCCATTATCTTTGGAAATTAATTGATCCTTTATATTTCCAGCTTGTTAGTCCTTTATAAAGTACCAGCTGTACCCGCAACTGTATCCACGTGCAATAACAAATCCTGGTTGATTATTAACGTAATTAAATGTCCAATCGGCAAGGTAGTCTCATATTTTTTTTTAAATCTACCGTTGAAAATCTACAGTCCAAAAGTCGATGAGATTAGCGGTCGCGGTTGCTATACGCATGTTTACTGAATTGGACACGAATTGATGTAGCGGACACATTTTATGCACTTATGAAACACAAATAAGTGCATTGAATATCGAAATTTTTGAAGAATATGAACTTGAGAATTCATCTAGGGCATTCGACGAAAGCAATGATTGGGCCACAGATTCTTTTCGAATTACTAAAAGCTCCGTGAATTAATACTAGATCTGCAGCTCGAGCTTTCCAATTAAAAGTCGATAAATCAGGATAGAAGTTCAGGTTCCTCTTTGACTGAGCCTTAGATCGAATCTGCCGACATTTCGCCAAGAAGAAAATACTTTACCGGAAGAGACATATTAGCAATTAACCTCGCGACGCGAGCGCGCGCGGGCGTTCGCAAGATACGAGCTTTTGAGTTAATTAAGTGAATATTAAATCCCGTCGTAGATTCGTCGAAATTCTCTTACATAAACTCGAATCACGTTTTCGACGTTACAGAAATTCTGTCGGCCACGGGGAAGCACTCTTGCGCGCAAACATCGCGTTAAGATTGAATTCGCGTACGCACGCGTGAGAGAGAGAGAGCGGGGCGGGAGGGATCATTAACGTAATTATAAAATCAGTGGCGGATTCGACGTAATCTTTTCGCTGGCGGGACCCTCACGTTCACGAACGTCGATGGGGAACCGTGGAATCAGACGTTACAGTCATCGTTGAACGTCATCCAGAACTTTGTTACCCTCGTATTTGTCGAACAGACGGAGAGGGCGGAATTCCTTCTTCGCCTTCCGGTGCGACGGCAGCTCGGAAATGGAACGCGAAATCCCAATTAAATTTGCAGTCAGCGAATTCAACTTGTCATCAATAGGCACGCAAATTGGTCGGGAATGACTCGAACCATTCGCGTTTAATTATGAACTTGTAATGATCATTTGTCACCCGCCTCAACGTCGATGAACGTTTCCTAGTTCTTTCCCAGTTCTTCCCAATTTTTCCGCGAACGCGGAATCAATTAATGGTCGTCCGCGTCGATCCAACTCATTTTTCAGTCAATCCCGCAATGAATAAACACTGACTCTGTTCTGTATCTTACAAGAAATGATCCCGAACCCGGCAACTCGAAAAATTATAAAACCCTTTGGGGACATGGAGTTGGTACATGTTCGCTGAACACGGAAAGCAATCCAAACAGACTGTGAGCAACATAGATCAATAGTCGTGCAGACAGATAGTACTAATCCGAAGTTACACTTCAGAAATTAGCTACAGTGCTTCAAAAAATTAGAACTCGTTACAACTGAAGTCATAAATGAAAGGTAAAGTACACGTAGCAAACTTATGGATCAAATAGAATTCTATTTTCGTGTGCATTCATTTTGTCGGTCGCAGCTTCCGTAAATGATTTCATTAAAGCCAGAGTTAGAGAATCAATTTTTATTTATTAATTCCTTTAATTAGAAAATGTTCAATACATATTTTCCAAAAATTGAGGTACAAAAATTGTATGAAATAATACGGGAAACGTTGTCTGACTTTATTGTCCTCGAAGTTTTTATCACTGGTTTAGTGGACACAGAATGGAAGCAGCAGTTTCAAAAGAACTCCGCTATCGTATTAACTGTAGTCGGTTGTACAGGTCGATCTTCCTCCATGCTGTTCGTCTACTTTCCGGAAGTACGTGTGCAGATAGGGCGAAAAGGGCTCGCAACGAGACGTCAACTTTAATATAACCTCATGACCCTTTAAAAGGAGATCGCGTCTTTTCTCGTCGGAAACGTTGATCTTCGGTTAAACAGCCGCAGATACAGTCCCGGCGTTACCAAAATTTCACCTTTCCATTAAAGAAATAAAGTAGGAAAACGGAAACTTCGTTATCATTTCAGCGAAGTGAAGAACTCGAAAATAAGAGAATGTTCGGTCTTCCGAGTCAGAGATCCGGAATCCTCTTTTATTATTCCTGGCTCTTAGGGTCGAAAAGCAAACCCTGGTAAAACCGATATTTCCACAAGTTAAAAACTGTTCTTCGATTTTCTAGGTTTTGCTCGTGGAAACTCATTTATCCTATTGACGTATTTCAAGATCATGAGCGGAACACTAATTACCGCGTGAAAACTTTCCTTCTGGCTCTGTGGTTCTAATATATTTGAAGCGAAACTTCTTTTGGCAAGGTGTGAGCCTAATTCGCGACACAAAAATGCGTAACGGAAGTGGTGGAGATGGTTAGTATCTAATAATATTTTTGATTCAATTTTTTCTAAATGTCTTGCAAATACTGCATCGAGAGTTGCTCCTGATCTTGTTGTCGCTTCATTAGGATTATGTACCATTTCCAATTTTAGTTTGCTTCTAAACATTACTAGAGTGTAAGAAGTTTCACTTCTGCCGCGCGTGGTTTTTTTATTAGGAAAGTGTTCGAGATTATTCGATCGATTGTGTTAATGTACGACTAATGGTAGCATTTAACGAAGAGTTAATTTTTCCAGAGGAGACTCGCGAGTTCGTGGTCGAACGAGTCCCTAGCTCACCGAAAATTGTCTTCGATCTACCTGAAGCACAGGGGTCGAGTTTACTTCGGGAGGCAGTCTAGTTGGCGGTCGTAGCCTATATAAGTTCAGAGGCGAGTTCAAACAGGTCTGAACCTTCGGTCCGTGGCCCATGGCCCATTATCCCGAAGGGGCCTTGGAAATTCCTTTAGCCTGTGGAATTGGTAGAGTCGAAACTTTGTGTCCCCGTAGCCCTGGCTCGCTCGTAGCCCCGACCCTAAGCTACGACCCAAAAGATATTTCACGTGTATACCGAAGTATATTTAAGTCTTCTTCGCCTCTTTCCCTCCCGAAGGTTCTCCGTCCTCGGGTTCGGAAGTGAAAAGAATCCTCCTGCAATCCGACATCACAGAAATTCGGTTCACCAAATTTACCGATAGTCTTACGGGTGGCCCGGTCTTCTTAAATCCTCGTGCTTGCCATAAGGTGGTCGCCTAAATTCCCGTTTCAACACTGATAGCAAATATTATCTTTAGACTGCGGACGTGTATGGAAAATATAAATTTTCTTAAACTGTTTATTCATTTCTTCGAATAGTAAATTAAGTACTAGAATAGATCCAGAGATACGACTCATACAGTTTGGAAAGGTCTGCCCGCAATTATTTTAGAATATGTATTATTAGATTAACATTAATTCTACTCGATTATTTATTAGTGTATTTACCTCTGATATTTTATTGATACAGCGGGGTCGCGTTGGTTCTTTATAGGTCAGATGAATCTATAATTAAAACCTGGTTGGAGAAATCTACTAATCGATAACCGTGAAAAAATTTTAGTCTATGCGCGCGTACATTTTTATACCATTAGATTTACAAATAAAAATATAATCCTGTTAATTAGGAGATTTATTTTTAAACAGTATACAAAGGTTCGCTTATTCATTTGTACTGTACTTGAAGTTATTAAATTTTATATCTTCAAATACTATGATAGTGAAAACTATTGTACTAGTGTATTGCATATATGGATTTGAATGGGACGAAGTGCGTACCAATAAGGGATGGAAACGCTTGTTCCGGTGAAAACCGCCTAATTACGTTATCGAAGACAATACGTTCGAACACAGCGAGAAATCTTGATTGCTTATCACTGCGCAAACATTTAAATGTAAAGCTTTAACTGGGACGTGTGGACTCATAGGGAAAAAATCACGCGTGTCACCGTATTACGTAGTGACTACCTGTTCTTTACGTAATATGCTGTCGCAGTTACGTCCTCGCTCTCTGTAAGAAGCGTCGAGCACGCGTCTCTGGAAAAAACAGAGACACAACGTGCTCGAGCGTTTCGCAAATGAATATTTTCGTTACTCGAAATTCACGCTTGTCAGAAATTCCTCCGAAACGAATCGTTCGACATTACACTAGGGAAAAACTCGTTCCTCCTTTTTCTTATTTAATAAAATTCTTCCCAAAAGAATTTTTTTTAATTGAACATCTCTAGGATAATCAATAAAATTCCTTCGAAAACAATTTGAACACTTGCAGGACAATCAATAAAGTTCCTCTTAAAACAATTTTTAAAAATTGAGACTGTTAAACATGTTTAATCTGTGAATGGACGATACCCGAAGGAAAAGGGAAAGTAGATTTGGCAGTAGCGTGAGTTTGTTTTGGGTCTGTTTTGTTCTTGGTGTGATCTGCACGCATTAGGGTCAGTAGGGTGCGCACCACTTTCTGTCACCTTCTTGATTCATTACGCAGGAATCCCCGATTCGTGACTCGGGATCGTTACCACGAAAACCTGTCCAGCAGTTTTGATGAATTATTAGTTTTTTTCATTAATGCTCATTCCGACTCACGCCATGAATACGGAATGCGCCCGGGCACACGCGTGTGTCCGGATAATTGATTAAACGTGTTTTTGTTCGAAAGAAACTTCTACTCCCCGGGTTTTATTATAAGGATACCTATCGCCGGATATCCTCCAAATTAATGACACAAACTTTACGTACTTGTAAACAATCAAGCAAGATTTTCCGAACGAGGTCTAAAAAATCGATAGCCCCTCTGTTCTAGGGACCACCATTAGCTTTGTAATACATATAATGGGACATAGGACGCGGGTTTTAGGCGTTTACGGTGGGTGCCATTATGCGAGATACGGTTAAATATGAATTTTATAAATAGCTGAATAATGTCTGTAATGTTTGATAAAAAGAATAATGACCACCGTGTTCTCGCACATTTTATTTTACAAGAATTAAGTATAGAATAAAAAGAGAATGGACGTAAACACGAGTAATCGTAATTAGCAGTGAAATATGCGCCGTTCAGTAGAAAAATCTACAATTTTAAACAGTAATAGTAAACCAAATGGCTCGTTTAAATTCCTGTTTACCGAGTTGAAAATATTCGCCAAATTTTTTGTTATAATTCGAAAAATGTCGATTTTCCACGTTCGGCAAATATTTTCGGAACTGATTACGCGGGTTTGTTCCGTTCAGTTTTGTTAACAACGCTGCTCTTCGACTTTCGAACACGTTACACGATTGGCGAATTTATGTTACGCGCATTTTTTTCCCCCGCGTGCAACACACAGTTGCGTTTAACGGGATTATTTGCGCTCAGGGTCAAGGGTAGATCACAGAATTTCAAATTCCGCGGCCGCCACAATCGAATTTCCATGATCTCGATTTACCGATCGATTTTACTAGCAGATTTGTTATCGTAAATTCGCATTAATCCGCCGAGGTAATATTCGGATCAAATATTTCCGCGTGCGCGGGGTCCGATGTCGGAACGTATAAATCTGAAATTTACTTTTAATCTGGAAGAAAAAAAATTGCGGTTCTTCGTCATACTTAACCGCGGCGATTTTTTACGAATAACTTCCCCTGGCTCCGGGCATTTTCTTTTCTAACTTCACCCCTAGAAGCACCAGATAATTATAGTCAGAAAGTCAACTTAATTAGGGACAGAGCCACCCGCTTCGATACACGGTGAAAAAACAATCCTTTAAATTACAATCCAACACATACTTTAAATTTCTAATCTATACCATTACAAGTCAAGTGTTATTGTTCTTTCGGACGCGAAAACTGGTTTTGATATAATAACTTTAATACCGCAGTAATGAAAAACGTACATATAATAGGAATCAAGACTCCGTTTCAGATTTAGTAAGTCGAACAGATAAGTTATGTTTTCGATGAATTTCTGTTTCTACAAATTTCCCCATTAGTAGTAGAAATTACTTCATACATGTATTTACACGAAGATTTGCATTTGTTTCCAATAGATTCGAGCAATAATTGAATAAAATGCTCGAATTAAATTATACGATTTTCGCAAACACGATAGGGTTTTATACGAGGATGGGCTGACGTCATGGGGTAGTTTTGCCACGAAAAGTTTTTGGATGGCGTCCCCCATGTCGGTAAAGCAGCATTGGAGCCGGCTAGGAAATTACAAGAGCCTGAGAGAGAGAGAGAGAGAGAGAGAGAGAGAGAGAGAGGGAGAGAGGAGGGACTCTCCCCTTTCAGGAAGGTCGGTTTTAGGGTGGCTGGAATCCCGAAGAGCTCCGAAGGGGAGCTTTTTTTGTCGCGTCTCCGTATTCTCGCGCGGCGCCGAGGGGGCGCTTTTTAAGGACGCCCGGCGTCGCAGGATAGCAGCGTCTCCGCTTTTAATCTGTGTTACTAATTTTTCCCTTCCATGAACTTTCGAGTTTCTTGCGCAAACCGCCTGCCTCGCGCTTTCGTCGGGTTAAAATTTCAAATTACGCGAATTCGAACACACCGACGCCGGATTATTTTCCTTTCGCTTCGTACTGGGCAATTAATACTTCCGTTGCCGGTTTCGTCGAAAACGTTTGTTAAAAATCAAGAACGCGAAAGCTGTAATTTTTCTAAGCAATTTCGTTGGACGAACAAACTCCAGAAAATATCTCTGAAGGACAATCAAAAAAGAGTTGAAAGGGAAACGCGTTTAGTCGACGATTTCTCACGAGCCTCGTCGAGTTAGGTGTACAGATTGTAACATAAGAATGTGCGCAGCGAACGATACCAGAAGGATAAAGTTCCTGATTATTCAAGAAGAGTAGCTGGGGTGGAGGAAGGTTGAAGAAGGAAGAAGGGGACCTTCCAGCCCCAGTAAATTCCCAGAGCCGACATATTCACGAGGAACTGGACTAATTTTGTCTGGTGAGGCGCAAAGACATCGTATTAGAATGAACCCGTTTCCTCGAAATTGCGTTCTATCACGTACGAGCGCGTAATCTATGCATCGGTGCATCTTCGCCGAGCTACAACATCACCGTGGCAGCTTTGTCAGGAAAAGGACGACCACCGATTGCGGTTGTCCTAGCGTTATTGTTCCCCTTCTCGTTATACATGGTCCCTTGTCATTTTCGGTACTGTCGGCTCTCTTTGCCACTATCTTTCCGGGATCCGTGGCATTCGTTTTGTATCGTCGCTGCGCCGCGTCGAGACGAAAGGAAACGAATTCGTCGACTATAGTTGGCAATTTTCCATTCGCTCGGTTACCAAGATATTATTAGGCTTACGTCGGTGACGCGTTTTGGCTACCAGAGATTGCTTCAGTTTTTGAAAGTCTAGAATTCGCGGTTGAGAATTCTTTCAATACGGTTTTATTAGCACCGAGTTAATGGTCCGTTTAAAAATCCATGCTTGGCAATCGAGGGATTTTTAATAAATTCATCAATGACGACAGCAATTTTATTCGTATAATAATTTCATTCGTATCCTCGATAACGTGGTCTATTAATTTCTTTTGGTTACCAGGAGAAAATTATTAAATAGCTTTTAGATGTGGTACATTAATTAAAAAACCTATTAATAAGTCAATCCGGTTGGTAATGTGTTCATAAAATTTTCAATGGCAGTAGCAATTTCAATCGTGAATCAATAATTTACCATCGGCATCGTCAACTAACGATTTCTTTTTGGAGCGTTGTTTAAAAGAAGAATTCCAACAATCATAAGAGTCGTTGAATAATTGCATAAATTACATATATAAAATAATGTGAAGATTATGATGAAATACATGTAATTAATAAGTAGCGAGTAATTGGTTCAATTTTTGGATGCAAGAGCATTTTGTACAACGATGTCTTCCTGGAGTGATCTGATGTGGCTACCAGCACACTTACCATGTGGCTAGACAGCGACGAGCGTTCTGGTATGCTTACGGTCACCAATGGGTTAACTGCCACTTATGTTCAACGCAAGAATCTTTGAGTCCTCTGTCTTCTATTACCATCGTTGTCCTCTATTAGTTAAGGACTCCATTTGCGGACGGTCTGGCTTGATCTAAACCTATTCTGGAAATGAAGAAAAGCGTTAATTGGAGAACGCCGAATGAAATAAATAAATGTAAACTTTTAATAACTCCTCATCTTCTTCGTTTGCGTGTTCATCGCCAGTTTAAACATGTTCTGGATTTTTTCTTTCACCTGTTCATCGCCAAGTTGAGTATGTGTATGGTCTTAGTTTCCATTGTACGTTTTTCTGATTGCGATGAAACTTCTGCTGCGAGAAGTAAAATCACGTCAGTCAATTTGCTCAAAACTTCGCAGTCCTCATCCACCGCCCTTCTTCGTCCCCGTTAACAAGACAGGAGCAAGTTGTCAGCCAATGAATCGATCGCGATATCTTATTCATTGCTCTCTACAAGCGCGTTACGCGAACCTTGGGGGGTTTCATATGGAAGCAGCACTTTATAGGTCAGTGTTATGTACCACGGTGCTCGAGGATCTCCCTAGCCTATAGTAGACCACCCTATTTTATCAAGCAAAACATCCCGAGAAAATATGCTCGATTTAAATTCCATTACCACCTTCAACTTGCGAACCCTCTGCTATTACAATCACCATTTTACTCAAAACTGCATCGACATACACTTCAATTCTTTTGCTTGTTCATCAACGATGGCGTACATTGTCCAAATTCGATTAAAAATCAAAGTAACATCGTCGGATAGTCCCGATCTTGTCACAGCACAATTTATCAGCGTTCTAGTCCCTTAAAGCCTCGAAGAACGTAATTGCACGACCTCGGAGAACAAGTTCGTGGCGCGGAAGCATTTTGTCGCGTCTTTGGTCCGGTCAACGACTGAAACACACGAAAATCGATACAAATGCGATCGTTGGTCCGTCTGTGCTTGTGCCACACGCCGGTATCACCCTTCCGGCCCGTAACCTTTGACGCGGGCCTGCGTGGGCGAGGGGTGGATCCGGAGAGTTGCATAATTAATTTTTCTATAAATCTCTCGCCGAGGAATATCGCGAAATTTCTTCGCCGAGTAATATCAGCGGGGCTTAGCGAGGAGAAGGAGCGAAAGGGAGGGAGAAAGACAGAGGGTGTGTGTGTGTGAGAGAGAGAGAGAGGATACGGGGAGAGAAAATTTCCCCTTCGTGTGCCGAAGCCGGCCCCGGTGGGGCGAGTCAAAGAGAACGAGGGAGAGAAAAATCAGAAGAGAGGATCTAGGGGATGGGAGAGAGCGAGACAGGGGTAGAAAAGGAAAAGATCGAGCCAGAACACCGTGAGCAAAGAGGAGGAACGCAGAGAGACAGATCGAGGGGAAAGACCCTAGAGATAGAGGGAGAGAGACTTTGAGAGAGGGATTTTAGGAGAAAGAGAGAGAGGGACTGAGGGGTAGACAGGAGTCGGATCGGGGATGCTTCTTCCTCTCTGGTCTTTCGCGTCCTCGGGCACTGCTGGAGAACGATTCTACGGAAGAAAATAATATTCTTAATAGAATACGAAAAAGCGGCACCGTTCCCGAAGCTACTCGACTCGCCGCGTTTTAGAATAATGATTATATTGGGCGCGAAGGGATTCCTACGGTTCTACCCCACCACTACGGGAAATTCGCTCGGGAAAGTTTTTATTCTCATCGATAACACCGGATTAGAGCAATGGAATTAACGGTCTTTTCGTTTCGCCATTATCGCTCGCCTGGCGAACCTCATATTGAAATTCTGGGGTGGCTTTATTGACTTGTATCTGGAAATTGATTTTTTGATCCTATCGTTGGGAATAGGTTATTTTTTAAATGGAAAGTATTGATTTTAGGGGTGGTTTTCCGTAACGATGTTTTTAGGACTTTATGTTAGCAATTTGATTTCGTTTTATCTAAAAATTGATTTTCATTACTCCATCGTTGGGAATAGAGAATTTTTTTAATTGAAAGTATTCATTTCAGGGATGGGGTTTGAATATTCATTTTGGGAATGGTGTTATGCAGTAATGTTTTTAGTGTATTGTTTTGTCTACTGACATGTTGGAAGTTAGCGAAGCTCCAGGAAATATTTCGCAATATTTTGCGAAAGAACCCTTCTACCCAACCCCTGCAACCTTGTCTCCCTCGACAACCCTTGCCCTTATCAACCTACATACTCGAACAGCCCTTTTTGTTGTGAAAGTTTTAGAGGCGTATCATTTCAGTAAACGTGTACACGGATTTTTCGAATATTCTCGTTGTCAGACCATTTTTAATTAATTACGTGTAGAAGGCCACGTTCAGTCATCCCTTGCAAGTAATTTCACGACGATGTCAAGAATTTCAAAGTTGAAAATTTTCATTTCGCAAAAAGACACGCAGATTAACGATCACATACCATTTACGACAGGATCGAGCGGCTCCATCGAACCGCACACGACTCGACGTGTTAATTACGTCGCGAGAGAAACAGGGGACAACAAATCAGCCAGTTAACAGGTGAAATGACTTACATCTTGCATGAGCGGGGGCGTTGAATGCCTGGCAGTTTTATTTTCACGCCGGTCGGGCCGAGACCATCTAATTGACCCGGTGACTCATTAACCCTAGCGTGCAGGACCCGCTCTCGATGTCACCCCGATTTTCGCGCGCGTCGTCTCGATCCTTTTTTCTTGATCCTTCTCCTCTCTCTCTCCCCTTCTGGCAACCCCCTTGTCACGTTGTCGCGCGCTCGGAGCCTTCGTTCATCCGTGTTTACAATCTCTTTTGCACGAGAGAGGAGAGAGGAGCGGAGAGGCGAGGAGAGCACGCGCCACACCGGCCCGAGGGAGGCTCTTTTATTTTTAATTGCAGCGTTCATTATCCGATGCAAATTAAGATAATTAGGGGTACGAAGAATGCTTTTATTTTTTGCACTCTCCCCTCATCTGCGTTTCTCTCGCTCGTTGTTCCGCACGCGCGCGATTTTCCTCCTCGGAGTCACGCGCGAATTATGATCCCGATTCCACCCCCTTTGCCCACGCGTTGGTTTTTGTATCTTGTTCTTTGACGACCCGTACAACAGTTTTAATTCCGCGTTCCCCACCCACGCGACGGTTTTTCCACTCGCGATCACGCTTTTTACAATTTGGACAATCCCTCGCGTACTCTTAGCGACGATTTCGCTCGCCGATTTCTTCTAATCTATCTCCTGCTTTAAATCGAACCTACTCGTTTTTACTCGCAGTGCAACAGAATAACCTTTCGAACCGTTCAATCTCGATTCAATTATTTTACAAAGTTCCAACACCATTTTCGATTCGATGCTCGACAGTGCTTTAAACGATTTCTTTCCGCCAAATTGTTCATTGCGGAAGAAACTTCGGTTTTTCAGGGAAAATGAAGGGCGGACATCGATAATCGGACGATCGCGAAATTTTTTAAGTCACCGAAGTTATCAGGATCTTCGGTTCATCTACGATTGCTTCTGCTTCTTCTCGCTTTGACATCTTTTCACGAACGCGGGGAACTTCATTCTCCTTGGACGTCCACCGTTCACTTTTCCTTGCCAAGTCCGCGCAAAGTTGAAGGGACAAAGTTGCCGGGAGAACCGCAGACTTTTTTCTTGGGCCGTTTCGCATTATTTTGGCGATGCAACGGGTCCCTTTTGTCCATGCGGTTGGCATCAAGCGACGCACGGCGAAACTGGGTAATCTCTTCGCATAAAAGAGCATTGTTTTGCAACAATGGCGATACTTGGAATCACTTTGAGGTACTGCTGTATTCGCACACGGCCGGCCGATGAATGCAGGTTTTTAACTACCGTTACGCAATTCGTGGGCGTCACGGAAAAGAAAGTTCCGACTACAATTACTTACATAATTATTTGTTGACACACGGAGTAGAGATAGAACACCTGCATACTTACAACATTTCACCTTGTATCGACATGCGTGTACTTAATCGGACTCAATCCATCGATCATAAACAAATTATTTTACAGAGATTCGTTTCATTTTTCATTGTAATATTCAGCTTTGATTATAAACAAATTATTCTACCGAGATCCCGGTTAGGTACTCGTTTTGTCCAGTGCTTGGAACAAAAGCGAGTACGAGTAAAAGACACTCGACCATTCCTAATTGAATAAGTCCCAAATCATTTGTATGTATAACTTTTTAAATATTAATGTAACGCGTGCACATTCGACGTGAAGCAAGCGCGCGCGGAGTTACACGATATTTATGAAGCCATGTATTATCGGAAGTTTAATAAACGCGGCCGTTAATATTAAATTAAAATCAATATCCGAAAACGCGGCGGTTTGGCTGACTCTCGTCTGTGCCGGAAAACCCGTGTGTTCGGTTTGAAAGTTTATATATACGTGGCATAGAGAGATTCAAGGTCGGGAACGCATATCGCTCGAGTTCTCTTTTCCCACGGTGTGCTTCTCCCCTCACGCGCGCACACTCTTCCGAGCGTATGCATTCGAAGGTGGTAGGGCGCCTTGACTTCCGGCCGATTTTCAAGCCACGTAACCGAATGCGCTACCGGCGCGGCGTCGAATATGATTTAAATAAGTAAATCGACGCATCTCCGACCGAAATCTGCCGCCTTCGACCGGGTAAACACGTGTCCCGATTTCGAGCGAAACACGCGAATCGAGCACTGCTCAAAATCTTGAAAGGTTGCAACTAATGTTTGTCCAGCGATCTTCGTATTTTACGTTCTTCCGAACTGGTCGAAAGAGAAATTGTTTGAATAGTTCCGCATTTGTCACACAGGAATTATTTAAAGATAAAGGAACGGTTATCTCTACTAAAACGAAAAGGATTCAAATTGAGTGTACCCAAGCGTGCTATCGTCATAAAATATCGATCCTGCATCGACGAAGCAGGCGGTAAAAAATGGCGTTTCAATTAACCTCTCTCGCGGAAGAAATTATGTATCCACTGTATACTTCGAATTTCCTTGTAGCGACCACCGCAGCGCAGCGGTTCGTTTCCTCAAGAGAGGGAGAGAGATAGAGAGCAAAAGAAAGAGAGTCGTCCGGGTTGGACAGTCCAGGTTGGATTAAAAATTCAAATAGTACATTATCTCGTCCATACATCGGCCGGTGGTAATGGCACGGTGACGTTGGATAGTGGCTCGTCGGGTATCAAGGAAACGGCCTCGGTCACGCCCATGGAAAATAAAAACAGACGATTGATAATTACGACGCCGCGCCGGCCTCTCTAACAGTAAAACGGTCCCACCCTAGAGAATGGCTAGTCGGCCGTACGGAAACGCGGACCGTTAACGTGTCCGATAACGATTTTCACGATCGCCGCGGCGCGGTTGAATCGAGTCGCTTCGGGGATGGCTCGCGACCCGTTCCGTTTCGTCTGATCGTTCCAAGAGGGATTTTACGAGGAGCAGGCCGATTCGCGGGTACGACCCGACCAGACGAGTCGTTTCTGTACACGTACCTACACGATGCTCGTTTCTGCAAAGAAGCTCGATGGCCGGCGTGTGGGCGTCACGCATCAGCACCCAACAGGAAGCCATGCCTACTCGCAGCCGAGTTCGAGTTGCACAGTTTTCCCTCAGAGACTCCTCTCCGCCTCTGCCATCGGACTTTGCCTGCCAACCAAGCCCTGGCTCTACATTTCAATGTTCATCCAGCCGTTTGGCCATTCGATACCGATCTTTGCGCTTGCAATGCCGATTCTCAGCTGTAAAATCTATTGCTGACTAGCTGACCCGACAGACGTTGTCCTGTTCAAATTTCAATAAATTTGTTCGTGATCATTTTGTGCACCGTTTCAAAAATTACGATATTTGCAGTTTGTCCGAATTTTCCGACGTTCCTTTGTTCAGCCAAATCAACCAAATCGGTCCAGCCGTTCGCAAGTGATGCGCTTACCAACGAACAGCCTTTCGTTTTTATTTATATAGATGATCGAATGACTTATGTCAAACTTCTCATTTAATGATTGTCTGATTTCCGAAGGTCTCTTCCGAGGTGAAATTGTCGAATGAATTGTAGATCCATCGAAATTCTTACGTTGCAATATTTTTCTAGAAATATTCGGATTGACTCGTTCGTAGAGCGTCCCAGCCACGCAAATCTTCAAAGGTGCGCTGGCGTTCTCGCGACTATTCGTCTTCGTAGCATGGCTGGCTGATCTCCTCGAGAACGCATATCTTCCTTTTTATTCTGTCGCGACTTGACCGAAGAAGAACCGGTCGCCGGTGTAACAGGACGCTGGATCGTCAACACGGCGAAAGGAGAGGAGCCTCCATCCTCCGCGAAGGAACCATCGAATCGTTCCATGGTGTACGTCGTGCCGGTAACCATGGGCTTGTCCACGCGCGAAAACTCCGTTCTGGGACCGCGTTTCTAAATCGCGCGAAAACACGGTGCACGCCTCGTGGCTCCGTATCTTCGGACCACCGTGCTCGTGCATCGCTTCGAGGCTAACGGTGCATTCCTCTTCTTTTCCCTCTTCTGTTCCCCGACTTTCCTCCGGTCGTCCTATTCCCCTTTCCCTCACCCTCACGCTCTTTCACGAACCCTACCCCTACTCGAACCTCGCTGGAGACGTTTGTCTTGTTTATTTTCTCCGCCGGTTCTATCTCTTTTGCATTTTTGTCCTCGCATTGCCAGCGAGAGCGCTCACGCGCTCGCCGCGCCGGCTCTCTAGGAATCGGCCTATTTCAGAATGCTGCAGGACGAGTTGGTTCATTTTTAGATATTACACATGGAACGAGACCGCGTGGTGGCCGCGCCTTCGCCATGCCGAGGTAATAACGACCCACAGAGTCCGTTTCGACGGTGACCTTCGACGGTGGACCGCCATCTTAAAGAATCGAAACTCGTTCGACGGAAATTTTCTGTGTCGTTCGTCTGACGACACTTGCAATCGTGTTGCAAGATGTTGATGTTACGACGGAAAAGATTTTCAGCTTCGCCGTATAATTTCGCGATGCGTTTTAGTAGAATGCATTCGGAGACACTGCGTATGGTACTACAAGATTATATGAAAAAGTTCAACACGGAGAAATATTTTGCATAAGTCCTGCATCCTTATTCCACTTTGAAGTTTCAAGCTTCTCAGCTTACAAAGGGAACTTCGATAACCCGAAACTTCCGATTTTCTCGGAAGTTCTGAACACAATAAGTGACCTCGATACAAGTATCTGGCAATTTTTTCTCCTACCCTCGAGAAGGGACTCTAGGCTGCTTTCGGCTGATAGATCCTTGAAAATTTTCACTCGTGTTTTCTCATTTCCTTGCGAACGAAGATAATTGTTTTCTACGAGACTTTTTTATCTTCTCTTCATTCTGGAAGAAAGAATGAAAACGTGTGCCGTCGCACAGCCCCAAATTTTTAACCTCAATTTTTGGTACCGAAAGCCAGGTGTGTTGAAATGAACAAAAAATCGGTTGCTTTAAACTTGCAAATAAAATTTTTGCGCCCGGTTAGTAGGATAAGTATCCTGTTCCTGATGAGCAGAAATTCGTCCCTGAATCAGTTACGGAAATTGGTAAAAAGCTCCGTCGATTGCGGCAAAACATCAAACCTGATTATCACGCGAGTAAATTATGATGATGCACCGGAGCGCGGCGCGACGCGGCGGCGGTTCGCTGAGGAATACCGCTTTCCCCCGGTGCAGCAGGACGCATCATCGCAGCAGCGCAGCGCAGTGCAGCGGCGGATAAAACTTTGTCCCGTTTTATTCCCGGTACAAGAGGATTAAGTGTCCCTCTTGATCCCGTTTGAAGCCCGGTCGTCAACCACGTCCCATTTCCTCCGGAAGGATTAGGCTCGAAAAATCGAGGACTCGATCAGCCATCGCAGGAGGTTCGATTACGAAACAAACGCGGACTCTGCAGGCAACCGTTCTACCCGATTCCGCGATTTTCTAATCTTCGATTCTCCTTGCCCCTCTGTGAATGCAATCGGTGTATTTGATGATTCTCGTGACGCGAGAGAAGGCGAATTTATACGGGATCGTATTATACGGACAACTGCGGATTCAATTCGGCGCTGATTATCCCTGTCGGAGATACAACTGCGAAAGAATTCGCTTTTTAGGCGATCTTCCTCCTCCGGTGCTGCAACGTCTCCCGACAAAGCGATCCCTGATGTGCGAAATTCAATTTGCTATAATTAGACTGCAGATTTTTATGCGACAGAAAAAAGGTTAGCAAGCATCAGGCAGATAATGTGTATAATTTCTACAGAACGGTATTAAAGCACCTACAAAGCGGTGAAAAATAAACTCGCGAAGTTATTACTTACTGAACCGTCCGAACAAAATGAAGTATAATCCTTTTTACGCGCTTGAAAATAAAATGCGACAAAATACACGGTCGGAACAATGATTTATATTACTCTATCCGATTTTGTACAAAATATCGAGCATGCATCGCATTCTTTAATACTTCTATATAGGAGCGTATAATGTTTACATCCCCTAATCTACATCGCTGTGTCACGCAACAGTTGATTACACTGTTCAACGCCAATTTCACCAATACAATTTTTCCCGCGTCAAAATAATTAAGCTACCGTCTACCGGTTACCACGCTTGAAAAATAAATAAAAATTGATCAATCCGAACGAAACGAATAACTGTAGCACGAACCCAGATTCCGCGGCAAGTGCCAAACGAAAAAGCTCTGCCGAAAATCTATTCGTCAGGCTCGCTATACACATAATAGAATGTCCATAAAATTGGAATCACCGTTCGGTCAACAAACGGAAGTTCTCGTCATTGTTCGGTAAACAGCTCCCTTCCCCGTGGCTCGTTATAATCACCGTTGTTGACGCGGTCTGCGACTGGCCATTCCTCAAAACTGCATCCGTTCTCTCTCTCTCTCTGGGCGAGGATTTTCGCGCGTTGGGTAGCAAAATACGAGTCCTTGAACTTCTGGTCCGCAGTTAAGAACTCGCTACGGGGAAGTTAATTATGCGAATTTACGCGGGGCCGTGAAGTTTCTCGGTCGAACAGTCGGACAAGAGAAATCAAGAAAAGCGGGCGAAGGGATGAAAAGCGAGGCGGGAGGGTCGGTGCTCGTGGAAAAGGGATGAGGAAAAGGGGGCGTTTAAGAAGTGGCTTGTGTAGCCCAGCACCAGCTAGGTAAACGGATCGACGATCGTTGAAAAAGTTTTTCCGAGTTTGGTGGCTCGTGGCCTCGCACGATCGCTGTGTCTGTAATTTCCTTGCGGCAGGAAGTGCAGTCAACAGGTGATTCCTAAGGAGGCGACAGGTATTTAAAGTGGCAACGGGGTCATCTCTGTTTGTGACGTCGGCGACGCGCCGCGGGAACGATCCGAAGAAAGGGATTTTTGTCTCCCTTCCTCCCTTTGTCTTTGCACGCTTTTTCCATCCGTCTTTCGGCGTATTGATTCCGCTTGACGTTAATGGCCGATCGTTCTTGTCGTAATAAATGTTTCGCGCACGATTGTCAAACAGGTTGCGCGTAGGGTTGCTCCAGCCGCTACCTTAGAAGCGATTTCACCGAAATCGAAAGTACCGTTCTGAAATTTTTGTTCATTGTAGAAAATCTCACATGAGATTTATTTCAACATAATTATAATACAGAATACGATACGTGCAGTACAGAATATAAAAATTAAAAAACAGAATACTTTAAGGCCGAAGACTGCATAAAATAAAAAAAAATGTCTACGTCGGTTACAAGAAACAGAAGCTACCTAAAAAAATTTTTTTCCAATTATCTTGAACACAGTTGAAACTAGTACACTGATGTCCTTAAATAATTTTAATATGTTCACTGCTTTTAATTATAAACGCATAAAATCTGCAGTCTATTTATTACACTACGATCAGACGTTAATCAATTTACCTTTTTCCTACAGTTTTTATTCTCTACAGTGTGAATGTGCAGGGTTGGAATTTTCTGCAGCGGAATTATAACGGCAATGTGTAATTTAATTGTTTTTTTGTTGGACTCGGCGTTTACGCGCACTCTTTATGCAGCGATGAATGAAAAATATTTTGCTTTCCGCTATTTCTTGTGTATACATCTAACTGTGCATTATAAAAACTGATTGTACTTGTTGTTAACATATGTGCTTGCTACCAAATTGCATTGTTGTTACGAATTTTTTCTGGTTACCCTGTTAACAAAGTGTAAATTGTAAAGCATCCGTGTTGTATGAAAAGTTTTTAGTGCTATGTTTGGCAATTTTATTAGGTATTTCGTTTCAATTTTTTCAGTAGTACATGTACTGTGTACACTTCAAGGAAAGTGATTACACTAAACGTATCGGTACAAAAATATCAATACAGTGTTATTAACTTCGGAATTTGTTGCACACGTGCAAAATACTCCATGAACAGAAATGAAACATATTCATTATTCTATTGAGCAAGATAATAAAGCCAGCAAGTCAGGTAATCAGCTGTAATTGTAATAGACTATTCAATGACAGTAGCGATATGTCGTGATTCAAGAGAAACAGACTAATTATAATTACACGCGATACAATGGAGGTGATCAAAATAGAAGGCAACGAAGGAACGACGTTGACGAAGATCAAGAAGTGACGAGAGCTGCAATTCTGGCATCCGTACACGAGTGCAACCCCAACTCTCGCACACAAGTGGACTTAATCGTTGTCTTTTGGATAACAAATTTAAAAGGAAGTTCTATCAAACTGGATGAAACTTCTTGATTAACGATTGAAACCTGTACCGAATGAACGCTGTAAATCATAGCTAATCATCGTTTCAGAAATAAATTATGAATTTTATCAGATTAAAAGAATCGGACGATTTTTAATTTCTCAAAATCAAAGTCCAGTAATCGCACATTAACAATTTCGTAAAATCGCACACGAATGCCAGGGCTTAGCGGTTCATCGAAAGGTGAATGAATTTTTCGTGTTACCAGGGTTCGTTGTCAGAGTAGGCTGGCAGTTAACAATGTGGATCATTTTCGTTCCGGATCTGTTTTCGTGCGTCACGAAGAGGTTCGGTCCTCGTCAGATTCGAACTGGCGCTGCTCAGGTCGGGGCCAATCGCTCGCAAGTGCTACTCGGTATCAGCCAATGGGAGCGCCTCTGCGCCGGAAGTGCGCGTCTCCTCGCCATTGCTGCACAGGCGGGGCATCCCTCGAAAACGTGGGATCGATTCCCGCGCAAAAACCCGACCAATCGCAGCCCCGTCGCTCTCGAAACTACGGACTAACAATCGGGACTCTACTTTCGCTCCCGTTCCTAACCGTTTGGTTGGCTGGGGCCAAAACGTCGACGTAAAATCGCGCCGAAAACGCGCGTCGCGTCGCCGGCATTAACATTAATTAAGAGAAGCATCGATGCACTCCCGTCTCTTCGGCAACCACGAACGTTACCTTCGCATTCGAGGTTCCTTTTCAAGGATTTTTGCCATTCGACGCTTTGCTGTTACTATGCTGGTGCGATGCTCTCTTACTCTCTCGGTCATTTGATCGTTATCCGCGATTCATTCTCCCTTTGCGCACCGAAACGCTTCGCAGATTCGTTACAACGATTTAACGGTCATTATGCCGACGGCAAAGTCGTCGACGACGGGACGAAGAACACTCAGGGGTTCAGAGTATTTAGACGAGTATTTAGGGCGGCGCTGATAGAAACTGGTGCCTGACAGTTAGACCCTCTTATTGGCAGATGTCTCGGGCGTTTCGAGCAGACCCTGATCCGCGGAACGTGATACTTCGTTATAGTTAGCGGCAAATTATATGGTTGGTGCATACTAAATCAATTGGTGGAATTATTAACTTGCATGGACGTACGTAGTTGATCTATCAGTTCTGTGGCGATTACCTTAACCTTTTTAGGTTCGCGTTCATGTCGATCTCTGTACACTTTAATTTGTCAGCAAGTGGTATTTAGAGTATACAATCTTTATGTGCTGGTTAAAGCATTTTATCACAGTCGTTAGATTATTGTGTAACCTTATCGCAAAACACGGTGAAAGCATTTTGTTGAAGTCAACAGCGTATTGCATACGTAAATAGTAGACCCGTCTGTATCAATTACAAGAAGTTGTTTTCTAGTTTTCGGCGCGTCCTTGAGAGCCTTCGGCAAGGTCGCTCGCTATAGCATGAATCAGAGTCACATTTGGAATAGGTCTTGGTCTCCGCCCAACGTTAGCATCAGATGGTAATTGACCAGGTTGCATATTGATCATCATAAGTCGTCAGGTCTTCCTGTGTCCACGCAGCCAAGTACGCCTCGTTAACTTTAATCAGTGATTAATGGGTGTGCAACGCTTTCGGCTGGCCCCTCGACGTACCCTGCATTGATCATCGACGAGTTAGCCTCGCGGAACACTTATCACGTTGTCGGTGAACGATTTTCATGTTACGTTGATCCTGTGACCGCGGCGCGGGTGACAGTGCCGACCTTCTCACGGGGGACGAATGTGTTTGTCCCTTCATTTTTACAGCCATTTCTGGGCCCTCGAAGCGGTGCTAGGTTACATCGGTTTTTTGTATCTTCTCAAAGTTCAAATTCGAAGTTTCAAATTGGATAATTAAGAATTTTCGGCTTGACGGGATTACGTCCAGCGGAACTGCTGATAGAACAGGTGTCTGATCGAGCACCGCCTGTAACAATCTACTATCCAAGCAATATGGAGGCGCCGATATCCAATAACCGAGTGGTGGAGCGCACGAGGCGGACAGGCTGCAAGAAGGAACTCTCATCCGAGGTGTTCGTTACGTCGCGTCATAGAGAACCGACGCGACTTCTAATTAACTGTTCCTCTGGTCTACAGTCTCATTTTCATAGGCATTTCCTCGGACTTTTTCTTAGAGAAATCGATAGATCGGTCCGTGTGAGAATTTCTTCATTGTATACTTACAGCCGCTGTAATTCTTCCACATTTTGCCGTACTATTTTTATCCCCAAAAATGTACAGGAAGGAAAACGAATTATTTTTTGTATGGCTGCATTTATTTTAATGCTTAAATAATGATTAAAGACCAATCAAATTTTATTACGTCTAAAAAGAAACGTAATATTCATATTTGTTAGACTTTGTTAAGATCCTCATGAAGAGACTGACTCTTTTTGTTTTGAAGATCTTTATTGATCGTTGTTACGCGACCGTGAATCGGAGCAGTACACTTTTTGAGCAGCTTGTCTTGTATTGTTTCGCGGCGGGACAGTCGCTTTAATGGTTGGTATAATGCAGAAAGCAACTGTTATTCACTTTTAGCGGTTATTCGACATTAGCGCACGGTAAACAAAATGGCCGACCCCCTTTTCGGAACCCCCTCGCCCGGTCGCGATCGATGAAAATGGTTGCCTAGCTGCGGCCAGAATTTTGCTGCGCGATATTCCGCCCAATATTTCGACCTGTATTCTCTCTCTTTCCTCCCCCTCGCTCTCCCGCCCCATCTCTTTTTCTATTTTCGTCAACGATGATTTAATTACAACGATACCGTGCCGCCGTCTTTCTCCCATGCTCGACACGATCCTTGACGGGGTCTTCCGGTCTAGAACCTTGAAAAAATCGATTCCCTGCACAGATACGTTTCCTTTCCATGTTGTTCCCACTGTTGCAGCAATAGCAAATATTTTTTCGCCGCGTCGACCGTCGTGGACGGTTACACCCCCGTCGAAATTCATAGAAATAAGCGACCCCATAGAATATGTTTCATCCGGGCTTGAAAACACTTCGATCTTTGTTTTTCACCGGTCGACCACGTTTTATTCTTTGCGCGGCGAGCGATCGATCGAGTCGCGGGGAAAGCGGTACTTGTTGTTCGGAATCGCTGTTAGTGTTTACCGGGCGCGTTCGCGATTTACTGAATGATTAATTTAATTTGCCGTGGCGGTGCTCGTTTGGAAAAATTACTCCGAATTCGCACTAACTTAGGAACGCTCTGGCAATATTTTTGGCGTAATCACGTTTCGAAAATGCGAAATTTGTTCCACGAACTTCAAAAAGGATGGATGAGCCTGATGGCACTCTTTCAACCAATCTGTGCTTTAACGTAATTTACCTGATGGTTTTCAATTAATTCAAGGCAAAGATAAATAGTGAAAAGTGTGAACAGCTTTATTGAAAAAGTTGACGAGATAACATTGAAATAAAACCGTCTGCATTATTCGGAAATATCAGAACGAAGAAACACGGTGCTTTCCAAGAAGCACAGAAAGAACGTGTCAAATTGTCACAAAGGATGGATGAGGGTTGAAAGGTTCAGCGCGGAGGACGTTCTAGTCAGATATTAAAAAAAAGAAGAACACATCTGTGGAAGATCCGAGCAAAAACCTGACAAAATCCTCCCTGTTAAAATCGCGGGAACGTCCGCTCGAAACGCATGCGAGCGCAGTAAATAGTTTACCAGCAAATGCGAATCTGGAACGATTGATATTGACAGTGATGATAGCAGGCTAGCATGGAGGCTTTACGGTGTTATTCTTTGAAAGAGTCGTGGGTCCCGTGTAACGAGCCCGGGGCGGGCCTCGTTCAAAGTGAGTAGAATTACGCAGGATCGAAACTCCGGGGACAGAGAGACGAGCACACAGAGCGAGAGATGGAGAGAGAGAAAGCGAGGGATAAAGTGAGAGGGAGTCATTAATCGTGGATTGAAATATATCGCGAATCGTCTCTAAATCGAATGGAAATATTAATCTGTGCGGCGGCGTCGGCCGCGCGTAATTATTCCTGCGGTCGAATTCAACTTCGTAATAATGTTCCAATTTCGGCGTGGACGTTCGGACGTTGGATGTTCGAAGTTTCGGGACGCGCACCGTGCGAGAGAACCCGTGGTGTCCCCTTTCGCGCATGCACAAGGCTATACTATACGCTATCCACGCTGCTATCCGCTATCCGTCCGACTGTCCCACGGCTGACCACTGCCGGTGAAGAACTACTTTGGGTTTTACCCTGTCTGGAGCACGTTTCGCGTCCCACGGCCCGGCTCAGCCTGCTGACGGTCACCGATGCCGGTCACCTAGGGTGGCCGACGAAAAAGTTACGTCCCCCGTGTAACCGCCGACCCACAAATTTATTCCCGACGAAACATGCCGTCGCGATGCGACCCGCGCGCGGATCCCGCCGCGAGAACTATCCCGTAAACTGTAATAATTCAATCCGACCGGTCCACCTCGGACCGTTAATAAACAAATGCGATCGATCGATCGTTATTAACTTCGACCCGCGATGCGCCCGGCCCGCGGTTTATTGAAACTACCCCCCGACGTTATCGATCTTCTCTACGTTTATAATCGATTTAGGAAAAACCGATTTTTCGAAAATCGTGTAGATTCGTAGCACGATCCTTCTAGAATACTCTCCCAAAATTTCATGCAGAAATTCGTGAGATTGTTGATTTTAATGCGCAATTAGCAAAGCCCCTTGTAATTGTTTTTGGAGTTGATGAGAACTTTACAGTCATAGCTTTGGGAAAATGGCTGCCACGTCCTTCTAGGGAAAGGTGTTTAGTCCAATATTTTAGGACATACCGTTGAAACGTCATACAATGAGATGTACAACATTGTGGACAAAATGTGCAGAAATTTCTTTGAAATTGGCCAGTTGGATCGGTTCCATCGGTAGATTGCAGGGTGTAGGGCGCAGGGTGTCAGAGCACACTGGGGCGTGTGTATAAGTGTTTAATTGCTGGGCTATCTTTGGTAAGGCTGGCCCGAAGATCCACCGGCACAGGGTATTGTAAGCGGCCGCTCCGCGGAGCGCTGTTCAAACTAAAGATACCGAGTTGCTATTTGAGTAAATTTCCGGGTCAACTTCATCTCGGATTGTTTTCCATCTCGGGGGTAGATATATTTCAGGCTTGTATAATTCGGTACGTGTGCTCGGTACGATGCAGACCTAACCTACACCTAACTCTGTCTGATTGCGGGGCCCGCGATCTTCTTGATCTCTGGTCGCGCGGAGAGCGCGAAGAGGATCCTGGCGTGGTCTCTCACGGTTGTTTGTTTGTTTACGATTCAAGAAGCATAATGAACCCCCGGCCCGTCTTCCATCGTCTATCTCCCGGGGTTCTTCAAGCGTTCTTTCTCTCTCTCTTTCTAGCTTCCCACTCGGAGCGTCTCTTATCTCCTTTTATTTTTCGAAAGCACCGAGTAAGTGACTAGGAAGAATGAGTAGCGGGGGCGGCAAGCAGGGGATCGTAGACGGCTAGAAAGAGCGAGGAGGCAAGACGAGCGAGAAGAGGAGAGAGGAAGAAAGGAGAGAGAGAGAGAGAACTCCACTTCATCGACCGTGGGGCTCGAAGAGGGCGAAGGGGGTAGCCGAACACACCGGTTCTCGGCGTGTGTTTCCGTCTGTCTCTGCGCGTGTACGTGTGTGCGAGATGCCTCGGGTTTGGAGAGGGTAGCCTAGGGTGGAGGCTACAGCAGGACGCCATCTTCCTTGAAAATCGATCCTTCGACCCGACGACGAGCAACGGAGTTCTCCTTCTCGACGAACACCGTCGTCGGGTCGCGTTTTCTCAGACCTGTTTCCCAACGTTACCGGGTCGTTTGCATTTAAATTTTCATCAATGATCCCGGGGTGGAGATTATGAAAAAGGCAAGGGGAGGGGTATGGTTGGAATACGAAGGTCTCCAGGCTCAACGGAAGAGGAAGGGGTACGAAGTCGCCTGGTCGCAAGAAAAAGAGTGAAATATAGGAAACACACCACTGGGGTATCGTCCAAGAGAAAGATACGGGGGCGGACGGTTCGGAAGAGTCGTGGAAGTGGAAGAGATGAAGGCGGTATCGTGGTGGTGTATCGTTGGAAGGTAGGCAGCGTGTCGGTAGCAGCGCCGCTGGTGCAACGTCCACCGGGCTTGGGCGCCAGTTTCTATCTGACAGGGTATTTTTGTGGGAGCCTGACTACCCCCGTTTTCCAGGACACCCTTTCCCCTCGACCCTCTCGCACCATGTCTCTCCCTTCCGCCATCTCTCCACCCGTCGCATCCCTCTATCTCCTCACCGCTCTCTGGCTGGCTGGCTGCCGCCCCCGTGCCTCCCCTCGCGACTTGTTATCCTGCTGGTTTCCACGTGACGTCAGCGAGCCGAGCGGACCAATCGGAGCCGGGACTGAATTATGGAGCGAGACGGAGGGTATCGTGGACGAGGTGGGACGAGGACAAAGAGGACGAGAGAAAGAGAGAGAGGGATGATGCAGGCCGGATTACGCTAGCCTGGACTCTGGGCAACGTGCAACCCCCGACGCCGACGACGATGTAGACGACGACGAGGACGTAGACGACGTAGACGATCGTAGACCCGCAAGACTTTTACCCCGGGTTATTTTGTTCCGTTGAGCAGAATTAGGAATGTTGTTTTCTTCCTTCCCTCGATGCTGGGATGTCTATGGTGGGGTGTCTATCTACTTGGGGAAAATAGATCCTGATCGATAGACAGGGGCAACGGGATGTAACTGCCAGCCTCGAGATACGCGCTCGGCTCTCTGCTCTGATGTTAAGGCAGATGACGATGACGTGGATGATGTAGATGCGGTAGACTTCGCCCCAGGTTGTTTTGTATGGTCGAGCAGAATTTTGAGGTTCTATAATTCTGTTTTAACAGAATCTACTAAACACGTTTCTTGCATCTTTCGTGGGCAACCTGGGTCACGTTGACGATTCATTTTTTTGCTGTCTGAGGCTTCGAAAAAGTCTTAAAAAATTCTGAAGCGCGTAATTGTAGTTCCTATACTAACAATTCAGAGCGTAAAGTAATAAATTTATTACTCAATGAGTTAATGCGAACCGTTCGCACGTGTAAGGCGCTGGGAAGTTGGAGAGCTCGGATATCGAAGGTTCGGATAATCGAGTTCGTACTTGGGGGAAATAGATCTTAGATCGATAGACGGGACCAGGATGTAGCCCGTAGAGACGAGATAAGCGTTCGGTTTTCTATTCGGATATTAAAACTGGCACAGGGAGAGACACGTGTCGTGACGACACGCGGGATGTGCTACAATCACCTTTCACCGTGTGTCCGCTTTCACCGGGAAAGAAGGGAGAGGCGGAAAAAAGAGAGGGATACGCCTGGTACGTACCTGGTTACGTACCTGTGCACACACGATGGCCCGCACACACCGTGCAGCTTCGAAAGTCGGTTCGCGAAAGGAGCCGCTCCGCGCTGCGCGGATCCGAGCGGAGCGCAACGTGTGCACGCCGCGAGAAACGAACCTGGTCATCTTTTTTTCTCCCTCGCGTTCGTTTCTCGTTGCCGTGTGCACCCTGCGCCCGACCACTCGATCCTTCCTTCCTTCGCTTCGACTCGCGTGGGAGAACCAGGCGTTTCTTGCTGCTTTAATACGCGGCCACCGCACCGGGCACACCGGAGACGACTCTCTCTTTCGAGGCGCTCGAAATTGTCTTGAGTGCTGTCTCTTCTGCGTCCTGGGATCGAATCAATTTTTTATTAGAGGAGAACTTTGTTTCGTAGCGCAGTTTCATCGGCAATTTTTACGTGCCATTTATCTGCTGGCTATCGGTAGCTGGATACAAAATTTTACCTTCCAGAACATTTTACGTATACTCCAAAGGATGCTATTTAATCAGCCAACTGGTAGCTAAATCGACTGGTACTTGAAAAAATCAGCAAATCAGTCAGACTCGTCTCTAATATCTTTGCGTACCCACATACCCACGAATCGTCATCCCGAGTAATCACAACATCTCTAACCACTCTGAAACATAATCACGAACTTCCTCAACATCAGCAAACAACTCTAATTCTCCGTTTCTTCGCCGGTTTCCTCTAAACAGAACGAAACTGGTCGCATAAAACGAATAAATTTCGGTCTCGTCGAACACCTAATTCGAGTGGCTTTAATCACGTGACTGGTGGCAGCGTGTTCGGAAGGAAGCCCACGCGGTGTGCAAAGGTGTCCCCTCTCTCTCTCTTCCTCTCTCTCCCCGTCACGTCATACGTACGGTTTTCCAGTTTTTGGCGAGCAGTTGTCCTCGGCAGAGAAGGACAAAAAACGCGGAGGAGATTCGAAGGAGCGAGGCTATACAGATAGAAATTTCAGGATGAGAGAGGAGTGTCGGGAAAGAGGAAAGAGGAACTCGTTCGTTCGTTCGAGAGAGAGGATAGAACGGTTGCAAGCCGTAACCCGGTCAGAGCGAGGGAGAGGTTGCGCTCGGAGGAGGACGAACAGCCACCAGAGAACCATGACCGTGTCTCTGTCCGTGTGTGCATGTTTTCGTATAGCGAGTTTTGCTGGTGCTGGTAGGGAAACTTCACCGCGCTTCCATATACGTTTCCGCGAAGCTTTATCGCGCCCGCGCGCTCTCCTCGTCGGTACAGGCTCGGTTCTTCTTGGTGTAGGTTCATTCTCGCTTCGGTGTGCCAGCAAAAACCCGTCGGTGCAGGCGGGTACGTGTGTTGGCGCTCGATATATACGCTCGGATGGGATTTCACAGTGTAGTCGGCGAGCTACGTGCACACAGGCTCGCCGACTGAGAACACGAGGCTGCACACGCTCGAGAACCGTCCGTGTGTCCGCGCGGCGCTGGTGCGAGCGAGTACGAGCGAGTGCGAGAGGGTTAGAATTCGACGGGGGTGGGATTCGCGTCGGTTCTACCCCTGTACAGGGGGACGGCGTAGAACCGAAGTGGAACGAGGGGAACCGAGAGGCGCAAAGCGAGGAGCCAGGGAACAAGGGGTGGTAGAAGCGGGGCTGGAGGGTAGCTGAACGAGAAAGCAGGAGGGAAAGACGTGGAGCTAGACCGAGTCGGACAGAGAGGCTTGACAGGGGGTGGCTCGGTTGAGCGAGGGAGAAACAGCGTTGGGGATATACAGAGGAAGATAGAGAGGGTAGATAGAGGGTGGCTCGGTTGAACAGAACGCGTTGCGCTGGTGGGGGCTGCGGCACGCTACGGGGTGGTGGTTGACGACGAACGAACGAACAAACGAACGAACGAACACCGATGACTTATTAGCAGAGTGCAAGTTGGCCGCGTGTTTGTGAACTTTCGAATAAATGTACGTACGCGGGGCGCCCCGACAGAGAAAGAAGGGGATGCGCCGCTGGCCGATGCACTTCTCCCTTCGTTTTTTCGCCCTCTCCGACTGTACTCTCTTTCGACTCGCTCGCTCTCCCTATCGTGTCTCCTCGGACCACCAGGAAAACTTTGACGATCACGCGCAACCCTGCGTGTTTTTCTCGTTTCACCCCTTCGCACCACCCCCGGGTTCTCTCTCTTTCTCTTTGCTTCTGTGTTCGTCGGTCTCGGGCACGCTTAAGGCCCCGGGACCACGAGCACGTTTCATAGCCACGCACCCACGACGATCAACCTACCCCTACACCTGTGTGCTTGCACGTTTCAACAGACAGATGCGAGAATTGTTATTAATACTTCTGTGATCGTCGAACGCATGTACGACTCTTTCTCAGCGAGGCTGTTGATCACGTTTGTATCGATGTATAGGGGTAAGGTGCTTCTGGAAACCTGAGGGATCGACGCTGCAGGTGTTAACTCTGTGTAGTATGATTTAGTTTGCAGCTCTGTGCTGATTTGAAGTGGGCTTTCTTTTACGGCACAATTGAGAAGATAAAATTCAAAATTTGAATATGATTTCTTGTCTATTTAAATTGTTAAGGGAAGGAATAATATTCAGTCTAGTTTATATCCTTTGCAATCGATGAAGACAATTTTTATTTTGCATAGAGATTCGCAGTTTAATTATTAGTCGACTTATCGATGGAAGATTTTTCCGAAAATTGTTGGAAACGTTCCGGTTCTAGTTTTCTTACTAGCTTGAGGAACAATCTTCGCCAACACATGACTCGAACAAAGTCGTCGGGCCGAGCGATCATTGATGATCGATCACCGTTCCGGTCCACCGTTGGACGGGCTCTCTCCCTATAAAATCATATTCTTCGAGTACAAAGTAAACCAACGCCGGTTGTACAAAGAGAAACGCGGCTGTCCGGTGACGACATTTATCTCTCATCAGGACGATTGTATTGAATCGGGCGCCACGTTCGCCGGGCACACCATATCGAAATAAAAAGAGCGTCGTCCGGCAGACCCCATGAAAACCGCGCGAAATCATCCTCTCCTTTTCCACCCCCGTAGCCATCCAACACCAAACGAATCGCGCCACCCTTTGCTAATCTCGCGGCCGATCCGATCCGGGGATGAGCACGTACTACGAAAAACCGAAGGAAAAACCGGGAGGAGAGGGTTAACGGGAGGACAGGAGAGATAGGTTCTGTAGGAGAGACGAAAAAGGAGGAGACACGAGTGTGCGATGGCTAGGTGTGTCTGCGACGCGATTCATTTTTTCTCTCGTTCGATCCAATCATTCTTTTATGCCAAACATTCGTGGCATTTTCAAGATTTTGTTCACGCAGATTCCACGTGTATGTATATATTTTTCCAATTTTAAGTCGATAAACAATCGCGTCACCGTTTCACTCTGATTCTTTCGAATACCATTGTCCCCGTGCAATTTCGCAAATGCAAATTGCGTTTCGGTTTGATTAAGTTTCGCAATTGCCCAAATCGGAAAAAAAGAGTTCTAGGGACAGAAAGTAAATAGTTGCGTTCGTTTAACGAGAGGCTTGTCAGATTATGGAATCGCGGGAAACAAATAATAATGAATGGGTCTTGTTGGTGCGCTTCTCGAATCGCGCATTTCGGTAATCGATATATACGAAACGTGCGCGCGGGCGGCCGAATCGCTTTTAGACTCATTTAAAATGCATCGGAGTATACCACCCCCGTTGCCTCCCCACCCCCTTCCTGTTCACGTATGTACACCGACACACGTTTTCTTTGCACTCGCGTGCGCATTTAGAAATACCATAGTCGATGAGTTTGAAAAAATTTTCGAATCGGTTCCCCGATGGCAATAGTTTTTCGATGTAATCTTTCTTTGATTGCGATCATTTCTTACTCGCAATTAATACAAATTCCAATATTTAATCAATTCGTACAAAGATCTAATTTTGGGAACAATTATTTTGCAAACTTATTTGCCACATTATATACTGAGGATAATAATCAAGGTCGCTGATTAAACGCGTAAAACATATCTTAAAATTGATTTATATGTCCCAAGCAGAAATTTGATATTACCGTGGATTGCATTTCGACGAGGACGTCTACCCAGGTAAATTAGCGAACTTATTAGCCGTCTATGTCAGAATCTAGAATATCTACAAATTGCAGAGATAATAAAATTGAGCCATGGTTCACGTGTCTGTAAATAATTAGGATCAACCAGTTCGTATAAGAAATTCACGACTTTTTAATGAATCATTGGAGAGTAGCTAAGTGGAGACCGATGTAATATACGTAGATTAGCAAGATCAAGGTTTTCGTTCAACGAACTTAATCTTTCTAATGAATCACTGCTAGTAGATTAATATAATCTCACGTTTAATGTTTATTGCATGTCGGTAGGATCGAATATTGTCAACGATAGCATATTAATAGCGTCGTCGTCTGACCAAGCTACGAAACACCAATGTCAGGTTACGTAAGAGAAAAGGGTCGAAGGGCTAATAATACACGGTATTAATTTCACTACCCCGTAACTTGTGTCTCGGGCACATTATTAATTCCCACCAACGGAAATATTTGTCGTCGGGTGCCATTAATCAAAAGTCGTTCGACGCCGACTAGCGTTATCGATGCTGTATCCTGTATCGATCTAATCTGCGCTTCGAAAAACCACTGTTTGCATAAAATAATAAGAAAATACCTTTATCTCAAGAATCAACCCTTAAAATTCTAATAGTTCGCGTTGGAAGACATTTCAGAATTTTCCTCCGCGTAAGATAGCAAGAAGAAATAGATCTTGAATTCCTGAAAATAATAATTACTTTGCTCGCGATTGTTCGTAAGGGGGGTTGAACAATTGATAAAGTTGAAATACAAGAGAAGCGATCGCACAGAATGAAAATACAAGGTGGTGAAGGTTCAGCCGGCCGAAAATACGCGAAAGTCGAAACGGAGCCGGCATATATCGATCCACGTGGTTGGTTCGAGCGGGTTCCTCGAAATGTCGAAGGTCGCAGCTGACTCGACGACGATGCTCCTTCTCCATGGCATTACCTAGATCGTTTCGATCGACTTACACCACCATTTTCGCCGACTCGTGTACGCCTAACGGTGTTTACGGTTTCCACGTGGCGCCACGCCTCAACCCCCGCATCCCCAAAGTCCGCAAAGTCTCGGCAAAGTTTCCTAATCGTAGGCCTGGAGATCCTCGTGCGACTTCAAGTGTCCCAATCTCTCTCTTGTCATAGGAAAAGATCTCAAATGACATTCAACCCCAACACCGAGACACTTCTTTCGGGACATTCCTTTTATTCGTAAATCGACTACGGTTTTCTGCACACCCAGGAAACTTTAGCAAGCTAACGTGGAAAATTTTCCTTTGCATAAAACCCCGCAGTCTATACATCAGCCAGGCGGCTAAAAAATCGAGCCACCACCTTCCAGTAAACCTAGCGGTCGAATTTACATTATAATGTAGCGCAGAGCGCTTATGGGGGCGCAGTCAATGGGGAATCCGTGGCACAAACGTTCGTGTTTAATTTAAGCGGCGATCTCAATCAACGGTGTTCTGGGAGAGAGGGAGGAAGAATCGAAATTGGTAACCGAAAACCGCGCATGAACACGTGGTCGCTCTCGGCCGAGACAAAAAGTGCTTACAAGGAGCATAGCCCGCGGTGGTGGGTTTGAATAGGGGTTGGAACAGGGGGTGGTTGCGTGGACATTGGCCGGGCATCGGAATGGAGAAACGGGTTAGCCGAATGACCGGCGGTCAGAATTATGGGGGTGGTGAATTGCGAATGCGTCGCGTCTCCATGCCAAAAACAATGCTCGCCCGTAAAACGGTAAATGGCCGGACGGCCTTATAAATGTCTCGGCTCGGCACCTATCGCGTTTATGAACGAGGAGATCTCGGCTACGGTGTCCCGACGAAATGAAAGAAAACAATGTGTTGGGATTAAACGACACGCGTCGTATGGAAAACTGTTTCTTTATGCATTTCCCGGCGATTCGCCTAACTTAACGGCCCCGGACTGCTCGTAAAACTATTTATCGCGCGAAAAACCCAGCCCTGCGAAGTTGCCCGACTTTTCGGAGATCCAGCACGATTTTTATGCGAGTCGTACCGAACGATTGTGACCATAATTAGGAAAGTGGTCCAAGTGAAAATTGAAAAACACGAGTTCACCGGCTACGCCACGGCACGCTATTTCAAAATATTTTAATCCTGTAATGGTACCCTAAGACCTCCCGCGAATCCAATTACCAGAGATTTATACAGAGGATTTTGTACAGACTGCATCGGAAGGCTACAAAGTAACAATGGATTGTAGATAACGAAGAATATGAAATGATTACAGTAATAGAATGGCAAATGTAATTCCCCGTCTTTTTGACGGCAGAATTTTCCAGTAGACGTAGCAGGAAAGAATTTTTTCAGAAAATGAAATGAATTGAAGACAATATTCCAGCTTTATCCGTCGAAAAATCAGAATGCCGACAATGCAGCGGCCCCCCTAAAAGTGCAGCATAATTTCGCAGGACGAGCGGATCGTTTTCTTTCCGGCACCGCGTGTCTGCGTCTGAAGCTTCCACTTTGGTCACCGGCCTATCATTTTCATTAAAACGAATATCGGGACACCTTTTTACAATTTAATTCGCCGTATTTAAACGGAACTATTTTAATTACAATGTACTGGGTTTGGCCGTGCGAGTCGCGTCGATCGCGAGAACCGATGTTCAATTCGAACCTCGAAGTTCGTTTCAAATTTAATTAGGTTTATGCGGAAAGCATAGACGCGCAAATAGGGAGGGGGTAGCGTTTTCGTCGAGCCGCGTCCCTCCTCCCATACCCTCCACCCCACATCGGTCTCTGTGTAACTATCGATCATGTCTAACTCGTAAAAGTGAATTTCGCGAGAGTGTTCATAATTTGAAAACGCGGTCCTGTTATTTTCCTGTAGAACAGTACTCGGAGAGCGGGTCTCGATCGTGCACTTGCCCGTTCGATCAACACCTAAATTTATTATGCTCCCACTTGCCGTTGTGGAATCGCGGTGCACTGCCATTATCTGTTTCGACTTTGCACATTTTCGCTGTAACGAAACGCACGACCGAACCATCCAGCTCTTTGTGAACAGCGGAAAAATTCATTTGCTCCCTGTGCTCCTCGAAAATAGTTCCACAAGGATTCTCCATCAATTTCCATCCAATCTCGATCTACTATACTTTAATTCCACCGATTGTGTTTTATTCATAAACTTGCGTTCTAAACAGGTATACGATAAATCGCTGCGCATTCGTAGAAAATAATGCTGCCGGATCTAAAATAAAACGCTCTACTAAAAAGTTTCAAATTAAAGCCTTTCGATCCACGGTTGGTAAACAAGGTTAACAAAGTTCGGAACTTTACTTGCTAATAATAACGAACGCCACATTTATAAAGCATATTAAACCGTTACCAGATACATGTTCCAACATTGTTCATTAAAACATTGTCACGTCAGCCTCTTCTAATCGTCGACGTTTTAAGCTCGAAGTGTACCTCTTGTATCGATTTGTCGAATCGACATATACGGTACAGCGGTTCGATAAACGCATGGAACTAGTATTGAATTTTGATTTTTCAGAATCGCTCGTAGGAAAATTGTGAATTGTGTGAATTTTGTCTATATCCGTGGCGGTAGATCACGATTCGAGCGTGACTCGCTTCGCACAGTAGATAATGCTTAAATATCAGACATCGTGCTGGTCGTACATAGAAGTTATTTCCCACTTTGAAAATTCGCTGACATTACCGATCCGAAAAATAAATGTTACGGAGTGTTTAACGAAGTTTCGAAATTGATCTCGCTGTAAAATAATATAGACATCGAGTCTGGAATCCTTTGCAGGACCGAAAAGTTCCTATCGAACAAACTTTCCTCGATTGCACGTTTCGTTCGGATTGACTCCAAAGAAAAGTTGACGTTTTGAATTCTGTGAGTAAAATGGTTGCGCAACAGCAAAGCGCAACAGTTGCCGTTTCCGAGGCCATTTGAAAAACCCGTGCACATCAAGGGCGGTTGACACTGGCATTCCGAGTGCTCTCATCAAAAGAACAATACTATTAGCGTCGGCAAGGAGGGAACAAAGAAACCCGACCGACCATCGTTCAGAGTTTCTCTTGGTCCGGGTGGTTTTCGAGTTTCCCTTTTTTTCAATTCGTTGGAACACATTCGCAACTCGTGCGTGTGGGGTGAACTTTTCAAGGATATACGAGTTCCCATTCTGGTTCGAGGGGCGTCGAGATCTCGGGGAAGAAAGCGGGAAAATGAAGACGGACGTAGATGGCGAAGAGGAAAACGGAGGTTGCGGGGTTCGAGGGATGAAAAGGGGTTGAGAGTAACGTCGGGGTGGCGGAACGTCACTGTGGGTGGCAGCAGCAGAGAACGGCGTGGCGCCGAGGGGCTATAAAAATCGTATTTTGGCGGGAGACCCGCGTTTGTAGGTTGTATTTTCCCTTTCTATGACCCAATGCAGCTTTATCGGGTCAGTTGCATTTGCATTGCGATGCGCACGGCGTTCCCGTTTCACAACTCTCTCACGTATTTTCCCTCCTTCCATCTCTGTTCCTCTCGCTCCGTCTCGCTCTGTCTCGCTTTTTCTCTGTTTCTCTCGCTCGTCCTCCACCATCCCCGGATTCGTTTCCTCTCTTTTCTGGCTGTCGTCTTTTTTATTCTCATGGCCGGCCTCCTCTTTTCCATACACTGGCCCCGAACGCGCGCCGCGATCCGATGGATCGTTTGCTTGGCAAATCGACTGACGCCCGCTTTTAATTTGAAAGAACGCTGTGTACCGATCGGGTTACCCGGTAACGCTTCGGCGACATGTCACCGATACTTTTTCTGGTCTTTCGGCAGTCCCGGATTACTGCTACTGTTCCGTGATGGTGTCCTCCGTGCTGCCGAACTCGCTGAATTGCAATTCTACAAACTGGGATAGAGGAAACTAAGAAATTCAGAGTGCAGGACCGAATTTTCAAGTACTTGCTCTTGAGAATATTGGCTCGTTCTTGATTGAACTGCGTGATCTGTTTGTTAAGATTTTGTTAGATTTACCCTGTTGATTATGAACGATGGGACAGTCGAATAAATTCTCCGTTTTCTGGAAAAATTGATACACTTGGAAACGCGTGGTCTCTACGGCACTGTATGGAAACGGGTAATAAACGAGCTGGCTCGTTTCTTTTTCACAATTTTATCAGGCGAAAATTGGAATGGAAACCTTCGTTAACAGATTTTATGAAAACGTTTACTTGCTCGTCGCATTACTTTGATGGACTGTTGAATATAAAAATGCAAATGTGCGCTATGACATTAGCAAAATTATACTAGGATAGCAGGGGCGGTATACTATGCATACACCATGGAGCCACAAAAAATACAGAAATGATTATCGCTTTCATTAAGCTCATGATCTACCGGATTCCGTTTATGCAACTATGAATTTTATGCGCTCATAGATCGTACCAACAAGCAAAACACCATAAAACGAAAATTCTGTATGAAATTTTAACGGCACTTCTATTTTACTTTCGCGGCAACAACAGTTTTATGAAAATAAAAGTACAGTCCTGACTATTTCACATTTTTATAAATCAGTCTATGAAATTTGATGCGTGCCAATCGATGTTCATTCTCGTCGATGCGAAAGAAATTTTGGAGACGGTCTATTGAAATTTGTTGTTCGATACATTTGATTTTACAACACGACCAGCGTATCGAGTAATCTATAGTTGACGCACTATTGAAATATTGTAGTAAAAACACAGCGACGAACCGATGAACCAATGAAACGAACCGACGAACCGGAAAGAATGATTTTTTTACGGTTGCCAGAAATTTTAAGAGTTTCGTAATGAATGAAACATGTTTCAGGACGTAAATCAGAACACGAAAGTGAAAAAATTCTATCGACGAATTCTCGTTTACCCTCGTGTCTCGTTCCATACAAATTTCACAGCTCCCCATCCCGACAACGGGTTATACCACTAAATTTTTGCTGCGGAGGTGCAAAGGAGTAGTCAGGTCAGACAAGCGCATTAAAAAGTTGTGAGGAATCGCAGGATGCTTTTGTTGCTGCGCTTGGACCACTAAATTTTCATTGCGGCGCCAAATTAACTTTCTCACGCCGTTAACCTTCTCGACTTTTAGATATTGCGCTAACTTCAATTTGTCAAAATGCAGAGTAAGTTCTACATCTTTAGGCAAATAGAAAAGTCCTGGGTGCAATTACGCAGATCAGAGTGTCTAGAGCGTTGATAATAAGAAGAACGCGTACCAACGATTCGATTCTACGTGGATCGACGTAAGCACGGGCGATCCTCTATCTTCCGGTGGACCGAAAAGCAATTCTACCTGTCGTAGGTTGAATCGGGTATCGGCGGTGATTTAAGAACCGCGGGGTTAGCAATCAGAGCGCGAAGCGAACTCGGTGGAGTCTGTCTGGCAGCTCTTGCCAGCTGAAGGGAGCAGCAACGCTGGTGTGCCGTAAACACTCCTGATGGATGGATTGTTTTCGCGCCTTTCCAGGATCGGGGAATTGTTGACTCGCCGGGTTCGTAGTCGTGCTTTCTCTCTTTCTCTCTGGGAAAACAGGGGACAAATCGAACGATTCGCGGCCACTTATCTGCATGCTGTCGTTACATAACGCGCATTGGGAACGACTAAAGAGAAAGAGAACGAGAGAGAAAGAGAAAAGAAGAGAGCCAGCAACCCGTTGTTTAAAACGCTCTCCGCGGAGGAGAAAGAGGGTTGCGTTCCGTTCCGAAGGTGTTTCGGTTGCCCCGTTGGTAACCCTATCCGGTACCAGGAGGCCAACAGTGCCGCGGTGGCGACGCTGCTGCCGTTTATCTCACGAAACTCCATTACCGACGTTTTCTCTGAATTCCGCGCTAAGCAGACGAGAGAGTACCGTGAGCTTGACGCAATGAAATTTGAACGCGCGGTGCGACGCCTCTCTCCTCTCCGTCTCTCTCGTTTCATTCCCCTCTCGCGTTCTCCCTCGCTCTCATTCTCCCCCGGTTCACTCGGCTGCCCCGGTCTCCTGCAGTGCTGCACCGTCATAGTCTATCCTCTTTCTCCCTCTCTCTCTCTCGCTCTCTCTCTCCAGCTGTCTCTCTGTCTCCTCCTCTTTTTGATCCACTATCTTCCCATTTCCCCCCTCTCTCTCTCTCTCTCTCTCGCACTTCGCCACACCGTTTTCCCCACTACCCCGATCTCCACCGCTATGTCACTCCCACCTACGCGCTCCGCATCGTTCCGTCTCCGCCTATCTCGCTCCTCGTCTGCGTCCCATTTTGCCCCAGCCGCCTTCTCTCTCGCTCGCCCGGGCCACAGGAGGGGATAGCCGCTTATCGTGTTGGCGGAGGGGCGTGGTATAAAGGGAGGGAAGCTCGAAACGTGGCAACACTACACGACCGTGCCACCAGCAATAGCGCCGACGACGCGTGTATCGGCAACGCAGCAGTGACTCAACACCGGGTAGCAAGGCAGCGCTGTCGCTCCCGATGGCACCGCACTCTGTGCTCGCTGAGATAGGAGCTGCCTCGACGAAACTGTATTTTCATGTTTCTTGACTCGATATTAAAACCGAAAGAATTCACTCCTCCCACTTTAACACGAAAACCAACACCGGACTGACCAATTACATTTTTTTTAATAAATACCCATGCTTCTTTCCACTACACTGAATTAGCAAATCATTTCCAGAACATGTTCCCTTTCATAAAAATGACAAGATTGATTTTATTTCGACTTTGCGCGTCCCCTATTGTAATACGTGCTCTACTAAAGATATCTATAGAACCATTCCTTGTGAAATCATTTTTATTATTTCAATAATTGTCAAATTGAAAATCTGGAATCGGTCGTTTTGATCGGTGGTGGTAGGATCAGGGTTAATACGATTCCTCCCACGTTAGAACAAAATATAATATTACACTGACCAATCAAATTCGTTAAATAAGTGTTTCTGGTAAAAATTCATTGCGTAGGATAATTCTGATCGGACGTTTAGTCACTGTTTTTGCAATTTTAGGTTTTGTTCAGCTAACACGGTTGAAATTCCGAGTACTGGCGGCGCTGTTTCGCGAAGCCCGTTACACGATACTCGGCGGCATCGACGCAGACCTTTTACAACTCAGTTTTGCAACTCGATTCTCTATGGTGAATAGCCATACGGGTCCGGCAGTCGTTTGACCGCCGGCGTCGCAGATACGCTGACGGCGACGCGTTTGCCGACCGAGTACACTTTCCTGGGACACGTGCCGAAAACACCGGTGTACCCTCGAAATTGATTCGAAATTGGCCCGCTTGGCCCGCGAAATGCAGCTTTGAATTGCGGATTAGGGTCGGTGACCCTGAAGGTCTCGCTTGTTTCCTGTTTTTTGATTGTACGGGGGTTGCTGAATTGTAGGTTGCTTCGTTGTCGAACGGTTTGACCGCATGCGATGGGTCAAGACCCTTCAAAAATCAGAAACCAAGAAACAATTCAGGTTGTTTTTATTAATTCGTCCTTACAGGGTTAATTGTCGTATTTTAACGAGTCAGACTCGCGATGAAGATTTTAACAAAGTCTAACAAATATGAATGTTAGGCGTTTCTTATTAGATGAAATCACAGATGCGACTTTCGATCAATATTTCAGTATTAAAATAAACGAAGCGATACAGAAAATGTAAATTTTCTTTTCCCTTCTATGACATTTTTCGGGATAAAGACATTTCAATCACTGTAACTGTAAAGAAAATGGTACGGGAAAGGATTAAGGGGAATATCAAATCTTTCACGATATATCTGGAAACAAAACCGGTGAATTTTCACTGGAGCGTTCCAGGAGGGTTAAAAGGTCTCACGTTATGATATATCGCACGGCGAGTTGTATAACCTTGCCCGAGATGACTGTTTAAATAATTATAACGTGTAGAGCTCTTGCTCGACGCAATCGTTAGATAAACGACGGAATGAGACTGCACGGTTTGCAGGGATCGCATGAAACTCTCTTACAGCTTCAACACTGAAATATATGTTCTTGTTCTCGGAGAAAATTCTTCAAACTTTCCGTATATCGCATTTGTAGTTTTACTTTTTCCAATTAGAGAGTTTTTGCATTACCGCATGTAAAGAACAGAAGCAGGTCATTCGATGTAAGTCAGAAATGTAGATTACAGCCCTTTCGTATGGCGCTTCGTTTCGGAGATTCGGAGGACTCGACTTCGAAAGATCTGATACGCGCGCATTAGTATTTATAAGAAGTAGAAACGGCAAGTCATGGACAGACACGCTCGCCGAACTCCTATCGTGCAATGCGCGCGCTTCTACGTTTAAAAATGATCTTTCAATTACTTTCCTCAGCTTTGTTTTCAATCTAAAATTGTTTCCACTATTTTCATTGATTTTTATTAATTTTTAAGGACTCGCAACACTTTCGCAGGTCTCGAAACTCACAAGTTACCTTCGACCCGCAGTTACGTTCCCGATGGCAGAAATATGGAAAGTGTTGCTGTTCTACAGTGCACGACTTCTATCCAAACACATGTGCAAGTAAATGAATGCACACAGCGACGATGCATTTATCATCCTAATGACTCAACATGTTCGAGCTTCCCGATAAATGGCAACAATTTATTGCAAATAACGAACACACAATCGTTCCAGATACGATCCTCGTTTATTTCATCGAGGAATAAAATTGGCGAACCAGGGAGATTTTATAAAAATAATATAAAATCGTCGTAGCATTTACAGGCCTGATACAAAGCGAAGAGTTGGCGGTCAGGCAATTTCGGATCGACGGCAGTGTGCGTTCCGTGGCCGTGGAAGCGATCGGTGAAGTTGCGAGAATTTAGGCTTGCACGGCGCGAGTACGTTGGTATGGAAAGTTCAAGCGGGAAATCGCGGCACGCGTTTCTATTCTTAGCTGAGGAATAATACCGCGGGAAAGGCGAGCGTAAGTGGCGAAGTAACGGTGTCCGTCATATCAGCCGCCGATAAAGCAGAGATGCGAGGGATTCGAGTCGAATGCAAGCGAACAGAGAGCTTTGGTTTTGTTTGCAACGCAACAAGCACCGTGGGATTTCGAATTTCGTAGCCGGAGATCGAGAAGAACCTGGTTGTCTGCGTCGATGACGAAACCGAGGCACACGAGGAGAGAACTCTGGACTCTGCGATGTGCCCGGCATGGTGGGAGCGGCCGAAGGCCGGCGCGGCTCGGCGCGGCGTTTTGTAACAGCCGACGACATGCCGGCCACCGGAACGCCTACGATCGAAAATTTCGGCCCTGCTCGGTCGTGTTCGATTAAGCAACTTTTATATTTACGGTACTGCGACCACTCGACCTGCCCCACCGTTTCACCACGACTATTTCTTCATGGTTGATCCAAGTCGGCTAGAAAGTCCCCGTAAAAGGGCGCCCTCAAAATGTACTCCATTTTCGTCCTCAACCCCTTGCCGTATCATTTTCTTTACAGTTACAGTGATTGCAAAGTCTTTACCCTAAAAAATGTCGTAGAAGAGAATTATTTTAATTATTTTTATTATATCTAGAATTATTTTAATATATCTAGAATACTATTCGTTTTTAATACAGTGACTCCCACTAATATTCGGACACTGTTCAAAAGACGATCGCTTCTTGGATCTTGGACCATACGATTTGAACTTTTCTGAGAAATTAGAACAATTGGTTTGCTACGCAACGTGAAAAAAGTGAAAATGCAGACAAAATACTAAAAGTTCTATCAATTAAACATATTCTGAAAATTTTTTACTGGGTAGGTGGTTGCAAAGTTTTGTCTCTCTTCTCAACGTGGCGAGTAAATATTGTATCAAATAATTGTAATAACGCTGAAACCGGAATTCTTTAAAATATTCTTTGCTCTTCGTCTTCAATATTAGACACTTCTACTTGGGCCAGCGACAAAAGTCTTTTATCGAAAGTTTCTCCTCTGTTGAACGACTAGAAACTTTTGTAACTGGAAAATGCAGTGGTTCGTTCTAAGTATTTTCTTCGCTGTATAGGCTTGTTATTTTTTCTATATGACGAGTAAATATTATAAACGAATAACAATGGTAAAATGGTTACATCGACATTTGGTTCTTATACAAGAAATTAGGGGCCACAAGCTAACACTATTTTGCTTCTGGAACGGTAAGAAATTAACATTAAAAATTATAGTCGAATGAGTATCATAAACTAACGTTAAATAATGCACCTCCCCATCACGCGCTACGATACACCGAGAGGATTTTCAGTTCTCTAACCATGCTAGAGCGAAATCGTGTTGTATGAATACCGTATTATTCGGGACTGACCACTGTCAGACAATTCTTCCGCTATTTTCTGCTTTTGCGGCGTAAATCAGTTTATATACTCTAAAAAATGATTTCGTACAGGGTGCTTTCTGCCCGAAGTAAATCTTGCCGTTCAATTTTACAAAATTTCGACCTACTAAATGTTCCCTATTAGTAACCATATTAATATCAACGTATTTACATGAAATTAATCTTAATCGCGAATTCGAAATCGAAATTAATCGCGAGGTAAATCTTGCCGCTGAATTTTACAAAATTTCGACCTACTAAATATTCCGTACTAGTAACCATATTAATACTAACATATTTATTTGAAATTGCGACAAGCCACTCGAATCGAAGAAACATTCGAATACCAACAATCGCAAAAGCAGCTTCGAATCTCACCGTTCCCCTCAGAAATCGATGTAAGCTGACGCTAAATATAATTACTGTTCCCGCATTAAATTTTCAAGCAGCTTCGAGCTTCAGCTCGTCGCTCTCAATACGAGACTCCGATCCAACCTTATTATTTCTGCCCGCCGAAGTCAGTCGGTTTAAAAACGTTTCCTCTCGTGGATTACGAAATTTTCGAGAAAATAAGCTGCCCCGATTCGCTAGACGTTTACTCCCCTTTCTTCGACCGATTTTTCTGCTTTCGCCCCTGGTTCTCTGACTTCTACACTTTTTGAATGATTTATAAAAGTAGCGCTCTCAGCTCGAATCGATCCGAGCCAGGTAACATCGCAGACGCTCGTTATTTAATGCTTTTTCGACGCTACACGCGAGTCAATGTTGCGAACACGGTGTATGATGAGTGCAGGGGAGGAATAAAGCAGAGGTGAAAATAGAAGTACGTAGACTGATATAGTAGAGCAATGAGAAAGCTCCGATACATGGCAGCGGAGTTATAGTGAGCGAGAATGAGACGGAGACGAGTCGCGTGAATTCGTATTTTAGTTCTTCGTTGGCCGCCGCTGGTCGGGTCGCGTATATAGGAGACGAGTGTTGGGACTAATTCGATTGCTATTGCAATAATTCCACTCCAAAGAAATGTTTAATAACTTCATTCCTAATTTTATCCTTCGCTGGAGTCTGAATTATTTCTAATGCACTTTCTGATGGATTCGGCGTGTCTATTTTCCTACCGTCGCTCGTCTCTATTCGTTTCAAGATGGTTAAATTCTAAAAAAAAAACTTGGCTACAAAGATTATTCCCGCTGGAAATTCCATGTGACTCCACTTTCTTAACACTTGCGTTAATATTTGAGGAGCAGTGAGGCCTGGATAAAGAGCGTCGTTGGAACACTTGGTGTCTGGTGCATCGAATCTATTCTACTGCGGTTTCGTTAGGACTGGGGGATATTCTCGGGTATATTTCTGGTAATCGATTCGCGAGGGTGTCGTTCCCATCCCTACCGCGAACGAAATCGCGGCCGGGGAGAAAAGCTGGGAATAGAAGGTAGCTGCAATATCGGCGATACATCAGGATGTCGAAGAGGGAACCAATCGTTTCTGGCGGAATTGGGCTCATAGCACGTGTATATGCGACCGCGAAGGGAACTGGTTACCGACCGTGATTCGGTGAACGCGGAAAGTTCCCCAAAGAGGACCGTCGTAAGGCGCCTGGGCTCGACGCAGACGGGAATACGAAAATAGTGCGAGGCGGTGCGCTGCGTGGAACACGGCACGTCGCGTTTGCCAGTGACACGCTAATTATGTTTCCCAATAGGAAAATGTTCCCGGCTGACCCCCCACCATCCTTCGGCTATTCTAATTTCAAATTATCCCGTTCGTATCATTTAACGGACAATATGCCGCGGCCGTTGCCGTAGCTACCGCATTTGGTAGCGGCGCGTTTGTTCGATAAAATTTCCCTATTTATATGGCAACTGTTTTTCATCATTCCATGCCGATCAACATTTTCGTACACCTTTTTTTTATTGTAGAAAACCTCATGTGAGATTTATTTCAACACAATTATAATGCAGAATACAATATGCAGTACAGAATATAAAAATTACAAAATAGAATAGGATACCGAAGATACATAAATATTACAATAAAGACATAAGAATGGTAGAAACGGTGTAGACCAAACACTTATACTTTAAGGCCGCAGCTCTTAAAAAATGATAATATGTAACGACAGGATTTAATATTAGGTTTGGCTATTAACATTGAGACATCCAATGGAAGCTGGAAGTTAATTGTACGGAGTTTATTAATTAATTCGAGCCTTTCCTCGCTGTACAAGTTAAGTCGATTCGTCCCCCTCCCTGCAACTACACTCAGGATCATCAATAACCGTACACCTTTCCGTTGTTCTTCTAAATAATAAAAGTCCAACCATTCTCTTCGTTTCTTACCATTAGACGTTCTTCGAATGCAAATTAAAAATTGTAGATGTGCACCTGTTTCAAAAAACAGGGGCCATTTACAATTTTGTAAAAAAATTTCTAAAAATTCGAACATTTTATAGAACAGAAAGGAGTAATTAAAAATTCGCAATTATTTAGTAAAATTTACCGAATATGCCACGGTACTGATGTTCAATAGTTGACGAATAAAAAAACATATTGTGGATTATCACGAGCAAAATATTCGTTTCACGCTCCGCAGTCGGTAGGACTCGAACCTACGCTCCCAGAGGGAATCTGATTTCTAGTCAGACGCCTTAACCACTCGGCCACGACTGCTCGTTCGATGGTGAACTTTGATTATTAATTACTACATTTGAAGGCGTTCCTTCCCGTGCAAACTTTAGGAAAATAATTATTTTAGATCGTATTTTATTCTATTGAATTAAAATGCATTTTGTTGCACAAACGCGTAAAAATAGGTGAAAAATACACAGTGACAATTGTGGTATACCTTCATTCTCGAAAGGACTGCCTCCACCCCACGATCCCGTGCTTGCAAAAAGGCAGCGATTAAATAATAAACTTTTTCAACCACGCGTCAAGTTATACAAAATATTATTTTTAACTTTCCTCCCATTTCTTCCCCGGGATGATTCTCTCAGATTAGATTGAAGATTGTTTGAACGCTGTGACAAAAATCGTGAAAACGAGTTTTCACGATCTCGTCTTCTCGCTTCCTGTATCTCGTTGATCCTGACCGATCGTTTCTCCAACCTTCGCGTCGAACTTTTCATGGTTTATTCTCCACGGTGTTCCACTGATCCCGTTTTAGTTTTGTGCTTTTTACCGCGACCTCGTTATTTATAGTGAGACGAATGCGTCGATCCGCGGCGCGGCGCACGGAAAGGACTTTGCCTCGCGTTCACCAGCATTGCAAACCGTTCCAACAATAACCGCATTGTGAAGAACGATTAAAAAACGGATTCAAAAATTTCGGGACGCGACACCCACATTTTAGTATTTCAATAATTTATTGAGATCTTAATAAACCGAACGTAAAGATTCGGAGTCTAGTTATAAATAATTTCCGACGCAGACGTTAAACAAACAATTGATCTGCAGTAATTAATTCCATTGAATAGTAATAAACGTTTTAGCACAAGTTCAGAGGAGCTTTAAATTTTATTCAACAGTCTAAACTTCGGAACGTATAATATTATTTACGATATTATCGTTGTCGTTATCGTGCTTTAAACCGATTGATTCTTTTTATTTAATTGATGCGAGGTTAATACCCTTGTTGTTCGATATATTTGCCGCTGCTGTATGATAATTTCAATAAATACCATAGAAAGATAAGTTTACCGATCGCGAATAAAACGTACCTCGTAAATCGGGGGATGAGTGTGCACATAATCACTAGGCTATGGATTCGATGCATTTACGGTAAATCATCACCGATTCTATCGATTAAAAAATTTGTTCCCGTTCAATGAGATCCTTTTGTTATTTCATTTCGGATAGAGTTTTCCCAATTGATCAAAAAAATTTCTTATTTTGTTATTCTTGCTTGAAATATTTACTGGTTACTAAATTGCAGCGCTTTTATGCGTCTAGGGACCATGTTATTTCTCGAGATGCATTCAAATTCATTTCGACAGAACTGAATACGAATTCGGTCATTTTTGGTACATCAAAGCCAAAACTTCAATTCATTCATTCCTTTTTGCGTTTTTAAAGAAGCGGATCGTATAAATAATTGTTGTTATTTCAACATTATATGGAATTCATTAGTGTTAATATCCTCCTTCAAATATCTCGAAACAAGAAATACATAATTTGAACGACTTTCATAATTACGGACACATCGGAGGGTTAAAAGAATTCCATCTTACCGATGTTTTAGCGTGCTGAAAAAATTGCCGATAGTTTTTGGGTCATTCGGTGTAGCCGGGCACAGTCTCCGGTTGAATTTTGCAGAGAGAAAGTATAAGAGCGAAGAAAGTGACAAGGATATCCTTTAGCCGTCGGGGCACATGGAAACCCGTCGGTGTTCATACACACGCTTCCCTTTTCGCTTTTCTTTTATTCCTTTGTACTTCTGTTATGTGCTTCACATACAACTTGTCGCTCCCCGTTGTCTCTTTCACTTCGCCTTGATCTCTAACCGAGCTAGACGCCGAGAATCCCGCGAACGCCAGACTCTTTTTTCCCCCCTCCTCCTCCTCTCTCTCTCCCTCTCTCTTTCTTTCTCTGGAAACTTTCATTAAAGTTTGTTGCACGGTTCGAGTGTGTAATATTAAGGCTCGTTTTACGAGATTGTTTGCAAATCAGTTTTTTCTGCGCCTGCTTGAATTGCATGAGAGAAGGAAGAGGCTTCTTTTTTACCGCGAAGATCTTAGATAATCCGCATTAGCATAATTACTTAAACTAAAATTGCAATTAGCACCAGCTGAAACAAATCTGCTCTCTCGCGACAGTGATATTCGAGTACTTTTACGTTGGTTATAGTATGATACACTTGGCCATTGCACTTGGATAATATTAATTCACTGGGAGGTATGTGTGCACAGTGTACAGTCGGTGTACATATTTTATCATAGTTGGAGCTCGGCAGAAAGCAATGATTTTTTCATTAATCTATTCTCGTACTAGACTGCACTACCACCACGGTCGTTGACATATGGGACTGTTCGCGGAATATTTTAAAATTGCAATTATATCTCTGTTTTAATAAATAATAAATATATGTATATACGTATATACATATATATTGTATAATCGCTTCGAGCAGTGAACGACCGTTCCATCGATTTTTATTTAAAAATTAGTGCGGTGAAATGATCAATTTCCTTGAAATGAATTTTTTAAACTCGTACTTATTCGGAACCAGGAGAGAATTTTGTGGGTGCGACCAATTAGTAAGGTTCAAAGTAAGATTCATTGAAAAAATTTGTGAAAGACGATAAGGAAAGCCGATTTCGATTCGTCGAATGAACACTGGTCGGGCTGTTCGATTATTTTAATAAAGACGTTAAATAATTTAGCAGAGGATGAAGCATTATGACAAATAACGCAACGAAATGTAATTCTTCAAAAAGATAAAAAGATCGGCTATCTGGGAAATGAATTATGCATCGTGCAGAAGAAATGCTGCGTGACTTTTTATTTGATACTGTAGAATCGCTGAATATTTAATACGAGCGTACCAAATGGAATTTCAAATATAAATAAAATCGCACGCGTAAAATGAACATCCAATTATTTAGACCTCTTCTCTCTCTTTCTGTGTACAATGAGGTAAATTTAATTGTATAAATTACTAAACTTATTTATTCTAGTGTTTATTTGCTTCTACATATATACGTATATACAGCAATTAAAATATTGTATCAGTTATTATACACAAACCCCGCGTATATATTTCCATTCTATGAAATTCAATATTTGATGTCGTGACAATTAATGATTCCCTGCCGGCTCTGTTTCCACCTGGATTTATCATCGGAATAAAAAGTATCAAGCAAACCAATTACTTACTGTTCATTAACCAACCCGAATGCAATCAGAATCTATATTTCTCTCTTTTCTGTTTATTCAACATTACTAGTGGACGCGCAGATGGGTATAAATTGTTCCGGATTACGAGGAATACCGAAAGTTAACAAGGTAATGACCGGTGAACAACGCTTTACAATTCATTAATAATTTCGATGCATTCAAACAATTCCCGAACAGGAACCCTAACGATTTTGCAAGTATAATTAATAGCGGAGCAATGTGCATCTTAATAAGTGTACTCGTCAACGTGTACACACTCGTAATCTTAATGATTAAAACTTAAACGCGCGTGCATCGTCGTGGTATCGCCACAACATCGCTAACTGTGTGGCAAACTGCTGTTTTACGGAAAAAAAGTTGTTTATTCTCGGCTACCGGTTCCAGCAAGTTAAAAACTAAATTTATTCTGTGCACTCGCAGGTGCAATAAATGCATTAAAGCTCCGGTATAATACTATATTTATCTCGTGCTGGAAACGAAACAATAAATCCAGACAAATACTAATTTATGAGTAAACGGAATGATGGAAAAGGGTTGCGTCGCATGAATATTATTTTGAGGATATGCGGGTCAGAAAAAATCGATCGTCGAACCTCCGGTTTCGAGTTGGCGCAGGCAAGTAAGGACAGCTGTTCCGAGCACATGTGGGCCCATTCGAACATCAGGCCCCACTCTGTTATTCGCCTTGGCTGCGAGGCTATAGCGCGGATGCCGCTGCACTATAGCTGTTTCCGGTGCGATCGTCCTTCGTCGAGCTTAGAGTGGCTGCTCCGATTTACAAGGCTGCCAACCACTGGATACCCTCGAATATACTCTATTATTAATACAGTGTTCGTACACCTTTTAAAATAGAATAACTTTTTCATAAATGTACCAAACAATCTGACTTTTATCATCAATTAGAAGCATTGGTTTACTAAATGATCTGCAAAAAAGGTTTCCCAAAAATTACAATTTACAAGGTTGCATGCAAAAATAAAGAAATCGTTTCTTTTAATCTTTTTCTACACAGTTCCTCCATAACTTTTATAATTTCTCCTAGACGGATCTTGGAACAAAATTTGTAAGACACTAATATTTTCAAGTACCTCTACCACGATAAAAAATTGTATCCAACAATTTTAGGAAAAGTGCACTGCTCACGAAATAACGGAAATTCAAGTCAGTACATTTTCCAAAATATTTACAAAAATGATTCCCTCTCTTCTGAATCCGCAAAGACCATCGCAACATCGAAATTGCAACTTCGCTATCCAATTACAGAACCACCTCTTCCATAATTTATCGATTGATCCATAAGGGTTTCCGTCAGCTTTTCTGTCGGCATCCGAAAGACACCGCTCGTGCAGAAATGAAGTCGAGGATGGACATTAAACGCACTTCTACCTGGCTGCGCGTACGTCCAGGTGGCTGTTGCTCGCAGCTGCTCGACGGGCAAAGCGGATTCGAGCGGAGCGGAGACGCTCCGGCGTCCCGACGCATAAGTGCGCGTCTCGCTCGAGGAACGGCGAGGGGCCTCGTTAATTACGTTAATATAATTACGCAAGCTCTCGCGAAACAGATAACGCAACGATTAATTTTATTGTTTGATGTTTTACTTTAATTAACGGATTATTCTTCTAATTATGTCGACTCGCTCGGCCACCGTTGCCGCGCGCGCGCGAAAGAGAGAGAGAGAGAAACGTATTATGCAACGGAGGTTTTGGCATTGTTCTTCCACATTCTGCACTTTCATGACTTACTGTCTGCGGCTCCGGTCGTTTTATAACGCTCCTCCGGACGAAAATTCATTTGTTCTCTGCTCGCAGATGCTGCGCGATGTCTGATTTATTTAATCATTTGCCAAATTGATTTTTTAAATGCGGTACTTTAAGAGCGTTGATCCGCGTCGACTCACCGTGGAAAATGAGCGAAATATCTGCTTACGATCTTTTGTTGAAATTATTTGTGGGGAGTGTGTGAGTGTAATGTAATGCATTCCCTTAGTTGAATCGTTTGCTGGGGAAACGATTGTGTTCATCGTGCTAAACTTTTGCTGTTGTTAGGTTAATTAGCAGTATGAAGAATCTGTTGGAAAAATAAATTTCGTTTTAGTTATGATTGCGTCAACTGCGACTAGTAGACGATCTGTATGCATTGATGGTGTTTACGCGTTCTTGATCATGCATCAGATGTACAAATTTATTCGTGGCTCTCGCAGTTAATTAATTGTAACTTCATACATTGAATTCGTATATTTCGACCGGAATATTGACGATTCACTAATAAAGGGGATTTTATTCATTTGAAAATTGCCTAAAATTTGTATCATCTAACTTTGTATTTGCTGGAATTGTCGGACAGGATAATTTTTATTTCGCATGAAGATCGTTGATCGCTTGTGAGATGGAGTAAATGCGTAGAAAGCGATGGAGATGTGTCTATGTTAATTATTCAATTATCAAATTCACGGGGGGTTACAAATTCATTTGTAGACCTAACATTATGCATTTCGAAAGATTGGTAAGTGGAATACTTTGGGATCTTTGTAAGTGTTGTTGATGTGTGAAACTCGATGGAATTTCCGAGGAAGATTGCGACAAGAACAAAGAAAAGAGGCATCTTAATTTATGGAGGGTCGTTTATTTATGAGGCGTTGCTAGATATTATCGACTTTACCAGGCAGTATACGAAATGAGAATGCCGCGCGCAATTAAATCCGTCGTTCCTGAAAGTTACAGACGCACTGACCGCGCCGGTTATGGAATATTCATAACCGATTGATAATCTCCCGGCTGGTTTTATGTCATTTGTGCAAGGTTAATCAGCACGCTGCATTGCTGTGTCATTGAACCGAGAAATTGTAACGCTTCCTTTTCAACGTCGGAAATGATCGATTTCCTTATACGATACCTTCGATTAATTTGTCAACGCAATGTACTGACTTCAGCGAACAATGTCCATTGCGACGATATGTCAGTTGATTAGAAAATTAAATCGTTGAATCGATAATCCCTAGAAAATTTTCATACGACTATTAAATTTTCTACATCAATGCCAGCCAACCTTATTAATCAACCAATGGACCATTAATATACGATGAATTTTTGGTCACTTAATAATGAATCGGGTTAATCATTGATTAATCTGCTCACTTGCAAATTGTCCAATAATTAACGCTTCGCTTATCAGAAATTTTCTGCCAGCCTCTTCAAAATCGAAGATGAAGGAAGTTTCTAAAAATTCCCTGAAATCTTTTCTCAAATTGCACTAATAATACAAATAATATGTTAGTAATTATATTGTTAGTTAGTAATTATAGTGTTAGTAAAATTGGCGAGTACTAAACGCGACAGCGATGAAAATAAAAGTATAATGGACGGGAAAGGGTGCGATGCAGTTTTGCATACGAATTGCATCTTTAGTGGACGTTATCGAATTATAATTCACGAATTGCGTATACCTGCGGCATCGTAAATGGATCCCACGATAGAGGAGATTAACGCCACCTGCGGTTAGAAACTGCAGGAACGCGAAAGTGTCTTTTAAAATGCGTCCTCTTATCTCGCTGGTGGATGCACACGTTGCACACGGACGATAGACTGTTCCAAATAATTCCAAAGGCGGCGCAGACGGGGAAGTCTCGGCCGTATCGCACTTTCCTGTTGCGTCACGCATGCCAACGCATAACAGTACACACAATGTACGGTTTGCTTGCCAGTGCAAACACACGACCGCTGAGGAACGTCGTTTATATGTGCGGGACGTGTCTGAACTGCACGTCGATCCTTCGACAGACGAATGCACCCGATCCATAATTGATCACCTTTTGGCGCCGCTTATTTTTCTCTAGTGTAGAAGAATTCTTGAAATTGTTGTGCCGAAAGTAACATTACCATCGGATGTAAAATTGTATTGAAAAAATAATGTCGGGCCTATAAACAATTGTTTATAATTAATAAAATATGTAGAAAAATATAGAATAATAATACAATACAGGAATATAGAATATAGAATATAGAATATGGAATATAGAAGAATAAACATTTTTCTTTTGAGTATTTCTCCGTTCTGCACCCTGGTAGTAAGTTTTCAAGTAATTCAAGATTGAAAGAATGGTTGTTCCACTTCAATCGTGAATCGTCTCCAGAATTAGCAAACGATTGGTACACCCTCTTGGCAGGGACAATATAGTGCGTGCAGGAATGTTATTGTTTATGGATTGGCCGGGTTTTGCCATTCGAGTAATTAATTCCATTAAATCGCGGTAAGCACAAATAAAATGTTGTGTATCGGGCGTATACCTTTTCCGTCCCGCGACTGGTAAACGGAATTGTAACGCGAGTTTCCCGGGCTATACTACTCTGTACGTATCGAATTAATGAAGTTGGTAATCAGCGTTGCCAGATTCTGACTTTCGTTCGCGGCCCCCGACAAAAGTTAATTACTGCGGCCAGATACATGGGCGTGGGCGTGATTAATTATCACCGGAGAGCGACGAACTCGCACCTTTACTGGCATATGCACAGAAATTTATGGAACATGTACTTTCCGCTGTTTGGGAAATAATACCTGGTTTAATTACGAAACCGGCGTGCACGCGTGTGCGCAATTATGAGGAAATAAAATGACGATAACGAACGGGGGCGACCATTACACAATAGGCGATACAACGTGATTATGCTGCGAACATTCTTTCCGTCTCGAATCCACTTTTCAGGATACTGATCACTAGACTGCGGATGTTTATATGATTTGCTATTTTTGTAGATGAATTTTAAAAAATTTGAATCTAATAAAACCTTATTTTTCGTGGCAACAGTCTTTGTAGATCTGAAATCAATTACAACCGTACTTAATTAAATGATCGCATAAATATCATTCTTGGCAAATTAAAAACATATCTACATCGAAAGTTTTTACCACGAACAAGCAAAGTTCGAACATTTCGTGAAAGTATAAAAATCCACAATTGATGATTACTGTAAAGAGAACGAGCGTGCAGATTTTCAGATATTGAATGAAATAGAGGATAGCAAAGGAATTCATATATCGTTCAGTATATCGATGAATTTATCGAAGCACCGAGTATATTTTTCACGTTTATCAGCCTCATCTAGTTACCAATCCTATCGGCGATCGATTTCCACCACTAATTAATAAACGTGATATACCCTTCGACCGAAAGCTCGAAACCCCTGACCTCGGGTACTATTCTCTAGCAAGCGCTACGTCATTGTCACTGGTAAAGCAGGGGCTTTGCGTGTCATGGTAATTGACGCTAAATCATACGAGTGCGGCGATCCTTATCCCGGAGACATTCCCAACAATGGTGGCTCCCATCTACAGGCCGATTCTTAAATAGGCTCAGGAGTGTCCCCAATAAATTCTGCTAATTTACTTATTCCGCTAAACTCTGACTCACAAAAATCCACAACTCCCATTTTTTCAAACCGTCTATCACTGTCATGCAGGCCGATTCTTAAATAGACTCAGGAATGTCCCTAATGAATTCTGCTAATTTACTTATTCCGCTAAACTCTGACTCACAAAAATCCACAACCCCTACTTTTTCCAAACTGTCTATCACTGCCATACAGAAAGATTCTACAACTCCTTAAAATCATATTTGGATTCAAAGCAGCAAAAAGTTTCAATTTTTGCATAGGAGGAGGTGGACCCTAAAGGATTAATGAGACTTACCTGATCGTTGCAAGAAGATCTGCAAGGTATAGAGTCATTTTCCCACCGTTCATTTTCCCCCTTTTCAAGCCGCCTGACCAAAACAATTCAATCTCCATCACGAGGAACGAATTCAGCTCAATCGACTGTTGAAGACCAGCTCGCATAGTCACGCTAGCACAACTGGCTCCGTGGCATCCCCTTTCAGAAACAAAGAGGGGCTCGGCTACCAAAGAATTCCGAGCTGATCATAATAGACCATCGGAAGCTTTGGCCACAGACTCACTAGACCGGTTCCAACATCTTCGCAGATTAAGACACGCATTAATGCGGAATGTCATCGTATGCGGAACACGCGGTAGTACGCTTCTCTCGATATCCGGTTTATAAAATTGTAAAGTATCGTCCTCTAACCATTTACAATACATTCATCACTGATGCTACGATCTCACAAATTGTTCGTACACTTTTTAAAATGGAATAACTCTTTTATAATGGTTACTTTATTTATACCGCTTACAGCTCGTGTTAATCGATTTCGATGACATTTCCAGCATGTGCGTAACAAACATAGATCTACAAAACATGAATTTTAAATTTTCATTACGTGCCCTACTAAAAAAATTAATAGAAATGCTTTTTCTATTTTTGCACGCAACCTTGTAAACTTTTGGAAAATCTTTATTGCAGATCATTTAGTAACCTATTCCTTCTAATTGATGATATAAAAATCAGGTCGTTTGGTACAATTATAAAAAAGTTATTCCATTTTAAAAGGTATACGAACGCTTTGTGCACTCACTGAATAAATCGAAGTACTCGAACGAAATAAAAATTGAAAAGATGAGCAACATCACGGGCATTGTCAGCACTTTTTCCGGGAGGGCATTCATCAAAATCTCATTGCAAGAAGTTGCAGAGCACATGGAACCGTTCCAGCCTGCTTCAGCATGCTGTAGCTTGCTCGAACCCGTTCAAAGTCAGCTGTAGCAGCAGGATCAAGCTCAGCTACTCTCTTTCTCTCTCCCTATAGTGTCCCCCTCGATCTCCGTTCACCTTGCGCATTCTTCTAGTTCCCTCGCGAGAGAAACGCGGAAGAACCTTGGCCTTGGTCTGGCCGCTTCCGGTCAATTTAGCGCGCGTCCAGCGTCGCCGCATTTGCGATTCATCCACGCGGAGCGGAGCCGGATAGAGCGAGGTGGGAAGAGTCAGTGATAAAAGGGATGAACGGCGGTGGTATATATGTATACCGGTTGAGAGGGAGAAGAGAGAAAGCGGGAGAGAGAGAGATTGAGAGAGGGAGAGACAAAGAAGCCGAGGAATCGGCTTGGAGGAAAAGAGCCGGTGCATCGAGCTTTGATACCTACATAGGGTGAGCCTAATACATACGAATACAGATCCAGGGGACACGCGTGCGTGAGCACATATCTCTCTGTACGTGCATACACGTACCTGTTGCTTATTCCATTGTTCTCGGTGTTGGTCGGGATCCTGTGTGCGCGGCTTCTCCTCATCTCTCTCCGCGTCCTCTTTTCTCCAGACTACTTGCGGTGTACAGGGCGAATCTAGTAACTGGGCCGGGGCTGTAACTCGGTTTCTATGTGGATCGGGCGAATGTTCCAATTTTCCGATGTCAAGTGTTCAGCGCCTGGCAGTTCGATTTTATATAGAATCGTAATCGTACTTCTCTTTTTCAACCCGAGAGTAGGCGCGTGTTGGTCTTTTTGACCGACGATTTCGTATACCGGGTATTTCACCTAACTTGTCCACCGAAAATATATCGCTTATTTTGCATGATAGAAAAATTGTCGAGGGAAGAAAATATTCTGTTCGAAAGCGCCTATACGGTTGTAGGCCGAATTTTTTAGTTAATGTCATTTTTTTCGTGATTTCGAGGTCGTCGTATTTTTTTAATAGGACTGCATATTTTCGACACAACAGTCTTATAGCTTAGAAAAAGACAAATCCGACGCGTTGAGATATGCTGACCTTCGCGTGATCTTTAGCGAGGAATATATAAACACCGTTTCAATGAAATTGAAATTCCTTCGTTTACCGCCCCGAACGCGTACAGAAGTTACCGACAAACATTTCATCATTTCCTCGCTAAAGGAAAATGTAAAATTGTTCGATGCAAGCGTTTTCCATTGTAGCGGCACAGTTACAGCCCGGGCCAGCTACTAGATTCACCCTGTACAGCTACCGGCCACTCTCACCAACGCGACGCAGCTCCTGATCTGCTAACACAACTGTAAACAAAGTATATTTGCGGAGGAGCTTGCACGTTCACCTCTTTCGCCAGTGTACATACACTCCCGTCCATAAGTCGGCGAGCATTTACATCGGCTACACGCCCGCCGTCGAACTAACACCCTTGACCTCCTCAGCTGTTGGCAAATCTCGAACCGGGGTTCAACAGATACGAGAGCATCAATCCGCTCTCTTTGGAATCATATTATTCCTCTCCGGCGCCGATGTTTGCACTTTCGAGCAAATGTACATGCTCGAAATCTGGTATCTGGCATTGTGCTTTAACCGTGCACACTCAATAATTCCGGATACTCTTTCGCCGAAGCACCGGAGTATTAACGCGTTAGCTACCAGTGTATCCATAAAATGGTGAAAATAATATTGTCACGTGGAGAAACTTCAATTTCAGCTGCGATATTCCGTTAAACTCAGTGTACGCTCTTCGCAAAAGTGGCGAGAGGAATCGTCACGGGAAAGTTTCAAGCTAATTCGTACATCCGCGAACGAGTTGAAGTAACCAGCAGCTCAGCGACTTCTGGAAGGGGGTGTACGAGAATACCGCGAGCAGGAAGACGGCAGGTTAGGCCAGGAGGTTCGCGAACGAGGATGCAGCGTTTATGTGTGCAGATAAACGGTCGCCGAGGGGTGGAACCCCGATGCGTTCGTGTGCACCACGAGCACACGTTTAATGGAGCTCGCGGATCTTGCGGGGCTAAGCCCGTTGCTTCGCATTCATGACTCTGGGCTGACGCGGTTTCGTCTCTTCTTTTAACGTGGAACGTCGAAGAGAGACGGCACACCGAATCCCTTTCTTCGTAGCGGGCCGCGGCCCTTATGTGTACGCCGTGTTAACGTTTACGCGAGCCACGAGAGCAGAAGTTTCTCCATTCATAACCAGTGGAAGTGGATGCCGGAGCAGTGGTCCCTCGACCGCCTTCGGGCTGTGTTGCCCATCTACTCTGTGTATCCTATGTATATGTAGACACGCGGATCGCTCTCCTCTCCGATGGTAAATGTAGGTTACGCCGGTGACGACTCTCTATCTCCCCACCTCTCTTCTCTCTCTCTGTGTGTTTGTCCCTCGATTTGATCGTAGTATGCGTTCCCCGTGTCCGTGGGAATACTTCCAAGGTCACTCGAAGACGCCCGTCATTCCCATGCTCATCCCTTCTGCTGACACGACCTTTCCACGCCAATTTTTCAGAGCAAAGGTCTCGACGATTTCCTGTCTTGCTGTTCTTCTTCTTAAGGTCCATTTATACTCAAACATATCCGACGGAATACATTCGATCAGACAAATATTCTTCAATGCGCTTTATTGGAAGTATGTAGAGCTACGGTAGGTGTACATACTTCCATTAAAATGCATTGAAGAAGATCTGTCTGATCGAATATATTCCGTCGGATATATTTGAGTATAAATGGACCTTTATCTAAACTCATCGTCTTTGTAAGATCTTCAGGCTTGTCTTGTTTGGACTTCCTTCGCAGTTGAAGTAATTAAAGCTTCTTTATGCTGAACAGGTTTTCAACTTCGTTAATAGGACAAGGAGATTTATGCGTATTCAATTAACACGTTAATCGTCGTACGTTTTTAAACCAGGATTCCTAATTAAACTTGTCCGTTTTTGTTTTGTTATTTTAATGATGTTCGAACGAATTTAGAAAAGACTTTTTAATTGCCGAGTCGAGTAATCGAAAAGAAGAATCGAGGTGACAAGAACCTTGCTCTGTGAAGCACCACTGTCCTAAATCAGTTTCCGTTGATCAGTTTTTAAGAACTTTCTGGGTCAGAGACTTAATGAAGGCGTCTGTCTATTACGTTGCCCAATTTATGACTTCATTATCTTAGTGCTCTATAGTGTGACCCGTCGTCGGTGCACCCTGAATGCTATATTTACTCGCTAAACGATGCGCTAACACGATAGTTGCAATACACGCTGACAAATCGTACATTGTCCAATTTTTTGGAAGAAGTTTGAAACCATTTCAACCCTTAACGAACAAAGCGAGGTCACTCGCAGACCCGAATACATAAATTTTGATGCATTAATCGTTGAAAATAGAGAGATTAATTATCAGTTCTGATAAGTAGAAAATCTAGGGGTTGAAAATAAGTATCTGACAAGAATATGAACGAGGATCTGCAAAAAAAGAATTTATATAATAAGAAGCTTTGTAATAGAGTACTTACCTAAGTTGAATGTCGACGACGCTGGAGATCGATGGAACTGCTATTCCTGGAACGGTGAACCTAAAAATAAATAATAATATTAGTTAAGCAAAGAACACGTTGCGGACTACCTCGGGTAAGATGTCTGGCAAGTGAATTGTAGAACGGGTCCTTGTCAACATCCCGAGTTTCCTTGTCAAAATCCCTAGGGAAGGAAAAATTTTAAAAAAGGGGTTAAAAATAAGTAGCTCAACAATTCGTAATGATCCCCTAGACTCAAGTGTTTGTAGAACCGAATAGACAGTTGAGGGAGTTATTTGAACAGTGTCAACGAGCCAGCTAACGAAGACAACAAGAACTACCAAACCGAATAAACACAGTGTCCGCAGACAGGAGTCCCGTGGATAGGATTCGCGCGGAAGAATGGCTAACCTGACAAGTGGCGCCCCGTCGGTTAATCCCTGCCTCACCCCCTAGCAGCGGCCCTCAAAGTTTAGCATAAGACAGCACACGTTCTGTCTCTCTTTTCGCCCCGTCCCTTTCCCACGCTCTTTCTCTCTCTCTCTCGGTCTTCATCTCTCTCTGTCTGTTCCTCTGTTTAAGGTCTGGGATCGAGTATTCCGAAAGTGGTTGGTGCGACGGTGTGTACGTGTGTACACGCTTACCCGGCGAATGGAATCGAAGACAGGAGTGGGTGGCGCGGGTGGGATCCGCATAGAACCGAGAGCAACAGGTTCCCTAAAGCTCGAATGACACGCTTCGGGGATTTTCGCGAAACGACTATTTTGCATCCCCCACGATCACCCGATGATGTCGGCTCTGCTGCTGCGTAAGGGTGAGTCGAGTGCTGTCTTTCTTTCTATCTGACTTCAGCTCTTAACTGCCTGGGGCCGCGTCCTTTATGTTCTTTACTCCGTGTGCTCGCTGTTTGGCCCATTACTTTGCGCGACAATTAGCAATTAACAAATTGCCAGCTCTGTTTAGTCTGACTACAGACTTCTTAGGGTCCATTTATACTATACGGACAGACAGGCAACAATGCTTAAGGGATAGCGACAGATTCCGAAGGATTCCGTCGACTTCCGAGCCGCGGACGTCTCTTTCCGGACCCCTGCTGTGCGTGGCACAAGAAAAAGGTTTTTACGGGCCTCGCAACTTCTTAGGCGAACTATCGGTCAGCGTCTGTCTGTCCGTGTAGTATAAATGGATCCTTACTCGTTCTATCTTTGTGGACCGTTGGACTTTACGTCTGTATGTTACACGTCGAAATATGGAGGCAACCGTAAGTGAATTAAAACTTTCGAAAAAAGAACACGGTCGAACCCGAACAGATGAAATCCCAAAAGATTCCACGCACCGCCTCCACACTGGTGACCTTCCAGTCTTCCGGAATCCCATGAAACTTCTCTTATTCAGCAAATCTTCCCTGCTAACCCGTCGTCGGGGAAGTTGTGCGGAAGTTGTTCTGGCCAAGCAGACGGTTCAAAGACGACAGTCCGAAAATGTAAATTAAGGGCGCGACAGAGGGTGAACGATCCAGCGATCTGGTTCACGGGAGTCTTTGGCGTGAGGACCACGTGGGAACTAGTACTCGCACATGGCGTCGCGCCGGCTTGAAGTTTGGAAACCACGTGGCCGAATAAGTTTCAGCCGGGTCACGACGACGAGCATACGTCACAGAACAGCTGAGCCTCTTGCATCCACGTGAAATACCGTCATGCCGTTTCCCGGTGTGCGTTGCACACGTATTCCATCTCACACGGACGGACGCAGACAGGCACAGGTTGCTCGACGGCGTGCACGTTTTCCTGTGTATTCACCAAGGGGATGAAGGTAGGGGTGTAGAGATGAATATGTGAATATGTGCCATGCGAGCGAGCGGCCGAACGAAAGTGAAAACGGGGTTGGAGGGCCTCTTCCTACTCTTCCAACCCCTCTCTCTCTCTTTCCTCTCTCTCTCTCTCTCCCTCGCGGTTTCTCCGTCGCGTGGCTCTTTCTCTCTCGGTCTATTCGATGTATTGCACCCCGGTATGCACAGCCATGCACCATTCGGTTCGATGTATGCGGGATAGATGCGGAGCGAGGTCGAGCTCCAGTTTACTGGCTCACCCTCTCTCACCCTCCGCCGCCTCCGGCTCTTCCTACACCGGATTTCCTAGTCAAACCGTATGAACGAATCGTCCGTGACGTGAGTTCTGACAGCTACATTCCCTTTTGAGGGATCCCGGAATCAAAGCCACGCTGTGTTCGACTACTTGTGGAATCGAGGGCTTCGGCACCGCCTCGCGCCCCACCGGAGAGATCGCTCTTCAGCTCGTCCTCTGATCATCCAGTTGCTGTTCTTTAACGTTTTGCGAATCGATTTTCGCGTCTGCTGCGGCGTCATATAGATTGAAGATTTTTATACTTCTCTCTGGAATCTTTTGTCGGAGCCTGTTCGATGACATAGGGTCGATTGCGTCTTTTGATTTTTCGAGATTTTTCAGAATATTCATTCGATGGACTGTGTGTATCTTTTTCATTTTAACTCATAGTTATTTTGATGAACGTACTCATCGAATGACCCAGATCCTATTGAATTCTGAGATGCAAGAGGGTTGGCAGGGTAGTTGCCGAGGATGCATCTAAATTTTAAACGTTGTTTTGATTTTGGCCGAGTTTTGAGGTTGTTCGTTCGAATAATTTGAACCGAGACTTACCATATTATGCAGGATGAATCTTTGATAGGACCGGCCAGAGGCGAGCAAACGGAATTCTCGGCGTTCGTTCAGGGTCGTTCGAACAATATGCGCGCGGTGCGGGGCTGGGATCGATCCGGAAGCCCCCTAACCTAATTCCCGACCGTCTATCCCCGTCTTTGAGACAGGAAGCAACGCCCAAGGGACATTCTATATCCCTTACCGGTGGCATAGAAAGTGGCCGGAAGTGGTGGCGCGGGCCAACGTGTGATTGCATCCTCGAGGACCTGTTGCTCCGTCTCGTCGCAGGACTGGAGGAAGGGTGGCGAGAGATGTTGGTGTTCGTTTCGCAGTTAGAAACAAATGGCCTAGTACACACAGAGAAAGAGAGCGAAATAGAGAGAAAGAGAGGGTGGTCTGAGGGTCATAAAACGGCGTGGTTGAAAGTAGGAAAGGGAGAGGAAGCGGAGCGGAGCGAAAGGGCAAGGACGAAAGATAGAAAGAGGAAGCAAGAGAGAAAACGCGCCGAGTTAAAAGGAAGGTGGCAAGAGGGGTGTATGTAGGAGGTTGGTGGTATGGAGAAGGTCGAATAGGAGGTCTGGGAAGTGGCGTTGGTCGCTCGCAGGTCAGGGGTCGTAGGTAAGTATATCTACCCTTTGTTAATTCGGGCTTAATGCAACCAGAGGGGGCGTCGAGGGAGAAGCGGCGTGTTGCTCGCGGAGGCAGACAATGGGGTCACTGGGATGTTTCGTGCCAAGTTTTCATCGCCGGACAAGTTTAGACCGACGAGTTTGCGAGCGAGGCAACTCGTGGCGCGGCGAGGCGAGGCGCGTGTTGTTGCTCGCGCCTTATCCGAGCCGGACGAGCGAGCAAGAGCGAGACCGATGATCGCCGCCGAGATCGAACCGATAGGATTGTGCCCGCCGAACGTATCCGCGAAGGTAGCCTGACTGCCTGCATGCTTGCTTGCTTACTCGTAGGCTTCCTTGCTTCTGTTTTAGCCGAGAGAGCCCCGACGGTCGTACATTATGGATGCGGGAGCGAGCGTGTTTTACGTAATCGGCGCGGCGCGTGCCACCTGTGCACGTAACAACACTTAGAATGCGGACGTAATAGCCGCAGACCGCACCATCGCACCGGCGAAAAGAAACAATGCACGGAAGGTCGTTGCCACCTGCGAACAGGGACTCGAGATCGGCGTTACCGGATCGAGGAAATTTCCGGAGAATCAATTGGGCGAATGTTATAGTCAGGACCGAGTGACGTCACGAGCCTGTTGTTCCAGAGACAGGGCCGCCGCGTGGGTACGAGTCGCCCGTGTGCAAAAGAAATGTAGTACGCCCTCTTCGAACATGAAATTGATTTGAATTACCTTTTTCCTGTTTTTACCAAATCTGTTTACGGTAGCCAGGGCTGAGCACCCTTGCCCGTTCATGTTGCGGTGCCCCTTTGACGAAGCGCCCGTGTGCGGTGCACGACCTGCATAACCGCACGCGGCGGGCCTGTCGGAAAGAATTTTTTACGGAATCTCGACGATAGTGGGGGTGCTGATCGCGGTCAGAGTGGGGATCCTATTATTGTTCTACGGTATATGTCGTGACGTCACTAGTTATCCCTACTATTGGTGGTGGAACAGTGATGAACGTGACGTTATGTACTCCCTCGGGGATGGAGATAATAATCTATATTTGCTGAGAGATAGGGGTTAGATATGGTATGTGGGGGTTGCTAGTTATTAAATATACTTGTTACGATGTTTGTGTACGGCAGTTGTTTATAGTTAGTTCCGTTTGCTCTTGATTCGAGAGGTTACAAGGGAGACAAATAGTAAAACACGAAAAAGTGTCCGAGACAGTTTCTTGTGAAAAGAAAAAGTTTGCTTTTAGCATGCGTAGATTGCCAGCGAGGGAACGGAAAGAAGTTCGGGAGTGATAGGACAATTATATTTGCAATTTCGTGGCATACCTGAGATTCTCGGTAACGTCGAGCTATGCGGTCGTAAAATTCGATAAGCTATATCGAATGGGTGCTCGAGGGTGTTCGGTACGTACGCAGACGGGGATCAATCGTCGGATCGCGATTCATGGTATTCGGCACGATAGGGAATTCTCTTCCTTTTTTTCCTGTGGAACTGGGTTATTGTGTGACGCCGCATGGAAACTATAAATCTTGGTGCGGGTGGTTTTGTCGGCGAGGGGCTTGACCTTGCCACTTGAACTTGTCCCCATTCCCTGCCGCGGTTTCGACCGCCACATAACTTCGCCCAGTCATTCTTCTTCCCCGACGGATCGCCGTAACTTGAATCATAAACTTCCGAGAGAAATAACGGATTCGCTGGAATTCCTGTCAGGTCCCGCACGACGCGGGGAAAAAATAAATGATACATTGTTGACGTCGGGAATAAATCGCTAGCATCGTTTCAGTGTCTCGTTTGCAAAAATTAATTTTCGTTACCGAATCAAATACATCGGTACGGGAAACCCATCAACGCTTTGGTTCTCTTGTTGGCTCGGGTTAGGTCACAACTAGAATCATATTTTGCACACTCCAAATGAAAGCTTGACACAGTTGCTTTCACCGTAAATGAATGTATGTATTTGAACGTTGCGTTCTAGTTTGCCCAGTGTTTTCAAAATATAATCGTCGAACGACAATCCCGAATTTAATTGTCGAAAATATTTTAATATCGCATATCCCGGTTGGCAGTTACTTTTCCAGTTATTGTTACGAGTAATATTCGCGTAATGATTGCGTTGTGTTTTTACGGGAAACAACAAAAACCGATACACATTGCACTCTTTCACAAATATTGATATTAAAATCGTATTCGCGGAATCACCTGTGCACGTACACACGCCACCTACCAAAATTTCGGGTCATTTATCTCGCGAGGGGTGAACTCGAATTTCTATTTGTCTACAAAAAAATATGTTGAAAATGAAAGCTCAAATAATTGCTTCCACAGCTTCATCGTTTCTCCAACCAGTCTCATCGAATCTCTTCCACCACTGAATCCTGTCGAGAACAATAAGGATTTCTCGACGCCTGAAAATCGGTGTTGTTTTATCTCGGAATAGACCGTAAATAGCTCATGAAAAATGTCATTCAATTTTCACCGATATAAAAGACAGTCGTCGATCGTTCGTCCCGCGAAGGACGGACGCAGCCGAAACAACCGTAGGGCTCTCTGTGTATTCGCAAGGGCGAGCGGGGGTTGAGCGCGAAATAAACGAGGAAACGGCCGCGTAAAACGTCGATAACCCTGCGGAGATGAAAGGGCGAGAACGAGGCTCGTAACGGCTGGTGGTACATGTGGGCCAACAGTTTGTCGAGGTGACGTCGCTACGATATGGGGGCAGGTCAGTGATATCCAAGCGGAGTTTAAACGGTTGTTCGCTTCGGTACAAACTCTCTCTGAATGGCCAGCGAGGGCTCTCGAACGGCTTGTAAGCACGAGAACAAAACAAACCCCTGGCTCTCTCGGCTCCGAAGGCAATCCTGGATTACTCTCGCGCTGACTGACCCGTGATCAACTGGGCATTAACCCTGTTGATTCTTTCGTCAGCGAAATATTCAAGCCCGATATTTCCAATCTACCTCCTTTCTCTCCACTTCACTTGCTGAAGGAAATTCACGTTCGATTTGTTTTCGATTTAAAGAGTTTTTAATTCTACATTCTTTGTTATATCGCGTAGATAGTCGTTCTTCGAAAATTCCGTTATTTTGCTATAAAAAATGTTCGGGTGTTGTTCTTGTTGAAAGTTCTTTATTATTATGCGCCCGGAGTTTGTTCTTTATTTTCTTTATTATATTCCATTCGAAGGTTGTGCTTTATTAAATTGTGCTCCAGCGTTGTTCATTATTGTACTCCGTTCGGAGGCTGTTCTCTGTTTTCCTTATTAAATTGTTCGTACACGATGTTCCCTCGAAACGTCTTTAATAATACTGTACTCCAGTTTTGTTCTATTTAAATTGCTTTATTATATTGTATATTGTACAGGCGTCGTTCTGCTCCACTGCCTTCGCTATATTATCCTAAAACCACGGATACACACAGTCCACAACAAAAAATTTGGAGAATAAAATTATAAAAATTCAGACTCGCTATCGACCGGCATGTATTCGAAATAAATCTCATATGAGATTTTCTAACAGACGACGCGCCGTGCAAGAATACCTAAAATTCAATACAGTATTAGCAATAGATTTTGCGAATACCTCGAAAACCAAAGACGACCCCCGTATATTGGAAAAGGAAAAGGTTGTTCAAAATGTCGAAATCTATAACATATTAAAATTTCATCAAAATCGGAGTAGGTAGACCTTCCTATGTAATTACCGAAATTTAAAAAAAAAATGGCCAATGGTTGTCTCGGCCTACCCACTCCACTGCGATCCGTGTTTCATTCTGTCCTTCTTTATGTTGGACTCTCTATCGAAGTCTCGCTCGGCGCGGTAGACGCAGCCATAAATCAGAAAAGCAAGTCTAGATCCCGATGGTTGTCTAGCCGGAGAACGCCTTTTTGAGAAGAATCGAGACGTTACTGTGCATGTTTTACTCGAGCATGACCGATCCGTGTGTAGGACGAAATCTCGTTGCCGCTGATTGCGCGCAGGTGATTCGTGGTGCGAACGAAACCTTGGGTCGGCTCGTTGCCGTCGCTACCCGGTAGTTATTATGCGTGGGGGCGAGTTTCAAAGACCGTGATCGTAACCTAACAATCAGGGCTCTGGGTAGTTAGTGGGGCTATTAGCCGACGTCACTGTGCCGCCCAGTAATCAACGCCCCGTTGGTGCCGTGGCGTTGGTAACGATAGAGCAAGAGTGAAACCGGGGATGGATAAGGGCGGCGGAGAGAGTGGCTCGAGAAGATATACATACGCGCTTTATACATACATCCGTACATACATTCGTATACACACGTAACACACAATACATGCATATTCATACATCGATACGTACGTGTCTATACAATACATATACTAAACATATACGCTTTGAGCCATTGAAACACCGTAACGGCATAATTATCCCTAATCGACGAATCGTAATAGGATGTTAAGTAGGTGACTCCGATAGCAACCGGAGCACGGATAGGCCACTGTCGAGGCCAACGGGGGTTGAAAACGGTTGAGAACGGCTTACGAAGGAGGTTTACGGTGGTTTACGGTGGTTTACGGTGCCACCTAAAAAGGAGCCCCGTGCCCTTGAAACCGTTTATACGACGGCATAAACGTATACGAGAGAGACCTTTTAACGTTGTTTTTACAGTGGCTCGCCGCGGGATCGTTGCCTCGGACTAATCGAGGAAGTTAACCCGACGGGTTTTACGCGTTCGACTGTGTGTTTTCCACGGTGTAACGGGGGGGTTGTTAACTTGTAACGACTAGGCCGCGGAAATTTATGCAAACACTTTCAGAAATAAATACTTAGGAGGGGCGGCGAGCTTGCGCTCTCGTCAACGATGCTCGTAAATTGAACGTAAAAACGAAACTGCGCCGGCACGTTTTATTAAGACCGTTTATAATTCTTTTACGATTTTTGAACGATCCGAGCAAGATCTGTCTAGGGATATCTCGGCGCGGAGAAACCGGTTAGGAAGTAATTCAGCTGCCACTTCCTATGATTATTCTGTTCAAGGTTAATTCTTAGTCGAGAGTACCTTGGTTAATTTGTTGAATAACACTGATCGTGAGTTTTGAGTTGTTTTATTCTAATCGTGTTACTGGTTTATGGAGTTGATGCAGGGCTCACAAAAATTCTTCTGCGCGTACATTTTTTAACCCTTTGCACTCGGAGCTGTTTTAACTGGAAAATAAAACTGTAAGAGATGGCCGGGATTAAAACGGTAAATGCTATAAGAGTGAATCAACTTTATTTAAACTTTTTTTCCAGCGACGGACCTGACGTTCGCTTCGTTTTTGACGTTCGCTTATCTACGGCAACGTAAGCGCTTGTAAATGGCATTCAAAATATACCGGGTGGCGCAACACGAACAAGAGCTTACAATGTTTCTTTTTGTCCGAATATAAAATTGATATACCTCGTACAATACTAAAATGTTTAGTAATGGATTAGATACCAACAAATTTAGTAATGTAAGCAATATTTCGAATAACTGTACAGCATTTTTTTATTGGCGACATATAAACGTTCAGCTTGAAAAGAATTCCAGACAAATCCATCCGTTACGAAAAGAAAAAATGGCTGGTCGAAGAAGCGTCGAGCACTAATCCGAGGCGAAAGCCTCGTGAACGAACGTGAAACGAGCCGTCCCGCGGGATCGAAGCGTTGCAGATCGTACAAGTTTCCTCGTGATACTCTCGTTGACAAAGTTTTCCCTTTTGGAAAACTTGTCATCGATCTCGTTCGACTAGAGTCGGCAGTCGGGACTGGCAGATTTAAAAAGTTTCATTCATTCCCGTGGAACTGGGTCAGAGACGTCGCGTCGGTGCGCGACTGATCGCGCGGCGCGGCGTTATCGATACATAACACACGGGGTTATGAAGTTCAACCCCCGGACGAGGAGGGGTGGAGGAACATTGGGTAATGCATAAACGGAGCTCGCAGACATCGGCAAGTTTCCAACTATGCGTTCCTCGGCTCTCTCGTCTCCCTGTCCCCGCGAATGTTTTCCCCGGCACTGATCCGTTGTCGACACGAATAAACTTAAGTAAAGTTTCAAGGTCTCCCCGACTACGGTTCTCGTGTCCGTGTGCTGCCGATCGGGTGTTAGGTAATCTTGTTAACCGGGGTATGTATGTATATATATCTCTCTCACACTGGTCGCGTTGGCATTTACATTTCACTGAATGACGGAACCCCTCGGCCCGTAAATGAAAATCGATCGATTAATTCAGCCTGTGTGCCGAGCATTATGTAAATTGTATTATCTACAGAGCGGCCGGATTCGGTGACAATTGTAATCGTACTTTACGCCGCATCTCCATTCACCGACAATCGTTTCCGAGCCGCGATTGCAGCTGCTCGAGACCGTTCACTGGGTCACGTCAATTACAGCATTTCATAGTTCTTTTTAGTGAATCGCATTATCAAATGTACACGGAAAGCTGGGATTTTGAACAAGAGAAGCTTCCACAACTTTTCGTCGTCTTCATCTTCTTCATTTTCTTCACTTCCTACGGCCATATTCCTACTCTTAACAACAATGTTCTCTACAGAGCACCGCACGTCAATAATCTTTCAACGCGGAAAGTTGATCCGTGAATTAGAAATTGCCTTGTCGATGATGCCGCTCCTAAAACAATTAACGAGTTTCGCGATTGAAAGGAGTCCCTGAGGACCCTCGAGTCCTATAATCCCCAAAAAATCCAAGGAATCCAATCGCAGAGCCGGAGGGTCAACATGCAGATCGTGTAATCCCGAGCAAAACACGTTGCCAGCAAAAAGTCGGCCCTCGAATCGAGCCTGACGCGATAACGAAAGGATCGGGACGAGAGAAAGAATCAGGATGTCGGCAAAAACAGGAGGCGCGTGCCTGCTGGACCTTCGAAGATCAATCTTCGGATTAGGGACGACGAGGAAGACGGTGGGGTTTGAAAGAGGATCTTCAGGTGGAAGTCCAGAAAACGACAGGAGGAACGTGCTGGTGTAAGGAGTAGAAAAATAGTGGGCAGATCTTGTTGGAGGAAGAGCAAGGGCTGCGTGTTCGATAGGCTATTTGTGTTTCCCTAAACCCTTGACATACGAACCTTCGTGCATGCAGATGCATCGAGATTCTCCAAGACTAATTTCATTCAATTTCCTTTCGCCTATCTTCATTTATTTTTAATTTGTACTCGATGGTACAAAAATGTACTCTCGCAAAAATGTCAGCCGTTCCAGAAACCAAGTAACACCGAATGGGTTCAATATCTTCTTCGAAGGTTAAACAGAAAATAATCAAACTTCGATGAAAATGCGTTTCTAGTAGAAAGACCACCGTCAGCAACAAAACAATGTACAAAGATCTTCAGACGATCTCGGACGTCCCTTTAGAACCGGGAACAGATTTCCACCGCAACTATCAAGGTTCCGGTGTCCGTCCAGTCCCGTTTCAGACACCTTTGTTCCTCGCGCAACTTACTATAGCGTTCAAAGCGGAAACGTCGCTAGATGTGGCCCACGGCTAAAGGGAAACGAACGAAACGAGAGGGTGGGTTGCGAGGGGGTTCGAGGGGGCTCGAGGGGGCGTAACAGGAGCGAGGATCGGGAAACTATTGACCACGCTGGGAAGCCGTTTAACCCCCCCGAGAGAGAGAGAGAGAGGAGAGAGAAGGTGCACACAGAGGGAATGGTCACACGCACGCACACCACGTATGCAACGAGGCAGCAGCAGTAGCAGCAGTAGCAGCCGCCAGGAAGGGAAAGCATAAACGGTTCCACACAAGGAAGTTCATTCATGAGTGCGGAACTTTGGTAGATGTTGAGGTTTGCACGAACACGGCCTCGCGCCCAGTCACATCGTATTCGAGAGTACGCCTGTAGTACGCGGCTCTGCTCCTCCTTCTCATCCTCATCCTCCTTTCTCATCCTCCTCCTCCTCCTCCTCCTCCCTCAGCTACTCCTTCCTCTTCTCGTCCTCCTCCCTTTGATAGTGGTTGAACGTCGTAAGCGGCCCCGGGATAAAGAACTTCAACATAGAGAGAGAGAGAGAGATAGACGGGCGAAGGCTGAACAACCACGACACCGACATTGTTGTACCACGATAAGATAGCGAGAAAGGGACCGAGCACGTGCAGGATCCTCGGACATCAGCCGATCGGCATCAGCGATCGGGAACCAACACTCGCGTGTGCAATTAGCGTGCGTAACGTGCGTGAGATTACACGCGGACACACTCAACCATGCAGCATACTTTCTACCGATCCTTTTCGGTGAAAAATGTTGCTGCTCTCGGGTTTGCGATGTCGAGAATCCGACGGTGGATTTTCGATGTTGCATGGAGGACGATTTCTTATCTTACAAAAACGGATGTCCACTGAAAATATACGGGGTGTCTCAAAATTCCTCAACATCCGGAAATGGGAGGTTCCTGAGGTCGTTTAAAGCGAAATTTCCTTTGTAAAAAGAGATCCCGCTGAGCGTGGCGTCACCGTGGGCTGAGCCAGAATCAATCCGCAATAGCCGCGCTCCGATTGATCAGTATTTTTCGTTAATAACTTCTAAACACAGCCACGGACGACTCTTTCGCAAAGGAAAATGTCGCTTCAAATGATATCAGGATCCTCACATTTCCGGATGTTGAGGGATTTTGTGACACCTTGTATAAAACGTCAGTAGCAAATTTTCCAGTCTCTTCGAGCACGTTCGAATTCTCGCGAACGCTCTCGATCTCGCCTCAAGAGTGTCGCGCTTTATCCGCAAACGCGAAATACTCGTGAAAACCGATTCGCAACATTTTTGTCGCGGCTCTCACGAGGTAAGCACGCGTCGCGAGCTGTCGCGGCAAAAATATGGACCCGGACGAGCGTGCAAAGCGATTGTCGAGGTATTATAGACGATCAGCCAGCCGTGACACCGGTTCAATCGGGGGTGGTCGAGCACATGGTGAATTACACAGATTCTCCCACGCTACGTGGACACAAACACACACACACAGCCGGTTTTCTCCTCCTCCTCGTCTACCTTCTCTCTTCCCCCTTTCTCTGCCCCATGATCACTCGTCTCTTTTTTCTTGCGGGAGCTCTCTCGTTTCATTCAACTTTTTCCCTTTCTTGCGCTCGACGTTTTCTCTTTACACTTTACACGTTTCCCCGACTCTCGTTCGACGCTTATCAGAGGCTCGATTCCCTCGTATCGGCGAACATGCCACCAGGACGATACACACACAAGGTCGGGGTCGTTTTCACAAAAGGCTCCCGTCCCCTCGGTCTTCCCATTTGCCCGGGTTATGAATGGATTCCAACTATGTACTATTAGGCCATCAACCGCTCGCGCGCGATACACCTCGTTTTCTCTGTTTCCGCGGCTCTACAGTGTGTCCCATGAAATTGGTCCACGGGAAATACTTACAAAATACTTGTCCGATCAAAATTACAGACTCTAGAGGGATATGCAGCTGCTACAAAAATCATTAGGACACTAAATATTCGATTTTCGTAAAACTGTTGACTGGATGTTTTCATAGGATATAGAAATGTCTATAAAAATGTCAATAAAAAAAAAATAGAACTTTTGAGGGACTGAACGAGGAACAGGATGAGGATTAAACTAATTTTCGCCGGGGAAGCGAAGAGAGATATTTTCAGCGATCAAACGATGTTGTTCACCCTGTAGGAACGTGTGTGTAGGCGTGTGTCTGTAACAGGGCAAACGTGGAAAGGAGAGAGAGGAAGCAGACTGACAGAGAGGGACAAAGAGGGAGGTTGCCGAGGGACCCGGGCAAGAATGAATGGCACACGCCACGTTAATAGCTTGTTCTCGCTTCAGGGTTGACCGAGGTCAGTTCACTTTTAACCGGGCCGATGCCGTTATAACTCGCACGACCGTCACCTGTCTTCTTTTTGGCCGGCGTAATATGTTAGAGGGATTTCGAGCGTGAACTTGCCGACTGAATTGATGACTGAATGGCCCGAATGGATGAATGGGCGCTAGCAAGATTACGGGCTCGCTCCCGCCGGCACCAGTCTGTCTGGCACTGCTACTGTCCGATGATCCGAGTTCTGATTTATTGTTGCGATTCGTAGCCCCGGAGCACCGCGATCGCACGCCCTCTCTCTGCCTCTACAATGCCATCACCGTTCCGAGCTTTTGTTCTACGAAATTTGTGTTTAACGGCGGCGTCCACCTATTCGTTGTGCGAGCACACGCCGCCAGACCACGTATACGTACACGAGGATTGCAAGGGTCAGAATTTCACTTCCGATATCCTCCTTATGCAAAGACTGGATTTCTGAGTAGTCAAAATCGCTAGATGAAAGATCGATCTAGAGTGCTATCTGGCTCAAAAGTCCTACTTTTTACGTTTACGACACGTAATTCTTATTATTCGACGACATAGTAAGTCCCGAAGTCCGAATATTATGCTGCGCACTGAGACTTTAAATAGCGTATAAAATTAGTTTGCCTATTTTTAAGTAAATTGCGAGATCGCGAGCGTCACAGGTACGCGTGACGATGTTAGCGAGCGTGTTGAACGCGTCGTGGATTATTTTGGAACTGAAATGTAGCAAGGAACCAAAATGGTGGCGACAGTCTGACGGAAGCGTTTAGAATTTAGAGCACCGCAACCACAGCAGTACCACGAAGACTGTACGAGTCAAGCGGAAGAAGAATTCACCGTGAATCCTCGCTGTAAAGGTTTAGTCCTGCGGTCAGGATGGCGCCTGTGTTGAAGAACCGCGTGCGGGATCGGTGGCGTGACCGAGGGTCCAAGATTTCATTGAGGAACAATGGACACATGACACCTGCTGAGGGCAGGCGTCGCTGCCTAGACCTAGATTACGACAATAATGCCGGGTTCCCGGCGTTAACCAGAACACGAACGAAGACGGAGCGATGGGCAAAAGAGGAGGACGGAGACACGGAAGAGCCAGGGTAGACGGGACAGAGACGAACGGACTCGGCCAGCAAAGAGGATCGGACAAAGACGGAGAACGCCTGGCACGAGTCTCTAGCACTGGGGCAATGTCACACCTAAGCTATTATTCTCATTCTCCGCAGGCAGACTTACGGCAGACTAATAACCTGTCACCAACTGCCGCCACGGTTGCGACCAGGGTCTTTCCATCCCTCTTCAACGACCAACTCGCCGAGTTCTCTTTGTTGCGCGAACGGGATTCCCGGGCGATTGTGTATGCGTGGCACTCTGTCTCTCTCTCTCTCTCATCCCGCCTCTTCCTCGCCATCTCCGAACTTCTCTTTTACAACAGAACTCGGCCCCAGACTATTTATGTAAACGTCAACTAACCTCAGGCAACCCCGGAACCGGGAACAGGGCTATTAACTGCGGCGCGTGCCGCGCGAACACGTGGTCTTTCGCTGCTGATGAGCATACCACGTAAATATGAGATCCCGTTTCGCCGACTTTTTCACTTTAACGCCCGCTCTCTTCTTCTCTCTCTCTTTCTCGCTCTCTTTTTACGACGCCTTTGAAACCTTTCACGCTCGACCACTTTCTCTCGAGCTTTCCTTGCACCCGTGGTAATTGATGCTGATGTTTATAGGCCCTTTGAAGCCGAGGCTACTCTGTAGCGCCCGCTTTAAGGCGCTCCGGGTTAGCTCTGCGCGCAGTCTTCGATCATTTCCACGGATGTACAAGTGCCAGATCGGCATAAAATATGTGTGAGCGAGGAAAAGTGCACTGGACCATTTGATGCACCGATTAGTCAAATTCATCGATCGAGGAACGATCTCCAGGTTGGCTAGAGCGTCAGCCGAGGATCTTAGATTAAATATCGGTCGCGAACGACTGCGAGTCCCAGCCAAAAAGAGACATTCTTTCGCAATCATGCTCGTAAGCGTGTGCTCGTCGTCGTCGGGCTGAGCGGCGCGGTGCTTGTAATGAGAGCACGGGATTTACGATCGTAATCAAGCGTGACAGATTGCGCGTCAAAGAAAACAGGTCTAGTCGTTAGATACGTGTCTCGAGCCCTATCCTCTTCCTCTCTTTCCCTCACGGAATCTTTTCTGTCTCTTTCTTTCTCTCTGTCGCCCCTTTGCATCGCGGTCTTTCGCATCTTGACTCGGTGATCCTCTTTGTCGCGCACCCGTAGAAGGAACTGGCACGCGCCCAACCGCTCGTGCATTAAACAGAAGCCTTTAGCCACTTTATCGGAGTAGAAGCGGCGTGCAAGTATGCATTAAGCTGCGAGCACACTTTAAACCGAACCTCTGGAGGTATCCGCTCGATGCCATAATTCCGCTGACGGGAACGTTGGCGCCATTTTCACGGGTTTTCATCTCGAGTGCGACTCTCGATCACTGCAACCTTACGGTTTCTTTTAACATTTCACAGACGCAATGATTAATTTTCTTGAAAATGGTTTAAACATAGACCGAAACGACGAAATTTAAATTTTTATAAATTGCAACAATTACTTTTGAATAACAATTTGATCGAACCTCTGCGCCGTTAACATCAATATTCTTTGATCTCTTCTACGCTGAAGTCTGAAAGGTGCTCGCTTTCTGTTGGTATTGTGAAACAGAGATAAAATAATTCATCAACAGTATCAATATTTTCGATAATTTCAAGGGGGTAGACTCGTTTCTCCAGGATTGCGAGGGTGCGTGATGCGTCTTCTCATTTCTCGATAACGGGGTGTCTCACTATGTTACGTTTACGAGGCGTAATTTACATTGTTCGGAAGCATAAAGGTCGATTCATACACTGGTTCACTGTTCTTTGCTGTGCGTGGCACAAAAGAAAACATATTTTTATGGACTTAAGTGCATTGAAGAACATCTGTCTGATCGAATAAATGGACCTTTAAGCTGTCACCAAATTTGCATGAAAATCCGCAGCCTAATCATCGCCAACGAGAATTCACAATTCCTTCAACCCTAGTCCCAACAAAGACTTGAACCGCCAGCGATCACCCGGGTGATCGATATCGGTTTCCAACAGGTGTAAAATCTCGCAGCTGCGTGGTTGTACCTCAGCCGCCAGCAATCAGGTGTCGCAGTCAAGTGTAGACACACCCTAAGCCCTCGTTGTAGGGGGCGAAATGGAGCTTGGGAGAGACCGTATAAGCTAAACAAATCCAGGGACGTCTGGGCATATTGAGCACGACGACGACGACGAGGACGGGTTATGCGGATTCGTCGATGTTGGGTGACACACGACGCTCGCGTGTTGACACTGGTTAACGGCGGCGTGTCCCGTTGACATTGGCGGTGGTGTGGCATGGCGGTTTGTCGGTCGGGTTCAGGTTCACGGAAGCCATTCACGGTTCGCACGCCGGCATACAGAAGCGCCGGGCGCCTACGGCCGATAAACTGGGTTGCCGCGCATTCAGGAAGGGATTTAGACGGGCTCGAGAAAGCCGACGCGACGCTCCGGGTGAGAGGAGGCTCATTCACTCGGCTACGGTTCTGTTGTTTTGTTCCTCGAGAGAGCTGCAGCCGCCGCGCAGCCTGTATGCACTGGACCCCGAGTGCAATTTTTACGATCGGACCAGGGAAAACGGGTGTCGAGCTACTCCGTTCACGCCAGAACCGAGTCGCGGAGGATTCAACACTTTAAGGGGGCAGGATACCCCTATTTTAGGGTAGTTATAAGTGTACTCCACCCTCGTTTGCAGAAAAAAATTTGTGTGGTAACTGATAAACATACATTTGTATCAGACTAACGCTTCAGTTTCTTCTTTTTATTAATATCTTTGTTGCTCTTAATGGATCTGAGTGGATTGAAGTCCTTTATATTTTTGTTGTTATGATTCTACGCTGACAGTTCTCCTAACTAGGCGCCATCTCGTCTAAGTAGCTGAACTAAAATTGCCTCTAGACTTGCTCTAGACTCTGCCTTCATGAAAAAAATCTGGGGAAATTGAATGTAATCACGCGGATACACTTTTCGTCCTATGTTCGTATAAGGACGAAAAACGTTCCGCGTAAACCCATATTATGGCCCAAAATCTAGTAATATTCTAGTAATGTCACGGGGTTACCCTACCCCTTAATGATGAATTTCGTTGTCTGCACCACTAAAACCACCATCGAAGAACAAAGAAAATCTATGTATTTCAAAATCCAGAAGCATGACAGAGATAATTCCGATAAGTATCAGAGATCAATATCGAAATGACGAAGATCCCTTGGACCACCATAGTCGTCCCGTTAACCCACATCACCACGCACCATTCCAAAGCACCCAGCACCTGTTACGCTCGCTATAATCCCTCTGGCGTCTCTTTCTAGCGGAACGCTAATTCCCGGAGCATCAGAAAAAGGAGGAGGACACGCTCCCTTGTCGATACGGCAGCGTGGCCAGACCGCAAGCGGCAATTGCTCGAGTGCTGAACTCGTTAATGAAGTCCCGGCAGTCAGCTCGGTTAGCTCTTACAATTAATGACGTCGTGTAGGAGGGAGTGTGTTGCGTTCGATCTGTTGCTGTTGGTATCTTTGTAGTGGTGTTTTGCGACGCGGTTTGTCGGTCGGGCGAGATTCGCGGGAGAGCTATTAACGCTTCGGCGCAAAGAAACGCGCTTGGTAGAGGCAATAAAGTGTAAGGTAGCGAGAGCATAGCAGACGGTGTAGCAGCCGGCGCCGAGTAAAACGGTAGGGGGTTGTTAGAGGGTTGCATGTATACGTGTGTATCTGTGTGCGCGGGACGGAGAGGAGGCTAAGAGAGGGAGAGGGAGAGAGAGAGAGAGAGCACTGGGAATTTCAGGGTCGTAGGGAGATAATGCCTCTCTTACGGCGTTCGTGAATGGAACGGATCGTCTGCCTGCTACTACGACCTTTCCGCGCGTAGTCCTACGCCCGGGTCAATGGCCTTGTTTAAAGGCGGCCGCTACGATCGCTCGACGTCACGAGGCGTGATCGTTTTACGGAGGCTACTCCGTCGATATCGATATAGCGGTGTATTCGCTCGCACACACGTTGTACGTTGTCCGTCACATAACTTCGGGATTGGGAGATGCTTTGATCGGCATCGGGTGCCGGCTATTATGCGAGGATTGGTTCAGACTTTGACTCGATACGCCAATTAGCTGTGTACAACGATCGGAGTACGCCAAGTCAGTGGGACACAGAGATATTTCAGGTTGTGCTATCTGTACCAGTATGTTCAGGTATCTAATTTTCTTAGGAACTAATGGATGGTCGAGGTTATGGACGAGTGGAAGAAATCCATTTCACGTAGAATCTGCTAGTACTTACCCAGATCGTACCATTTTTAGCAACGACTTTGAATTTCTGAGATTCTCAGGTGCAAATGGCCTTATAATGACTTAAACGAGTGAAGGTAAGACAGCATTCGTCTCAGGCTTGCTACAGCTGACCGAGACTTTATTTCATCATTGTACATTCGATTTTTGAAGTTTCTTACGTCCGAACGGTTTGTAAAGATTATAAATGAGTGAAAGAAAGAAGCCATTTTATCTTGGGCTTGCTAGAACTAGTTTTTTAGTATCACCCTGGGGTATAAATGGGTTTGTAACGACTATAAATGAGTGAAAGAAAGAGAATGTATCATCTCGGGTCTGCTGTAGCCAACTCCGATCGTCATTACAAGGGTCTTCAAACTTCTAAAAGACTTCGTATAAGAAATGAAACTAATACACGAAGCTACACAGCCTATCAAAGAACAACATCACCGACCTAATCAGTGCCGAATCGAAACTAGAAGAACCCGAACCTATCCTAACAAACATGACCGATGGACCCGCTCCATAATCCAATTTCATCCGAGCACCAGCCAAACCCGTGAAAGATCGCCGCGCCTAATGCCATCAATCAGTGGCTCCATTACTCCCCGGTCGTAACACTGACCCATTGCACCGAAGGTGCGAGTGAAATGGTAATTAGGGGTGCAATGGAACGAATTGTGTCCCGGTGATCGCATCCCCGTTAGCGCCACAACGTTCACCCTGACGCGCGTACATATACCGGGAACGAACGGAGCAGTTAATTTGTAATTCAAGACTTCTCGGCTAGCGTGTCCGGGATTCCCTAAAAGAGAGAGAGAGAGTTAGAGAGAGAGAGGAAGTTAGGGTGGCTGGTATCAGCTGACTGGTGCCGCTCCTAAGATGCACCCATTCATCTCCGCCTCCTCTTTCTTCATTCACACATTCACGTTGGACCCTCTCTCGTATTCGCCCATTGACGTGCCTTTATTTTCTCTCTTCCTCGTTGGCTCTCGGTCTAGCCACCGCATTGCCGTTATGGCGGCCGATCTCTTCTCTCTTTCTCTTCTCCTCTTTCCATCTCGTGGACCGGAGATACCGAGGGCATCTTTCTCTGTTAACGTCCTCTTGCGGTAATGCCACTACGACCAGCGCAATCACGACCACCAAGAACCACGGATATCCACCGAGCATCTCGAGTCGCTTCCCAGCATCCCCTTCTCTCTCTATCTTTCTCTCTCCACTCCCTCTCCCTCCCCACCTCCCTCGACACGAGTACCCTTTTTCCCTACCTTCTCCTACCTTCATCCTCATCCCAACGTTCACCGACCTCCACGTGCCATCCCTCCGATTCTCCGCGGTACTTTTCGCTGTCTTTCTCTAGCGCACCGCGACCCCGTGTTTCCCTTTGTTTACGGCCGCAAACATCGTTGCTACCGGGCGAACTTCGAAGAAGGACGGGAGCAACCGGGAGGAATGAACGGGAAGAGAAAACTGACAGGCTTCGGGCCCCGCGAAATTATGACCGCTCTGCTCCAGAGCTTCCACCGGAAATGGAAAATGTTGATGAGCTGGCGGATTGGTGGTACGCTTCAATTTTGGTCTAGGCTGATGTGCTCGCTATACGCTGATGCACCGGGTGGCTCCGATCCGATGAAATGTGGTGAAAACGTGGAACTGGGTTTTCGTGTGCTTCAGGATTTGCATTCGGGAGAATTGAGGGTGAAGACTCGTAAAGTGGACTGCCGTGGCTGATACGACCTGCTGCTTCTGCTTAATGAAAATGAGAGAGGTTTAGTGCTCCACACGAGAGTTCGTATTCTCCAACGATTGATAAACTGTTCGTTTGGAAAATCGTGGGAGTTACCAATTTCGACTTCTCCTTCCTCGAAAGCTCTATAGACGCGGTGGAAAAAGCTCGACAAATACGTGCGCAAAATAAAATGAATTAAACGATTGACAGTTTCGTGACAAAAACATCACGAAGTCGATTGAAAACACGGATTCGATGGTACGTGATGGTACGTGGAGAAATAAATCGAAAACATAGGATAGAATAGAATAAAACGGAACCGTAGAATAGTATAAAATGTAGAATAGAAAATTGAGTTTGAAGATACACCGAGTACGAGCGCTGTAGAATGGAAATTGGCTGACACGTCTGATCATGACTTGCCGTTTCTACTTCCGGCAAATGGTAACGCGCGGTGAAGCTGACTGACTTTCGAAATGGACTTTCACGAGCGTGGCGTCATATTTCAAACAATTTTATTGCGTCTTTTAGATTTATTTCTTCCTATTTTGCGAGGGATACGATGTTGGAATAATCGCTTCGATTCTTTGACCATAAAAATTATAGTAATTCTCTCAACGCTGAGTTCTTCGATTCCCAGACCCGAAATTCGAAAACGCAAACAAAATGCTTTAATGACCCTTGACATTTAGACTTCACCGAACAACCACGCCTGTTAAAACCTGTGAAAAGGACGAGAGACATCTCGATTCCGCAGAAAATGGTCCTGAAAGGACGCTCGCTTGTCAAACCTCGATCGAGACACTCGAGCATAGACATAGTATTTCAAGAAAGAACCGTTTACCATCGCTTTACATCGTTCTGGGAGCTACTCGACCCTGCAGACATTTTTCCAGTCGGCGCTCGGCGGAGCATCTCCGACAAATGGTAAATACAACAAGAGAGAGGAGATAGGTCGGGGGCGCATCATCGTAGGACTTAGGGCAAGCGGGGGTGGGATCAGTGGCACTCGACGGAGCGAGGGAACTGAAATATTCCAGCCGTCCTCTCCGGGGCTCTCCGGTTGGTTCAGTGGGTCAAGTTCAAACCGGTGGTAAGACGGAAAGAGGCCGAGAGGCCTGAGAGCGGGCAGAACGTCGGAGAAAGAGGCGGAGGATGATGCGGAATGAAAGAGGACGGAGCGAAACGGAAGAAGGCCAAGTCGTTCTTTCGTTAGTAACCACCGATCGATGCCCGATCGAGATAACAGGTAGGCGAGGTCGCTATAAGGGGTTTGTAAAGTTTCGAACGCCGGTTTAAATTCCCCTCTTGTCCTCCTACTCTCGCGGAATTCGCTCTCGCTCGCTCCATCGTCGCGCTCATTCATCTCGCGCAACCCTTCTCTCTCGCGTGCCCTGTACGCTTTCCATTGAACGCGCAATAAAGTCGTCACGAAAAATCGCGGATCGGGTTCTCAGAGCCTGTTGCGAAACGGAGACTTGCCTTTACATACCTGCATCGAAATCGGCGTGGACAAGCATTCCTTTGCAGTCCACCAGATTTTAAAATAAAACTGCAACTACAGCTTCTCGTTTTACATTAAATCGACCATTGCAATTAATGAAATTATTGGAAGAAAGTGAAGACTATGGCATCGTTGCATTCCGACAATTATAAATGTGCATTTCTTAGCGTGCAATGAAGATACAAACGGACCTAATGGTCGTCAATTGCCATCGCAAGGCTTCCCAAGTGTTTCGAAGCCAAATCTGCGCACAGAGAATAAAAAAATTGTACGTCCTCGTGCAACGAGGATGCGCTCCTCTCTAGGAAGCGGAGGAAACGAGGCGAGGTTCGACAGGAAAGAACGACGACATCTCGTCGATGTTTACAAGCAGGACGACCGATAAGCGGACCGGATTCCTCGGTCGCCGGGACATCGTGATAAGCCCTTCACCCTTTTTATCTCCTCGGGCTGAGTAGGTGGTGGTTGGTCGTATGTGTCCGCGTGTTGTCCCCGGTCAGAACTTTCTCTTTCCGTCTCCTCGGCGGGTGTCGTGCCGCAAATCTGGAGCACGAGGTATCCGCTAACGAACCGTGCAAACGTGTCAGCGTGTGTGCACGTGCTCTCTCTTCTCCGGATCCTGGTGTGCGTGTAACAGAGACAGAGAACGAGAGAGGGAGATAGTACACCGAACCACGCAACGAAGGGTGAGAGAGCAGACGTGCTGTCGCGTGCACGGAAGTGCACATAAAGCATACACACCGATACGCGGAGCCGGAGCGTCGCGTCGCGTCGCTCGGCTGCAGTTTACCTCGAACCTGGCAAGTTCACCTACATTCGAGCCGGCTGCTGCTGCCGCTTGAACGCCGAGGGAGAAGATTAAAGAGGGACGGTCCAAGGGGAACTGGATCGAAGAATTCAGCCACGTTTTGATAGAGGATCGATCATCTGTGAATTTTACGTTATTCATAGCGACGCTTCTACCGCGGTTCTCTGTACACCTATTTTAACTTGTACTTTTATGTAGAATCCTCTGTGCAGTCTGTCTCGCAACAGCGTGTCGACGATATTCCTGTAAATATTCATATACTTGTAGGATTCAAGACGTCAAAAGAAACACGCAATAATTGAACATTTTATTTGAAACGCAGCGAATACGATTAACTGAATTCTCCTGCCTGAATTTCTGAGGTTGATGAAAATCGAGAAAATCTGCAATTTTTAACATATATAAACGTTTGTAGCTTATTGCAACGTCTACCGATTTTTATGAAATTTTCAGAATACGTTTCATTGACACAGATCCACCAAAACGTAATTTTTAATTTTTCAATATAAGCCCACATAAACAAGTTGTAAAATGCAACTTTTAGTATTTTCCCTACAATTCCGATCAATTGCAGTTTTTAACAAAATTGTTTTTCACATCCTGCAGCAAACTAATTAGCTTCGAAAAAAGTTAAAATCGTATAGTACGATGTTTAAAAAGTGATTGCCTTTTTAATTATTGCTTTTTTACGACTCGCTGTAAATGTTTACTATCTGTTACCATCGTTCTGTATATCCGAAGAATTAACATGAAGGATCCGGGGCGTAATCCTTCGAAAATCGCGTTCGATCTGCTCCGGCAGGTCTCCTCAAGTTTTTCTCAGTGCGCGAGACGTGTGTCGATAGTCGATGCGAGTGCACGTGTGCACCGAGTGACGCACGTGATGCAGTTCGCGGGCCGCGAAGCCGTGGAAGAACCGCAGCGTCTCGTCGCGAGGGTAAAGAAACGCTCGGTCCTGTGGTTGTTCTGTTTTTCACTGGGTCAAGTTTATCGTCGTCGCGTAGAAAGAACAAGACGGATGGGGGCTGCACACAGCCATCGAGAAAGAGAGGATGCAAGTCGATGAAGCGTGGCTGCACGATAAAGAGACGTCGCTCGCGCGCGCGCCACTCGTTCCTCTGCGATAGAGAGTAAAAGGAGCGCGAAGGGCCGTTCTTGTGTTACTAATGAGCGATCGATGTCTTATTGAGATATCGGTCTTCGTCCCTCTCCTCCCGATGCACGCGTTTTTGCACGGTGAGATGTCCCTTCCTCCTCGCTCTCCTCGAATGTTCTCCGCAGACCTCCCAGGGATTCAACCGTTTCACTTTTACTTTTTTACCAGCTGAAAGATCTCAATTCCGCCGGTTTCCCTCCGGGGAGCACAGAGTCACGCCGACACCGCCCGACCAAGACCGCTCTCGATCGGCGAAAAACGATCGAACGATCCATGCAGAATACTCGAGCGCTTTTTTCTCTCGGACGAGATCAAGAGATCGAAGGTCGAGGCGTAATCGCGTTGCTTCGCGAGCCAGACACCATGGTTTTCGTGCGAATGTTACGTGGGAGTGTCGTCTTTTTTACCACGTTTATTTTTTTTCTAAATTGTACTTCAGAGGATAATTAGGTAACCGCGCGTGTTATACGGTGATTAATTAAGGCTGATGTTCGCGGCGATGTCGGGGATAATTAAGGGCAATGTTATGTGGGTTTAGAGTCGGTTTCTTGGACGATGAGATGCGTTTCGTAATTTTTACGGGTAAACGTGGGTAATTAGTGACTCGACGATGCTTGCTCTTAGAAGGTTTTGATGGAAAGAAATTGGTCGAGGATTTTGGAAAATTGAGACGAAGGAACGATATATACATTACAGAGCAACGTAATAGTGTAACAATTACAAAAATGCGTGAACACGCTCTCCAGCGTCGGTCCTGTTGTTTGCAGTATATTCCGCACAAACGGATCTCTACGTAAATATTTTTTGTGGAGTACAGTTTCGAGTACTGTGGTTATTGGTCGGAGCACAAATATATGTATTTACTCTGAAATCGATACGCAATGGTAAACTTAGGATGGAGGTTGCATTCCGTGTAAGTTCTACTGGAAAAAGGGGTGTCGCCTAATTTATTTACACCTCCGCGGAGGCCTGAACAAAAAGGCAAACATGTCTCGAGAACAACCGGCCTGATAAACAGCGGAAAAAAAAGCCTCGTGCAATTTCTGCTATCAGAAACGTAGTTACGCCCAGCGCAAATACAACATTCCCAACACATACGGTACAACTATAACGTGAACGCTCCTCGTCCGTTGCATCCGATGCAAAACTTTTTGCGACGGCCTGCGCGCGAGTAACACAGCTTACATCTCCTCTCGCGCGGCACAGCTATAAAACCGTCTCTCTGTCGTTTTTGCGAGAGTTCGCTGTCGCTGTCGTTCGGTAGGTGTGTCGGGCCAGTATACAGGGTTTCCAAAGAACAACTTTTTCCCATCGGGCAATGCTCGATGGCCGTTCGTAGCACGTGCGATCGCTCGTGTAACGGACGTGGACGGAATACGCGGATGATGCTGGGCACGCGATCTCGCGAGATATCGGCCCGGTGTGCAGTGTGCGCCGGCAGGTGAAAAAAGGGTGGCGAAAACGCGCGTTGGCCGAAGGGTGGGGGAGTCGGTGTTAGGGGAAAAAAGGACCTGTAGGGAGAGAGGCCGAGGAGAGCTTGGACGGAGAAAGAGAGAGCGAGAGAGACAGCAGACGACGAGAGGGAGAGTAAAAGCGTGGAATGTGTGCGCGCGAGGCACGCGATCGTCGAAACTTTTGCTGTCCCGCGGATCGAGAGGTATGCAACAGCTGTTATCGTGTTACGGGTTCGCACGAGCGGCCCGTAACTTCATATCATCGTGGTGGTGGTCGTGGCAACGGCGTTCGTGGTTGTAGGAGCCCACTCCGTCGAGTGGGTCAAGTTCGCGCTACGCTTATGATAACATTTCCGCTCCGCTCCGTTCCAGTTCTGTTCCGCGTCTAACTGCGCCTTTCGCCGTCTCTCCACCCCCTCGCTCCACGATCTCCCTGTCTCCTTCTACCTTAGCCTCGCGCGGCCTCTACACTTGCTGCTGGAGCCCACCGATTCCTCTGTCTTCTTCTGCTGCTTCTTCTCTCTGTTCAACTCGACTTATTCCCCGTCTATTCGCAATCACTCCACCCTCTTACCTCGATATCTCTCTTCTTCTTCTACTTCTTCTTTGCTGTAGCGACGTATTCATACGGCACTCTGCGATGGTCGTGCGCAATTAAACGTACTGTTGCGAGCCGAGGTTTGGCAGCGAGCGGAGGCCGAGGGTTGTTTGGGATTTTTTGAGAGTTTTTGGTGTAGGTAGAAATTGGACACGCCGGACTAGCTAGTGTATCTTTCACCACCAGGATATCCGGTTGTGTGGAAATTGGGTACAGTGCAGTTACCGTTGTATTTTTCGCCAACAAGTCTTCACTGTCGGAAAAGATAAAGTGGTTCCGCTGATTCGATAGAAATCACGACGCGAATCGACGCGTACAGTGTAAAACTCTTGAGACGAAAGACCAAGTACGAAGGGACTCAGTGCCCTTATATAGTCCCCAAAATCGGGCTAGACAAGAGTGGGGACTACTGATAAAACAGGATTCCCGGAAACGATGCAGTTTGATGCACCGTCTCTAAGTGTCCTAATCTTAATGAGTGCCCCAATCTGAACGATTGCCCTGTTCTGAATAGACCCTCTGTTTCGATGCGTACCTCCAGAAGGGCCAAAGATTACCAACGGCCGCTGCCGCAAACAAAAATGTCCATATCTAACAGGTAACCCTTTATAGTCGACTGGAATTTACTAGATCATAATTCTACAATACTGTCGATATTGTATGGACAAAATGGAAGATTTGACGAATCCAGATACAGCTTTTATGAAAATGGTCAAAGTTCTTGTACCTATTCTCCAGTGATCTAGCTACCGGAAGACGTTGCCAAAAATCTCGGAGCGCACCGATTAAAAACCGCTTTCTCCTCGCAACGAAACACAACCTTACTTCCGCAGTCAACATCTCCGTAATACCAGCGGCGACAGATTTACCATGCCGACAAGCCAAATATTTGCCCGTTTAGCAGACCCAACAGGGTCGTTCGCCGTGAAAACGAATCTAGTCGGCGCGGTGTATAGCGACTAGCCGAGCGTCAACAGCCCTCATCCATCTCTCGCGAGAGACCGTCTCGATCCGCCCTTGAACCTGAACTCGCTCGCATCTACTGAAATAACACCGTTCGCGGAAAAGATCCGAACGTCTTCTCCATACACTGATTCAGAGAAAGCTCTCGACCTGGAGATGTTTACGAAACGCGGCTGGATAAGCTAGACGGGTCCGAACACTCCGAGCGAAAGGGTTGAAAGCTGGAGAACAAGCTGAACAGAGACGAAGAAGCTGCGGAAAAAGATGATCTGCTCGTCTCTAGACTTCGAATCTTTATGCAAATCTTTATAATTTTATGGAAAGCAGGATCGAATTTACTAACTACACAATTCCTTGTGCAATAAATGGAGTAAAAGTGTCATGAATATTTGCTGATATACACGATTCCATGTATTTTAAAAATATGTCGGTACCATAAACGCATGAAGATCCGCAGTGCACTCATCGCCAGATTTTATGTATTTATAGGAAAAACGAGTTGGTCCATTTTAAATACAATCATGATATTAAAAGAATTTTTCTTTAAATACAGTCACGATATCAAAAGAATATATCAGAAGATTGCATTCGTTCACGATTTTTATGGATATCGCAAACTGCACTTGCACGGTGGAGTGTAAAAGCAATTAATTATATAATTACCATTCTTTTCTAATTGTAGAAAAGAACGGTGACTATACAGGGTGAGACTATTGTAGATGGCAATAGTTACTGCCTCACCCTGTATAAGTGATTAATAAAGCTGTAAAAATGTATATCAATACATTTCTTCCAACGTACCAAGATGACCAAAGAAATTGAGAAGCTCTGTATGCAATTCTGAAAGTATTCAAAGAAGGACGAAATATCCCGGGATTGGTCCAGGGATCGCGTAGCCCGTTAACGATTTCGACCAGTGCGACTAACATTCCGTGCTCCCGTTTATGCGACTCGGAGCGATAGAATCCTTGGGAAGCGCGGAACGGGACCAGAAGATGAAAGAGATAAAGCGAGGGAGCATTGGCTTAAACGCGCAATGCATACTTACTTTACTGAAGAGGAGAATCGTGTCCCTCTCGCTCGCTCTCTCTGCTCTCTCTCTCCTCTCCTGGCCCCCATTTGACAGCCAAATCGAGCAGCACGAGACCCGGCAGCACGTGCTCACAGCGCCGCATTACGAACCGTCCCAGGAATGCGGTCTGCAAACATACAGGTTAAGGGACTGCCGAGAGCTGCGGCGAGCTCGTAAATCACTCAACGATCGTGTAATCGCCGGGTACCGGCCCGCGTATACCCGCTAAACACCCGAGTGCCGGATGTGTGCCGAGCGAGAGACAGAGAGAGGAATAAAGTGAAAGAAGGAGAGAGACAGTGAGGGGGGTTTTACTACGCAAGAAACGATTCGGGCCCGTTGAGGAAGGTAATGGACTGGCGTCACCGTGACTTATTTATTCGCGACCGTGAAACGATACCGATTACCCGCGCAAGGGAACGATACTCCCGCGATCGCGACACAGACGCGACGCGACGCTTTTATCGACCCCTTAAAACGCTTTATTGCTCGTAATGCCGCGGACGTGGAACACATTCTTTCCACACCGAACCCCGTTAATTGCGCACCTCGAATAATTGATCGTTCTCCGTCCTTATCGCAGCGACGCGTTTACTGTACTTCCGACTTCCGACAGAAGATGTGCCCGTAAATATGGCTGGCGGAAGAATCACCTTTTTTAAGAGCGATGTGGAAATGCATCGTACGCACATCCCCTTCCAGATCTAATGACGGTTAGAGGAGGGTAGTCTGGGAATCACCTTTTTTAAGGACACAGGGGAGATCTTCTACAATTATAAAAAATTGTAATCGAATCTTTAAACGAAAGTATGCTACGCACCGTGTACATCCTTCGGGTAGAAGGGTTAGTAACCGAAAGTTCCACGTCCCGATAAATAAAAGCTCGTGACTTTCAATAAAAACATAAACGATTTACGAAGTTTCCGGAATAGCCGTTGGCTCGGAAGCATCACTATAAATTCCCGCACGGTTCGCTTGAACCAAAGCTGAAGGGAGTCAGCGTATTTCGTTCCAGGCGATCGGTCACGTTCTACGTTTGGTATCCATTGGTAATAGTTGGATCGCTGCTCGGGCGATTTTTCTGTGGAATCCAGTGCACGGAGAATCCACGTGGTGGTTGCAGTTCGGTTCTGGGTTTGGCGCGCGCATAATCGATGAACGTACTCGTATTTCGGCGGTCCGATATCAATCGCGACCTTGCGGTTCGTCGTTTATATACACTGCCTTACACACCGGGCCGGTTGGTCCTCCCTCTTTCTCCGTTTTCCCTCGCCCACCCCCTCACTCTCCCTTTCTGTCGTGCAACAAGTGTGACGGCTCTCTCGTACCGGTGGGTAGGCGAATGAACCAACAAAAAAAAAGGAACGTGGTTAGAGGGTTGAACGGATGGCGGACAGAGAAGGATGGCGCATCAGCTGCGCGGAGAGAGAAGGACGGGACGATCGACCGGGGGAAAGACGGAAAATGGGTCGACTTTTGTGTACCGACGAGCTTTGCGAATACGTCAACGCCAGGACACACCTGCAGTTCGACGGTTCAACCCTCCAACCACCCCCGCAACGGTAAATGTCCTCTGCGTACGTGTGTGTCGGTCGGTGAACGTACGCGCGTGTCCTTGAGAGCAATTGTAAGCGCGCGCGCGCGTCCTTTTTGCTGCACCAGGTGTTGGCGAAAAAGCTTTTTCCGAGGAAGGGAGGATTATTAGCCCTTCGAGTGGCCAGCGAAGTTTTCAAGTTTTTGCGAATCGTTTTTCTTACGCTTTTTGCTGCACTTCAAGGGCGAGGAAGTTCCTTTTTGAAAAGCCTCTGGAGAGAGGATTGTTAACCTTCTAAGTTGAGAAGGAATTTTAACAGTATGCGATGCATATATCTATTATCTGAAGTACTTTATTCGAAACCACTTTCTCAAAATTTGTTTGCAAAAATGGAAAACTATTAGCGTCCGTTAGAGGAAGGTTCAGCAACTGCCTAAAATTTTGTTTAGTCCGGAACTTCGTTTTTCGATAACGTTATAATGAAATTCCAGATGAAATTTCAGCCATGATGGCTTTTAGGGGTTCGTTATTGTAAAATAACTGAGTTTTTGGAGACTCTAACGAGCTTGTTTGCGTCCATAACAATTTAATCTCCACTCTGCTTTTCGGGAAGAAGTTACGTTAAAGAGAATTTCTGAATAAAAATTAATATTTCACTTTTAGCGGAAGAAATGTTCTGGTTGCCAGAAGAGGAATGTTCTCTTATTCTACAATATAAAATAATGATATATGAAAAATAGGTATTTGAACAGAAAATTGTGATCGGATTTACGAAACTTTTTGCCCACTCTGTATGTGAACGACGAGGTATCTATGTCGAGTATACGGATCGGAGCATATAAAACACACCTCGGAGTACATCGATGGAAATATGTAAAACTCGATTGATAGACGGCCGATAGATGAACAAGGACGACCTGCGTCACGAATTTCGAACGCGTGTGCAGCGGTTTGGTCGGACGAGTGGTTTGTGATATCGAAGAATGTCGTGCTCGGACTTTCGATCTCTTCCCGGACCGTTTTTCGATGAATTCTTTCACGTTGATTGATTGACTCGGATGATGGAACGTAATAACCGAAACTGGAAGCTTTGTCGAGGGAGAGCGTACCTAGTGGTTTCGCGCACGAATCTTTCGATTGCCGAACGTTTATTCTATTATTAAACCGAACTATTACAACTGGGGAATTTCGATTGACATTCTTTGACATCGGATGTCCATAGAAACAGATCTCGATGAATTTTTCCAAGAATAACATTTCTCAATTGCTTCGAATTTAAACCCTCGCAACAGCCCCAAACAAAGATACACTGACCGCTGCTAATTCATCGAATTGTGCTTTACAATTTAAACGAATAATTTTGCAATACAATAAAGATAACATTTTCGAACTTCTTCAAAATGAACACTGTTAAACTCAACTGTTTCATTGATTGATTTTGACACGCACTCTTTCCCTCTCTGTTAAAAAACGTTTAAAACGCTCCTTTGAAAAATATCGTACCTTTCCACACGGAGTTTTTGATTTCGCACAATTATTATCGATATTGTTCAACATTCCACAGCCAGCGAATTGCCTGGAAATTTACGGGAGCGAGTATCGGATGCACAGGATCGATCATGCGTGTATTATTGCAATTTATTTGCTATGTATCAATTAGTTCGATACATGCACTTTGCTCCACCTGACTTTTCCTGTCACACAACGAATGAGCTACTCGAATATTTTCAATAAACTAGTAATAGATTTCACGCTAGAACAATCGCATTCGTTTAGAAAAATGCATTTATTCTTATCCCAATTGATTCTGATTATGGCGTATGTATAAATGAGTCGATCTATACAGATATTTTTTCAGATGAATACATTCAGAAAATAGTCCAACAAATTCCTAATAAGTAGATCTAACGCGTGTTATCGTGCAAGAACGCGGCGGTATCGCGTCATTACCGATCATTACAAGCCACACTCGACTGCGATCGTAAATTGCATGTGAAAAGGGATATTACTTTCGTTTCCGAGAGCACGCAGTCCAGTTTCCCGTTCAGAAATCGAGGATCCCGGTGTGGCGGAAAGCGAGCTGTCCGACAGCTTAATTACACCTGGCCGCCACAGGTGTGCATCGACAGATAAAATTGTTCGAGCAAGAGATCTCCGGCATTGTTCACCTGCATTTAAAGTGTCTCGTGACCGATTAATAATCTTCTCACCGATCTCCCACTCCACCTCCTCCACCGGGTCCAATCTCCCCTACCTCCGATGAAACGTTCTGCGCGCGCCTCGATGTGTGAAACGCTCGATTATATAGTTTTCCATCGCGTAATAAATAAATATAAATATTTGACGACGCCTCGGTGCTGTAGACTTTGCACGATAAATCACGGCGCTCGTTATCGACTCCGGAACACGAACATTCTTTGCCTTCCTGCCTCGATCTCTCTCTCTCTCTCTCTCTTTCTTTTTTTATCTCTGTTATTTGTTTAAGCTCGGTTGAATAAACCGTATTTTTTGCGACAGTTTCCAATTCATTGATAATACGGGACACGGTGCACGGTACGCTGCACGATTTCGCGGAGTACGTAAGGAGATCGTTGACCGATTAGATTATCCCGAGATGTTCACCGTTCCGAAATTAGTAATTCATCTAGAAAAAGACAATTCCCAAGAAAAATCCCCAGTGTATAAATACCACGATCGAAATTAGTGATTCGTCGAGCAAAATGAAATCTTGCAGAAAGATCCTTCTTTTTTTTCCTTCGTCCCATCGCACAAGGGACTCGCAACCCTTTCTCCTCCTTTAGTCCAGCGGAGGGTCCCGCTGTCCGCAATGTCCGCCTACGGCCATTTTGACGCATCATCGCCAGGTCAATCTTTCTCTATAGGATTTATTCAATTCCAATTTGCAGAAAAATTCTGAACCCGTCGACATCAGGCTCGTCGAATTCTAAAATCGTGTTCTAGATTCCTCGGGAACAGTTAGCGCTGCTATCAACAGGCACAATCTCGACAGGACACTTTCGCAAGAACGCATCGCATCCGCCGATAATGATGTAACAAAGTTCCGCTCTCGAAGTGTAATAGCCTGCCGTAAAAAAGCGACCGGTTCGTTTCGCGGGCACCGAAAGGTAATAAAGGAGAGCAGGCGAAACAAAGAGGTTAAAAAGGAGAGGGGGAGATAGTAGGTTTGACAGAGAGGAAGCAGATGGAAGAGGAAAGGAGAGTTGGGGAAGGGAGAAGAGAGCCGGTGCGATGCAACGGTGAATAAAATCGGCGATCTCGTTCACGATGCCCGTGAAAAATGAGGCATAACCGTGTAAAATGAACGTGTAATGACTTAATTATGTCCTGCCGTGGATCGCGAGGTGTTAAGCACAGCGAGACGACAAGGGGGCGTGTTAAATGGGGGGTGAAGGTAGGTGGTAACGCGACGGTGGGTGGTGTGGGTGAAAAGAAGGAAAGAGAGAGGAGAAATGGTAGCGCGGTAACAGGGGGAAGGTCGGTGGAGCCATTCTGAATGGTTTTAATGGGATTTATGAATGGATAACGAAGCTTGGCCGGCTTTTTCGCCTGGCGCGTGTGTAAAACGGCGCACACCGGCCTCGAAACACACGCGTGCACCGCCGTGGAAACACGCATACACACCCGAGGATAGCCAAGAACCAGGCAAACATTATTATACCCGGCCCCGTGAATTATAGCTCGGCTCGTTCAGCGTTTCAATTTCAAGCCGGCTCTCTCGGTCCTGCAGCAGCCTCGCATCAATTAAAGGGGAAGAAGCGCCACGGTTTACCGGCCACTGTGTTCATGATCTCTCTCACTTCTCTCTCCTTTTCTCTTTGTATCTTCTATGTCCGTTCTTCTTACACATCGTCACCGAAAACCGTTTCGAACACGCTTTCCTCCAGCCGCCAAGTTTCCGCGCCTTAATGCGCGGCGATTTTAAGCGATTTACGTTCTGTTTACATAAACGACCGTAATTACCCGCAATTTGTCACGAAAACCCACTGTATCAGTTTCACGTTGCGCCCATATTTCGTGCAGCCCGCGTGAACACGTGTGCAAACCCCCAACCCCTTTGCACACCTTTGTATAATTAGCCGCGACGGCTCCGGAATTTTCTGGATTGAACTACTTTGCCTCGAGGACGTTGATCCTAGACGAATGACAAGATTCAGATTGGCTGGAGTAGTTGGCTTCGGTATTTTTGTACCAGTTTTTATTTGATGACAACCGAACTTTCTGGATCCAGTTCGTATTCTATTTCTATGTTACACACACTAGAACGTCTGATATTGAATCTTTCAAAACCGCAGTAACGTCGCAGTTAGCCGGCGGAGTCAGACTTCTTCTTTCAAGATTTCTTCTTTCAAGTATTTTTACAATTGAAGAACAGTATTTATAAGATATTCATTCATTGGTTTGTGGCGACTGTGGCTACATTCATCTACGTTGAGTTACCAATGTGAAGTTTCAGGTATATTTAAAAATATTTTGAACGTTGTTATTTTGTCTTTAACAAAATAGAAAATGTTTAATCAATAGTTTGCTTCCAAGGAAGAATTGAGTTTTACAAATTTATTACTAATAATAATTTTATAGTAGTTATAAATTTTAAATAACGAACTTCAGCTTCACAAATTTATTGGAGGATCCAGTACCAAGTTCGCTTGATTACTTCCAAAGGTTCATAACATTTTCTAGCCGATGTAAATTCAATTTTCTTACGATCGTAATTTTGAGAATAATTGTGTGATGGTATCAGAGCAAGGGTTCGATCAGTTTTCTAGCTGAATCGCAATACTCTGGAGAAAAAGAAATTCATCTTCATTCTTAATATGTTCGATGGGTTGAAAATAACCTAACATTTATTATTAACTTTAATGGTTTCTAACCATTAGAGTTTTACTCTAATGGCTTTACCGTTTTAAATCTTCTCATTTATGTAATAAAACCGTAAAGTCCGCCGTCTAATCACGAGTTATCTCAAGGATGGTGAAAAGTAATAATGGGAATTATCGAAGAAATCATTAAATCTATATGTGTCTGTTAGAAAATGAAGATTACCTTGCGTCTAGTAAAAGTAGGTCGGGAAATGCGTCCGAAAAGGTGTTAAATGACGTTGATGGGCGGAGACAGGTTCGAGTCATTGTCTAGCCAGTCCATTCTTCGTGCTGATTGCCCGGTTAGTTCCCGACCAGTTGCTCCGGGACCGAACCATTCCTAGATAAGTACTTTGAACGTCGTGTCCCACGATCGAGGATGGAGGAACGTCTTCATCGTTGGTGGAGAGGACAGGCCGTTTAATCCGGCATCTTGCAACACGGGTGGCACGCCTAAGCCGTCGGCAAGAAGCGTGTTCGCGTGCCAACAAGGCGAGCAAATCGCCGCAAAAAGGGCGTAACCTTATAGACTCTCCGAGTGCTGTCCAGTTCGGGAATGCGAGGTTTACGAGCTGGACGATGTCCCTTATACAGGCTGCCTTCACCTGACTCTGTCGCCTGCAACGTTCCTGCAGCGGTTAAAGCTTCATCAAGATCACTTTCACCAGAGAATACTTTTCCATCGACTCGTTGATCCTCTGAAACGGGTCATTTCGGTAGCAACTCGCAACAGGACAAATCGAGATGGGAACAATTCGAGTAATCCTAGATTTATTAAACGATCATAGAAATTTATCTTGTTCATTGATCTCTACACTTTGAAAATTGTATCCGATCAATGAAATACTCTCTCGATGAAACGTTGTCATTTCCGAAGAAAAACGACCAAATTTTATGTTAAAAAGAATATTAAAATGTTCATCGTGCAGGGTGTCTAGAATATCTTTATCGGAGTGTCAAGATTGATGTGGAGGAATTACATTTGTGAGAAGGTATGATTTGTTAAATCATTGGTTAGGCGAGAGGATAATTCAGGTTGGTCTTTTTAGAGTTAAGTATCTCCTCCAACCGTCAATCAGAATGATGCAATTGTTTCTCCTCGTTCTATACCCCGTTAGGTGTACTATTAATCCGGTTTGAGATCGATCGATCCGGATCGAGATATGGTAGGGAGGGACGGCGCGTGCCGCGGTAAATATGGTAAATGACTCAATTGCTACCGCTGCTCGCAGTCTTTCCTGTGTTTTTGTGTTCGGTAGTCTGTGGATCATTCGCTATACAATACCTGTCCCTAATCAATTACCAGAATTTCATCGAACCATTGCGCCGTTAACATCGTTATTCTTTATTAATTACCAGAATGTTCGACAATGTTCCCTTGATTAACGACGTTCATTCTACAAATTTTGCAAGTTCCAAAATAAGATCCAGAAGTTTAAAACACTATAATTTGACGAGGACAACAAAACGTGGATACGATACAACACTGAAAAATAAGCATAAACAGCTCAGCCCCTGAAACAAAGGCCGATCAATTATCTTGTATCAATAATTACAGACTGCTCGTTCAATATTTACACGATACATATATCGTACAACATCAGAAAAATGTATTCAGAATGATTTAGTGATCCAAGGATTTCCATTTTCAAGCAGTTTCGATTGTTTAACGACGTGTCATTAGCATATCATCGATGCCAGTTACAGAGTTTAATAGGAAGTTACTCAATCATTCAAATGACTCGATCGATCGTAGACATTACACGCGTGCCTGGTGTCTCTCGTGGGCAACGACACACAGCTTCGGCTAAAGAAAAAGTAAAATCGTGACGAGCTCTCTCACGTGAATCGATCAACATATTTATCGAGGCACGTGCAACCGACTCTCCGCCGTATCGATCAATCGTATCGGATTAATGACACGGTTGTCTGCGGAATACCTGATGATATCCGCCGCCGTCGCGCCGCGCCTCGTTGTTACTGAATGACCGTCTCGGAAATCTCGTGACCACGGAATCGTATTGCCGGAAACATTTTCATCGATCGTTTCATTGAGATTCCCGACGTGTTTGCCATTTTAAATTGGTTTACTAGTACTGCTACTCGATCTCTTTCCCAGGGCCGTAATTAGATCGCCCGTATCTCGCGCACCACAACTTGCTTTTGTCTTTCATTTTATTCATACACGGCGGCTCTCCGCAAAATAGAAATGTTCTACGCGAAAAAGATGATTGAGATTCGATAGAAATTCGCTTCTTCGTTCTGCAAATTCTTCTTATAAAAAATTCGAAGATATACAGATTTCATGTATGAAGTTTAAGACCATTCTGGAAATGCATTCAAGCATTGTTGTATTTACACTATCTCCAACATACGGTGGTTTCTAATTTTGATCGTTCCGCTCGGTGACCGCGTGCATCTCGATCGTTTCCAGCAAACTGAATGGGGATCGCGGATCTACGGGCGCCTCGGCGTTCATTGATCGCTGGTGCAGATCGATCAAGTCACGTGCGGGGACGAACGTGATCGACGCGTTCCCAATGGAGTTGCCCGCGCGCGACTTTTAGTTTCGTTTTGCAACAGCGAGCCCGTCCGCGGAATCGATCGTGCGTCCTCTCTTGTCTCTGTCTCTCTTCTCTCTGACATTATCCGCGGTAGAACGAGCAAAAGAAGGCTGTCCGACTGCGACATTATAGGAGCGATGTAAGAAGCTCGGGGAACGTGTCGGCTTGATGGTTGTTTATTTAATCGTTCCTTACCACCGCGGAAGGATGGAGAAGACGAGCGTCCTCTTCTCCGCGGGATCACGGTGCGCGCCTCACCTGTTGCCGGCTGTTGCACTTCTCCATGCCTCCGATTACGTAACGATTATTACGACAATCGACGGCCGTTTTATCGAGGTCGCCGGTGAATGAAATCGATTCGACTAGATGGGGACACGTTAACGCGCCGCCGATGACTAGTTGCTCCGTGACACGATTGTTCTTGGTCGCTGCGACGACGCCTTTGCCCCTTTACGCGATCGTTCATCCGCTGTTTACAGTTCTGTTCTATGTTGTTCCATGACGTCACGATTTTTATCTTTATCAACGAGACTGCCTATAAAGTATCAAATTTTGTGATGCAGGGGGTGGAAGTATCATTCCTGGATAACTCCAATGGTGCCCCTTCAACTTCCTTCCAGCGATTCTTACGGAAACACCCCCAACCCCTTGCCGTACCATATTCTTTACAGTTACAGTGATTAAAACCGTCTGTATGCACAAAGATGTCGTAGAAGGGAAAAGAAAATATATATTCGTTGTAATGCTACATTTTAAAATTAAACATGTAACATTTACATTTGTTAGACTTTGTTAAAAATCTTCATGACGAGTCTGGCTCGTGATAGAAAATTATTAGCAAGAAGTTCGAGCTCTCGTCGAACGTCGCGACGTGAATTATAAAAACGTCCGAGGCCCGTTATCCGCGACGCGATATCAGCTCGTCAGCATCGAGAGCGAACGCACAGGGAACACGAAGACAACGAATTTGTTTCGAATACGATTTATCAAACCGTTCCAATATATCGACGGCGGCTGTAGACGCGTACAAGTGGGTGAATCAATCAAGTGTGACGCAAGCAGACGATCTTTCGCGCGTGCTGCCTAAAACGTGCGCGAACAGGAAGAGGAAGAGAGGCAGAGAGAGAGAGAAAGAGAAAAAAAGCAAAAGGGAAAACACCGCACGTATACCGAAAAACACTCACCGCGTCTCCAGTTGTTTCACGTTGATTGATCGAGAGATCGGTTCGCGCGCTCTCTCGGCCCCTGGTGATGAGAGATTGGTCGGCGGGGGATGGAAAAATCGGCGCGTGGCGGCGTTAGATATGGTAAACGAGTGACAGCCGCCACGAGGTCCTGTTCACTCGGATCCTACTCTTTTTTTTATTTCCGGTAACACCCACGTCGAGCATTAGGGACGCGAACGACCGCGTGGCAAATACGAAATTATGGCGAATGAAACTGCCAGGCGATATACGGCATTCCCGAGTTATGAATCTTGTCTCAGCGGGGTTATACCGGGGACCTCTGGAGTAATCCCATTGATCAGATCATGCTGCGTTTTCACGGCTCTAGCCAGTAGTTTTTAAGAAATTGGTGAAACTAACTGATTTTGTGTTACTTATCTATTTATCTATACAGAGTGTCCCGAGTTAAATGGCAGGGCTTCGGGAGCGTGTAGGGGACCGAAAAACTAACACAAAAAGTCTTTTAGAGATTTGCTCGTTTTTGCTTGGTAATAGTCCGAATGAGGTTTTTAGGGAAAGAAAAATTGGCAAGGTTGCCCGGAAATCTGGAAAATTCGGAAAAAATGAAAATGCTTTTTTCTATGGGTTTTTTGTATGAATTCTATTTTTGTTTCGTTCGTTATGGTCCTAGGAAAGTTTTCAGGAAAAAAAATTCGAGATAATTACAAAGAAATGTCGGAAAATTCGGACAAACTGCAAGTTTTTCATTGGTGTACTTCTGAATGTACTCCTCAAATTGTACTCTTCAGTTAGTTCGAAATAAAGGAGGTTAAGTCAACAAACGTGGAATTAATAATGTTCGAAGAATTGTTTGCTGAATCGTTACAGCATTTACGGGGAGTGTTTTGCAGGAGTCTCTTTTTAAAACCTGACGATTCGAAAAGAATCGGACCGTCTCCTCGTTAAGAGGGGATCGGAATTGCTCGCAGGGTCGCGTGGAAGCTAGACACGTGGTCGATTGTGCACCTTAGTCAATGAACGACCAGGAACACAACGGCCGAAGTGAATGAACCGAATCGTGCCTAAAGTATATGCACGTTATCCGACAATACGAGCACTTCGTCGTGCACCGTTCTGCGATTCCGCTCGGAACGAGGACAGACGAGAATGGTCTCTCTCCTCTTTCTCTCTGTCTCTCTTTCGATTGCCATTCCCTTTTATCGGCCCGGGAAATCTGGACAAATTGAACGCGGTAGGAGGGAGCCAGATAACCCGATGACGCTCGAATTGTGAGTTACGACAGCGAAGAAAGGCGTGCACACCGGGAATTGCGTGGTCGCGGTAAATTGAACCGGTTTAAGAGCGGACACACGCTTTTACGATGTTTTCGTCGCTAAATTAAAAGTTCACTTTCGCGTCACCAACGACACAATACCCGCGGATAACTATCGACTGTTCTTTCCGACACGTTCCACGTCCAACAAACCGGTGAACTCTCGCGAATGTTCGCGGAACGTTGTCATTTCCAAAGGAAAACGTCGAAAGAAAATAAAAACTAAATTTGTTCACTCTGTAACATCGAGAAAGTGCCCTTCGAAAGATCAATGAAATAGTTACCTGTTCTTAAAACGAAGCGAAACAGTTGACAGAGTTATGAGGATAGTTTTCCTAGGATAATTTACAGTCTAATTACAGTAAAGATCCAATTCTTCTCCGGAATTACGTCCCTCTCTGTTTTCGACTCTCTATTGAAGTCTCGCCCGGCGCGGTCGGCGCGGTAGATGCAGCCATAAATCAGAAAAGGCCAGAAAACGCCTTTTTGAGAAGAATGGAGACTTTACTGTAAAATACAACACCCTAATTCGACAGATTAGTGGCCCCTTGCGCGGCAGTCTGTGCAACGAACAAACCAGAAGTAACAAGGTTCCGTGAACATTTTTGCGGAAATTGGCGACGTCCACGTGCGAACAGCGACCACGACACGAGGACGGCCGGCATCGAGGGGTGACAGCGTTCAAAAAGCGAGGCTCTCTCGGTTCGTAGCACGCGATCCCGAGGAAAACAACGCATGTTATCGGAAAAACCGCAGGCCGGCCTATCCGTCGGAATCTGTTCCCAAAAAATGATTGCAACCCTGACCGCGGACAACGTTCCGTACGTAACGAGAGAACGAGCTACGTAGTCCCGGCCTTTTCATTCGCGACCGCGCGTTATCGCCTGCGGTCACGTTTTCAGATCGTCGACCCTGTCGCCGGTTTCCATTAAAAAGTGAGCGAGAACACGGGGAAAGAAACCGAGAGGAAAATCCAGCCTCGATTCGCTGGACCAACCAGGATTTTCGTCAGGGCTGCAATCGGATACGCCTCATTATGCGGACAGCTGTGTCCGCGCTCATATTTATGCGCGTTTGTACACAAACACGTGTACGACGATGCTGTATACTACAATCTCGATGCCAGCCAACGGCCTATTGTGCGCTGAATTAACCGCGCCGGCTAGTAAATACGCCATTGAAGGTCGCACAATGGCCGACTTGATGTTTTCGGGCTGCGCGGGGAAGTGTTACAGATATAATCCGCGGATTTCATTCTATATGGAAATTTCAAACGCACCGGCGACGCGGCGACAGAACCGGGCTGGTTGAAAAATTTATTGGAACGTTTGTTTTACTTTCGTTCCGATGAACGCGTTGCACTTGCACTTTTACCGTGCCGGCACACCGCCGGTCATTTCTTCTTGAACGCGTGCCGCTTCTAATTGTGTGGCTTGCAAATGGCCATAGTTCAGCCAATGTATGCTCAATAGGGGGGTGTAGAGGGAAATGGAAGGAACACAATTTTTGACTTTGGAACTTCAGACTAATTTGGAGGTAAAAATACAAAGTCTCCACTCATGGGAGGTGAGCGAGATGGGTTCCATGGAAATCACCGACACAGATTTCGCGGACACGGTTTTCACCAACATCTCACCAACTCCAGATTTGACCGACAATGACTTTGGCCGAGAACGCCTTTAACCGATAACGACTTTGTTCGACAACGATTTTGACCGACAACATATTTACAATCAAATAACAAAATCCTTGTGGTCGCTAATGACCTTGATGTTGACGCGTCGTATAAATAAATAAATAAAAACAAAGTCTCAAAGTGAAAATTCGTGTTCCTTCCATTTCCCTCTGCGACTTTTCGTTGACTGAACTACCGCGGATTTTCACGCGAAATAGTAACGCGTGTGCAGTAAACACTCGTGAGACGATGATTCGTCCGTCACCGACCTACGACAACACGTATCGCGTTACTCGTGTAACTTGTTGAGGGGTGGTGGAGGTGGTGAAATAGGTAGTCGATGGGCTAGCAACGGTGATACAGGTGCACAGGACACGTGTACTACCGTCGCTCGACAAGATCGTCGGATTCTTGGCGAGAAAGCGAAACGCGATGACAATACGCCTTGCTGGCCAGATCGAACTAACCGTGCTTTACATCTGCCTCGGTCGGGTTTTATTGGGTTAACCTCGCGTCAACTCCTTCCCTTTCGCTTTTATTGTAATTTCGCTCGGCGGAACTTAAAGCTGACCTGTTTCGAAGGATATCTGTCCGACGGGCACTTTTTCTTTTACCGAGCTTTAAGCTCGCTCCTTCTCCAACGGAGTCCATGCAACCATATTTTTATTTCACACAGGTTTTGCGCTTGCTCCTTTTCTAGATCATATTCACCTTCTCGCTGACCGGTCTCGAAAGAAAGCATCGAGATTCTTCAATTATACACACTTGCGTAACTCAATGCAAATGTGCAACATTGTTCCATTGTGTGTTAAATGGAACACGTTAAGCATCCCATATCATTAACACGGTCTAAATTCTGAAAGGAATGAACAATTTGCTTTGATGGTTATTATTTAGTAAATTTAGGCTCAGGTGAAATTGTGAGATTGAAAAAATCAAGTTTCTTCGTTTTGTTTCTCCGTGGGCGTCTCTGGAACGGTGCGAGAAAATGACTCGGTTGTTTCGAATCGTGCAATCGCAGGAGAGAATTCCTGGCGATTGGATAACAGTTTCTTCGGTGGTGAGCCGTTACGCAAGCTTTTTGAAAAAGCTCGCCAGGAGTTTGCAGTCCGTGGAACTACTTACGTAAGGTCCAGGGAATCACCAGGTTACTTTCTCGCCAAACGTTGCACTGCCATTCACCTGGCACGGTAGACAGAGCATTCGATGCAAGCACACGCTGTATTCACCTCCATATATTCTATACCTCTGATAAATAGTAATCGTTTCACTCGCTAATTGTTCCTCGGGCGTGACAAATCTTATTAAAAATTTTGCATGCATTATACGATAACCTACAAATTTACTAACAGAAGACGAAAAAAATTGGCTAGTAAAATTAATTATTATTCGTGACTTTATATTTTTCAAACGAATACTGCCAGCATATGGAAAACGAGAGTAAGAGGAAAAAGGCCAGTAAAATTAATTTTCCGATTTGATAAACTGTGGAAAAACATACTAAAAGAGGTTTTTCACCGATGGAAGCGATTCGGAATAATATTTTGAACAGAATTTTCAAAAACTGCAATTGAATCAATGTCGTACGACTTTACGAAGAGCAACAAATTGCTCTAATTTATAGTAACAGAAGTAATTGGCGCATCTGTAAAAGATCTCGCAGATATAATAGAATTTAAAGCACAGTTCATTTTTTAATTACTTTCCCAACTTTTGACTAACAAAAAAATCGCCGAATTGTATTCGGACTTTTTTCTCCTCGTCATATCGGATTTTTGTGTTATTTTCTGTTGCCGGTATTTCCAATTGAATTTCATTAGAGGTCCGCGTGGGATCCGGCGGATTGTTCAAATGTAGGATACATTGTTTTTCGTTTTAGTGGTTTATTGTTCCCCGATTCTTGAAAATTATTAACTATTCGGACCACATTCGGCAATTTTCCCTTTGATTTTCTTTAATAACGACATTAAACAGTTAACGTGAGTATTCTGATTTATTAAACATTCTTGAAAGCTCGTGGATGGCTCGCCACTTATTGATTCAAAGGGGTGAAGCTGCTCTTAAAGGTTAATGTATGTTCTCTTACTTCCTTATATATGTGTATATACATTGGAAGCGATAATAAATTTTAAAAAATCGTTAGAGGAAAAAAAGTTGTTTCTTCAAAGGGCGGAGGATATTTTTCATTAATTTAATATTAATGTTAAAGAACTGCTCATACACAACGATGCAGTATATTCAATTTCATTTCACCATTTAATAATTGCATGTAAACAGAATATCATTTTACGCACGTGTAACAACATTTCACAAAAAGTGTTATGAAAAAGTGAATGGTATCGAGGTAAATAAATTTCTCAGTATGCGAACATTTTTTCTGAGAGAATCCAATTCTCTAATTAAATTTAAACGAGATGGGCCCTAGAATAAGTGGACTGCGTGTTTGAAGATATGCATACATATATTTGTAACTCATTGCAATGTCGACCGATTTTGACGAAATTTTCAGAATACGTTTAATTCAGAAAAATCTTCAAAACGTATATTACAGGACCACATAAAATAGTTGTAAAATGCAACTTTTAGTATTTTTTTCTACAATTCCAATCAATTGCAATTTTGAAAAAATTTCTTTCCACATCCTTAAGCAAATTAGTTGCTCTCCCCAAAAGAGTATCGTGTTTATAAAGGTGCCCGAATATTAGTGGGAGTCACTGTGTATTAAAAATGCAGTAGAAAGAATGCATCCCATAAAAATGGTTGCATTTCACTTTGCGCGGCTTGTCTCGCGATCTCACTTCCGTTTGCACCAACTTCGCGACCCCAAACGTTATCCTGACTGGATATAACGGTACGGTTTATCCGTCTAGAGTAATGAGGTAGCGTTACGACGTTGATTCGCGCCTAGTGACGCAGATCTGACGCCCACGCGTCAGAGATTCTGTTTCTCAACGTTGGTTGCTACGCCTTCTGCTGAGAATGCTGAGTAACCTTTGCCGATGATTCGTTTTTCTGTTGGGCTGCCGGCCGGTGCGTGTCCGGCGCAGAGATTCCCTCTCGCATTCGTATAAAAATAATCCTGACTTCATCGCGTTTCGATGGAAACGATACAGTCAGACACGTGTGCGTGCATAGACTACTTTTTTCCTGAAACGCTTCTGTTCGATCTTCATTCTTCCGAACTTCCGCTCCAGAGTGTGAGAAAATCATCAACCACCATAATAAAAAATAACGAAGATATTTTTCCATTTTTTTTCTTCCCATCTTCGCTGCTTTATCATTCCTTTTCTTGTATGCAGACGTCTCTGCAATGAATAGAACGATTTCCGTTCCTGTTGCATACTATGTGCATCTTTTATCTTTTATTATTTCTTTACACTGTATTATACATTCTTTTTATCGTTGCCCTTTTACTTCTTGTTTCTTCGTGTGCAGACGTTTTACTAATGAATAGAACAATCTCCGTTCCCGTGCTCCATCACTTATTTTTACCCCTTTGTTGATTCTCTTTTTGTGTGGAGATATTTTTGTAATCAATAGAATCATTTCTGATGATCTTGCGTTATACACTCCACCTTTTATCATTTATTTTTACTTTTCTATTGTTCCTTTTACGGTACGCAGATATTTTTATAATCGACAGAACCAATTCGTGTTGTATCATACACACCGTCATTTATCATTTGTCTCTCTGCGCGCACGTAGTTTTAACCTCTCTAAGAACAATTCGTGAATGCAAGACTATACTCTCTGTATTTATAAACGTGGAAGTAATATTGTTAGCGTTCTACATAGAACACGCATCATGTACCATTTCAATTTATAACTCTTTATGTGACTCATTCTCTTTGACTCATTACATTCTGTTGCATTCACACATTTATTAAAAGTAGAACCAAGCATGAATTGAAACGAGAGACTGATATCACTGCGCGTATACAGAACACACTAAAATACCGAATAATTAAAAGATTCGTTCAAGAATTCCGAGCGCGAAGCTTAGACACATTTTGAAAAGTTGTAATCGGTCTTAACGAGCCACGGAATTTAAAATTGAAACCGCATTGTATTCTATAAATTATTTTACCAAAAATCGTTTATCGCAAAAAGTCGCGGTTCCTGCGCAAAGCTGATTTTCCACTCGATCTTCGCAAAGCCGAGATCCAAGATGATTGTTAACGCAAATCTAGTTCACGAAACGCGTTTCTACGTTTCGATAAAAACCTGGAGAGCGAAGGGAATCGCATTGTTCGCGGCGTCAATGGCGCGTCGAACAATTCGATGAAATCGCGAAAAATAGCATTCCAGTGGTGCGGCGGCGTGTGCTCGGTCGCTCGTTCGCTCGCGCGCGCGCAACCGTGTGTTGTGCGAAACTATGCTAACTAGGAAAAAGTGGAAAACGCCGTGGCGTTTTCTCATTCCCAGGGGGCCGGTGTTCCCGGGGCTCAGGAAAAAGAAATCGAGCAGAACCGGACCGATTACAAGCAGCTGGAAGACAATATTTAATTGCGCCGTAGGACAATGTATCATATTTCTTACGCGGCGCGTTTTGTCGGGCATTATCAGATTAGATGTTCCCAGTGCGCATTTAAATAATCCCGTTGCGTGGCAGACATCGTTCCTTACGCAATCTGTCTAACTTTTCGATATTGTCTTGTTTCAGGAACGAATCCGCTGGGACACGCATCGAGAAGCTCGAGAAACCGTGAGTGTTCTCCCTATTTATAATTCACAGGAATTTTTCATTGTCGAATTAAAAGCGGCTCTTAATGTTTAAGGTAAAATGTTCGCAAATTTGGTCGCGCATTTGTTTGCCCAAAATTCTATGCGACATTTCAAGCGTTAATGAACGCGAACGCTTTATGACAGAGTTTTCAAATGTAACGCGACAGAGACGAACGCGTAACAACATTCGCATTGAATTTTTATTTGCGAGGCACGGGAACAAATATGCGATTTCCTGCAGTGATTTTTTTTAATAATATGGACAATTCTCGAGCGTTTAAAAATATCTCGTACAGTTTCAGTTTCGAGTGCCTACGAAATTTAATTACACAGTAGTTCTACTTTAATTGGCGGTATTAATTCCGTCGTGAAATATTAACCCGGGGATCTATATAAAAGTAGATCCACTATTTCGCTCTGCTGATTGAAAAGCCATTATATGGACAGCGAATATAATGCGAATCTCATGTGGGCATTATTCGCAAAACCGGTGGGTGGCATGCTCTCGAGAAAGTTGCGTCAGACATTCAGTTGGAGAATATATCAATCAAATTAATTAGCGAATTACTTAATGCGTTCGCATAATCGGTCGTTTTGCAAGGTGCCAGGAGAAGAGTGTGCGTGAAAGAGAGAGAAAGAAAGAGAAAGAGAGAGAGAGGGACGAATTTTTATTCAGCCTCGCGTGTTTAAGTTAAATAAAGAAAATCGATTGACAATATTAAAGCAGAGAATTACAACGGCGATGCTTCTCTTTAATTGGCCAGCCTTTATTTTTTGTTATTCTGCTCTTTTAATCGAGCAACGATGAAATGAAAGTTTGATAGTCGGCGGTATCGCCGGGTGCTTTTTATTTATCAATATAATCGAATATGTCTGATAACATAAACTATCTGGCGCAGCGCGTACTGGCATTTCGCTCGAATGATAAATTCAAACAAAAGGTTCATCGATCATGAAGTCGGCTCCCGCTAAATTACACAGAGTTTACTGATGCGTCGATTTGTTGTGACAACGTAACAAAATATATTATTGGTGCACGCGTCGCGTATGTTACACATTTTATTACGTAAACAATAGAATTATTTGCTGTCCGTTTAAAGGCCGTGCGATCTCCGATCAACATGCACGCTTCCGTCCGTGCATATTTTAACGAAATCGTCTAATCTATTCCAGATAAATTCGGTTATTTTGAAAACAGTATCGCGGTGCTATGAAAAATGCAGTTACTGTTGCTGAAGACGACTACAGTTATTCGCGATGATATTCGCACAGGAACAGTGTTATCTGTAGCTAACAATCGAATGCTCTCCGCAGACATAGCGGATTTTTACCAGTTTGCGCAGCGGATAGAAATTTATTTAGAAAATCAGTGACTCCTGCAGCACCTATGCGATCGTGCGAAAAATTCTCTACATTATGCCAAACTGATGCGCAGAAGTCTTTTTATACACCTCTGCTAACAAGATCCGAATCGTTTTCGTTCCGACAGTTCGCGGAATTAATTGTGTATTAACAGTGAGTAAGAAACTGTGTTCTTCTAAGAAGATAGCAAGAGAGGCCGTTCGAATCTGTAATGTTCCCCGCGATAAATATATAAATGCATAAATATTTAAATATGCAAAATCGTCTGGTATTGTAGAAGGTAGACTTATTCTTCCATTCGACTTCGACAAGGATTTACTCAATACTTATTCAAAAAAGCTAAAATTAAATGAAGAGGAGAGGAGATGTATTGAATTTTCGTTGCAATAGCTTTGAGTATTTCATAGCAGATTGATTTCATCGGTACATAATGAACGGCGTAGCATTCATTCGAAGCATCATATTATACACGTGCAGGTAATTCTGACTTCTGCGTTGTATTGCCACGATACCTCGAATAAGAGAAATATTTGTGTCATTGGTGACATTAATTAACCGTGTATTATAAATTAGGTTGAATCTTGTGCGTCTTGAAAAGGAGGAATATTTGCAGTATTTCGATGAAAATTGTATGAACATCAATTTTTCAGTACATTTTTTCCTTTGCCAATATAGGGGGTCACTTTTAGTTTTCGAGATATTCGGAAAAAACATTGCTAAGTTCATCAAAATCGGAGAAGACAGACCTTCTCTATATAATTACCGCAAAATTTTCTTCTCTTGAAAATGATCCACGTCAGGATCGAAACGATGGGAGTTTATTAACTGCAAAATTTCTTGTTTTATATTATCGATCGAACCTGTTCGCCGACACCACCACATAATTAATAGAATATTACCAGCGTTGTCGGCGACGTTAATAAATGGAAAATTGTACGTACGGTATCCAGTCTAGAGACAATGAGTTATCGAATTTTTGTGAACTCAAGAAATCGGAGATCTATACCATTCACCCGGTGAAAATTCATATTTGGCGGTCTCGTAGGACGGACTACAGTAAATCCACTGTCCTAAGATTCAAAACGAGCATCGCGCGGTGCTTTTCCCGCCTCGGCGAGGGTTCGAGCGCCGGCGACGGCCCCACAAAGAGTAAGTACGCGGAGGCCTTCGGCTGCCGGCTCGGTGGTATGTGAAAGGAGAGTTCAGAGATATTTCCTTGGCTAATGCACGACGAGGACGCGGCCGCGAGACCGAAAGAGCAAATGAGAAAGACGCACCGAGAAAAAGAGAGAAGTAAATGGAGAGGGAGAGAGAGAGAGAAAGAGCGAAGCAGTCGCGCGACCGAACGGAACGGACGAAGAAAAAGAAAACACGGGGGAACGAGCCGAGGATAGAGACAGAGATACGGATTCTCCCGTCGCGAAACAGGGAACAAAACGACACGGGAGAGGAGAAAAGGAGCAGCTAGAGAAGAGGAAGAGAGAGAAGAGGGGTGGGTTCTAGGAGAGGGCAGCGAGGGAAGGGAATACGGGGAGGGTAAATTTATCTGTTGGCGCCGCGCTGCCGAGCGGTGCCCACACTCTCATCCACGGTTTTACTGTTTCGAGTCGCGCCGTTACGCGAAACTTTTAGTCCCATCGGTCCGTTAGATTTTTCGCGTGAACGGAGAACGGTCGCGGTACCTTCGGCTTCGGTTTCGCGGATCGCTGGATCCGGCTTTCCTTAAACTCACTGCCCCTAGGCTGATGACACGCTATTTTATCGCTGGGATTTTTCGAACGCGGTTCAATTAGTTTCGTCGAGACAAAGAACCTTGCTCTCTTACTAACGTGCAAAATAACCAATTAATCATTTTTCGCTGAGCATTTAGAAAATTAATGTTGACGAAACAATCACCGTCAAAATATTTTTGGTGACGAATTATAATGATAATGTAGATCAAGATGGTAATACAGTGGGTGTACAAAGTGTTCGTACATCTTTTAAAATAAAATAGCTTTTGTATAATTGTACACCCACTGTATGTGCACATAATTACGAAAGTGGTCTGACATCATGTCTTTCTTGTTTCGAGATATCGCAAGGAAAAGGGTATTAATACTAAATGCATTTCATGTAATGTTGAAATAGCAAGCGCTATTTATCGGTTTATTTTTTTAGAATATTCACACTTAGACCACTTCCATAATTTTGGACAAATATGCGGCGAGACTTCCGTATATTTTGCATTTTTTAAAGAATTGTAGGAGAACAAGAATAAAATCAATCTTAAGAAAATTGTCACAAATCTATGCTAGAAATGCTGCATTATTTTTTGCACGGTTCATTACTCCGTGATTATTTGCTGCGCATAAATTTCAATTCGTCTGAAAAGTTTTGAAAAGACCAGTAATTAAAATGGCAATTATGTTCTCATTTGCGTGTCGAGTGTCGCTTAATCAGAAAAATTCCATTTGCAACAGCAATCGTTAAAAATATTATACAACAACCGCGGTAATGTTTACGTTATTGTTTGCATTTTGTAAGCACGATGAATATTTCACCCCCGAACACTTTCGCCCTTCATTAAAACAGCCGCGGGGCGAAATGTAAATTGTTGAATATTTATCGATTCCCGACCAAAGTAAAATAAATATGTGAGTACTTATTAAAGTGCAGACTGCCCCGCAAATTCGAATTTTCCGTAAAATAATCCAGAGATATATGTGGCAAACAGTGAAGATAGAATTTCGCTAAAAACGTGATTACAGTTGATCGAAGCTTTCGTTTTATTGGGTTTCGCGTAGCCAACAGTCGGTCTAATATTTACCGTTGCCGGCGATGTCATAAATTTTGTGTTTGGAAAATTAATTAAATTCAACCTAAATTGCAGGACAGGATAACTAGAAATTTATTTCGATTCCTAATTAAAAACTGAATACTTCCAATTCTCTCCTAAATTGCCTACTCCCTTTTGTAAATCGCATTTTTCATTCACCAGAACATCGCGTAAAGAGATTTGCAAATTATTTTTAATTACACGATTGTCTGTTTCCCGATTCGAAGAGTAATCGAGTTCGGAATTGAAAGCGAACAGGAAGAAGAAGACTCGTTCCACCTAAAATCCTCGAAATCTCGATAATGAACCGCGCCTTTCGGAACCAATTAACCGAAGATCGGTCACGCGGCGTGCTGGGACCGCGAAACAAGTTTACGCAAACGTTTCGACAATAATCCGACGAACAATTAATCAGAATTCGACGGGGTCGCTTTGTCGGTCACGACCGACTCGCAGCTCTCGTGTGAAAAGTTTCGGCGTGACCGGCGCGCAATAAACTCGCAACCTAACCATGTGAATTACAACAGGATGCAATGGCATTAAGTTATTACATTTAGGAGTGCAAATGGGTGGGCACGCTATAACCGTTTCCGGTTGTATCGCGTACTCTCGTGCATCGCGATTTCTCTGCCATTCGAATTTTCTCACTGCCTGTAAAACCCCCGTGGCCACTGCGCCGACAATGTTTCCCTTCATCGAAAGCTCCACAACGAATTCACCCAGTGCCTTATACGTATACTAACCATGCAAATAAATGTTCCCCAATTTTCAAGTGAAATCAAAATTTTAACACGAGACGAGCATACCAGTTCAATCAATTGATCGAACCTGTGCGCCGAAATCACCACACAATTTCTATTAAATATCTACGATCGACAAAACGGAATATTTATAAAAGTTCAATAATTGAAATGTTGATCGATCCTGCAGCGATACTATATGGTTTCTCGAATAACCGCAGAGATATTAATTATAGTGAGACATTGTCAACGTAAGAAACTCTTTCCGGCTGGGACCAAACAAAAGAAACGCTAATCAATCTAGCGAGGAGGGGTGAACATCGACCTGTAGTTTAAACAAAGCGTGCGATTGTTGGTCGAGGGATGTCGACGACCGAGTTTGCCGGGAAAATCCGTGGAAACGTTGCACGGGGGAGGATCTTCGACAATGGTTCCGTTGGATCGTCTCCGCGGGGACGCCCACTGTTTTCGAATCTCGGTGTTTTCCCGCTCGACTGGCTCGCGGCAGAATGCGTGCATGCGTGCGTAAATACGCGTGGTGTACTCGGGAGAGGCTCGAGCACTCACAGAATCGTAGGAACGCGCGATTGCGATGGTTCAGCGAGGAGCGAGAGGCGTACGGTCTCTCGCTAAGCGGTTGGCGAACGAGACACACCGGAGAAAGATCGAGAGAGGAGAGGAGATAGAAGAGCGAAGGACAGGGCCTCCATTGAAACGGAGCGCAATTGCTTGGCCGAACCAGAGAAACGAGATGCCACGCGCCCGACGAGGAAAATATAGAGGGGGGCGACGCGCAGAAAGGAAAGCTTTTTTTCATGTGTACCCTTAGGGCCCCGGTTACGCCTATATCCTGAACGGAGGAACATTACTCGGGCAACCGTGCGCCCTTGACCCCCTCCACTTACCGCCGTCCCCCTCCTTTCTGCCAGATTTTTCTTTCAACCCTTATCTTTTGGTTTATTTTCCAACTGGACACGCAACTCGCGCTATTCTTGATGATTTTTTTGGCGGGAAACCATTTTGAGCTTGCTCTTACGTTTGGTGGACGTTTATCGCGGAATCGACAATCTACGACGCAATTGTCCACAGTGTTAAAATCCTTGTGCGATTGAACGCGCAACTTGCGCTACTCCTGATGATTTTTTTTAGCGAGAAACCATTTTGAGCTTGCTCGTACGGTTGGTGGAGGTTTGTTGTGGAATCGACAATCTACGACGCAATTGTTCACAGTGTTAAAATCGTTGTGCGATTGAACGCGCAACTTGCGCTACTCCTGACGATTTTTTTTAGCGAGAAACCATTTTGAGCTTGCTCGTACGGTTGGTGGAGGTTTGTTGTGGAATCGACGATCTACGACGCAATTGTTCAGAGTACTAAAATGCTTTTGCAACTGAACGCGCAACTTGCGCCACTTTTGAGCTTGCTGTTATTTATGGTTGGTGAACGTTTATCGTGGAATCGACAATCTACGACGCAATTGTTCAGAGTACTTAAACGTTCGTCTAACGATCTATCGATAATCTGAAATGTTTGAGACTGTAATCGTCCGGCAACACCAAGCTACCCTCTTCCATGTCTCGAGCAGTGCAACAGGACTGCGTCGAGCATCTTGATCCCCCGTTCCCCGAAAAACTAGGTCCCCGATAGCGAAACTTTCCAGACGAATAGCGCGTCCCCGCGATCCGTTGGATTTCCACAGGTGGTCAGAGGAGCAGCATCCACCGGCGACTTTGACGTCGCGGTGTCGCCGTTGCCTTCGTCCCTGGAAGAGAAACTGCACGCTCTCCCCTTCCTCTGTAACGCCTGGGTGTCGTTGCCGCGTTCTTCCCTCTCGCACTTTGTACTCGTTAAGGTCGCCGGTGCAATGGTCAGGGGCAAAGACATAAGTAAGCGGCTACGTGATGCCCGGCCACTGGCTGCATGTGCACGCGCGCGAGCTCGCGCGCACGAAACCGAGTTTACAGTTAGCCGCTTTAAAAACACGGCGTGCGAGAAGGTAGCTCGGACGAAGCCGGAGTGGAAGACAGCACCACGCGAAACAAGAGAAAGAAACGCTGTTCGTACGCTCTTTGCAAACGGCGAAGAAGAGTCGGGGACCCTGAAGACGAGAAGAGACGGAAGACGGTGGAGGCAGTCGGCGAGAAAAGAAAAGAAGGGAAAAAACAACGAGCAGGAAAAACGCGCAATCATCGACGTCGAGGAGGAGGAGGAGGAGGAGAAGGAGAAGGAAGAAGAAGAAGGCTGGTGGCGGGGGAGGAAAACGTCGTCGCACGATGAAGAGGGGAAGAGAAGGGACGGCGGACTTTATAACGAGACAAGGTTGGGAGGTCATCGGTTGCTTGGAGCGACGAGGACAGCCTGTGCTGGCATCAGGCCATGAGAAAGAAGGCTCCGAGGCGTGTTCTCCGGTGCTGCCCGTGGGAGCAAGAAAGACAAGCTTCTCTCGTGCGTCGGAGACGAGTTTCAGAGCTCGTTGTTGGATGCTAGCTGGCTAGGGACGAACAGAGACAAGCGCATAGATATGAAACGCTGGCGGGATGAAAAAGGAACAGAGAACACGACGCGAAGAGGAGAAGAGCAAGAGAGACGAGGGGAGATTGAGAGGAGAGGAACCGGTGAGAAGAAGCAAAAGAACCAAACGCTCCGGCGCGCCGCAGCCTGGCTGGATATCGCTGGCTCGGCGGCGGCTGCTTCTCCTTCGATTCGTTCTCTCTCTTTCCGATGCTACGCGCTCGTGTACGAGCCTCTTCGTCCCCGCTGGCCAAGAAAGCAAGCAGGCGAGCCGATGTTGGCAAGAGAAGGACGGGAAAAAGGCCATCGAGAGACGGCGAACAGCGTTCCGACGCACAACACGCTGGTACGCGCGCGAACCCGGTCTCCCCGCGCGAAGGACGACCGCAACGCCGCATACTGGGAAGATTCCGAAATTCCCCGACGATATGACCGCTGGAAATAGTGTCTCTCTTCGGGAACCAACCGCCCGAGACTCTACCCCCGGCCTGCTATTTTGCGCGGGATGCACAGGAAAATCCGCTGACTGCCATTCCGCTGCGGAGGCCGAACTCTTTTCCGAAAGCCCCGGAGCGAGACAGTTTCTGCGAGGAACGTAATTTATATTAGATTCGTGCGTATAAAAAATGCATATGTATTCTATACTTTTTATTTAGAAATACCGTTATAGGCTACGGGTTTACAGACGCGTTTCTCCTACAGCAAACAAGATATACAAGTCCGAACAGAAGTTTTCGAAGAACGAAAGGTAATTGTTTATTCCGATCTTTGGTATTTCGTCGCAGGAGAAAGTCGTCCGTTTAGCATCCACAGAGCTAACGGCGACGAACGTCGGATCCAGCCGCTCTCGAGCAAGATTTCAAGATCGAATTTTGCGAGGAACTTCGAAATCGAGTTCCAGAAAGTTTTCGAATTTCTCGGACTTCTCGATCGAAGTCCTCGTGCCTTTGGTTCGCTGTTCTTGTTTCCCCGTGGCCGGGGAACGGCGATCGAGAGGAAGGACCGGTTCCAAAGGATGCTCCTACCTTTCGTCCTTCGGGCTGCCGTGTACTCCACTCTCCTCCTTCCTTCATCTTCGCCTGCAGCTTTCCCTCCTTGTTCGCCGATTATCGTTCCCTCTCTCGCGTTTCCTGTTCTTCTCTGCCTCCCCTCTCTCTATCTTTTTCTCTTCGCCACCTCCCTCGGCTTCGACTTGAACTTTGAAGTCGCCTATGCAAGCACGAAGATCGCGACTGGTCCTCTCCCCCCTCGATCCTCCTTTCGATAATCTATTTTTCATAAGAAACCAGCGCCAATCTTCGCCGGGTCCCCAGTGCCTTGGGAAAACGCAGAGCCGCGTGGTTCCCGACTGTCAATGGGATTTCAGGACAAAAATCCTGTTTTTGTAATTCTTTTTAAAATCAGGTTGAATTATGCGAATATAATTGAATTCTACGACGTGGTAGCAAGCGTTGAGATAAAAGTTTTAATAATTATATAGGAAAGGCCTGCCCACTCCGATTTTGATGAAATTTGAGTATGTTATGCAGCAACACATTCTGTTTTCTCTCTCATCCCCACAACATGTTTACAAAACAAAAATAAACAGACGACGCGCCGTGCAAGAATACCGAAAATTCAATACAGTATTAGCAATAGTTTTTTTCGAATATCTCGAAAACTAAAAGCGACCCCCTATATTGGAAAAGGAAAAAGTTGTTCAAAATGTCGAAATCTATAACATATTAAAATTTCATCAAAATCGGAGTAGGCAGACCTTTTCTATATAATTTCCAAGATTTACTTCGATCTATAAGGGGTTGAGAAGTGAGCGTCCCCAAACGCATCCGCGATTTGCCAGACTTTTGTCAGCGGAGAACGCAATGAGCCGGTTCGCGTGGCCCTCGAAGGGGATCCTTTTCACGGCCGATCGATTCCTCGAGGTATTCCTCAAGCTGGCAGCCTGTTTTCTTGTCCGTGCAAGGTCGGGACCTTGCGAGTCGCAGTGGAGAGCCTCCTATCACAGTCATTACGCGCCGCTATCGGCCAACAGCGACGATCCACTCGTTCTGAATCGATACCCGGTCCTCTCCACCTCTCTTCTCCTCTCTCTCTACTTTAACAAGTAAAAAGACAGCCGCACGTCCGGTCGTTCTCTCCGCGATCCGCCCGCGGCTCTTTCCACGGCCGGCTGCTGTCCGCCGTGCCGTTCTGCTGTTCGCGGTAGCCACTTTGAATCCGCGCAAATGAGCAGGATTGATGGCGGAAAGCACGCTACTGCTAAACGAGCGGTTTGCTTAACTGCACACCGGCCCGCGAAAGAAACGCTGCGGGAATCGCTCGAGGAATTTAACCCTATTCACGGTTCAGCGTGTGCGCGAGAGCTGGACGAGAGGAACCTTTCAAAGGAGGAATGCACCTTGCCAGCCGGATAGAGCCGTAAACTCTGTGAATCGACAAGTTATCGAAAGGGATGCTATGCACTCGATGAATAGGGTGACTTATAGATTCCCTCGTCCCACTGCGCGTTTATGCGGGGCATCTGTTGCATGAATTAACGCGAGGCCTCGTTCTGCAAGGCTGCGCCTACGGTGCGCACTTGCTTTCCTTATTGTTTCATCCTGGCGCCACTGTTTTTCGCAAATTCACTTCGATCGTTTTTACCGGATCTTGGTGGATTAATCTGAAAATTTATACAGGGTGGGGCAATAACTGTGTCCACGGTTTTCACCGACTCCAGATTTGACCGACAATAACTTTAACCGACAACACCTTTAACCGATAACGATTTTGATCGACAACGATTTTGGCAAGATATTTCGCTAACTCAGGTAGTCGTCTCAAGTCGTTGTCGGTCAAATTTGTTGTCGGTGAAATCTGATATTGGTCAAATTCGTTGTCGATTAAAGTCGTTATCGGTTAAAGGTGTTGTCGGCAGAAGTTATTGTCGGTCAAATTTGGAGTCGGTGATTTCCATGGGACCCGTACATTTTGTTCATAACATTTTTTCATATTATTGCCCCACCCTGTGTAGATTGAAGATGGGACCTTGAAGATCAGCTTTGCACTTTAATTTTACGCATTTGTGGAAAAATTTGATGAAATTTAACACAATAGATTACAAAAGTGTACTATTATTTTCGGCTCTATAAAATCTGCGAATAATCAGATTCGTCTTCGGCTCCTGCCCCTTGATAATCGACGCAGACAATTTTGCATAAAAATTACATTCTGACGTGAAACCAACGAGAAGACGCGTTTCTAAAACGACAACGAGGCGGCAACGAGTACGGGACGATTGTTGACAATGTCAGGGGGCGTTTTAGATTGACATCGTCGAAGAAAGGCAGTAATTACGCGTCCTGTGAAAAGATAAGAAAAGGCGCAAGCCAACGGTATTAATATTGACGGTCGCAAACTACGTATGTCCGGATCACGGAACACTACCGTACACACTGTGCAGGCAGCGCGTCGGGCAACAATGGGGTGGCAACGTTATCGATAAATTACCATTACCGTTAGTGCCACTGTTGGTTACGTTATCGTGTAGCATCTCTATTCGCGAACGATGTGCCGTACTGATAGTTTATTTAGCTACCTCTCTCTCTCTCCCTCTCTGTCGTGCATGGTTCGCATATTTTATTCACTTATTTGTTGTTTTAGTTTTTTTTTGCCCTCGCTCCCCTTCTAGGGTCGTTCATTGAGACGAAAAATTGAACAGTGGCCGGCGACCACCGCGCCGCGGCTCTAAATATTCATCGAAAAATACGGGCGCTGACGGCAAATCTCTATTTCAACCTGTAACTCTTCTGACTTCGTTTTTTTTTATTCTATTTATTTGTATTAGACCGTCGCGCATGGTAGCGATGTCGTTTTTCCCGTGTTTGCGTTTGATGACCGTGTTGCTTTCCGACACACAACAGAGCGCGCGCGCGTGTGCGCCTTCCTGTTTGTGGAATTTGTTAATTCTCTCGCCTTTTTCCATGATAAGTAGCCGCGGCCTGTTTGTCCGATGTTTCATTAAATCACTGGGTGTTATTTGCTCCGCGTTTTTCAATCCGATGTCTGTCAAACTGGGCGTGTATAACTAAATTAGAATATGTGCGAATTCGCCTGTTCGCGGGATAGATATCGAGAATATGAGAGCCCAATTTTAGTAATTTATGAATCCAATTTATTTATGCCTCGCTATAATCATGCGATATATTCTGCTCGAATTATAGAAGATTTAATTATAGAATTAAGAACGTTTCGTATAGATAATTCCGAAATTGTTTGATGAACGTTAAGAATAATATTTACAAGTATCATCAGACTTTTATATGTTAAGATCGAGAAGAGGCGTATCGCTTCAAGCAACGAATGACCTTGAAATCCTGGGAACGGTGTCCTTGAAATACGTATGTTTATGCATGGTCTTCCCACTGTCATATTTTCTCCTTAAAATCGCGAGCAGCTTTCATCACTTTCACTGTTTGATACGTGAACGTTCGTTAAACGAGTTCAGCCATGTTGATATAACATTTGTTAGTTCCTCGAGGCATTTCCAACATCGATTTAAAAAAAAAAGATATCGGAAATACTCGAACATATTTATTGGAAAATAAAATGCAGTTGCGTCGAATAACCGATACTTTCAGCGTCGTTATTTAACGATTGTTTCGAGAGGGATGATTCGAGCCGATTTGGAAAGATCGCGTTTACTACAGCTCCCCGGAGCTCGTGCATAACAATCGGCGGTCTAATCGTCGCAGTTACGCGGAGAAAGTAATTTCACGGCTCCAGCGCTTCGGTGACATAATAAGATATGTCAATAGCCGGCGAGAAACCAACGATTACGATTTCTTTTTTTTCGACGCATTCCCCCACCCACGCGGATCCGTTTCACCGTATACTCGAACATAATAAATCAACGGGACGTGTACCGCGAGCAGCTTTCCGAACGAGGCGTTGATGGAAATTTAATACGATGAAAAAGACACTCGTGGCGGGTTTTAATATCGCAGATCTGTCAGAAACAAAGCGCCACGCGTCTCCCGTGTCATCGGCCGATTAATAATTTATTATCTGTCCACTCGCCGGTCTACGGGCTAGATTCACCACCGAATTAGTACGCGCGCATTATCGCTCGAAAGTTTCTAGACATTTTTTAATGGACCTCGTATTTATTCATTGTGTCGATCGCCGGTAGATTGTAATATACTTTTCAACTGGAACACCGTGCTGAATTTTGGCTTTAAACGTGGACGTAAATCTTTTACTAAACTTGCTTTTAGATCTTCATAGATATCCTCGAATACTTGCCTTGTCTTTAATTCATTGAATTAGATCTTCATTTCTTGATTGAAATACTCCAATGATTTATTTTTTAATTTTGTCCAGGTAAGAATTGTGGTTATTTTTAGACGAGGGAAATCAATTTTGAACACGTTTTAATGAATTAGTTCATTTATAAGATATCGGCGATGGTTTTTTTATGGTCGCGGTCAGTTACTTTTGCTAGCCAGAAGGGCTGAATAATAGTTCCGTATTCCAAGACGTTGCGTAGACGTTATTTCGTCCAGAAATTCGGCGCGTGAAAGCAAGGCGTCCTAAATTTAGAAAGTAGCCAGACCAGCCTCTAGCTGGCTAGCTAGAGCAACTTTCATCCGTGTTGTCGGCTCTGGTGGTCTTCAGGATCTGGCATCGTGTTGGACTGGCTGTATACGACGATTATAAAAATTTATTTAAAAATTTCGCTCTTTATAATTCAATTAATCGTATACAATACAGAGGAACCTGTGTTACAAATGTTTATTCAATGAATGTATTTAAATGCTGAACTTGAGGTTTGTAATACTGATCGACCGAACCAATTCGATCGAAGTAACATTCTATCATGTATAATGTATAATATCATAACATTTCATGTTTATTTGTACAACAAATTCGCCGAAGTTTGATCGCAGAACTATGAAACACCCTGTATAAACGTTCTCTCAGGCCGTATATCAGTTACGAATATTATTCTATAATACCGACTGTATGCAAAATAAAATATAATGGACTTCGTACACTCGATACCTCGTGATTCTAATTGTTCAAAGTACAACAAAGAATAACGGCACAATGGTTCGATCAAATTGTTACTCTAAAGCAATTTTGCATATAATAACAATTCGAATATCGACGTTCAAAATATATCACGGATGATTGTTTAAATAATCACCGACAACTCGTCCCGAAAATCTCATATAACGGTTCAATTAACCACCAGGCAAGAAAACCGAAACGAGAAAGAATTGCGGGCCGCGAAATGAACGCGTCCAGATCGTCCAAATCAATCGAGCTATATGCTCGCGTGGCCCGATTGTATGAAATTCAAAATTGAAAACCTGCATCGTTCCTCTGTGGTATATCGTTCCGTTTCCAACGAATGCGAACGCGCCGAAACGCGCAGTCGGCGAACTTATTTATTTGTTCTGCTCTTTTATCAATTGCCGAGCCACTAAAATATGCAACACAGTCGATGGAAGAAGAATGCACATACTTAAATACTCGGGTCCATTGGGACATTATTTTTAAGAGAAATTATTATTATTTTTATTACGATGTTCAGGTCGTACGTTAAATATATTTTTGGTCTAGAGAAATTGATATACAGTGACCCCCATTAATATTCGGACGCTCTAAAAAAATGGTAATTATTTTAACATTGAACTATACGACCTGAATTTTTTGGGGAAGCTACAGCAATTAGTTTGTCACAGTATGTGAAAAGAAATGTTTTCAAAAATTGCAATTGATCGGAATTGTTGAAAAAATACTAAAGGTTACATTCTGCAACTGTTTTATGTGGGTCTATATTGAAAATTTAAAAAATACGGTTTGTAGATCTGTGTGAATTATATGCACTGCGAAAGTTTCATCGAAATCGGTTGATGCGAAAAAACGACAGCCATCGAAAGATGTAAGAATCCAAAGATTTATAAAAATCGTGAAAATCTGCAATTTTTTCCATCTTTAAACGTTGCTCATTGCAACGTCGACCGATTTTGACAAAATTTTTTTGATTTTGAACACTCGAGTCTTCTAAAACATTATTATTAAATGTATTTTCGGTGTACAAAAATTTAATAGACTGTGGATCTTTATTCATAGCAAAATTGACAATTGAAGAAAACTGATTAAAAACATCAATACACGATTTCTCTTCTCTATTGAAATCGTCAAGGGAAGAAGCAACATTCAGTTTGATTTCTATCGCTTGCAATCGACGCAGACAATTTTGATTTTCATAAGTATCCGCAGTTTATTGACGAACAACGAGTCCAGGAGACCAGAAACCGATTTTTCCTGCGACATTAAGCATCGCGGATGCCAGGGGCGGCTCTTATTGGAAAATGTGCGATCCAGGCGCGCCTTCACCCGCAGCTAGAACTTGAGTCATGCAGTGAATCACATGCTCTCTGATTTACACACATATGCGGTGCCGTACGCTTCCAACGGTTTCTCGGCGAGTTAATTTCAGCCGTGGAAGGAACTGTTTCTTCTTTCGTCTGTGTCGCGGGAGAACAGCGTTCACCGTTCGGGACCAGGAGCATTACCACGGATCCCGTTATTAGCCATTTTTTGAACAGCTGTTGGGGACAGCCACGATCCGAGATCCCGGAAATCCATAAATTCTTATCGATTGTATCACACCACTGTCGAATATTATGAATTCTTCATTTTTATCGCTTGCTCCAATTTCGAAATTTCCAGAAACTTACTCGTACCAAAATTCTAATTTATGCTTTAATTAATTGTGTGATGGTATCGGCGCACAGGTTCGATCAGAAAAAGAAACATAGCAATTTTGTAAATTAATTCAAAAACTCAACGTTCCGGTCCTGCCGTGGATCATTTTCAAGAGTAAATTTTGCGTTTGACATAACACAAGAAATACAATTGGAAAATTATGAAAAGCCAATACCAGCGCACAATTATTCTCAAAATTGAATTTATATCATGCTTTAATTGTTCTTATTTTAAATAGCGTATCTATGGTACAATTTCTGTTCAGAATTGCCAAGATTTCTGGTGAGTATACTGGGAAGAATTTCGTGCATGTGTTAATGGTGGAATACGTTCAGCTTAATAGACTGACGATAACTAATGACTCCACCGTTCAACGTTCACAGTAGGACTTGGAAACTGAGAATTACAAGTATGACTGTTTCATGTAGCACCTCGTGCATTGTTTTGTTTCCTCGTCCTATGGTTGCAGCTGTTTTGTATTCACTTCGGAATCTTGGGCTAACGGTGAAAGGAGTCGTGACTCAAACGATGTTTTCGAGTGTTCACTGCTGATTCCGGTGACTAATTTCTAAGGGTGAGCGATAGGTACTGGGAGTGAACACTGTGGGTCAGGGTAGAACTGGGTCATCTGAGAAATTTCGCTAGTTTCACTGCTATCCCAATCATCGCCTCCAAAAAATATTTTCTAAAGATTATAATAAAAATAAGCATTCTATTATTTCTTCTGTTCAATCAGTGTCTCGTTGCTCGATGCGCTTTAGGAAGCCAAAGACAATTCTGCGTGCTGGAGAAATTTCAGAAAGTGTCAATCGCGTCTCGAAAATTTCTGGAGGATCACCGAAGTGGTTTTTTGAGGAAACGTTACGTATCGTTGTTCGAGGACATTGTCTAGAAACCAAAGTCTATAGAGACGATCTTCCACGCCCGATCGCTAAATTCCCTGTCGTGTACGCTTTCCCAAAATTCCTGGAGGATCGCGGAGCTCGTTCTCTCAATCATCCCTCGCTCAGCGAGTTCACCGCGAATGATTCACTCTGAGTCAGCGATTCGTTTCGTCGTATTTAATGTCCTGGAAGCGAAGAATCGCGCGGAACGAAGCACGAGCCCCGCAGGTTGATCAGACTTCCTTGGTGTTCGCCGCGAAACATGTCGAGATTTCCGTCAAGCGACTCTGCTTATCGCGGGAACGGCTTCCCCGACGACGCGATTGCTATGAAACTATAAACGACTCAATAAACGAAGGATTCTCCAAAAATCCGAGAAATAAAACCCCCAGCGTAGCGATTCCACTGCTAGTTAAGAAACGCGTAACTGTTCCCAATAGATCGGTAGAAAATTTAACATATACTGTAGAGAAAGTGTTTAACGCATTCAATCTTCGCGTAATTTTAAATAAATATTTTAAAAGTAGATCGAATTATAGAATTTCAATTTTTCGTCGAGTCATTTAGCAAGAAGAAGTTTAACAATGAGTGAATTATTTCACGGTGATCGAGACAAACTCGAGTGGTTAATATTATGAAGGCGCTAAGTGACGAGCACTATGCATTCGGTATTGATTTTCCTGTGACATGCTCATGCATGTCTTTACCCTTTCGCGAGAAATAATTAATGGTGGCTAGAGCACGAGTTTAAGAGTTACGTTAAGAATCGGGAATTGGCACGACAAAACCATGCAAACTCTCGATTCCGCCTGAACCGATTCGAAACGGTCGACGTCCCGACGAAGCAACATTTCCTTCCATCTTTCGAAAATCGTTACTGTCCAGGCTAAAATAAAAAAGAAAAATGAGAAAAAAAGGGGGAAGAAGCCGGTCCCATGCTTCCTTGCCGCGATTAGAGTGAAAGGGGGGTATGGGCGGGGAGTGGGAGAGGGGTCGAAGTGTCACGGAAAAGCAAAGAGGAATAGAGGGATAGCGCGACGGAGAGAGGAGGTGGGAACGAGTGTGCTGTGAAGAGAAAGAAGGACTGAAAGAAAAGGAAAAGGAGAAGCGAAGATAGAGACCGAGAGGGAGAGAACGAGATGGCACGAGAAAAAGAAAAGGAACAGGAGGAGGAAAGATAGAGAACAAGGCGGAGAGTACGAGAGAGAACGAAAGCCGATGAAAGAGCAAGAGAGAGGGAGCGACAGAAAGAGGGAGAAAAAGAAAAGGAGAAGGAGGAGGAAAGATAGAGGCCAGAAGAGTGAAGGAGAGGGAACGAGCACACCGGAGAAGGAGCAAAAGAGAGACGTTTGAGTCGGCGAGGAGGAGAGGGTGGGAGGGAGAGGCAGAGATCGAGAGAAACATGGTGGACGAGGGGAGCGACGGGGAAAGGGGAGTGGAGCTTGGTACGAGGACGTTGGAGAACGGCCGTTAGATATAGTTAGTGGCGTCGCCGTCGGACGTCCTCGGGCGACGGCGCCACCGTCGTCCTCGTGCAGGCGTCCCTCGCCTAAAGTAGGTTAGGTCGATGAGGCCACGACGATACCGCCACCGCGGTTTCTGCGCAGCGGTCTCGATTCTTTGCCTCTCCTCTCTGCAGCCTTCCTCCATGCCGGCGATTCCGCGAATAGTCACTTGTAGTTACGGTTTCTGATCGATTTTCATGGTTCTTCCATGTCTCTCTATGCCGCAGATTCCGACGAACCATCCGGTTACACCGTTACAACGATTGTCCTTACAGATTTTAGGACTTCAACCCCGAAGGGTGAAATCTGAAAGACCCGGATGGATGAGCACGCCTGGTCCCCCACGATCAATTTTGATTGTCTCTCTCTCTCTCTTTTTCTTTCTTTCTGCGATTTGTGTTTCTAGATTTTTTCCGAGGAATTTTCACGACGTCGTGTTGCAGACGATTATGCGGATGGACTGGTTTCAGGATAGAAATCCTGAAATACCCGCGCTAGGTTGCAGTCACATCGATTTTTCTATTTTGCCACCGGCTCTCTCGCCGTTCCCCAGCCTCGCAACAATGAATAGCATTGTAACGGAACCGTGATGTCTATATTTTCCGAGAGTCCTCCGGCTTTTGTCTCGACCGTTGAAGGGAGGGCCGAGATCAACGGGTTTTTGAGCGTTTTAATGCGGGGTTTGATGAAATCGGATGCACAGGCTCGACCGTCCTAACTGTATCAGATGTATGCCGCTGTATAGTTAATTTTATTACGATTGTTGCAGTATCTTCTTCCGTAGCGTTTTATTATGGACACATGCTTTATTCGTTTGGTAAAACTTTGCACTCGACAAGAGCAGCGATGGATGTTTAATAGAATTTTGTAAAGCAGAGATATATTTTCAGATAATCCTACTTTTGTCTCGCAATTCCAAAGAGATTGAAGAGATACATCGAATTTTTATATATTTTTGCGGGTTCTACACTTTCGAGTATGAAAACTGTATGTAGAACATCTAGCAACTTGCTTGATTTTAGTATTTTCTATAGTCGCATGGATAATATTGTTAGTAAAATTGCGAACTCGAGAATATCAGAGCTGATTAAATTTACGCAAGCGTGTATACCCAGATCTATGTTTCCCAGCAGTTCTACTTTTATCTCGCAATTGCAAAGAGACCGAAGAGATCTCTTTTCTATCTCGAAATTCCAAAAAGACTGAAGAGAACCGAAGCAAAATTTTACCGTTTCCTTCGTACAGAAGCTAAATTTGGTTGGCAAAATTCGAAACTCATCAACACCAAGCGCAGAATATTTAATGGAGGCGTGTATAGTCACTCTTAAGGTCGCAAGATCGATTTTCCTGTTCCTGTCGTCTAGTTTCCGCCCGCCTAAAAGCGTCTACTAAAAATATTCCGCATTTCCTTCGTCTCTTCCGATAATTACAGTCTTTACATTTTAAAGTCCGCGGCGTTTATCTGTTCGTGTTAATTATCGCAGTGACATACACGAATATATTTAATTTATCAGTGAGTCCACCAGTTAGAAATTCTGAAGCTCGAACGGAGTCACGTTTAAACGAACTGTTGTGTCGAACGTTGTAACGTCAATGTGTTTAGATGCGACCCGTTCAAATGCCCCGCCAATAATGCGGCGGCTATTGCCGCAGCAAACTTCCGGCAGAGAAGCTGCGAGATCTGTTTTTGCGTAACTTGCCCAACAAAGTTTTTCGATGATCCTTATGACGATGAATCGATCGGTACAAAAACACCGAGTGCCGAGCTATCGTCGAACTCGAGAGGGTTATCATGTAGGCCGCGAGACGCGATATCGTTGTCTGTTAACAAAATGGCTGACGCCACTGTGCGACGTCGGGTCATCGGTTACTAAAAAAATTCTTCGCGATTGTTTGCTCCAATAAATTCGAATTTCATGTTCCGATAACTCACTAATTAATTGTAAACAAAACATTATACATTGTACGCAATGCAGTCTTTCTAACACTCAACCATTCTTGAAATCATTTAGTAGTAGTTACGTGTACAATGGGTGTACAAAGTATTGGTACACGATCGATCAAGATTCTTATGAAATATAATTGATCGAAAATAGCAAAAATTCGATCATTTCTACATCTTACGATTTTGATCAAACTTTGTGCACGCTTATAACTGACTTAGATTTACGAAGTCCGTGTTTGAAAATGTCAGTACAGGTACGACTAAAATATTTTAAAACCTTGACCTTTACTTTTTCCGTCGCAATTGCGACCAATTTTTAAAGAAGGTTAATTGGACATTAGCCTCAAAAATCGCAAGCCGTTGGTTTCAATTTTCGAAAAGTTATTCGTTTTGAAAAGTGTACAAATACTTCGTACACCCATTATTCTGGGCACATGTGTACGATTTACTATATCGTCACGTTCATGCATCATCAACAGACTATAATATCGATCTCGCTGCAATCAACGCATTATTAAATTGTACAGTCGTAAGTGACACACTACGAAATCGATCTAGTCGTACCTAACACGTTATAATATTGATGCAGTTGTAACGAACATCGAAAAAGTAGACCCAGTGACTCGAAAAACCGGAGAAAAATCTTCTCAAGTATTCGAGCGCACTTGTCCTAGCATAATTCTGAAAGATTCTCCAATCTGCAATAAAGAAACCGCTTTGTGCGCTAAATTAGGGCACACACCACGCCAAGGCAAGTGTGCCAAGAGCGTTGTCCTATCTCCGCACGATCGTTTCTGCGAATCGGACGATCAATAAAAATCGGAGTCGTTGGCTTTTCGTAGAACGATAAGGCCCGCAAAGCCGATAGCGCGGGGATAAATAAAAACTCGAGCAGCCGTCGTCTGAATAAAACTTCCGCATGGTGTTCTCGGGTTTCTTCACGTACTAACAAACCGTAGGGCTGTTGCATTTCGATCGAAATAATCTTCGCGCGTGACGGAAGACTCGTGTACGGCTCGACTCTTTGTAGAACCGTACACATCCTTAGCGTTTCGAAGAATCGAACCTTATCTTCGTCGGACGACTGTGCGCTCGCTCGGTTGTAGTATTTAATAAACTCGCTGGCAGCGGCGAAATCGGCTGATTCGGGACAAGGAATGCCGAATGATATCGACCGGGAAAACGCTACCGGCACACGCGCGGCGCTTAAACACGACGGAAATTTATTTTTGACGTGAACACTTTTCACGCAAATATTTCGGAAATTCGTTTCCGACGCTCCCCCGCCCGTTTCGACTGATTCTATACAGTCGGGAATTCATTTGTCGTGATAATATAAATAATCCGGTGTATTTTATTGGCCGTGTGTAAAGCAAATTTGCACGGTAGTCGATTTTCTGCCGGGGAAATCGGAAGCTGAACTCTTTCGGCGAGCGTGGTCCCAAATGTGGATTCACGGATTTTTCGAAAAGAAATCTTGGTACAGTGATGCCTCGATATTTTTGAAAGACCCGTTAATGGACTGCGTGAGTGTGAAACGAAAATTGACTATTATTTTTTAATATACTTTCCGCTCATTTCATTTTCCGAATAAATCGGTAATAAAAGAAATATATTTTTCATGCCGCCTTCTAAAAGCCGGCTGTAAAACTATCAATTTTTACAAAGGTTCGCAATTTAATAACCGAAGCCTGGACGTTAACTCTTTTCACTCCGCCGGCGTTGTCATGGCCACCTGCACCGCAAGGGGCAGAAATTATTCATTTTAATCCCCGCGGAATTAATATATAAAATTAAAAATTAAAAAGATGCCGATTACGAGCAATTTTCGTTCGAGAAACACGGAGTGGCGGCGCGGTAATGTTTCGTGGTTCTTTGTCGCGAGAAACGTTGGATTATGTAAAGCATTCGGTATTCGAATATTGTCTTGGTTTCTATTCTTCTGGATCATGCGTTGGTTCCGCGGCGAGCGGAATATGAAATTTACCACTTAGTGGCTATCGGGAGGAAATCGAGTCCGGGCGGTAAAATTGAAAAAGAGGACGTAACGGCGTTACATCCAGTTTAATTACAGCCATTCGAACGGCTATTGCCAAAATCAATATGTAATATCAATGAAAGCCATCGAGTTCGCGACATCTCCGTTCACGATTTAAATAAATTCCAACGCGCCGTTCCTTTTTTCACCGAAACCACCACTCTACTTTTCTTTCTCTCTTCTCTCTATGTGTTTGTTCGTCCAGCGTTGGTCCACTGTATATCTTTGCAAAATTAGTAGGAACACAGGTATCGAGTGTAATAAACGTTGAACGGGATTCATTAACAGAATCGGTTCACGGGTAAAATTAAATTCCACCGAATAAAATGAAAACTGTCGGCGATAGAACGGCTTTCTGTTCGCGCGTTCAATCAACCGAACAAATGATTTTACGACTCACGGTGAACGGTGAACAATTTCCACGTACCTATTACGAGGACTCGGCTTTACAACAATATTTGATCGGGCTTCACTGGAATAATCTTGATTAAATTTCTAATAAATTATTTGGAAAAATTGTTGCAAGAAGGTAGTTACAATCGCCGGACTGTTTAAGCGATTGATTCGTCGATGGAGATGAAACAACGCAACGAGAAAATCGACGAACAAAGAATAGTTCGGAGCGCGCTACGGGGGTGGGATAGACAGGGGACGGTTTATTGGGTTTGATAACGCGCGCGCGTGTGTAATTGGCCGGTGATTTCTGCAGTGGCCAATGTCACTCTTCGTGGTTACTCTCTTTTTCCGAGTTTTCGACGGTGGCGATTGTCCGATTCTTTTCTCGTGCGTGCGATTGTCGAGGACGGGGTGGCGCGTAACCCTTTATCACCCTTCGTGATGCGCGATCTATCGTTCTCGAAAGTATCCACTGACGCGCGTGGGCTTCATTCCTATGGAAATGTCCTGGCTGTTTTTAAACGAGGGAATAAAGAGGCTCAAACAGGAAATCAAATATTTTGACGGGACCCTTGAATTTTTCCCTCTATCGCGCCCCCCTTCATTAATAATGATCGAAATACTAGCCGAAGCTTGGTAGTCCGGTTCAATTATCCGCAGCTTAGTCGAGTTATTTTTTAACGAACCATCGATTATTGGTAATTAAAGAAGTTCCGTATCGATGAGCCCGCGCACCGATTTCAATTAGAGAATTTCGAGTTTTCAGGCGGTTTTTTCTGTGCCGAAGTGGACCATCGAATCCACGTTACCTGGCGAACTTTCTCGACTATTATATTCGGACGTAAATTTATTTAATCTTGAAATTCAAAGTATCGCCGTTCGAATCGTAATTTTCGTTCCGACGGGTTTCGTTGTTTATTTAATTCGACGTCAACCCTGGATTATTTTAGTGTAAAATATACTTACTGTGCACCGCGATGGACTAATTAATATATATATATGAGAATAGAAATATTGGTTTCAATAGCTGTCGGATCCAATAAAATATATGTTAACTACACGCGGTATTAATTACCGCACGTTTCGGTTCAATCGAATTCTATAGGATTATAGATCGCTATTTCTGAATGCGGGCGCAATAACATTTCTGATGGTTTAATGAGCAAGAAAAATGTACGCGTAAAAGGATTATTTATTAGAGATCGTATACGGCCGTAATAATCGTAGGAACCTTTACAGTGGAAATCATTATACAAATTTCTATTATCGTTGGTCTTTTTAGTAGAACAGAAATTTGTATATCCATCATAAATCTCCACGGTCAAGTAACGACAATCGACGAAACACAAGATCCTTAATGATCCGGAACATTCTTGCACTATTGTCGGTAAAATTGTCAGAAGAGAATTTTTATTTAATTTCCGACGATCGCCCTCGAAATTTGTCATTTTTCATGAAGATCCGCAGTCTATTAATTATGATTCGCGCAGACATTGTTCCGACACAACATTGTCGAACTTTTAACTTCCAGTGTCCCGTTCGTTACCTGCCATACGCAGCGGATATTTTCATAACACCAAATTGTGCGCGTTTAAAATACGGCCAGACGCGACACGGTAAAACACAGAATTCGACGAAAAATTACGAAGCCGGACGTGACGATAAATGAAATAAACTATCGACTCTGTTCCAAATCAGTTTATAAGCCTATGAATTTGCGCGATCGTCTAGAGAGACAGTCAACGCGTGAAGTGCAGGAACTCGCGCGATACTCGATTTCTGATCGTAGCATTTCGAGTCGCGCGGGAACAACGACACTCTAATTTCGCACGCTACCGTCGACACGGTTTCGATAGACGAGCTCCGGTGTCTGTGCTCGCTGAAAATTAGGTTAATCGGCCCCGAAAAGCGTCGTCCGCGCGCTCCACGCGATTACACGCCGATTTCCTCTGTCTGGAAACAGTAATCGCTGGCGAGAGCGGTGAACGGTGAAAAAAAGAGAGAGAGAGTAGCAGAGAAAAAAAAGAAGCGAGAATAATGAATATTTTTTACACCACGGTCGCGCGCGCCGCGGGCGCTCGCACAAAGACCTCTCTTGCCGGGTTAAAGCGTTGTTACTCGCGCTCACAATGTACCGGCAACGAGAACTTCCATGAAATATTTCCCCTTTAGCCGGGGAAGCCCTTTAACCCCGAAAAGTCGCGGCTAAATAATACGAGTCCCCGTGGACGAGCCGATCAGACCCCGATTGCGAATTTATGTAGGCCCTTGTTCCCGCAAGAATTTTCCGAGCCGACGATTCCATCGAAAACATGCTCTAATTCTTTCTAATTCGGTTGCTCTGAAATTCAACGAAACTGAACTCTTTAAATTTTAATCAATTTAGACAGTCACCTAATGGGTTCTTTCTATAATGACAAATTTGTTTCGATCCCTATTAAGGGATGTTCTGCAAAGACATTTTCAACAGCTCTTTGCAATTTTTTGTATCGAATTTTTATAGAGATATTTACTATTGCTTAGAACGTATAATGTATATTTTTTGTATGAAAAATGAGATATTGTAAAATCCAGTGACACTCGTCGTTTCAATTTCATCGATCGTGAATTCGTCGCACTAATTCGATAACTTTTTCTTTCGCATCGACCGGCCGGATGGAGCGTATATCGCGCAATATTTAATTTTAGTGCATTAAATATTAATTTTCGTGGAAGAATTCGCCGGCGCTCTCGCGGTCCAGCCATCCGCGACACCGTTCGCGGTAAAAATATAATTCGCATCGATCGCTTTCCAACGCGAGCAGAAATTCATCATGGAGGAACGGTTCGATGAGAACGCGCCTGAAACCAATCGATAGATCGACTCGAAGCGATAGATTCGCTCGATGAAACTCTATCCCGCACGATTCTCTCTTCTTCTCTTTCTCTCTCTCGCTCCCTGCGCGCATTTCCGGCCCGATTGATTATTGAAATCGGTGGACACGAGAGAGCGCGCGCGCGCATATCCAAAATATCGATCGCGGTGCATCCAACTCGATTTTAATTACCACTCCGCGAGTCGAACTCCGTCTTGAGCACCAGTTACGAATGTTCTAAAGGGACGTGTTCAAAATCCATACGCTATTACCCGAAACCGATTTGCTGGAAACTTTGCGCATTAGCTGGCCCGTGAACCCAAATCGATTCTGTTCGATCATTCTTTTCATTTCTGAATTTTAACCCTCAGCTGATATACCGTTCCCTCGGAATCCAATTGGCACGTTAAAATCGTTCGAACAATTCCGTCAAAATTTACCGAGCTACTTCGAAGTATAATATCCCAATAATTATGAACGCGGTCTAAGTAATGTATTCCTTGTTTCCAGATATTTCAAGGGAAAGGATATATTAACACTAAAAAATTAACTTACAAAATCTAACGGTTAATTTTCCACGATATTAAATATAATAAATGTTTCCTAATGTCGATCGTAGATTGTTGTTAACTATGTTTCTATGTTCTCAGCGCACTGGTTCGATCATACCGATAACGAAGCCGATTGATGATCGAACCAATGCGCTGAGAACATATAGAAACACGATTGATATTAAATATAATAATTCAAAGTTGAATTTGGATGTAGGTGTGAATGCATGGTCGATGTTTCTTTACGAAATTCTTCACAGGTTGAGCACCGACGATTTTTCGGGAGTCGGGTATTCGGTGTTATTTAGTTGGATCTCGACGATTAGGCGAGAAAGAGTGGTATCCTAGGTTAACGGTAGAAAAATACTGGACCGAGCTGGGTGAACAGTTTACTCGATAATTTCATACATTATTTCACCAGCACCCGGGACGCCGGCGGACACCGGGCCATGGATTATTTTGGATGGATCGATGGAAGCGCGATTATTCGGCCGGCCTCCGATTCACGGATTTATTTCGACGCTGCTGCGGCGGAACAGCGAATCGCACGCCATTCGACAACACCCTCCACCCCTCCCCCTCAACGATACCGCTAATATTTCCCAATTTTTCTCTGTTATTTATATTTATCTAGCGCGGCGGTCCCGTGCGCGTCACATTATTACGCGCGTTACTCTCCCGTCTATCTTGTGCACCTCGTTACAATGGCTGTCATTAATACGCAAGCATTCCGACTCGAAGACGTGCGAAAACTCTGCCTATCGATTCGCAATATTACTTAATTGCACGCATTTGCATATTGAAACACGTTCTGGATATTTAACTTTTAATCATTCGCATACAATACGCGCGGTCTCAAAACTTTGAACTTAGCATTTCAAGCAGAAACAAAGATGTCGACTAGCAAATATTTATTTTGCAAGAAAATAGTTAATTTATCGAATAAAAATTGATTTATGTTGGAGTCGCATCAAGTACCATGAAATCAGGTACGTGCAAAGTGGAGTTCGAGTAATCGAAGATTGCATATCGCAAAGATGCAGATTTCGAAATTTGCAGCCAACGATTGCAGTAAAATGTTTAGTTTTTGTGTTTCGCAGCTCTTGAATTCATCAAGACATCCCCAGTTTAATTATAACTCTCCTGGCTCGTCAATAAGAGATCGATCGGGGGGAACGACTTCTTTGGAGCGGCTCTTGTTTATTTAGGCCAGAAATGGAGCCTCCGCAGAGATTTAAAAGTATATTAATATCAACGTGTTAATCATTGTTTTCCTTAGAAAATTCGTATTCGACGGAAATTTCGAAAATAATCGATTTTGTCTATTATTTGATGAAGTTTGTTCACCCGTCCGACAGATGCCTGGGAAACCCAGTTTTTGCTTGACGGCTTCGCCATTTTTCACCGATTATGAAAATCAGATAGCAGACAATGCGGCCTCATAGACACAGTGTACACGCGCAATTTGTTAGCGGCTAGGATCGCGTACGTGGATGTATTATTTGTTGTCGACTGCGTATGATGGTTCGGAGAGCCGGAGCCGGACCCCAGCGGCGGGTCCATCTCGATGGATCGATACGTCCATCCGGTCACCGCGGAATTCCAGCGAGTTGGGAATTTTCCGTCGCTCCCGTGCTATTTCGCGACTTGATTGCTTTGTTATAAATGTATATGCTCCCCGTATTACCGTTTCATTTTGTTTTGCTACTCGTTATTTTGTTATCCGCCCCGCGACGCCTGCACTTGCACACCCCTCGCGCGTACCTGTTCTACCTCCTTTTTTTCTATCGCGTGGACGTTCTCTGGGACCGGAAGTAGGCGGGCTGCGACACGCTACTCGAGCAATTAGGACGCTGCAAGAACACCGATGATCCTTTGCCAAAAATTTCGATCGTTCTGCAATCGAATCTCAAGCAATCGATTACCATTGTCCAGATTCATTTTCGAAATCAACTGCTATTCCACTCACACTTAAATTCGCCATTGTAACGACGAAATTAATTGTGCACATAACTATGCAAGTGGTCTAAATGAATGTTTCAAAAAGATTACTTTATATAGAATCCCTTTAGTGTTAATATCAATTTCCTTTACGGGTAATCTCGTTTCGAAGATTCGTCGGCTAACGCAGATGTTTTTCATCGTTTAACTTTCAAATTCCACACATTTCTCGGAAGCATAATTCGCAATTGCTCGGAAACATAAAGCTGCGACAGTCACGTGCTGTCGAATGATGCAAATTACCGAATCAGATTGCGGCCTAGATCGATTATCGACCTTTTGACTACCGAAAACGAAACAAGAATTACATGACAGATCACATTCATAATTATGGGCACAGTTCGCACCGTCGCGATTTAAATGCTGATCGCGCGGAGGAATCTCCGGGCTGGTCGGAAAAATTGCTCTACATATATGAACGTAGGAAAAAAGTGAAAAAGATGCCCGCCAGTGTTGTCCTCTGACCGAAAACGGCATCTGTTCCGAGAGAGGGGAATCGAGGTTTCCAAAATTCCATTTGAGCCGTGGGGTCCGCCGCGAACCGAGCCGTTTTCGAAATTTCCGGCGGCCGCGAGAGCCCGGCGTGCAAAATAGGCCCGTGAATTTCGCGAATGGCCGGCACACACAGCCGGACAGACAGACCGACGCGACGCGACGGACAGACGAACGGACGGACCGACGGACAGACAGACAGACGGACGGGCGTATATCGATCCATCGAGCTGAACCCGCAGGCTAGCGTCGCGGCCCGTCAGACGTAACGGACAGGATAGTAAAAGCCCTCCGGTTCCAGTTGGTAGGACCGGTCCGTTCGTACATCCGTCCGTACGTCCATTCGCTCGCACGACCGTCACTTCGACGGATAATACCAGAGTTCACCTAAATATAACCGTCGAGTTCCGAGCCGAGATATGAAAGAGAAGGGGCGGAGAGTGCGAATGATGAAGACGCGGCTAAAGAGAACGAGAAACAGGAGGACACAGAAGAACGAGGGACGCAGCAGGAGGATCAAAGAATGGTAGAACGGTGGACGGGAAGAGAAAGCACCGAACAAGGGGAAGCAAAGGGAACCGTGCACGGTAGACCGGACCACAAGAAACATTTTTTTAGCGAATTCTGTTATAGACGGCGCACAAGACGCCGTTAGAACGGTCCGAGTGGATAGAAGTCTGTTCTCGACGGATTCTTATAGGAAATTTTACGCTGATCACGAATACACCATATATTGAGGGTCCCTGGATAGCGTTTAACAGCTTTTTCGCTAAAAACCGTTCTTTTCGACATTTTTTAGTACATTCGCTTGAAAAAACGGTTAAACTCCATTCAGTGACCCTTAATATTATACAGGGTGGACGATTTATCTGAAGACGTTTAAATATCTTGAGAACTATGCATCGGATAAAAAAAGTGTTCGGATTAAAAGATGTACGAACACTTTGTACACCCACTGTAATTATAATACAAGTTATGCTAGTTCAAGATGACGTTGATTCATTGAACATTTTAATTTTATATAAAGATGTTCCATTGCGGTCTCTTGTTGACGAAGTATCGACAGACTCGTGTGTAGGCTGTAAGATGATGAAAGGGTTGGAAAGGAGGGTTTGTAAGAGAATGCAACGGCCGCGGTAGCTACAGCGGACATCTCCGGCGCGATGCACTATTTTGCACGTGATTTAATACATACGCCAGTAGGAAAGCCGGTTAACGCTGCCGAAATCTCAACCGCGGCCTGTCCCCCGAATTCGGTTTCCGTTAAGCGATGCAAATACCGCCGATAAAGCGGCCCCGATTCGCGGTTTCAAGGATCACGGTACACTTGCTCGGTTAGCCCCCTCGCCTCGGCCTGTTATCCTTCGACCCTGTACCCAGTCCACGCGGCGTCTTTTCGTTCGCCTTGTTCCATCTTGGTGCACAGCTCCACCTGATTGCAAGTGATACATCGTAGAATTTATATTCGACCAATTCGTACATAGAATTCAATAATGCAAAAATTGCCTTACAGTATCGCGTCTGTCTCGTGATACATTTTTTTAGCTGATTCTGATAGAAATGTACCTTAATATTTTCCTTCACACCGAAATAAAACTCTATTATCGTTTTGTTAATGTACAGCTATCAGAGAAAATGTTGGCATACAGATGTAAATTTTCTCCTCATTTAGGAAATTGTAAGAACTAAAGTTTCAATCACTGAAACCATAAAATAATAATAATACATACTGTATCTTTATAATAATTTTGTCGACATCCCTAAAAAGTTAATACTAAATAGTGATCAGAAAATAATAGAATAAGACTAAGAATGAATTCGTACGGTTCATAATTTTTTGGAGATATTACAGTTTGAGGTAATGGCACATTTACATTTAAGCGCGAACGTACTGTGTATGTATAGCTTGTCGAATGGAAAATCAATAATGTTTGCGATACACTTAGCAGGTTGTGGATTGGAATAACTAGCGGATGTTTGTGGAGTTTCTCATTTTTGTTGATGAATTTCTAGAGAGTGGAGCGAAGATGAATTTTCCCCCTATTCTTCCTCTCTTCGCTTTCATGGAAAAAAAGAGAACGACGCAGAATTGTTTTAACGTTAAAACTACGGGACATTACAGATGATTAGTGTCTTTCGGCTAATGTATTGCAAAAAGTAGATTCATTTTTAAAGCCCTTTTATTTAGACAAACACACTCTCTCTTCTCCCTGTCTTTCCATCGTTTCGCTTTTAGTGACTGGTCGCATGCTAAAACGAAGTACACTACCACTCAAAAATATTTGATCGTTTGTCCAGCGTATAACGAATGTGCCTTTTCCAGTGACAAACATGCGAGTGGAGCTTTTAAAGCTAACACATGTGGCCGAAAAAAAATGATAAAGCGTCATGCAATAGCTGTTAGTCGCATCTTCCATCTTGTTCCGTGAACCGTGATCAGTTGATTGCAGGTCTTCGTGCGAAATCTCATCCTCATAAGCCACTTAATAAAAAGCAAAATAAAATTACTTCATCCTGCGAAAAAATTCCCTGCGACCAAAATAAAACGAAGTTTTTCGCGATACACGCGTTTCCGTGTAATTGAAAAATTCCAATACAACATCGGTCTCAATATATTAATTTCCAGAAAGTCAATTCTTTACCATTTCGAATGAGTTTTATTTCCAAAATAATTTTACTAGCGAAAATTTTAGGCGTGTGACTGTTCCCCAATTCATTTGAAACGAAGTTTGCACCGCACACAAAATATCATAAGCGAAAGATGATGAAGATGGGTACTTTGATTTTTCATATTTGATGCGACGAGGAATAATACTTGAATATTTAGAAAGGACTGGAAGACAGGGAACGACGTCCGTGAAATGAAAATAATTCATAGGCGGATTTGAATGAATTTAAACTTGCCTGTCGCGAAATCGTGAATTGTTATTTGCTAAAATATATGATTATTAGAGTTTCCGAAGATGGGAGGAAAGTGCGATAGAAACAATGCGAGCGCATTCGGAGTAACTTGCCAACTCTCGGGTCGGTCATCGGTTCACATTCCGTGATTCCGAAGTTCGTGGATTACGTGTTAAAGCCCCTTTGCGTTATCGCGGCGAAAATCACGCCGAGAACGTGACTAGGTCGTGTTTGAGGAAACCTCGTGCTCATCATACGTGGAGTAATGATCGATAATCGAAGTAACGAAGCTAGGCGTTCAAACACAGCTCTTCTCGCCTCGGCGACGTTCGCGTTAAACCGATATCACCTTTGTTTTAGTATCGTCGCGTGCTAGCAAAATGAAAAAAACCGCTAAAACCGTATGAACAATCCCGTAATTTCCTCATAAAACCGAAATATGTATCAACAGGCTCGAAGTAATAAATTCGATTAATCGTACATCAAACAATTTTATTAATCACAAATATTATCGTAGGCGTCCAGAGCTAATTATGTGTGGTTCGCGACGGGACGAGGTATTCAATTAGAATAGAAATTTAATATAAGCGGAATGTAAAATTGAAAGTGGAATATTAAACATGGAGCGATAACGTTTTGTTCTGCCCGTGGAAATGACGAATGGCTTTTCAAAATTTCGATCACGATCGAATGCAATATTTTTATATTTGAAATCGGACGATTAGTACGCGTTACAACTTATTAGAAGAGACATCCATTTTGTCACATAGAATTGGGGTTAATTCGCGAAAGAGCAAGACGGAAATAACAGGATTGCGGAAAACGCTAGCGTATCAGGAAAATCGTTTACGTTGACGCAGTCGTACGACGTTCATTAGTAACAATTACGAAGCTACTGCGAAACCTGTAACTTTCTGTGTCCTCCCCTGTAATTAGTAAAGATACATCTCTCGTACGGCGCGGCGTACCTGCAGAGGTTTGTTTAATCGCCCAACTCCGGTGCGTATCTTGTCAAAGGCAGGTCGGCCTCCGAAACGTTTTATACCTATTTGCAGCATTCAACGGCGTATTTCGAGCGTTACGCGCGCGGAAGTTAAAAAGCTCGAGTTCTCGATGAAAACGCGACCGATTAAATATAATCCCGAGGTCCGAATTCGATATTCAAATTTATTCAAAGATTCAAATTTAATTCGACACGGAAATTCACGAATTTAAAGTCGACGGACACGCGGCAGTTCGCGAATTCCAAAAATACATCACGGAAATTCCAAAAAGTCCACGGAACTTTGGCGTATTTAAAATTTGGGAATTCGGAGTCCGAGGGTCCGAGAATTTTGATATTCGGCAGCTTCATCTGAAGGGTCGGGAGATTAGAAATTCTGGTGTTCGAGAAATTGAAAATTTGGGAAATCAGGGTGTTCGAGGAATTGAAAATTTGGAAAATTGATAATTGGAGGAATTGAAAAATCCATGAAATTAGTGGTTTAAAAATTCCCAAAGCGTTGATTTCCAAAGTATCATTAGAATACTATACGAAAAGCTTGAATCAGAGAATCGGTGGAGAAAATTCGTGCACGAAACCACCTGTTCCCCGTTTACATCGTAATTTTCGCAAGGTGGCTTCTTTAAACGTTCTCATTAGCCAGCGCCGCGTGACGCATTCCCGATGTTCAGGAAAAACAGAAACGCAAGCCTGAGGAGGGTGAGCAGTCGCTGCGCAAGGGCGCCGTTTTCCTTCTGGCAAAGCTACGATCAACCTAATGGTTTAGTAAGACTATACGGAGCCATTAACAGGTAATGAAGGTACCGGACAATTGCGACTACAGTAATACTAGACACGTATTCACTTACTAGCACTTACACAGCCGAGTCCCGCGGAACGAGAGATAGAAGCTTCTAAAGCTCTGTTCTATGGTACTTCGGCCGTGTCCTGTTTCATTGACCCGACCCTTTCCGTTGCGTGTATAACATACACGCATACCGATAATGCTATCGGGTAACGATGCGAGACGAATTTCGAAACTGGACGCACTGATTGAACATCTGCACAACGCCGATACTCGAAATCCTCTGTTATTCGTGCCAATTTCACCGATTCGCAACTCTTCAGCCATCGCTGTCATTCTTCGTCTCCATCTTTGACCAATATCACCGCTGGACTACGAGGACACTGTTCGAATCTAAAAATACTTGGAATTAACTTGGACCATTTTTATTTTGCATCTTCGATATCTTCAGCAACCCCGTATGAATACTGAAGTGTAAATAACGAAGCTCGGGGATAACCGACAATAAGATAAATCGCGAAGAAAACTTCAACCATCGCTGCCATTCTTTGTCTCCATTTTTTACCAATATCTTCGCGCAGTTTCAATTCAATTCAGATTTGTCCAGCTTCTAGGACACACTGATCGAATCTAGGAATGCTTGGAATTAACTTGGACAATTTTTATTTCGCGTCTTCCATATTTGGTGCACCCTGTATAAATACTGAAGTATACGTAACGAAGCTCCGGGATATCGCTGGACAGTATAGTCGCCGACAATGAGATAAATCGCGAAGAAGACTTCGGCACCGAGTAATATCGTTTGGACAGGGACTGGTCGTTAGACGAAAGCAACTCTCCGGATCGTAGGGAGCCCCGTCGCGTCGCGTCGTCACGGAACGAACCTAGTCGTTGATTATTCATCGAGTGGCCGATTTTTTGCCGGACCGAACTATGAATATTCATTGATCTTTATCGCGGCCGATACTTTGGTCGCGCCTCCAGGCGACGACGTTCCAACGGATAGATGAATGGATAGATTACGCAACTGCCCGGTTGCGTAACCGTCCGCGTGAACTCGCGGGGGTGGTTTTGTATGTAACAGGAAATCGAGCGAAAAGATGGACGTTCGTAGGCGGTGGACGTTGCGGGGGTGGAAACGAAACCTTTGGAAGAGACGTCCGAGCTGTTTTAATTTTCGATGGGCTTCGTGATATAAATCGGTCAGCCAAAAATATTGTTAATTGATGGCCACGGATGGATGGATTCAATTTTTTAATATTCACTGAGTGATTCGTGCAGATGTTTCGTGCTGCATCTTTGACACCTTCGATAACCACGAATCACTGACGTCGCGAAGTTTATTTAAACGGAGCCGAATGAATTTTGTTAGCATTTTCTGAAATGTCGTATGCACTCCTATATTATTCTGAAAATATTTGACTGAGCGATTAAACGGCAAATATTAATTGTATTCTCCGAATTAATTTTCGTCCGTATATTTTCGAACAATGTTAACGTGAAAGTGATTGAAATGTTCGCGGATCTACGTGTTTGCTAATTTGAATAAAGAGTGTAGGTAGGCGGTGAACCGCAGGTCAATCCTTTCAGAGTAAACAGCGATTTTCTATTCCCGTAGTGTAAGTTACCCCTATCCGCGTTTGTCAGGATTATCAGAGATTACATGGAATTAGTTTGTCGTTTTATTGTGTTAATCTGATTGCGCAGAGGGTTTCCACATGTCGTTCATTTTATTTCAATACTCGCTTAACGCCTGTCATTGCTATGATTACACACTATTATCTGTTATGGAACTGCGAGTTGACCATTCGCTCGGACAATACTTACAATTCTCATCACGTTCAATACCAAAAATCCTTTCCGTACCGTTTAACACCGAAATTTTATGTTTCAAATGTTTCCAATATCGAGTTTGCCTCTCGACGAAGATTTCAAATTAAAATTAATCAATATTCATGTTGTTTTCTTCTGTAAAAGTGCAAGGGAATTCTATTTTCCTGTGACCAATATTTACGTAAAGAAATTTCAATTACCGAAGCAGTTAAAAGTCGATATAGCAAAATCATTGAATTATTTCAGTAAGAATTAATTTATGACATGAAGATTGAAAGTCTGAGAATTTTGAGATTTGACAGCTTCGTCGCCTGAAGATTCGGAAGTTTAGAAATTCGAGTGTTAGTGAAATTGAAAATTTGAGAAATTCGGGTGTTTGTAAAATTGGAACTTTATGAATATGGTAATTTGAGAAATTGCAACTTTGTGAATATGGTAATTTAAGAAATTGAAAAATTATGAAATTGGCGTGCTTAGGAGACCGAAAATTTGGGAAATCAGGGTGTTTACAAAATTTTAATTTCAGGAAATCGGGGTGTTTTAAAAATGAAAACTTTGCAGTTGAGGTGCTTAAAAGACTTTAATTTTAAAAAATTGCAACTTTGCGAAATTCGTAATTTGAGAAATAGAAAAAATATGAAATTAGTGTGTTTGAAAAATTGATTGTCTGGAAAATTGGTTATGACAAGGGTTAATTTATGTTTCAAGACAAGTACGCATCCATTTCTTTTACGGATATGATATTTTAGAAGGCACAATAGGGGCTCGGTATGAATTAAGCGTGACAAAGGGTCGCCACGAGCCACAAAATTTTCCTGGGCCACAGATCAGGTCAAAAACCCTGGATCTGATATCTGCTCCTTAGAGCGCATGAAGAACCGAGTCGAAAGCAAAGGGGAACGTCCCTACGACTGCCGAACGCTGTCTGGTTACGGATGAGTCCCGTCAGGTTCCGTTACACCTCGGCGAATTCACGAAGATTCATTAAAGAACTTGGCTAATTACTGAAATAAGTAGATTTCCGCAATACCCTATTAATACTCCGACTGAGCGCCACGTAATAAGTCACCGGATGAGGTATCACGATTATCTTCCGGGAGTGTTTATATTTACAAATTTGCTGGACTACCTCTAATCTGGTCCATTCAAGGTCAGTCGACGTTTCCTGGATCCGACCGCAAGACGTTGCACAGCAGACACTAATAATCTCTCTCATAAAATTTCACTCTGTTGTTATTTCAACTCCGGAACTCGGAAATTGCTTGCGACATTTCATAAACAAGTAAAAAATGTAACTAGGAAAAGCACATTAACTCGCAGTGCTTCAACACATTAGCCACCACTTGCATAAAACGGTCAGATTAATTTTATATACTCTGTCGTTTAAAGTCTAAGTTTCTTCTGCTAAATTGTTTGAATGTTTACTAGAGGGGGTACGTTGCAATTTCATAATAGACAAGGTCTTAGAATTGTTTTTTTTTATTTTTGTGGAGTTGAAAATGAGTGGAAAAATTGGGGGATGCAGAGAGAAACAATCAGCAGCACGGCTATTAATCGTTAGGACAATTGCAGTGGAACACTTGCTCCTCTCGCTATCGTTTCCCATTGCTATCTCACACCATCCTGACTATGTTTTGATGGAATGTGACCGACGAAGTTTACTCGCAAGTTACCGAGGTTGTAACTAGTACGGTTCTACCGTATACTTCTTGCCAGTTGGTCGGGCGAGAGGACTAAAGACAACACTCCACCAGATCAACACGAATTGCTATCACTGCTACCCCATATTCATCGTTACATCCTCCACGTTCGTATTAACAGTATTATTTTTAAGCGTATATTTTTATAATCTAGAGACATTAATGATTCTATTACTTCTAACAGATTCAAGGTCGTCCATCGGATACAGACAAGTGACATTGGCCAGTGTCTCAACCAGCGCAGAACAAACATTAAATAAAAGGTTACGGGACTCGTGTGTGGTTCACATCGACCATAGTGATTCGTCGACCACGCGGTCGTACTTCGTACGACGAGAGCTACAGCCCAGATCAAACCACGCGTACAGCCTAACCAACGGTGAAATAGGTTCCTGATGGAATCGATGTCCTCGATCAGGAAACTTCAGCGAAATTCCCTGGGTCTGGGATGACCCCTGGATATTCACTTGGACTTCGAAGTCGAGTTTCCTCCTCGAAAGCAGAGACCTGAGAGACCTACTAAAAATCACCATAGCTATCCATCCTGATCGTGGCAGCCCCAGCCTGACCTTGTACTCGAAACATTTTCGCGAACACTTCGAGGAGAAGTAAGACTTTTCGCAAAACCGATGACTCCGATAACGATCCCGTTCGAGTGGATCTCCGAAAAAGTTCATAGTTCAAGTTCCTCGAGCACAAAAGACGTTCATAAAGTCCACAAACACGCAACGACTGCCATGATCCGGAGCCAGCGATGCTATTCAGCATCGCGGGATCACCATCGGCTCACGAGAGACATCTCATCGAAAGCGCAGCGTGGCCGTAGAGCCTGTAAATATCTCGTTGTTCTATTTGGAAAGTCTGATGCGACGGGTACGGAGGGACACGCGAGGGACGTTAGACCTACAATTTAAGGGACAAGATCATCGAATAAAGGGACACCCTGTATATTCGCTGTACGAAAAGCACTTCGTGGACGTTTCGTTCGGCGTTTCGGGATTGGCGTCACCGCCGCGGCCCCCGCAGTTTCTGGTTCGAACACCGGGACCCTGGCGTAGCTGTAATGAAGCACGGGCACCGAGTACCAAGCCGGGTCTCCCTTCGTTGCCACGCCGCGCCACGGCCACGCCGTGCCACGCCACGCCATGGCCACGCCATTCCTTCCCGTGCCCACGCCACGCCGAGCCACGCCGAGTTCGAGCCACGCCACGATCTCCCTGCGCCGACAGCCCCGACGCCGGCTAGTTGCAATAGGGGAAGCCCGGGTGGCCCGCGCATGCGCGAGGGTAACACGGAAAAAAATCGGCCCAGCTAACGGGCGTAGAAGGGGCGCACGGGGGGTGGCCGTATCGATCGCGCTAACATCGGAGTCCGCGGCGAGTCTGTGGGCACAGCCGTCGTGCGCCCATGATGACGACGACGACGACGACCACCACGGGTACCGACTCCTCGACGATGACGTTCTCTTCAACCCCCCTTCGAACACCCTTTGCACTCGGTCGATCCATACCCGAATCGATCCCCTCTTGTGGTCTTCCATCGATCCATTTTTCTCAGGTCATCCTAACCTTTTTCATACTTTCTGGCGATTTCGATAGCCCCATTCGTGTAACCAACCGAAAGAAATTCGGGAAATTAGCTAATCGGCAGTCCGGATTAATTGATTTTACACTAATCGAGGTGTTGCATTTTTCTGAATCTGTTTCAGTTGAGTTTGAAGAACTGATTTCTAGGGGAAGATTATGTGTGCCCATAATTATGGAAACGGTTTCCATTGAATGTCGAACTAACAAGCTCCATCTTCATTTTTCACAATGTCGTGGAAATTCTATTGAATTCGTTTAGTTTAAAATAAAGTGATGTACGTTTCCACTTAGACCACTTTCATAATTATTTTCTTTGAACGCGAGTAATCGTATTTTTGCAGATCACGTTTTCCGATTCTTTTGTTTCGGTCTGTTCCGAGGGTGGAGAAAGTGTGAGAATTGAGGGACGGATGCGAAAACACGGGACGGTAGCAAGAGAATTATTCTGGTTTTTACCTGTCTTTGATTTTGATCTTCCCTCTTTTTTCCGTGTGTTTTTGCCCGCTCTCTTTCTATTTTTTTTTTGTTTCGGTAGGCGGTTTGATTCGACGGCACGCGGAAACGAGCACGCGAGAGAATCGCGGATTTTCCTCCTCTTTCGTTCCCCGGAATCGTTTGATTTACTGGCGATTGATGTGTAACCTTCAACTAGCCGAGTGTACTCACCTCCCTTGAGGCAAATGTTTGTGGAGCGAAGTTCGTACTTTATTGGAGTGATATTTCGTCAAAGGGTTAACGAGATTATCTTGAGCGGCATTGTTCGGAGAAACGGGATCGTGGCGGGTTTCGAAATGATGATTCCCTGCTATCCGAGACCTACTGCAGCGACAAGTCATCTTATTAATTTCGTGAAGAGCACCTATCACCGAGTACAGTTTTGTTGAATAATTTCAAATATTCGTTTCTCGTGGAGGCAGCAAATTATTTTTTTATTGTTAGGCAACGGACAATTTTTCACTATTAGACAATCTGCTTTCGTTGTTATCAGAGAACATTTATAACAAAAGTGAGGATGTAATTTGAAATTATATAATATTATTTTTAACCAAACATAGCTAAATTAATTACATTCCGTGACAGAACCAATTTCTTGGCTATAAAAAATCTTCTCAAATGCTACTCTTTCCAAGACTTAACATCCTACCTTTTGTTCAACAACAATGCAGATCTGATGCACTTCATCCTCTCGTAGAAGAAGAAAGCTCTCGCTCCCTCTTAGGTGAAAATATCCAGAGAGTATATTGGACTTACAACCTGGCCTTGTGATTAGTAGAAAGCATCCCATATACACACTTGACTATGGCATAGTTTTGAACACACTGCCTTTCGATACTGATAGATACTTATATATTCTTATATCTTCTTGTATATTCTTGTATATTCTTGTATATTCTTGTACATTCTTGTATATTCTTGTATATTCTGGTATATTCTTGCACATTCTTGTATATTCTTGTATATTAAATGTTTATTTTACTTCAAATTGTTGCAAATTTTTATTTCGCATACATACGTCCGTCTACAATCTCTTTGGATGTAGTGCATCCTAGAACGGAAGATTAGTCAGTTTCGATTTATGTAATTTCCCAGTGCGTCAGATTTTATTTCCCCTCCAGTCCAATGAGATTTGTGTATTCGAGCTCGCCGGTTTCGATAAGGAAATAGAAAAGACGGGTACGATTCGATAGGAATTTGAAGGTCGAAAGTCGACTTCAATCCGGAGCTAAAACGAAATCGTCAGTCTGTAAGACTCTTTCCGGAGAAAAAAGCTTATCCACAAGAGCTCTTGCTCGGGGACGGACACGTATGAACGGTCGACAATCTTTAACCTGTTACTCGGGCAATTTATTTGCAACGAGCACGCACGAAAACACACTACACCTATTCTACAAATTTCAATTCGAGTTTCTTAAACGACAAATAAATCAACAAAAAATTCATTCTACAGCGGGTTAAATGATTTCTTAAATTTCATATCCTCCCACTCCGATCGAACACTTCATGCTCTTCGATTTTCGAAGAAGTTCATTACTTACGAAGAACCGGGTACGCGATGGGGTCAATTATTTTTTTAAAAAGCAGCTTCCAGCGTTTAAAAGTCGAAGTCACTGAATCTATCCGTTCGACCCTCGATTCACTCAGGTCAAGAGTATTCTCGTGATTACCAGGTGTAATTTTGATGGGCCATTTTCGCTTTATGGACTAGGTGACTAATAGTTATTTACAGAAGATTAAATTTATGTAAATTTAATTCAATTAAATCCGCCGGGGTTTACCATACTCCGCGCGAGTAATGCAGGGTTAACAGCTAAAACACTAACGGTTTGGATGGATAGTTTACCCGGGCGGAGTGTGCGAACATTAATCAAGCGTTCGAACGTAACTGTCTCGCAGTAGCATTTGCCAAACAAGATTTTTCTAGCACGATCCTTCTCAGAAACAGTTCTTATCGTCGTTCTCTGTGGATTTTTTGCGTAGCCATTATCGTCGCTGAGGAAATAATAATTAATACGTTGAAACATTAAACAAACTTATGTGCTTTGTTCTATACTCCATTTTTATAATTTCTCTTCTTCTTGGTGGAAATATATTCTACAGAATTTTTGGTGGAAATATATCCTACAAAATGAATAATATAATAAATAATATAATACACACACAGATAATAACGAGTAGGATCTTAGAATTCGAGTTCTCTGTTTCGCAGTAGAACGAGCCAGCGCACACAGACACGTAATGTTTTCATTTCCATTTCGCCGCGTACTGAGCTTCATTCACGCGCAGACTGAAATAAGTGACGGAGTTTTCACAGTCAAGAGGAACGGGTCAATGAAAGAAGTACCGGACGTCTTTTTCAGCCGGCAAGTTCCGGTCTCTGTCTCTCTTCGTTCTTCTTCTCCTACCCCTTGTCAACCAGAAAGAAGGGCGCTTTCACTGGGAGACGCGTTTAACGTCGCGAAACAGATAAACCGATGAATCACGAGCCCGACTGTTGCACGCAGTTAGCTTCCGTTTCATAGATTTTTCATTCGAGCCAGAAACAAGATCTCAGCTTGCTCCTTCTATCTGTGTAATTCAATGTTTACCCTGGCTCGCATTATTTATTATTAGACTTCGTGCATTTATGACAAAGATTACGAGGTGGCCAAATTCATGAAATCATAGTGCATTTGGACAGACCACAAAGTCTGCGTTAATCCATTTCGTTAGTAGAACTTTCACGGATAGAAAATTAGATCGAGATCTTGAAACAACCCCTCTAACACGAACCGCGGAATAGGGTTTAAATTGACTCCCAGAGGAGACTGAAAAATTATGTTATTGCGATGATGCTCGCGCGTTTTATAGTCCAGTCAATTAATGTTTAAAGGGGGTGTAGAGGGAAGTGGAAGGAACACAATTTTTTACTTTGGAACTTTGTTCGGACTAATTAGCTGGTAAACATACTAAAAGTCCCCACTCCTAGGAGCTGAGCGGGGTGCAGGGAGGCACGTAGAAGATCCTTTTTTGGGTTTTCGCTTCTATCTCGAAAACTATACGTTTTAGCGACCACTTTATACAAAATTAAGGATGTTCTGGAGGTACAATGGGAGACAAAAGTACAAGAAATTCGTATTTCAAAGATTAAATAGGGTTTGAACTAGAATTTTATGAATTCTCCATAAGAAGACGAGTTAAAATATACAATTCTTAAGCGGTGCAGTGAATCGAACTCAAACTTTGGTAATTGCATTAATTTAGTAAGAATTACATCTTGTCAAGTTTTCAAGAATTTTGTTGCGTTTTCATATATGTACCTCCAAAACATCCTTAAAGCTGTGGCACATTTTTTCAGTTTTGATTTTGTATAGAATGATCTTATCGCTACGACGCATAGTTTCCAAGATATAAACGAAAAACCGAAAAAGGGACGTTTTACGTACCCCTGCACCCCTGAATAAAGTCCCAAATTCAAAAATTATGTTCTTTCCATTTCCCTCTGCAACATTTCGTTGACTGGACTATTACCCGTATTCGGCCGCGTTTTTGCCTTGTTTTGAAGAGCCGAAACTTGCCCGCGCTCGTTTCACTCGACGTAATACGTTAGGGACGGGGGTCGCCTTAGAGTATAGGGGGTGACGTACCTTTCTAGCCGAATATACATCGGGGTTGGCAGCGCGGAGTTCACCCCTCGACAAAGAGGGCATTTCCATCGGCTTACCCGAACGAAGGGAGCCGGGTAAAGCATGCGGCACTTTTTGGCCGCGATGTGCTGTGTTCTTCGAGAATACGCGTGCTGGAGATCGGCCAACTATCGCAAAACGCCGCGCCGCTCTCTGTCCTACACCGGAGACGTTTCAATGGACAATTAACGTGCGATGCCGCGCGCTGCGGGCTCTTTTGTCATCGAACGTTATCCTAGGACACGGTCAAGCAATATTTCCATCGAATCCCGAACGATTTTCCCAAGATCTGCTCCTGCTTCGCGTTTTCTAACCTGCTCACCCTGTTACGATCCTTAATTAATTAACCGGACCGGGTATAAACTGTATCGGATGTACAGGGTGTATAAAAAGTCGTCATCCGTCCTAGGGGTGAATCTATACATTTGGATCGGTGAACATTTGCCAGAGAAATTTGTCGCAGAATTGTTTATAACAAAGAAAATTGTTGTTAAAGTTTTTTTTACATTATTACTCATCGAGAAGAGATAAAGTTTGAAAGGAGCCATACGTCGCCAACAAATGGTTTTTGCAAAATTTGATTATTAATACTTGATAAAAATTTTCCAGTTTATATCGGTTAACCAAAGTCAATGAAATTTTCAGATTGCATATAATTTATTCGAGTCTGCCGACACGACGCGATAGACAATGTTCAAACGTACTAGTACCTACCGTTATCAATTATTAGTTATAGAAAAGTAGAAAATACCCTGTATATTGGTGTCTTGAGGAAAGTAAAAACCAACAATATTCAAAAATTTCAAAGAGAAATGAACATAGAATAATTTTCACAAGTTGTGGCACAACCTGGTTAAAGATTGGTGAATATTAATTTGAAACTGTATGTAAAAAGCTAATTGTGTAACGCACATTCAACAGTGTACTGGAGACTAGCCAGATATTATGAAACAGGAGCTGAGCCCCACGGAAAATATTCGAACAACGAGAATTGATCAGCGCATTCGACGATCCTATTCTCGGTCTCCAAAAAATCTAAAAATACGGGGTGCATTGACTAACCACGAAAATTAAGGCACCGTGCGTCCGGAAATAGCGCGTTGGCTCACTGCCAAATATCATAAATACTACACCGTTAGAAGAGAACGATCGTTCGTACGGGGAATTTGTAAATATTGTCTGTGATCAGAGGGAACGAATTTCCCGGGCAACTCTCGGCCCGCAGTTTCCTTGTAATTCGCCGGGCCATCGATTTTCGTTTCTCAATCGATTCGAGACGAGCAAAAATTGAGAATTTATGATCGAGCGAAAGCGAAAAATGCTATTAATAAGCGGTGTACAGGTTTTCTTAGGCACTATTACCAGAGTAATGGTTTCAGTCTGTTGCAGTTCGAATGTAAATTGCAACGGAACGGAACGAGTTATCTGTTTGTGAGAGGATATAGCGTGTGGTCCAAATGATTATAATTATTAAACGACTGTGTACCTGCTGCGAAACACATCAAACCGCTGACGAAGGTAAACCAGATTGATGTAGGTTCGTTATTGCACCGTCCTCGATCAACGTCGATCCAGAAACGATCGATAGAAACGCATTGACACGGGAACTTCCACGTTGCGAAACTTTTCGGAAGTTCGCGGGTTTTCAGCCGGCTTCGATAAAAGTATCGGGCTGCCTCCCTAACTTTCTGCTCTTAAGAATTGATATCGGACTTCTCGTTTGTCTGCGCATCTTGGAGAACAACTGCACGCAACAGAAATCATACGTCATCCTATGTCGCTCATAACGAATTCAAACTGCTGTTCCTCGGAATAAAGTTTCTATTAAAAACGGGACCATTAAAATAATTTTATATATGATTACACACAGTTTTATCGTTGTCGAGTTTTTAATAATACAAGAACAAGATAAAATTAAACATGTACAGATATACTGATTTCGTAAAAATTCACAAAAATATGAAGAAATAAATTCTTAAAAATTACTGATTAACCGGGTCGAGTAGACGGAGCTGTTTAAAAAGTGAGTCGAGGTAAATTTGATGAGGATCGGTCAGAGTTCGCGATGAAAACATTCGCAAAGAAAAATACGTGGTGAAATCAATCGAAGGAATCGATGAAATTCCGATGAAACCGAGTCGGAGGTAGGCACCAGGCATATCGATATTCCCGGTGAGCCTTGCTCGCTCGCTGACCCAATAACTTCACAGTTTCCATCGACTTTTTGTTCCGTCTGCTGATTTACGCGGTTTATCAGAGCGGCTCCTGACGAAAGGGACCACCCGGTCGGTGTAGGTTGTCTCACAATGAAAGTACATTCCCCTCGGGTACTGGCTCGAACGAATACCCCGCAGGGGTTCCCGGTGTCGTTTTCGGGGGTGAAAATGTTGGGGTTCCTGCTGACGAAGAGGGCGACTCCGTCGCAACCCCCCGACACCCGAGGGGGATCGATCCGGGAACATTCTGCGCAGCTAACATCGTGCCGGAACCTAAATCCGGATGCTTACTCCGAGATCCGAAGGAGCGACGTACCGTTAACCTAATGAAAACGAAAATTAAATCTCCGACCCGTGGTTATCTCGCATCCACCCAAAATCATTTCGAATATTTTCATTCGCTCGTTTCCTTGCGAAAATTATCCACACTGTCTATTTTCGAAACCCGAGACTCGGAGACGTAACATCTGACCTCGTGCTCCACAAATATTGTAACGAGAATTCACATGCAAAACGCATGGATGTTTATCTTCTTCTTTAAACCCTTTCGCTTGAATCAATATCATTATACGAAACAGTGTTTAAATCATTCGATCCTTCTGTATTCTAGAAATTGCTAAAAATCCCAATGTACAGGATTACACGGAATAAAAATGCTTCGACTTTTGTGCTCGACAATTGAACAAACTTATTTGTTCTGTTCTATATTGCGTTTTTAAAAATTCCCTATTCTTTTGGTAGCAATATATTCTTCGGTGTCGAACTTGTTATAAGATATTGTAATAAGAGAGTACCACCAGTGGTGCGATAATGTTCCTTAATTCTTTAAACGGTTTCGATCGTTCCACAGGAATTAGAACAAAGAATAATATATCGCGAACGAAACACTCTCACGATAGAAATGAACGAAACATGCTCGACGAAATTCGTTGAACAGTTAAAATTATTGTAGTGCTATTACTCGTTATATTCGCGAGCGTGGAGTGAAAAAACGCGGCGCTTCAGCCAATAAATTAATAAAAAGGTAAAATGAAGAGTCCGGGAACGCTGTTAACGTTATTATTTTATTTACACGTAACGAAGCAAAGGGATTCGCGGAGTGGTCGAGAGGCCGCTGCCCCGCCGCGCGCCGAGTATAAAAATCACCGAAAAAGATATCGCATCCTGCGACGAACGTGTCGTGTTTAAATTAGCCCCGGTACTTGAGGGAAATTAATTCGCTTTAAGGAGCGACGAAGGAGCCGAGGGATTTTATTAAAGGAAGTGAACCTCAACGACCTGGCATTACTTCCTTATTTATGATATTTTAACGGTGCAGAGCTAGACACAGGAAATTTCGCTTCTCCGCGAGTGCGTTTTTCTATTTTTCGAACCGGGTGTAACTTGCATTCTGTAGGAAGTAAAGAAGAGAAAGGAAGAGGCCTCTTAGGGAAAAAGATTGATACGAGAGGGCCGTGTAATATCTTCCTGAAGCACGTATTAACGAGTATCGATCGCATTCAATGAAATTCTTAACACACCCCACGCGTATCGAAAACACGTCGACTACCGACACTCGTTCGTTGTAATGCGAGCTCGGAATCCGACTTCGTTTCTCTTTCGGATTTGCTAAGTTCGAAACGGTAAAAAAGGTGACTGATCAATTTTATGGGTTTCAGATTTCCGTCTATATTCATATAAACATATTCGACGCTCTATATTCCCCTATATTTCATACTCTCTTTCGTTTTTTATTTTCTTCCATTCGACGCTCTCTTCTCTCGTTATTTTTCCCTTTTTATTGTCTAAATTCTATCAACGTATATTGATGTTTCCAGCGCACTCATAAGCAATTTTGCAAATTGCTATAGAATTTTCAACGTTTCGATCTAGTTTTAGACCATTTTCAAGAAAAATTTTTTTTATATAATTGAGTTTGCTATGTGAACAAATCATTTTGCAACCACGTGCTACATGCCAGTAATATACAGACTGTTTTTTTTCTTGAAATTTTTTCTTGAAAATGGTCTAAAACTAGACCGAAAGTTTGAAAATTTTATAGTAATTTGCAAATTTGCTTAGTTAGTAACATTAGATCGAATCAGTGCGCTGAAAACATCGATATACGTTGTTAACAAATTCTCGATCGAGATAAAGAAAACATTTCTAAACTCTATATTATAGTTTGTTCGACTATTCTACATTTACACACTCTTCATTTTCCGCCACGTTGTTCTATATTCTCCACTGCGAGTATTATCGATTCACGCGTTATTCTACGCTCTCTATGATACATTTCGCTGGAATATTCTGCATTCATCTACAATGTAGATTCTACGTGATCCACGATCATTTATTATTGACACAATTCACTGATTGAAAATATAAATAAAAGATCCCGGGAGAAGGAGATACAATGCGAATAACTTTCTGGCAAATCTCGGCACCAGAAAGAAAGCGACCGATGCGAGAACATTAAATGATAAAAATTCTTCTGGTTTTTGCTGTAGAACACAGAAACGATAGTTCGGCGACCCGGTTCTCAGAACCGCCACAACAGCAGCGTACAACTGAGTTCCCAGGGAAAAATTTCATTAAAGTTACACGGGCTGAATGGAATTCCGTGGAAGGTGTTTCGGGAACGCTGCGCGTCTCGAAAATTTCGCGAGGGGAGCGGCCGTTTTCATTGAGTAAACCGTGATTAGCGTCGGATCCACAAATTATTAGCTCGGCCGGGGTCAAGTGTAATGCGATTCCAATTGCGCCCCGAACACGACACAATCGTTCGGTCCGTTTCGACATTCCCCGTTGCATCGCGCGATTTCCTCTATCGGCTCGAACGAAACCGAGCCCGTTGGACAATTTATCGGAATCGGCACGCGAGAACAAAAAAAAAGCGATCCCGCGATCGATCGATCTCGCTCGATAAAATTCTTCGCTTTTTGCCGACGATTCCCGATAATTACTTAACGCAGAAATCGATACAGAATAACGCGGTATATTAAATTAACTCCTCTGTCCTGTCCGTATCGATTTTCACCCGAAAAGGGCGTTTAATTTTTAGTTCCATTCGCGTGCGCAAACTTTTTAATAAATTTCATAGGTTCGGCTTTTATCTTGTCGGTTCTGATACTGTTTCACCAGCGATATTCCATGAACGCGATGCGACGCACCTAACAGCTTTATTCCGACAGGTGTAGAGTTTATGAATTTCGAATATTTTTCCGAAATTCTGTTCGATCGACCGAACTCGAAATTAGCACTATTCTGTTTTTTTTTTTTTTTTTGGGCGCTAGCCAACGTTTTGCGATGGACAAGAGTGAAAGTGAAATCGTTGTAATCGAGTCGATGCGTTTAAACGTAATAAAAACTATAAGTAAATTTCCAAATCGAAGCATTCATATGAGGTACACAGCAACACGTGTTGCAAAGCTTCCGGTGCGTGTAATTTAAACAATACAACGTGCGCAAGAATAAAACTTCTTTTCGCCGTCGAGCGAGAATCCGAGCAGCGTAATTATTTACACTCGCGGGAAGATCCGACAAAGGAGTTAATTAACGAATACAATTACCGAGTAATTTATTAACGATCAAATAAAATTATGCCGGCCGGCGATTACGCGTAATTGAAAACGCGAAGATCGCTGGTAGACAATTCGAAATTATTATACGTACATACATACATCCACCCGGTATCGGACACGCGCGCAGGGGCGTTTAATTTTTTGCCGCATCGAAAACGCGCGGCGTTCTCGGACATGATCGAGTGTTATCAAACACACCGCACGTCGGCCAATGTGATGGATATAAAAACAAATACTCCGTCGCGGCGGCTGAAAGGGAAGATGAAAATGAAAAACGAAAATTAACGGCGTTTGCTCTCGTTTATAAGCTGAACAACTTCGCCCCGGCCACGAACGCTCTTCTCCCGATACGTTGCAAATTGATTGCGATCGGCCATCAAATCTCTCGGTGTGTCGGTCAGTTTTGGAACAAATTAAAAACGATGCTTTCCGTTCGCCTGTGCGCGCATTACCTTTTTAAATGAGCGTCTCCGCGATTAGATTAACAGACTGGAATTTAGGTGAAAACAGGCAATTTAGATAGCGCCAAACGCGTTCGTCGTAATTAGAATGCGGGCTTTGTGCGTTTCTGACGGAAACGGTTAGGTGAAGCACTAAACTGTGCAGACATTCAAAGAATTTAAGGATACATTGCCAAGTTCTTTTTAATGCGGTGAAATTATCAGTGGGAGGAATACATTTTCGTTTCACTTCCGTTCTCTAGAATTGACTCGGAAAATTTATATTTTTCCTCCAAGCAGAAAGGGCGAATACATTTATATTGTTCACCATCTGAAATAGCTTCAAATGATACACAACGAGTATTCCTATCTGTTTAGTAGACGACTTATCGCCGGATCGAATCAAGTTTATGAACACTTGACCACCTAAGCCGTTCTATGCTGAAAAAAGACCGATACGAATGGGTGCCAAAAGATGGGCGGTTTTCTTCGGTTGAAGTGCAGACTGCAAATGCAGACGCAATATCCTAGACGCTTTCAGCGTAAATAAAATTGAACAAACAACCCCTCAGGATGACTCGCGTTTAATCACAGTTGTTACCAGTACGTAACTCACGATTAGATCGCCTAGGAGGCGGCAACGCGATTACAGAGAATAGGGGACACGATTAAGAGATCGTTTCATTGGTTAGCCAAGACTTTTCCCCTGCGTCTTCGGATGTTCGGGGTGAAAACCATGATCAGAGGCGTGACGAACCGGATAAATTGCACGGTCGCCTTTTAATCGGTTCATTCGGCCAAGGCACCTGAAAGCTCGCCCGACTCTTCTGGTGTGCCGCGAGGAATTTCGCTGCTGGCCATTTCCTTCACCGATATGGATTACCGAACAAACCATCCGGTCGGAATCCAGCCCGTGGGCAATATTGAAAGTGTCCCTCGCCGGCTGAAAATGCAGTTTTACGCTTGCCCGTTTCTTTTACGAGAATTCGGCGAAAGTCGAGTAAACGGTGAAACGCCAGCAAGAATTTCGATTGTTCGTACCGCTTCGAAATTTCGCTAGCGAGCATCGATTGTTACTTTCTTGCGTCCTCCTTCGTGCGAATCATCTCTTTTACGTCGACTGCCGAACAGCTAATTAATTAACCCTCATACGTTCCTCAGGGTGAAAATTCATTTGCATTTCTTTCAAATATGACGCTATAAATGAAACACAATTTGTTGATTTAACTTGTAAAATAAAAGTGGGTGAATTGTTATCCTAGTTTCTTTTATGCAGCTATATTTGAAGAGCGTATGAGAGTTAAACTTGAAATAAAACTATAAGTTTATTTTTAAGATCTCTTAATTTTTTAAAAATTAAGACGTAGATACTTTCCGTGCCTCGTAAAAGTCCCTCGAGAATGATTTAGTCATTTCTTTCGACTAAATCTCGATTGATTCTGCAGAGAGCATCCCCATTAAAGATCGCGAAATCGTCATAAGGGGATCGGAAAGCTCTGTGGCGAATGGCATCGCAATAGCAGTATCCGTTCGGCGTGGCGATTCCGAAAACAGAAGAGTGGGAAATGGGATCATTAGAAGATCGCCGAGTCTCGAAAATTGCGAATTCGAGCGCACATGCGCGTCACGCGATTGCAGTCGACCCCCAGGAAGTGCGGCAGGATGCATGCACCGACGACCTTATTATCTTCTCCCTTCTACCCGCTCGTGGCCCCGTGGCAGAACTGAAGTTAAACTTCGGTTGTTTGCGCTCTGGTTCGTAAAATTCGGACGATGAAGCGCATTACGACGTCCAACGGCTCGAGAAATTCTATGCACCGCGATGACTCGTTGCTTTCGACGAAGATGCTACCTCCTCGATCGCGATAATTGCAGCGCCGACCATATTGCGCACCTCGAACCAACCCCACCCCGCGGAATTCCTCGAACAATCGGAGAACCTTATTCCTCTAATCGCACCACTGTTCTTCATTCTCATTAAATAACGTCAGTGAACAAGATCACGCCACCGTTTAATTTCAATAGCCTTCACGGTCGCAGAAGCGGATAAGGGGGTGAGTTTTCAGCGCCAGGAAAGTAGGTATCATAATTTCGTTTTTCCATTTGTTATTACTAGATCTTTATGCATTTACGAAGAAATTGGTTGGGTGAGATATAAAACAGTAAACGATTAGAAAAATTTAGGAAGACCGTAATGTTGTTTTCAATTTGACGGAGTCATTAACCTGGGATTAGGCGCGCTACCAGCATTTACGTTAGCAGGCGCGCGTCGGTCGTTTCGACCGATGCTAATATAATGAGAAATAATTTAATAAAATGACTGATATAGTATAAATAATGTGTAATATTGTATTTTACTTGCTTCATAATTGTTTTACATAAACAATTCGAAATTTTTTATTATAAAATAAATGGTCACCTGGTAATGAAATAAGTAACATAAGAAAAGTTTGTTACGATTTGATGTATAGTGTACTCAGAATAGAAGTGGACAAGGATAGGATTTCTTTATTGTTGTCGTACGGCACGCATTGCGATGAATGTTCAAATTCGTTTACCGGCGACAAACCAGCGCAAACGCCGATGAAAGCATCGTTTCTGAAAATCTGAAAAGCCGGTGATCGCCGCGCATCAGCGGAAGTTTGTCCGAACACAAAGACACAAACCTCCGATTGAAAAGAGAGAGAGGGAGAACCAAAGAGACGTTCAGTGCGTGTACGCAGTCAATAACGACGCGGGAAAAATGTTGAAGTATACACGGGGATGATGCCGCGATTGCACGCTGCACAAACGTGCACAGACCGCATTCAGAATGTCCACGCCGAGCCGGCGAATGCACGCGCGCGTACACGATTCGATGAATGCACCGTGAACGTTGCATACACGGCTTGGCCTATGCACGGGACGCGCGAGTACGCCAGCGCGCGCGTATAGTTAATTTCATCCGTGAAACGGCCCCACCTGGAATGTCAAAAATGCATCGGCCGAACGAACGGTTCTAATCCCGTTCCTGTTCAAAAATCGCGCGACGCAAAGCTGCGCCAATTTTTCTGCGAGTTGACACACCGCTTTATCCCGCTGTCCATGTTATACGAACAGTGCGAGCATGACTTTTGCCGCTCTTTATCTTGATCCTGATTCTTTTTTATTGGTACTTGCTCTGCGAGAATGTTGCGAGAGAGTATGCGCTTTCATGCATTTGTAATAAGTACAAATTTGTACGCGTAATAAAAATTCTCTGCATCGCTCGCTAGCTTTCTCGAACAATTTTCACAGATTTTCCTAGATAGAAAATTGGAAAAATGAGTTTATCGTTTGATCGTCGTTTAAATATCTCGAAAGGAGAAATATATTGTTTAGAACGATTACATAATTACGGGCACATATTTAAATCTAAATTCAAATTCAACTCTCAGCAACCCAAGTTAAATCGAAATTCAACTTTCAATCAATATATTTAAATCAAAATTCAAATCGAACTTTCCATCATTATATTGAAATCTGAATTCGAATTCGTCTTTCAATGGTGTACTCGCATCTAAATTCATATTCAACTTTCAATCATTCGTATATCATATGATAGTTATTCTTCTCTTACATTATCTACAATGTACTGGAAATAATTAAGGGATTAAACACGTATTCATTCAACATCCATTTATTCGATTACCTGTTATTGTAAGATGGAATAAGTGCATAGAGAATCGGCTGGTTCACTTTTTAACGAATAATAATCAATAAAAGTGCAATGAATGCAAGTGGCTCGGGGATCCATCGAATTTTCTCGTGGCAATGTTATCGAATTAATCTGGAGGCGATAATTGCACCGCAAATGCGGAGCAGTCTATCGAGTCTTGTCAAAAGTGGCAAAAAGTCGTTCGAAGAGCAACAGAGTGCCGGTGCATCACTGCAGTATCACATTATACACACGCGTTTGCTCCACGAAATCGCATGTACGTGGATCCGATTACGTAAATGTACGTATCTACTGGTATGTACTTGCCTATCAATCTACAGATGTGCATCTACCATACGTGCACACGTCGCGACGCACCCTGAATCATGCGTGGATACATGCACGCGACACAGTGCATATACGTAGACATATGTATACATGCGTCGTATACGTACACAGATACATATATACACGTGTATGTAGAGATTCTGGCAGCATAGCATGTAAATGCAATTACACTTGTGCCGCGCGGCTGTGCATGTACATTTACCGCGCCGTTGTGTAGATATATTATGTGTCGTTACATGTGCTGCGTCGCAATAACAATCATGATCACTATAACGCGCGTTATGCATTGTATAATATAAGAAACAAATCGGAATGCATTACCGACGGGATAAGTCGTCTCTTCACCCCGTTTCTTTTTTCCCCAACACGAAATCGGACTGCGACCGAATAGAAAAAGAATATAAATAATCGTATGCATTTATGGAGCGATACATTAATTTTTTACACGACAGAGAATATATCTATAAGTACGACGTTCGGTAAACATAAATGATTTACAGCCTGGGAAGTCGAAAAGCAAGGCTCTCGCAATAATATTGCAAACGGAATGTCGAGAGTGTGCTACGAGTTGATAAATTTGTCTTTCCGTTATTTATGCCAACGCAAGACTGCCTTAACGTAAACGTTCCGAAAATATGAGATTATGTCATTAATTACCGGTTGCTTTTTTATTTTTTTAATGAAGTAGGTACGCGGGAAAATGGAGGAGCCGGTGTGTCCAAACAAAACCGCAAATGTTTGTCACTGTTTCACTGTTACGGCGTAAAACAACTTTCTAGTTTAAATATTTCGAGAGTCGTTAATTACGGACACGAGCGGCCGCGTCCGAAAATAATGAATGGCCAGAGAGAAAAATCGTTACTATGCTTGACAGGCATTTGCCAACTGGAATACAGGCTTTTAAACAATTACGAAGAATCGTTGTTAATGAAGTACTTATGTATATCCGTCTAATCGCAACATGTTCTAATTGTCGCGGTTGCGAACGTTAATTTGCACAGTGATTCGTAATCTTGTACGAATTTACAAGAATTTGCATTGAACGAGAATATTTAATGCTCGTTAGAAAAATTACGAATTTTATGCATTTGTAATGAAAATGAAATACGATCGAATTTAAAGCAGTGAAAACATTAAATGAATTTAGAAAACATACCGATTCACGGCTTGAGTTTTTTGTAAGAAAGAAAATTGTGCTAATGTGTAAATAATTTTTTAAAAATTGTTACTGGAAAAAAGGTGACGATCTTTAAATTTTTTAATTGTGTCTGAAATAAGAAAATATTTAAGAGGGGTTGCAAAGTCGAAGAGGGTCGTCAAGCTGTTTTTCTGCATTTTTGATGCATCTACGACAAAAGTGGGGCGATAAAAATCAAAACACTGAGCAGATTGAATAATTGAAGAATACACATGTGATTTCTAATTTATTTCAATTATAGAAAAGAAAACAATTTCTTCTCGATTCTCACAGTTCGCGCAGAAGATTTCGATTTCTAGTAATAATCCGGAGCCTATAAATTTTTAACATTTTTTGAAGAGTAGACATGGCAACCCCTCGTATCTACGGGCCGTTTCGAAGCTCTCAGGGTTGATTTATAAAAATAAACCAGCCTGACGTCCGGCACTCCAATAATGGCGACCGTCGCGACGTCGATCCGGAAAAATCGGTCGCCCTGATTGTTTGCCAATTTCCAGAAATCTCTTAGATCCGAATCTCACCGGTTTTGCTTTTCTATCCAGGAAGGAAAAGTGTGTTTTGGGGAGGTAGAAAATCGATCGAAGATGGAAAAACTGCACGCTTATTCGGGGGATTTGTGTGCGGGGGCGTTTTCACCTCGGTCGAATATTTTTCGGGATTTTTTTTCTCATGGTGCCACGCATACGGTTGACGGGCCACGGTCACGGGGTGGATGGAAAGGGGGTGGATTAGCACGTAGTAGTACACGGAGTTTCGAGTCGTTCGAACCGACTGAATGGTGGCCCGTAACGCGTAAACTTTTTTATTTTTTCATTGATGAAGTCCTCTCCGGAAGTAAATTTAGAATTTAAAAACAATGAGAGTTATTCACTCCGACGTGCCCATTGTTCTCCTTGTTCGAGATGGTTTTTGTCGATCGGCAAAGGGCGCGCGCAGTTCGATTAAAAATCATTGGTTATCCCGACTCGGAGAGGATTGGTCATCCTCATTCGTGCGGTGTCATTCTATTTTACTTCGGACCCGTTCTCGCATTTTCCAGTCCATAAATCATCGAACACTTACTCCACTTATATGTATTATGAAATGAAAATGGTACTTGCTAACTTCTTCCAATGTAGAGATAACGTAAATAAAATTTGACCAAAACGTCTTTGAGTTTTAATTTTTCAAATTTAATTGTGATAAAATTATTTTGCAATTTGGCTTCTAGATCTGTCCGTAATCATCCCTCAATTTCTCAATCTTCTTTTCCCACCATTTATTCAAATTTTATATGTATATATTTAATGTTGCCATCAAATATTATTGCATAATAGCTACATCTAATCAAAACAAAATTATCTTATATATGATAAAATGATATTAACACTAAATGATTTCCACATAATGTTAAAATAACAACCACTACCTCATGGTTCATTTTTGACAATATCGTTAAGATCACATTGAATTCATTTAGTTTTTCACTTGGACCACTTCCATAATGATGCACACAAATGTTGCAACCCTTGTTGCACGATGCAGTCTCGACAGTGAACGCTTGTCTTCCACAAATAACCTGTTACCACAAATATTAGTCCACTGGATTTCACATTTATTTCTGGTCGGCTATGCTTCTTATTTTAATTTGCACGTGTTTGTGTTTTTTCCAGGGATCCGAAAGAATGGAAGCAATACTATAGACAATGGAGCGCCGCACGGTTTATTTCAGTAGCAGGCTCGCTTTATGGGACGCAAAAGTTTAAACAGAGGAAGCGCCAGCGTTCCACGCATCGGGTATTAATCAAACATTTTTTTTTCTATAATCAAATAAATGGAATGGACGTAATAGTTGTTCGGGATTCAAAGTATTGACGAAAGTTTGAATGGAGCGCGACGCGAGAGAGGGATGGTTTCCTTTTGTACGGGCGAAGGTGGGGATTTTATAACTTTGAGATACGTTATCCAGTTATACATATATATGTGTTTCCTCTTTGTGCGTGTCGAATGAATACGGCGAATGTTAGTAACTGTAATTAACGATATCGTTGAAAATTCGTACGTTCGAAGCGGACGCGAATGGCTGCTTTTGTTTTGCATTCTACATTGGACTCGATCTTGTTGAAAAATATTAGTCGACTAAAAATTTAGCTGATAATTAAATAAATACAGTGCACGCTCGCAGTTATTGATCGAGGGTATTAAAGATTTGAATAGAACGCGGTGCGCGAGGATTGATTTGTTTGCGTGCTCGAAATTGAGAGCTTGTATATAACTCTGGAAATTCTTCCCTTGCATAATCAATTAAATTCGATGAATGTTAATAATGCCGAAATATATCGATGCAAACTCGACGGTGTGTATCCTCTCGAGCATAAATGGTCCTTTTTTAATACCGAAGTGAACGTTTGAATTTTCCACAACGCGGCGGAACGAAACACAAGTGAAAATACTTGCACACTTAATTACAGGGTAATTAATATTTCCAATCTTCCGAATTTGTGTTTGATACTATTGTACAATCCGCAGGCGAATAAAAGTGAAAATGAACGAACGCATATCGCGCGGCGAGCCCTGTTAAGAAAAAATTGATCGAGAGGGAAAGTAATTCGTTATTCAGCAGTGGAGGGAGGTGGGACGAACAGAAGTCTCGTTCAATGAAATTGCCGCACAAATAACGGGAAAAACCTTTTGAATCGGAGTACTCGAGATTAATTTGTGTCAACAGCGCCAGATTTTTCGACTACAATCGCGGGGAATTCGCTCGAATATTTTTTTAATGATCTCCGCTCGCGCGCTGCAAAACATACGCGAACTGACAAAAATGTTTTTTAACACCGCGTATCTTCTTATTCCAATGTTTTCATTCATTTCAACGTTACGCCGCGCTCCATTCGGCACGTGTGTTTCTTGTTTAACTTTTGTGTTTAAACAACCGGACCGATCGGTTGTGACTATCATCGCGTTGTCGGTTGTTGATTGAACAGCGCCCGCATAATCCTGTCTACTAGTACGTTTGCTATCGGAATTAAAACAAAAAGAATTTATTAACAAGCGTGTGCTCGCATAAATGAAAAAAAAGTGAAAATTGAGTGGTAAATAGTGCACGCGCGTTTTACACGTTCCGGTTTACAAGCATTCGCTGATATTACGCAAATAAATGTGTATTCCCGGCGATTCGACGACCACGAGTATTATATTCCTTGGTGCAACAATATTTATGGACAAATAAACAATAGGTTCCGCGGAAAATAACTTCTGTTATCTTTTTTTAAATCGCGCCGACCGAAATCAATTTACAAACAAACATGCAACGTACGCGATGTACAGGAAGGGTAGGACAAATGAAATACAATATGTAAAATCTGCCTCTGTAATTGTATCGGTCATAAACATTATAACCAAACAAACGTTCGCTCGCGCGCGCTCGCGATAATTCACGGTCCCCGAGCTTTATAAATTTTCGTATTTCTTTCACGGTCGCTGTTTATTCGAATTTTCATTTTCATTTTAAGTGTACGCGACCAATTACCATTATCAACCCCCTCGTTAAGCGCACTCGTGTCCCGCAGAAACTCCGATGATGCATGTCCCCGCGACGCGACGCACGCTTTTTAAATAACGCGCGCTCGAATATTTCCGAACGGTAAGATTTAAAAAGTCCTGTACCTCGTACCGTGCATTTTAACCGCATTCCACCGTGAAATTCCTGAATACCGTTAATCTTCGCGTTGTTTTAAAATGTGCCTGATAATGTTCAGTCAGAAATCCATATAAATCCGCGTACGCCGTACGCGCAGAAACGCCTAATGATTAAGATCGACGGATCCTCGACAGGGTAGGGAGAAAAAGGAAAATCCCCGGCAGCACTTTCGCCCGAGTAACCATTCTCACCTGTGCGTGTCGCGAGAGCCGGTAGCTCGACATTCCCCGAGTCGGGGGAAGAAAAAAGAGCGAAGAAGCGCCGCGTGGCAGGGGGTAGAATCTTCGATTTACACGCACCCACCCCCATCTCATTTGGTACACCTCTCGTTTCGGTGGAAGGGTGTCTCATCCCACGGTCGAGGAGCCGATCCTCTTCCCCGTTTCATCTCTCGACCGTCTTCGTCGGTGGCGCACTCTTTTTTCTCTCCCCCTCTCTCTTTTTCTCCTTCTCTACCCCCCGGATGAAGGGTGCTTCGTCATTGTCGAGTATGTATCGCGTCTCTCCTTCGAGCACGTGTATCTTGTCTTTTCCCGCGTCCGTTCCTCCATTCTCCCCTCTTCGTGCCGTTCCCCACCCCCTGCTTGCTACCCCATTCGCGTCTTTGTCTCTCCTCCGGGGTGGCTTTGATTTTATCTTTGTCCCACTTTCCCGTAACACCCTTCCTTTTTTTGCTCTTTTCCTCCTCTCCGTCTTCCACCCTCATTTTTCCCCTCTTTTCACCCTCTAGAAACCCTGTTCAACCCCGTCGCTCTTTCTTTTCTTTCTTTCTATCATTCTTTCTTTCTTTCTCTCTCGCGCGCGCAAGCAGCCTCTCTTTCTTTTTCTGTCTAGCGAGAACAGACGCACACAGATACAGAGACACAGACAGAGACCAGTCACGATGTCCCGTTTTACTTCATTAGGGGATATGAGTTTTTCCACCCTCCTCGCGCGAGCACGAGGGTGTCTCCCTCGCACCAACCACCAACCCTCGTCAGGGGCCGAGTCTCAAGATGGAACACGGGGGTGGCTTCGTCCTTGTCGGCGAAGGACGTGCAGTACCTGGGGGACGGCCAGGCATTTCTCTTTCTCTTCGCTCTTTTTTCTTTCGTCTTTTTCGAAAACATTTTTCTTCGCCGATGGCCGACTGCTCGCCGTCCCGCGACGATTTAACGTCGATTTTAATCGGCCGAACGATTTACCCCGTAGAACGCCCGCTCGTTGTAATAGCGCGTTCTTTTTCAATCCTGCCGATTAAAAAAACATTAATCCTTCCCGAGCAGACTTTCCAAACTGCAGAACGTTCAACCCCAACGACAATAGCCAAAATTTTCTACGATATTTTGTTAATCACCTCGCATTGAAAAACCTAATATTAAAAATTGATGCTCCATTATTCAAAATACCATTTACATTATTAAACACGTTGATATCGAATCAATTACTAAACGTTTAAATATTGTACGAGGTATCACATCAATTTCATATCCATAAAAAGGAAGATATCGAATATAATGGAATTATTCTAGGTCGGAAGGAATGTTTAAACAACAAGGGGTTAAGACAATGACGCACAGAACATTGAAAAATGACGTCATAGTAAAGTCGCAGACAAAAACAGACGGCTCATCGAAAAACAATGCGAAAGCGTTTTCCCGCTGCATCAAATTCAAGACTCCCGAGCGGTTAAAGATCTGTTTGCGAATAAAAAACGGAGATCGTAATGTAAAATATGAATGAAGAGCGGAAAGCGATGGCAACGGGGTGAAATCAGATGAAAATCGAAAACGGCGGGAATAAGCGGTTAATAGAGGAATTGATAGTCCCGCGAAACCGTCCAGGTAAGCACATACGAAGCTCGTGTATGCGTGTACGTGTGGCAGACGCGTGCACGTACGTATTGCAGACACCCCTACTCTCGTCTCTGTGTGAACGATATTCGGGGTTTATTATACATACAGGGAGGCTCGCGTAGGTATATCCAGGTGTACCTATGTGCAGGCAGGATAGCCTCTGGGTTTATTGCGACGAGCGTTATCGCGACCAGACGGAGCGAACGTCCCGCAGCAAGTGGGCAGTAACGTTTGACGAGCAGTCTAACCCTTTAATTGAGTGCAGTTTTACGATTTCAGACGTCGTTTCGGACAAAGGAGTCAAGAGTTCCTGGGACGTTATGCGGCGCGCCGGAATAATTTCAGTCAGCTACTGGCGCGGCAGGGTAGCTCCAATCTACGGTGAACCCACCCCGTGTTCCCATAGATCGATCGCTCTGGACGCTGTCCACGAGTCTGGTCATTCGGAGAGAAACCTCGACCTTCTCAGGTCACTTTCTTCCCCGATCCTCTTGCAAAAATAAAGAGCAAACCATTAGACACTTGTTGAAACCCGAATTTATTAGGTTCGAGGGAAAGTTCTGTCGTATTTTAATTAGGTAATTCTACTTGTAACTCTCATGCAATGTTCTACTCTCCACACCTACGGTGGAAATATGTATACTGACTTATTCGTTTCTGAAAGCCCGTGAGTTAAAAATTAACAAAATAAAGTATAAAACTGCTCGTGTTCTAACCTACGACAATTTATATGTACTTTGCACTGTTTTATATAAAGTATAACAATGTATTAAAAAATAAAAGTATGCGAAATAGTACGAACTATGTCTTTTTCTTTCCCATACTCTCTCTCTTTCTTTGCAAATTTGGATCGGTCGTTATTTTTTCATCTTAATTCATCATTTCCAATCTTCATCATTTTAATAAATTAAGTACATCATTTCCAATCTTAATTTACTTGTAAACACTACTAGGCTACAAGAAGTTTCGCTTCTGTCGCGCGTGGTTTTCGACGCGTATGATTTTTTTATTATGCCGAATCGCACAGGTTGGCAGACGCAACGAAAGCGCGATCGAGAGTGGTGATTTTAGAGTTACGTCTCTGATGCAAAACCGTTTCGTTTGGTCGGTATTGTTGTACCCGACGACAGGATGCGGTGAGTTAAAAAATAGAGTTTTCCAGTGGAGTTTCCACCCTTTCATCCGGTCTCGTATACTTCCGGCGTGCATCCGTGCACGGTCAACGTCCCAAAAACGCGAAACTGTCGTGACGATCGATCGACGGAAAGTAAACACCTCGAGAGGGTCATGGTCGACCTTGATGGTATTTGGTGGCACCTGTCACTCGCGTCTGTTCCACCGTAAATTCAGCACACACCCGTCTATTGCGTCGCTATTTTTCCCCCATTTCGATACGACGGTTATTATCGTGTTTCACAGAATTTTTACAAATTTGATATCGCTGTCGGGGATGATCGATGAACAGCTCGCAGCTTATCACTGGTTCGATCGAAACAGTTTTTTGATTACCTTGGATACGACGTGACCTTTTTATTCTTTCGATACGACGTTTAATGTGGAATTCGCGTGGCACCGCGCGCGGCGCGGCTACTGTTTAACGGATTTTACATGAAATTTTAATTTGTTGAATGCGCGTGTGGATTCGTCGCGACCGCGTGAAAGTGAATTTCAAGTGCGATAATTGAACCCGCAGATTTTATGCATACACGCGCGCTCGCCTCCCGCGTGCATGGAAATGTGTGGAACACAGTCAGCCCGAAAACTTTAATGGAAATTAACGAAGTTTCTATTTTACTTTTCATTTAACGAGCTTCGGCTTTTGCCGAGTGATTGATGAAAATGGGAATTTTTCAGCCACGCTGCACGGAGATACTCGGCCACTTACAACCGGTATCCACTGTGTTTCCTAAATAAACTTTTCATTATTACATTTTACCAATTATTCAAATACCTCTTTTTAATTCATCGCTGATTCCTCGCACGAAACCGCGTGTTCATCGTCCGGGGAATTGTTTGTGTACAAAAGTGCAACAGACAATGTTTCTATAATGAATTCTCTTTTAACATGTTCCCTGTCGAGCCGTTTTCGCTCGATTTTTCATTCAGGGTATTTGATGTGTTCCGCACTGTATTTTTTATAATACCTCATTCTCTTGGTCGCAATATTCTACAGTCTTAAAAATTCTTCGTTCAATGAGAATTCCGAAGGCCTGAACGGAAAGAACGCCTTATAATAAATACGTATAATTGAACTGGAGATTTTTGTGAATTAACCCTGTGCACTTGGAGCTACTTTAACTAAAAAATTAAACCTTTCTTCTGACCTAGAAGATTCCATTCTCTATGATTTTTAATTTGGTGGATACGACTTTGATATAACACCTCATACGATACTCGAATGTTTAGTAATTGCTTAGATATCGACATATCTAATAATCGAAACAACATTTTAAATAATGGTGCAGCAATTTTTAGTAACTCCTCAGAGCCGTCACTCGGGTTAATCACAAATTGGCGAGACCTTAGCGAAATCAAGAAAGAAGCGACACGGTACAAGGTTTACTCGGAGAACGTAAGTTTTGTTAAAGAAGATCGAGTTAACAAGTCATTTATATTAGATTGCACGTTGCCCTTAGAATTGCTCCGTTTGTGCAGCGCAGGAACAAGGAAAAATCTGGAGAGAATTAACAGAGGCGGAAAGTCTGTTGGAAATCCCTACAGTAATCGAAACAAAGCTTCTGTTGTCTAAACGATCGGTTCTCGGTGCGTTATTTACGCACAGAGCAGCGTTCGCGTGGCGCGCTTACGCGGTTTGCGTCCGCAATATTTATCGCTAGAAATATTAATTTTCGGTTGACTGCCCCGTATCGAGCGGGATTAATCGACAACCTTCGACGATAGGCAGCGAAGTCGCTCTAATGGCTCTTTCAATCGGTAATGTTTCGGCCAATCACTTTTCTGATCCACGAATTCCCTGAAACTACCCCTACGAAATTATTCAAATTTTTACACCGATTAACAATAGATAGACAGTGGATCTTGCTGCGAAATTAAAATTGTCTACACCGATTACAAATAATAGAAACTAAATTGAGAAGAAATCGTGCACTGACATCTTCAAGTTTTTTAATTCTCCAACAATTTTGAATTTCATCTACTCAATTTTCCTATAAATGCACAAAGACCCGCAGTCTGATAACAAGCACTGCCACTTCGAAATTCGATCCCCTATTTCCTAACCCTCGACTGCCAAATTACGGAAAAGATATCGAGACCGAAAATAAATAAATATTCTATAGTCCCCGGCGAAAACCGCAAAGATCATTTGAACGCGACGAATTATAAATTCGCCGCGCAGAAAAATAATTCCAAATGAAGCATTCATTTGGCGCGAGGGGGGAGGTGTCGGCAGCGTCGGCGGTTAAATAAACCAGTCATTACGCGGATTATGCGTAACAAAATATCGAAAAATTTCAATTGAGCTTGGCTGCGGGCACGCGGTACGTAAAATGTTAAGCACTTCTGCGCACGTTTCGCGAAGGAAAAGTCGAATGGCGTCCAATTAGACCGCACAAAACGCGTTAAATTGGAAATGTCACGGCGAGAGCGGTGGCTGCCGGGACGGGGAGGGGATTGGAAAAACGAGAAAAACGTGGCCGGGGTGTAGAAATCGGGCGAAAAGAATCCGACAAATTTTCGGACCGGGCCGGGACGCGGCGCCGCGGAACCGGCACGCCAGGGGAACACGCGGGTCCATTCATCAAGCATTTTCGATGCGATATTAAGCTGATAGCAAATGTTTGCGTAGAGCGGCGCGTGCGCGCACGTGATTCCTGCCCGACGTAATTTATCCATAGTCCGCGGAATAATTTCAACCGCGGCGGCTGAATTATGAAATTACCGGCCTCGGGGACTGCATGCAGCGCGCCGACAGCGTCTCCTGCATTTCACACGGCCGATCGCATTCCAATGTCCACAAACTAGATTAAAAATGCAACCAGCCAACCCGCAGGAAAAAAGTCGAAACTTTTTCGCCGCCGTCAATTGCGCAAATATTTTCGCCGGCTTCATTTTTCTCCACTTCCTGCTTAAAAATTATACAGTGGGTGTACAAAGTGTTCGTACGCTATTTAAAATTGAATAACTTTTTCATAATTGTATCAAACGAACAGATTTTTTATATTTAATTGGAAGCATTGATTTATGAAATGATATGAAAAAAAGATTTTTAAAAAATTAGTATTCGCAAGGTTACATGCAAAAATAGAAAAGGCATTTTTTTAAACTCTGGTACTCTGGTTTTGAATACTTACATTGCCACGAAGCGTGCTTTATTGTTCTCGAACAGATTTGCGCAAGCTCGAAGACGCAAAGAATTGCGTCGCGACGAAGAAAAACTCAAGAAAAACTCCTGTTCAAATTTGTCTCGTCGATGTCAGTTCCAAAGAATTCGCGTGGAACAATCACGATCCTCGAAATTACAGAAATTCCTCTCTTGTCTGGCAAGTTGAAAGAAAAATTTCTTGAAATTCGTCTCCATGCCGTGCTTCGAGTTTGGATGGGTGAAACTCTTGAGGAATCACTTGCATGGTGATTTTTTTCAAAATTCGTCACCTCGAAGCGTGACCTGAGACGCGAAAAAGTTTCGGGAAATTTGAAACGTCCGGAGCAGATTTTCGAAAAGTGTGAATGTCTCCGTGCGGTTGAGAAAGTAACATTTCCGATTTGCGGCAGATAAAATAAGATAGTTTATTTACGATGTTACTGAGAAAAGAAATAACATCCGCAGAGTGGCGATTTTTTATTGGGAACATCCAAATTGTCGTTTAAGTGCTCAATTTGTGGCAATTAAACTGACCGAATAGCTGTTTCATTAGTGATATCGGAAAGACTGGTGTCTCTACGCGAGGTATCATCAAAAGTAAATGTTGAAAAATTATTAATTGGAGTTGTGAACGGTCCTAAGCATTGCCTATAGCGTAGCTATAAAAATCGTCCATTGTCCGAGGGTTAATAATCGTTATCCGTGTGATAGCTGAATCGGTTAATTGTTTGAGGGAGGGGATAATGCTTGTAGCCCCAGTATCGCATAAACTGTAAGCTTTGATGAGCTTAGCGATTTAAGGAAATGAATCGGCGTGTACATAGTTGGCCGGGATGAGCTGCTAATGGTGACCTTGCTCGAATTTCGCCCTCCATCGAAGTTCCGCTACCTTTAAAACACTTAACGCCACCCACTCTATTTGCATCGACACGCTGCATGCGACGGGACGCACACAATTGCCTTTCAACTCGAAACACAGGCCGAAAGTGAAAGGGGTTGATCGTTGGATTGCTTCCGATAGTGGAATCCCGTGACCCCGGAGGGAACTTGTCTCGTAATACTTTCCGTATTTCCATAAACGATTTACATAGTCGCGGAGATAACGCTTCTGCCGCTTCGAATAAAACTTTCCAAGAATTTCAACAAACTGAAAAATATATTCAAGAACCTATCCAGCTGTTTACTCGAATTAAAAATGAACTCCGTTTTTTACATGTTTCAGCACCGCTTTAATTCGTTTGTACATTCGTGCAAACATTTACTATCCAATAACGAATTCGGCCAACTTACCTACCGCAAACTTCGCTCTTTCTTGAAAGAAAATTAAATTCAACCCTTGTTAAACGCTGTTCGGATTAATTTAGCTTTGATACTCGAATGTCTTGTTTCGGAACAGATTTATCGCGAATAAAGAGAATACGCGTTTAATACATGCGAGACATCTTTTTATCCGAACGTTAAATCGACTTTATGGCAATTAAGTGAATCGAGCAGAGCAGTCAAAATATTATGGGGATTTCAATATATTTATTAACAAGTGCCCGGCTGAATTGATGATGTTTTCGCTGGTCCGTTATTATACAATAACAACAACAATTACTCCAATAATATTCGTGTTGTTATAAACTGTTCAGGGAATTGTTTAATTATATTGCAATGATTAGACATCTCACCAATCTATGCAATGTTTTCGATGTTACGATTCTACCTGATATAAATTAATCAATATACTTCGTACAGGGTGTTTCGAGAAAAACGATCGAGTTTGAAAGCGATCCCAGCGTTACACGTCCAACGTAAATAAATCATCAGTGGATGACAATTGGATTCAGTTCCGAATGAGAATAATTGTTTTCAGCCCTATTTATCCCTATCTGCTTGGAGAGCGTCGAAACGCACCCCGAAACGGAAGGAGGGCGAAATCGGGACGAAACCGGTCGATCATCGGATTAGAATAAGAGATCAGGAAGGTGTGAGACCGCAGGGGGTTAATAATGGAGGAGGCGATCAGCAAACACAGGGCTCGGTGGCCGAAAATCCTGGAATTCCGGCGGCTTCGGTATGCGGAAGGAGGAATCCCGGCGTGGCGCGACGGGCAGAAGAAAAATGGGGCTACGCCGGGTGAAAAAATTCGGGTCATCGAACGGACTGCGCGTGCGACAGCTGAGAGAGGACACACAGACAGGTCGCAGAGAGAGAGAGAGAGAACTTTACTTTCGATCTCGTCGAGCCGTGTAATTCGTCAAACACACGCGTGCCGCCCCCTTTCCGGCATCGTTGCGCGCCACTGTCGTAGCCGCCGCCGCCGCCGCTTCAAACCTAACTGCTGTTTACCCCCGCGAGTATAATGGCCCCGGTTGCTGAACCATGCACCACGTGGACAACAAAGCCGCGCGCGTTCGCTCCGATTTAGACGGACGCGCGCAAAAATATTCGACCCTGATTTCACGCCGTCCCGTCGAACACTTTTATTTCGCGATCGATCAACGATTACAGTATTTTATCGGTGTATGTCCCAAATGTTCAACGCGTAAACGTCCCGGAGATATACACACTACTGCGACGTGTACCTCCTCGTGGGGGTCCCGTGGAAATCACCGACACGGTTTTCACCGATTCCAGATTTGACCGACAATTATAAGAAAAGAACAGCGCCTCAAATGAGTAGAGGGGCAATCTATTCAGTGTCCCGGGAGGTGGAGTGTTGTGAAATTTAACCACCTCCCTTAAAAAAAAAGATTTGACCGACAATAACTTTGACCGACAACACCTTTAACCGATCACGACTTTGATCGACACCAGAAGTATCCTAAGATTCCACGCGACTAACTGGCAAGATTCCGAGCTAGATTATCCATAATCTCGAAGCTTGCATGCTCTTCCATAAAAACGTCGCGCTCCGAATATTTCGTATGGCGACGCAGACAATTTTTTCTGGGTAAGAGGTTCGCGAAAATGGCGACGGGACAAAGTTCAACGGGGATGGGTTCGGAGCGAGCAGGTGTCCCATTTTCAGGGGCCAGACCGCGGACACACGGGGTTGGAATGAGTTACGCACCGGTGACACGTTTATTTACCCGCCGTGAATCGCGTGGGGGTTTAAGACGAATGGTCGCACTCGGATGCGCTTGTCCGCGATGCACTTGTGCAATAAGCGGGCTCGATTACGTAAAGATCGCTGCAGCGACCTGTTTCTCCATCCAGTTTGTGAACGTATTCGATTTCTACGCGTAAATCCGTTTCCGGGACTCCAGAATAAACGAAGTTTCGATAGAAATTCGATACCTTGACGGTGCCTGACCAAACGCAGTTGCAAATTAAATTTTGCAGAAATTTTTACCTTCCCGTGGATATTTACTTTTTGGTGTACGCATAAAATTTGCATGTTAGCACAACGTTGAACGCCTCTGTAATTAGGAGAGGATCTGTTGATAACGGAAGAAACCCCAATAAATAAGTCTCGATGTTCCAGTCGGTACACTAGCGGTCATCCATCAAGAAACTTCGACAAACATCCCAGCAACAAACATGTTTGTCTCAATTCTTCCCGCTGCACGCTTCCAGGAGCACTTCCTGCGGAATCGTTCAGACGTCTCGCTGGCCTTATCAATCGATCTACGACTATTTATCAGAGCAGATACCAGCTGCATGCGTCTGGAAACGTCAGCCGGCTGTCAGGGAAAGATCGAGAGACAAAGATAGAGACGGCAAGAGAGCAGCCGAGAAGGAATGAGAAAGAGGGAAATAGAGGAAGGCGGAGAAACGCAATAGTTGTTTTCGAACTGGCTAACATAGCTGGACCAGTCACGAGCATAATGAGTCTATTCCAACAGGATGGTGCAGATGGTTGCTGGGTAACGTTGCTGACTCTCGCTTCCTCGAAAATCGTCCGCTGGACGCATGGACCGTGATGTTTCGCGATATACGACGTCCCGACGAAACGTGACCGCTCCGGCACTGTCAAAATTATTGTGATGCACCGCATCAAATCAAAACCAAGACGTAAAAGAGGTATACCCGACCGTCGGAACGACAAGTTTATTAAATTCGTCTATATTCTCGGACGTGTTCTCCCGATTACGTGGCACCGGTGAAAATCACACCGAGATCCATTCATTCGTAGAACACATGCATCTCGATGAACTATTTTATTTACCACTACGTATAATGATTTCAAATTTGTTGTAGTTGTCGTTTCTATATTCCTACTTGTACACTAATTCCACAGCATTAATTCTATGTAAATAATATTTATTATACTTTAAATATCAAATATTAAATGTAACAAAAATTCTGTGACGTTTTCGCAACGAGAAAACATTAACGACACACTTTTATTATGGTAACCACGATTGCTATTTGTTATTCATTGAAATTAATTTGGTCGCGTTTCTTTATCTGTGTGCGCGTCCTTGTTACTAACCTATTGGTATTCAAATTTTATACCGCGATTCTTAACACAATCATTTTCTACGCGACAGACCATCAAATCCCTCCTTTCGCGTAGTAATTTCAATCGCTTACTAATCCTAAGCTCTTAGGATTAGTGAGCATATAATTTGGCAATGTACCTTATTGGAATCACAAACAGTTGATTGATCTTATGAAAAAATTAAGGAAACTCAACTTGTTCCCACCCTTGAGTATCAGATCGCTACTTTATGAACCGAATGTCCAGGCATGTCATCCTCTTTTCAATTTTTTCAAGCAATGTTTTTTTGTACTCAAGGTTACCCGAAGGTAACGAGTTAATCGTATTCAAATGTATTTTTTCAACCGCTACAAGATGGAATAAAAAAACAAGTTTCCTGATAAAAAAAATAACAACGACCTCGAAAAAACTGTGAAAAAATATCCGAAAAAAACAACTGTTTTTCTATGATATTCCTCCTTCGATACCGTTTAAATTACGCCATAAAAAATCTTCGTGTCGTTAAAAATAAAGGAGATATTTCGGTGGCCTGCTTCGGCTGAGACACCCTGTACCGTTACCCGTGTCAGAGTTCGATAGGTTGAAAATCTTCGTTCTAATTCAAATTCGTAGTGCGAAACAATAACACGCTATCACGGTGAACCGGTCGCGTCGCAGCGGGTCGCGCAACTGCAATAAATAACAAGTAATTCATTCGCGGGGTAGGATTTCGGTGACCAGATGCATTTGGCAACTTTCCTCCAATTATTTATGACACGTAGCGCTGCACTTGATTACGGCGGAGTTCCGCAAAAAGATCTTGTTCCACGGAATCGGTGGTGGCGAAGCCGCGAGAGTCTCGAGACTTGTTTTTCTATCGGCAACGCGTGATTACTACGGCAAAAAGGTTGCATAACAGCGCGAGCATCGGCGCGGACGTTGCTCGACAACAATTGCACCCCCGTGGAAATTCGATCCGACTAGAATTTTCGACGCGTCGCTAATTAATCTCGTTTCATCGACGATGCCCGTCACCCTCCGCTCCACGCGCCCGCACCCATCGCTCGAGCACGCAAGCCCTATATCCGTGTATCCAGCGGCGTTTTACATTTTTGGAAAGTGCGCCGTGAGGTTCGTGCGTTCGCGCTAATAATTACACGTGCGATCTATTTAAAGTGTGCGCGTCCCGATATGTATAACTGCACACCCTCATCGCGCTTATGCGTTGTTCGCACGGTTTATGCGCGCGAGAGCGCGGGCACATCGACAAGGAAATTGAACAATTCCTGTTACCGCAAGGCACACAGCGCATTATTTATCCCGGATAATAATGAATTGGTTCGTCAACGAGAATACCTGCTTGCCAGCACCCGCTCCACGCTCTCATTTACGTTCTATCTGGCCGTCCCTTTCCAACCCTTTCGCTCATCGCCACCCTTTCCCTATCCAACAACCCTCTCCCCTTGCGAACTGTCCGTTCGTTTCGCTCCGCTATTCGCTCTCTTTCTCTCATCTATGCCGGTGAGCCGCCGTGTCTCTGCGATTGTTAGTGTTTACCGCGTACATATTACCGTGATGACGTTGCGGCGTTATGGCGTCCGACTATCGGCGCGACCGGCGCAAAAATTCGCGAAACGAGCCTCGACTGTTTGCGTCTGGACCGTGGTCGGCCCACGCCGATTTCCAGCGAATTATAATATTGTTCGCAACCCTTGATGGATAGCTGATCATTCCCAGAGTGGAATAGACGCACGAGTGGATCGTTATTATGCTACCAGCTCCACTTTTTATCGCTGTTATACGAGGTTCGATAAAAAATACACGAATTTGTACAAGTTCAATTGCTAAAATGTTTTTTTATTGGGTCTTTTGGATGCCTATTGTTAGTCTGGTGTTGGTTGTCGAAAATACCGTTACGATGACTTTCTGACTTTTTCTCGGTGCCGAAACTGAAAAGAACCATGGAAGGACGTCGCTTTGCCAACGTTGACGAGATAAAGACAGAATCGTTAGAAACACCATACCGAAAATTGCGTTCGCGAACTGCTTCGAAGATTGAGAAACGCGCTGGCATCAGTGTATTGTATTCGAAGGGGACAAAATTAATATCGACGAGTAAATAAAGATTTTCTTGAGGAAAACTAAAGTTCCGCGTATTTTTTTTATCAAACCTCGTACGGCGAGTTGAAATTATCAAAGAAATTCGGAATGAAAGTAGTAGAATGCTGGAAATAATTCAGCATTTCAGATTACCATTTTCCATCGTTGTTTCGAGCACCATTCGCCGAAATCTGACAGGAACTCTGCTCTAATAGTAGCTCCGCTGTCCAAGCAAGTAGCTCCCGCGGTCACAGCCGCCGACCCAGAATTTTAATCCCCGGTAACACCGTTCGTATTTCCGTCTCGTGTATTTATTGGAATAGGGGTATATAAACTGCACTCTCTGTGTGGAAAGAAAAACTATCGGTGTATTCAAAAACGGTATATCAGAGGCACACGTCTTTACAGTTCGAAAGAAAAGTGCGTGGAGAAACTTTCTATTAGGTTATCAAGGAAAGAGACGAAGAGAGAGAGAGAGAAGGGTTGGTGAGGAGCGTAGGAGAAAGAGATAGGAGAGGGTAGACCAAGAAAAGCAAGAACAATGGCGGAGGGAGAAACAAAAACGGGACCAATAAACTTCAGAAATGAAACGTCAAAGAGAGGAACGCGGCGGCTCCGCGGGCGAGGACTCGAAGAGGGGTGGCGAAAGGGGATAAAGAGGAGAAAAGGGGGTGGCAACCGTGGCGAGAGGCCACGTCGCTCGAATTCGATGCATAAGAACGAGACGGGGAAGAGAAGATTATAATATAAATGAAGACACCTTACCTTCGTTTCTACCTGCCCCGTCAGCCGGTTCAACGAGGTAGGTGGTGCGATCGAGAACACCGTCGGGGATGCTCGAATGGGGATGAAAACGAGGGGTGGTAGCATAGCGATCGAGGAGAAACGCAGAGGGTTGGGAGGAGAAGAAGATGGTTGAGACCAGTAATCGCGAACACGAAGAGAACGGAGAAGGTGGAATTGCGAACGGGGACGTACAAGTGAGAATGTTTTTTCCGATCATTTTTGACGATTTTTGTAGTTTATCATTTTATCGAAATCAATGGATATATCCTCTTGTTGGAGCTAACTCGAATCGCAAGGAAAATGGAGTCTCGATAGATGATTTGTCTTGTCGAATCACTTATGAACATTTTTTCTAGATCAATGAAGATCCTATTGTTGGACCTAACCCAAACCGCAAGGAAAATGGAGTCTCGAGAGATAAAACATAATTTGACGCGAAGGTGAACGTTTCATGCACACCAACGTGCCTATTCTACTTTCCTATGCAACGCCCACAACAATAGTCGGACAAAACGCGTTCAGCCGAGTCGCCCAATTGTAGAACCCTCATCGAGCGTGGTGAACCCGAAGGCGCCGGTAAGGCCCGGTACAGCAATAATCGAGGAAGAAAGGGCGAAGCAAGTGGCAATAGACCGGCGTGGAAAGAATGACAGGCCAGAGTATAAAGGGCAAGGACAGAAAAGGGCATCCACGAAACAAGTGTAGGAGGGGATGGTAACTCCGATGAAGAAACGAAACGAGAAGAGGAGGGTAAACGAGATCGAAAGATGGACGAAGCGAGTGTACAACGAGGAGAGAAGAAGAAGGAAAAGTGGAAGAACGGGGTGAGAGAGAGAGAGAAAGGGAGGCGGAGAGGGTTGGAAGGGGTTGAGGGAGGTTGAGTATTCCGACTCCGACGACTATACTGCTTCGAACAGGGAGAAACGACGGCGCGAAGCAAGAGGGTAGAGGAAGAGAGCGGGAGGTAGACGACGAAGAAGAGGTATAGGAGGAAGAGGAGGGTGGAGGACGGTGTACTGATGAATATGACAGATTATAATTTTACGCTGTGGGTGGTGTGAGGAGGCTGTCGGAGGTGGTGCGCCGGTCTACGGCTGGCAAAGGTGTGCTGCTAGCCGATGGAGGTGACTTTGGAGGTGGAAGTCGCCGGGATGGAGGTGAAACGTTGCCGGAGAGTAGGAGGGAGACGGCAAGTTGCTGTCAAAGCAAAAAGGACGGCCGTGGTGGGGAACAGAGGCAGGGTTAAGTCGCGCTCGTGACTCCTGACGTTTCGACGCTCGGAAATCCCTCGTTGCCTTTTTGCGCGCCACGCCATGCCACGCCGCGCCACACCACGCCATGCCACGCCGCTTCCGAGTCACCGAACCCGATGGACGTATCATTTTTTGCCCCTTCCGGGAATTACGATCGGGACTAAAATAATCCAGCCCCGGATCGATTTGATTAACCCTTTGCGGTCCTCCCTCGTATCCCTCGTCCGTCGGCTTGAATTAATTAGACGGAAATACTTTCGCCGTTTCGTCGCGACGCAACCGGCTCCCGATACTCCGGGACGCTGAAATATTATTCGTGGACCCGGCGGAACAGCTTCTGCGGCGACTGCGAAGTCGGTTCCGCTGTTCTCGAGGAGAGGTTCGCAGCTTCTAGTTGCGCTCGTGTCACTCGCTGTCGTCAACATCGTTAGTCCCGTCAGCTAACCGCGAGAAAGAAACGACGAACGACAGAAAACGAATGAAAATAACGGAGAAGCGACGCGCAACTCGACTAACGAATAACGTAAATAACAAATAATTATGCAGACGAATTCCGTCGTTCGCCGATCGGTCCGTCGATCACCTGTTCCACCTACGGCAATCTCGAGCGTCGCGTAACAGTTGAATCATGAATTACGTTTACACCGTTGGATCCTCAGGATTCGGAGCGTAAGAGGGTCGTTTTACGACTAGGCCGTTCGCAGAAAGAGTCAGCCTGGCCGACTGTTATTATCGACGGTAATTCCATTCTAGGGCTGACGAGAGTACCGCGAGCATCGCTAGGATATTAGGATCGTAAATATTTAAGTTTAATTGCACGGCACCGGCGTCGGTGACTTCTCGAACAGCTATCATCGGTGTTCATGGCTCTTCCCTTTCTCTCTCTCTGTCTCTCTACGATGCTGTCTTTCTCGACCGGTCGCCAGCTAACAAGGAGTAAGGGGCAGACGACGACGCTTAAAGGAGAGTACGGAGGTCGCGATCGCAACTTCCGGTTGTTGGGATACGTGTGCACGGGACTGAAGGCTCGCAGACGCCGTGGGAACCGACTTCCTCACCAGGCACGCTTTTTTCCGAGCCGGTGAAAGTAAAACAGGCAAAGTCTCCGTCGATCCCGTACTTTCGTACGTGCACGCAACTCTTCCGCTCGTTTTACTCCTTTTCTTTTTTCCTTCGTCTTCCTCTTTCTTTCTTTCTCTCCTTTCTTCTTTTTTTCCTTTTTAGTACTCTCTCGCGGGCCGCGCACACATACACGCTCACGGTACAGTCGTCGGTGGGCCGGAAATCGATACACCGTTACCCGTCGGTCTTAATGAAGGTATATCGTAATTAACGAGCGCACAAATGCTCGTCGCGACGTGATTCGTCGGGACTGTTTGTCCATCCTCGTTTCGATCCGCTCCGTTTTAACCCTGTTACGGACGAGTCGACGGAACCACGTCGCAACCATTGCCACCAACCTCCGAGATGGTCCACTTTTGTCTGGAAAGATAAGCGATAAGGAACGTATGGCAATGAAACGTTTCGATAATGCTCGTCATTGCTGATAGTCGACTAAAACGTAAACGAAAATCGGTGCCGTTTTGCGTAATCCTCCTGCGACTCTCCGCTAAGTCTTCATCCGAAGAGGAAAGTAAACACGAGATAACAATAAAACGGCGTTGCACAACTTTTTCGTCGCGACGGATCCGAATCGAAATCACGTTTCTAAATCATTCGTATACAATAATTCTAACTTTTTGTAGCTCAGACTTCATGTCCAATTTATTTAAGAAGTTTCGTTAATTCGTTGCTACTAATTAATGGATAACGGATTCTCGTATAGATTTCTATTTTCATGTATTACGATGTAACAAACAAAATAAAGGAACAGTTTCTTTCATCGATTAACAGACTTTTGGTGAAACTGAACGATACGCATTAGCGACGTTAATCATCCTAAATGCATTTTTGTCTGTATTCGAGGAACGTATAAATGCGCGAAAATCTGCAGTCCAATTATTAAAGAATAAATAGGTGAATAAAGGAAGAGTCGATGGATTCGTCGAGAAAAGAAAGGAGGGAATAATTCGCGTGAAATAAGACTGAATGAAGAGTCCCGAAAGCTCTAATGGCGTCGCGAATGAATGCACTTTACTTAAAGGACACCGGGCTTTCTCCGTCGGCCGTTATTTTCCAAGATCGACGCCGCCGTCGTCGTCGTCGCGACGTTTCCAACGGGGCATCGGTTCGATCCTCGAACGACACGCGAAAGTAAAGGGAAACGCGTTTCAAAAGCAGGAGAAAATAAAGCCGGCGAACATCGTGCCGAGACGTTGGCGGGCAACGTTGACGTAGGATCTACGGATGATTAATGATCGCAATAGAACGGGGCAGTTCAACCTGTACAGGGCCCCGAGAGTCATTGTCATCCGATTCTTTCGAACGATAAGTCGACTCGCGTCTCACGGACACCGTAAGAAAGTCGCATTTTTGCACGGAGAGAAAAAAAAACGGAAAATTGATCGTGAAGTGTCAAAGGACTGTGTGCCGGAGAAGTTCTACCATTTCCAAAATAAGTGTTCTTAAATAAGATAACGTTAAAAAATTCAGTCTTGATCCTGACACGGAAAGATAAAAATAATTGAGGAGCAAGAATATACCAATTTCAACGAGTTCTAATTATTCAAGAAGAAATTGACTTTCCTACTTCCCATTTGTTGAATTAAATTAAAAATAACCGCTTATTCTTGATATTCTTCTACGGAACGTTTAGCTGACAGTAATAAGATTTTCCAAACATCAAATTCAATAATCCGAACACCAATGGAATTTATTCAATTTTCTTCGACCGTAATTTTCAGAATAATTGTGTGATGGTATCAGCGCACAGGTTAGATCAGTGATATAAACACTAGTAATTTTTCAAATTAATTCAAAAACTCAATGTTTCGACCCTGATGTGGATCATTTTCAAGAGTAAATTTTTCGTCTGAAAAATAATGTAACTATAATACATAATAATAAGAAAAGTGGTTTATTTGATATTATCATATTATTTTTATAAAGATACCGTGTACAATCATTACGCTGATACCATCGCACAATTATTATCAATAGAATTTTCTAAAAGTATTCTCCCCAAAATAATTACAGTGTTCAAACGATAATTCTATAAATTTCTATCAATCACGAAATTTTTCTAAAAATTCGAACAATTTTGAGAATCGACGCGAAGCGACGCGTGTGCTTGAAAATAGAAGCAGAGCGGGCACGCACTTTTCTAAATTGAGGGACCAAAATTACCCAGGCACGACTTATTCCTCTTCCGACGAGCTTTATTATCCGAATGAAATTGTTTCGTTCATTATAGCGGAATTCTACCGAAATTGCGGGATAATTAATACTAATTCGGTGCTGACACATGAAAATATTCACTTAATTGCACAAAGGGTTTCGGTTACCTTCGCGAAATGAGTTTTCCAGTTTCATAAAAAGGACGCCGGGCTAGTGTACGCTAAATGAATTTTTATTTCGGAGATACTCCTTTTATTCTCGACCGCAATATTTAAATAATACAGTTCCCATGGAAACTTCCGGTACCGGGATACTTGCTGCCTTACGCTCCGATTTCCTGTCCATCCGTTTTTCGTACGTTCCGCTGTGTGTAAACCGAAGCTCTATCCTTTGTGGCGAATAGTCCTTCTACCGTTAAAAAAAGTCAGAAATCATTTGTTAATCCTGTTGCTAATTCCCGCTTCTTGGAGATTGTTAGCGTAACGTAGAATTCATTTGGTAATTAAAGCACTCGGTTCCTCCGTGCAGAAAATTCCGCGGTTAATTTTCGAAAAGTATATACCTACAATTGCAGCAATTTATTTGGAAACGGAGCAGAGTTTCGTAGAACAATATCTGTAATTGATGATCTAACTGCAACGCAGCCACTGCGGCGACAATTTGCAGATTGGTCAACGAACTCGAAGACTCGGGTACATTTGGAAACTCGGTATGAAGAGGTGTGCACCTAAATCCTAAAAGATCGTTTAGAATTCTCTATCCAAAAAACGCTTCGCCAAATTGTTCATCGATCGACCGCGCATCGCTGATCGTAAGAATTATTACCTATGAAAGAACGTATCGGACTCCCGAAAAAATATTTTTTCCGGCGATTGTGGCAACTGTAGCTACTTTCAGACAACACTCGCCGACGTGAACTTTCTCACTAATGTGAAGTTGTCGTTTTATTTAACTTATTGTTTTGAAACAAATTTAAAACTAGCTGGTTATTGTTGCTCGCTCGCTTCGCGAGCTTCGCAGGTGGGGGTATTGTAGCTCGCTTTGCGATTTCGCGAGAGGGTTAGTGGTACGGATGTTATTTTGTGTGTGACTCTCCACGAGCCACACAAAGAATTTCCCGATTCGTTAGTTGCAGTATATTATTATCATTATGTAGTGTACGTTTTAAGAAGATTATACGTCCTCAGGGAAGTTCAATAGTTTTCTACTTATCAAAATGTTTTCTGTATGGCGTCGCATTAAACCAACATCGTATGTTCGTTGCTCGCATGCTCCATTAACCATTTTTTTATATTAACTTTCAATTTCATCTCAGCTAATAATTCGTATTGAACTGCTTGTTTTTTTAATGGATTGTAATATAAATGTTTTTGTACTTTCATCGATATTCTTTGAAAATGTATTCTCGGCAGTAGCGATGAATAACTCACTCTTGCATTGGGATAATTTTCGATTATTCTAAGCGGTAACATTAGCATTAGTTGCATAATTAAAAAAGGAAAATAAAAAAAATTTTTTTTAAAATAAATTTGTTTCAATTATAAAAAAAAATATATGTAATTATTATGTTTGTTTCTTCGGTGGAAAATTTCCGTCCTCTCGTATAATTTGCATTGTTGAATGAAAAAACTAAAAAACTACTTGACCAATATGGACCAAAATCTAATCAGCTCTAAGTTACAGCGGGGCACATCGATTGCATCATTCATCATTCTGATCGCATCGTTACTTTTTCAGAAAACGTTAACGAAAAATTTGATACCATAGAAACGGACATACGCGCGCGCGCGCGCGCACACACACACACACACACACACACACACACACACACACACACCATTTTGATAAAAATAGTCTAAAATGACTCCAAAGACCATGAAACGTGAAGATCTGCTAAAAAATCGATTCTCGATTTTCGGGGTAATTACAGTAACTTCCCTATGAATCGGGAAGTTAAAAATAGTCTAAAATGACTCCAATGACCATGAAACGTGAAGATCTGCTAAAAAATCGATTTTCGATTTTCGGGGTAGAAAAACATTAATAGCTGTATGCCCCACTAGCAATGCGTACCACTAACCCTCTCGCAAGAGCAGTTCTACCCGCGAGCTCGCGAAGCGAGCGAGCAACAATAACCAGCTAGTTTTTATTTTGCTATTCGTACGTTTTAAGAAGATTATATGTTTTCAGGGAAAGTGATTATAACACTGTATTGGGCATATAGAGTATGCCCAACCACATGACGTATGTAGTCTTTTGAATTTAAAAAAAAAAAAAAAATTTTTTTTTTAAAAAACTAAAAAACTACTTGACCAAACTTGACCAAAATCTTATCAGCTCTAAGTTGCAGCGGGGCACTTCCAATGCATCATTCATTATTCTGATCGCGTTATTACTTTTTCTGAAAACGTTAACGAAAAATTTGATACCATAGAAACGGACATACGCACACACACACACACACACACACACACACACACACATACCGACATTTTGATAAAAATAGTCTAAAATGAATCCAATGACCATGAAACGTGAAGATCTGTTAAAAATTCGATTTTCGATTTTCGGGGTAATTACCATAACTTCCCTATGAATCGGGAAGTTAAATATGTAATCGATAAACTGACTTCATTGAAGAAAGGTCATAGAATTAAGATTTGAAATTGAATCTTAAAATATTATACTTTCAATGTTTCAAGTTATAAATAAATTCAAATAATTAACTTCAGCCTTATATAGTTACTGAAGGATCCAGTTGAATCTCTAAACGATCGTGATGACAACGGAACAAAACGAGTACTCGACAGAGACGGTCTTACAGATCAAAAGCGACTGCAAAATCGTAGTCGGCACTCGATTTTTTGCACGTTACAGGCACTGTGAGAATGAATACGCTAACATGCCCGGCGAGAAAGCCGGCTAATTAATGTAAATCGGTCCCGTCGACGAGCGAGATCGATAGAACTCGAAAGACACGTGTAAATCCTTCAACCCCCGTCGCCCTTTCGCCGAGCTTTCGCGCGTTTCTGCTTCCGCGGTGTTTTCCGGGGCTGCCGATTTCGCTCTCTCGACTAATAATTCCCAGTCGAATGTATATATTTTCCTTTTCATCGAGCTCGTCCCTTTCGTGGAACCCCACTGAATCGCGCACTGAACCCCCTGGTCGTGCTACCCCTCGGAACCACGAAGGAGACCGGTTAAAATGCAATCAAACGTCAACGCGACGAATTTCGCGTGTTTATCGATTCGCGGTAATGCGGAGATTGACACGTGAAATGTCCCGTTCTCAAACCTGGATAAAGGTGTAATATCCTGTTGACGAAGGGTAAGATCGTTTTCGTGTTTCGAGTAAGGACAAAGGATCGCTGTGTGCGTTTCCTGTCGAGTGTCATCGATGAATTCCTCCACCGTTTTCTGTTATCTTTGAAATCAGATTCGAAGAACCAGTTTCTTGGAAACACGTGGTTTCGTGAGCTTGCGTAATAGTGCATAATTATATGCATTTGCTGAAAACGAACTATTACTTGAATTTGCAAGTCTGTGCTGCCAAAACTGTGCTGTTAGTTCCTCGAAAACGGGAAACGTGAAGCGGTTGGCACGGATCTCTCGAATATCAGACCAAGAGCGGTTTGAAATTGAGGATAAGAACCGTAATTTAGGATATATTTAAAACTAGATAATTAATTCGCTGTTACCTGCTTCCGCGGTAAAGTTAATTGTTTTGAAGTGTATGGAGGTAGACAATGAACATGAGTAAATTTCATCCGTTTTCCTTGCTGGAATTAAAATATGGAAATTTTGAGTTAATCTCGTAACTAACTTCGTCAGACTTCATCTAAGTTTCGGAATATTATTTAGCGAAGAACCTTGAACAAAATATAACGATTAAAAATCACTTCGATTATCTCGAGCAGGTTCATTTCGTGCAATTAGACGAACGCTGCGAGAGATAAATTCAAGTTCAGGGAACGATAGTTGTCGAGGTGCATTCAACATGTTAACAAGTAAATTAGACAGAGTACACCTCGGTTCTTAGCTTTGCAGATACGAAACTGGACAGTGATGAAATTGTATCGTTTTCTCACTAGTTCCTGAATCAGCTGAACACATCCGCCATTCTTCGTATCACAGCCAATCCCAGTCTTCAACTCATGACGCGATCATCAGCCAATGCGATTTTTCAATTATTTACATAAAAGTCATGAATAAAATCCCATAATTTCAGAGGCTGAATAAAACCGATATTGAGAATGGATATATCTGACAATACCAATTCTGAAAAATATTCAGCTTGCACATAAAGTCTTTATTATACCATAAAATCGAGCTTGTACTTAATACTTTCATCGTGTTACCATAAATTTTACATCACCTTCCAATCGGATATTACGTCCCCCCTCCCGCGAGTACATTTATTTTACGGATTTTATAGAGTCAATTGATTTATCGTCAAGATTAAGCCAACCAAAGGAGCACGACAAACAACAAGAAAATCGTTGATTTATCAACACTGCATGAACAAACCTCTATCATTAAATTCGATGTAATTTAATTTCGAAGTTAATTACACGACGATGATTTACGAGGATCTACAAATCAAACTATGCCGTCGCAATTGAAAAATAGATTTGAAAAACAGCTATCCAGGCAGGCCGTTTTCCGAGACTCGAAAATAATCGTTAGGCAAAGTGTCGATATCAATACGCGGTATCATGAATCGTCAGTTATCTTTCGATCGGCGCAGCGTTGGTCCCAGAGGAATTGAACCCAGCGGCGCGACCATTCACGCCGCTGGATCCTTTTACAGGATCAATGGAGATCGCCAGGTCGCAAGCGCGAGTACATGCTGCGTTCACACGGGCAGTGGACCCAGAAGCGGCTACGCTTAAATGTCGTGGAAGTGGCCGATATCTTCCATGAAAAGATGCTCTTCTCCGACCAACAACTTTCATCTAAAAAATTTCTTCGTACCACCTACAGTGAGTGCACAAAGTATCCTTACATCTTTTAAAAACGACTAACTTCCTCGGAATCAGGGCCGGCCTTCTCTGTAAAAGGGCCTGGGTGCAGTTACTAGTTCAAATTCTAGACAACAGCTACAATGCAAAATTATGCGAATAGAACGAGTTGTGGTTGTGATTTTGATCAGAAAAATGCCATAAAAATGGTCATCGAAGTCCCACAAAAAAATAATGAAAAATAAAGAAGCGTAGAAATCGGATTAGTTATGTTTACACTTCCTTCCACTTTCAACGAACAGCCCTGCCTACAAATGACCGTACACATACCCGCGATGAGGACATACATATATCGATAAAATACTGTGAATCCCGAGTAACGAAATTTCCTCCAGAAAACAGTCTCGTCGCAAAGCGTGTCGAGAATGGTCCTCAGGGCCCTTGCGGGCATCCCACGTATGAGGCCCGGCTCGTAACCGTTTGGTGTCGGTCGAATTTGTCCTGGTAGCTATAGTCGGCTGGCCTAGTGCAGTGGATGGTGTACGTGGAAAAACGTTCGCTGACGAGCGGCGGGCGTGTACACGGGCGCACACAGATCCGCGGGTCGTCGCGTTCACACCCACACAGTCGCGCCATTAACGCTGCGATCGAGTCGTAAAGCACTCCACACAGCCGCAGAGAGGGTCCACACGGGTACGCGAGAACGGGTACGGGGCAGCTTGGCGCGCGGGTCTCTCCGTGGCTGTGTGCGAATGTGTGTAGACGGAGAGGGAACTAAATTTCCACGTTGCACGATGGAGCATTGCCCCCCGCGTCACATACACTCGCGCGCCCGGTTAGAGAAGGAAACCCGGAGTCCGCGCGGCACAGCGCGGCGAGACGCTAAGGGGGTGTGCACGGGGCGCGCGTGTACATAGGGAGGGAGAGAGAGGATTGAGCCGCACACGGGTGTGCCCGTGGAGAGAACACGTACCCGGCTTCGCCTATGTAGTACTCGCACACACATATAGCAGCCGCGTTAACACGTACGACAACCCGCTACCCCCTGCAGCCCCGGCAGAGGGGAGTGCTGTCAGTATCCCCACCAAGGGTAGAATCTACTTGTGCCACCCCTTTGGCCCACCCTTCTCCTGGCTGGCTCACCCTGTCTCGCTCGTTTTATCGTCCCCTCTCTCTCCGACGGTTATATAGATCGCTTGTCTCTTTCCAGGTCGGGGGATATTGGTGGAGGCTATCCCGCTCGCGCTTCACGCTATCCAACTCTCCTGGCCAGCAGTTTCAATTTGTTATTTTTACATCATTTTACCCCCTAACCCCCTCCTCGTCCCTGTAGACCACCATCCACCCCCTCGATAGATTCCTCTCTTTTCATCCGTCTCTCTTTCCCCGTTTCTCTTTTTCTCATTTTACCCTCCCTTCACCTCCAAGCGATCTCTCTCTCTCTTTCTCTCTCTTCTCTATTTTGCTGTTTCTGTCCTTCTCTCTTTCGCACTCGACGTCTCTCTCCCTTTCGAGTTTAGAAACCCTCTTTCTCTCAGCTTCCCCCCAGTCTCTCCCGACCGTCCCCGACAAAAGGGTAGAGACACATTTTAATTGTGTAGTTATTATGTTTTGTAGAAGTTTTAATTATGTTGCCCGGCCTGCTTAGATCGTCGACACTTACCGCGCCCCGGTGAACACGCTTCTCTGCGGCGAGATTTGAAAGAGTAACGCGCGGGAAGTCGCTACTGCCGAGTAAAACACCGGTTCTCTCTTTCTCTCTTTCCCTCTCTTCTGGGTCTCGTAAAATTCCGAGCAAACCCGTTCTTGAATGTTTCTTTTATTTACCGAACGTGTTATAAAAGCGTCGCTTCGGTTCTCTTTTTTTCCGACGTGTCCGGGGCGGTTGATTGGGAAACTACCCTGCTGATAGCGAGAAGCCCTATTCAGACGATCTGTTGGTGTATCGTGTTTTCATGCTGGACGTTTACACTGTTTGTTGCGAGGTAATGATACGCTTTGGACCGACAATACCTGAACGGAGTAGAATTTTATTAGCCCGTGTGTATCTTGAAAACGATAATAGATCATTTTAGGACTGTTTCGTAAGCATTTTATCGACCCCTGCTTCCAGTGTCCAAGATTTATCCGTACAGTTGACTCAGCCATTAAAGTTTATTTAATATAAATTAAACAATATAAATTCTGCAGATCTTCGTGCATTTATAGCAAACTCGAGTAGATGAAATTCAAACCTGTTGGAAAATTTTCAAATCGAAGATGTCGATAAGCGACTTCCCATCTATCAAAATAATTAAACGAAGAAACAATTTCTATCCCTTGCAATCGACTCAAGTTGTCCGAGAAAATTTGGAATCGATAGCGGAGGTTACGTTTAAACAAAAGTACAAATTCACCAGGCCGAACACGGTCCAGCATTTAATCACGGAATGGCCGCAAAGGCCGAGCTAGCCCGGCGCCAAAATTTGTCACCGGACGTTTCCGAAAAAAATAATCCGAGTGAAGCCCGGCAACTTATTCATGGAATGTTCGCGCGTCGGTGTCGTCTATAGCTCTTTTTCGGAAAAGCGTGTTCGAAGGAGGAGAAGATAAAAAATAAGAAGAAGAAGTCCGCAGAAATCCAATAGGCGCCACCCCCCATCCCTTGGAGCACCTTAGGCAGAGCGTCGGCGGCCCTTACCGTTGGTGGCTGGAGCGGGTGTAAGGGTGGTGGTGTGCGCGCGCACGTATCGATCCAGGGCAAGCAATCGATCGATCTATATATATACACGCGGATATAGCCCGTGTAGGTACACGTTCTCGCGCACACGCAGACAAGCAGCAAGGGGCTGCACACGGGCCACGGGTCAGAGAGACGTGCGTGCGTGCGTTCGTTCGCTCGCTCGCTCGCTCGCGCGCATGTACACGGAGAGGTTCGAGAGTGTGTCACGTATATATCGTTCGATCGATAGTTGGTGCTCAGCCAGTCGCATGCTAGGTGCGAAAGGATGAAGCTAGAGCACGACCCACGCAGGATCTTCCGAAAACGTCCTCCGGAATAATCAATCCTCTCGATCTTATTCCCGATCCTCCGCCGATGCAACCTGGCATTCGATGCCTCGCGCTCCCTTCCTCCACCCTTCTCCCTCTGCTGCTTTAACCCTCTGCGATACATCCAGCGAATTTTTTTTTCAACCCCCTCGATCTGTTGTCCGTTCGTATCCTATTCTCTTTGATACCGTTCCGCGTTTTTTCCCTCCTGGTAGTCGCTCTCGCCTCTAATCCCCATTCTTTTTCGTCTTTTGACCTCCCCTTATCTCGATGCTTCTACTTCGTTGAATTTTCCATGCGCTACCAATGTTTTCCCGTCGATTCTCTTCGGCCCCGGCGTCGCTCGACTTCGGTCAGAGACAATTTCGCCGCTTTAATCTTTCCCGCCTCTTTCTCCGCCGGTGACCGGGGCGCTCCTCCGCGCTACTGGTACCGAGCTTTTTCCCGTCCGTTCTCTCTCTCTTTGATATCCGTATGGATTCTCCTCGGCGGAGTCTTTTGACGAACTTTCCAGCCCCTCCTGTCTCTCTCTCTCTCTCTCTCTCTCGTTTTCTCGGAGTCTGTTCGTTTCTCGTCTCCCTTTGTCCGCGCTCGTTTTTTCCCGTTCGCCGGTCCCCGTTCTCATTCTACCACCTTCTCTGCTCGGCAGTCTTAACGGTGTCTGCGTCCATCCACCTCCGGGTCGTCCTCCCGACGCCGTCGTTCCCGTCGTCGTCGTTACCATCGTCGTCGTCGTCGTCGACGTGGTCCTGACGCACGGCGGACGACTTTAAACGTGGGTGTAGTTGCGCGTAGAAGCGTCGTCTGAAGGGGGTGCCCCGGTGAAAGAAGGTACCGAGTAGAAGGTAATTCCCCGTCTCTTCCTCTTTACCTTCCCCTTTCACGCCGGTGTCCCCCTACACCGTCGCTCCCCGGAGCACGCCCCACCTTCCACTCCCAATTTAGACACGCTTCCCTCGATGTCAAAGCGAGAGAGGCCCCCACGTGTATTCACGAACACGACAGCACCGGGTACACACGTACACCGTTCGTTCCTGGCAGCTCTTCGTTCTGTAGCTCGCGCGCGCACGGCCGCAGTCATATATTTAAATAGATTTACGCGAATTTATATATACACACGTATACGCGTTTCTACGTATACGCGTCAGGTGAGTTCGTTGATTTACACCGTGCCGAAAATACGCGTTGTCCATTACCGGACCCATACATCCGAGATAAATACTTATCCAGCGAAATTAAAATCCCTCCCTCTCTTCTCGCTCGATGCCGCGCTGGTATAGAAGAACGAGAAATTCCGGGGGAGGGGGACGGTAGAGAGGAAGGCAGGGAGCAAGAAAAGAGAGATGCGTTAATGCCTGGACACGATCCCGTGTCCTGCAACTTCCATCTCCGTCTGTCTCGTTCGTGTGCTCCGCTCCTATCTTAGACTCGCGCGAGTATCGCTCGCCGCGCCTCTTTCGCGTTCGGTTTCTCTCCTTCCCTCCGTTCGTTCGTTCCCTCCGTCTCTGTCCGGTCGTGTTTTTCTATCTCTCGAAACCAGCTATTGCCGCGCTCGTTCCTGCCGTGCACGGAAGTTGGAGAGAAATAACAGAGTAAGCGAGAGGGACGAGAAATATTACCGGCGGCGGAGAGCGAGCGAGAGAAACGAACGAAGTGGGAGAGAGAGCGAGCGAGAGAGGGAGGGAGAGAGAGAGGAGCGAGTAATGTTCGGATCAAGCGCGTGTGTGGTGGGAGTTAGGGGATTGGTCGGCGAGAGGAGGACGAGGCGATGTAGGACGTTAGGGGATGACAGGGATGAAGATAGACGGAGAGAGTAGCAGACATGCGAGACACGAACGAGGGTGGAAACGGGACAGAGGATGGAATAGAGGGAGCGAGGTACCGCGCGTGGAAAGAGGACACCGTTATCGAGACTGGCTGCGGAGCGACGAGGACCGCTGGGAAATGACAGAGGCGAAATGAGGTGGAACAAAGACGACGAACGAGCGAGTGGGCGGTAGTCCGAGAGAGAAGGAACGCTGCCAGGCTAGCTGGGACGAAGGAAGATGGGAGATTAAAGAACCGGTGGGACGAGGAGACCGAGCTCTCTCTTCTTCTTTGCTCCCTTTCTTTCTTGCTGCATATTCGACGTGCATGCGCGCGGCTCGCGCTGCTGTCTGCGTGCGTACATTTCTCTCTTTCTAGTCTTCCAGCGTCGTTAGACAGGCTTCGCCGGAGTCCCTCTCTCTGAAATATCTCTCCGAGAATATTATAGAGACTCCGGCGATGGCGGTGTTGCCCGGACTCTCCCCGAGAACGATGCTCTACCGTCGCGTCTGTGGATTATGTATTATACGCGCGCGTCTAGGAACATTTTTTGCGCCGCCTAGAACCTTTGCTAGGGGATTTTATTTTTTTCGAGGACACGGGCACCTCGAGCGGTAGCTGCCCTCGATATCCGCGACGATCGTCGTCGAGGAGGAAGAGGGCAATTGCCGAGATGCTGAAAAATAACTCTTCTGAAACGACGAAACTCTCGTAATACGGTTGCGTCGCGTTCTCGCGGGGTAGACACGCGATGGTGTGCCGGTGGCCGAGCGCAATGCAGCATTTCCTGCGCGCATCGCACGCTCAGCGTTTTCCAGCGGCGCTCGCCATCCCGTTTTTCATTTTATCGAACGGCTGGCGAGACTCGATTCCGCTCTGCTCGGCTCTGCTCGGCACAGCACGGCGCAACGCAGCTCCCACAGCGTGGTGTCTCTCCTCGGAACATAACCTCGAATACGCCGGAGTCCTGCTGCGGATCCGGATCTTTTCGGTTTTTTCCGGCCGGTGAAAAGAGCTCGAAGGAACCGATTGAAAACACGAACGGTTACGAGAATCTAGGGGAATATCGTGGACGAGAGAGCTAACGAGAACGCGAGGATCCTTCTGCTTCGTGGCTCCTGTGGGGGTTGGCTTTCGTTGGATACGCTAGAGCACACCACCACCGAGAGGACTGAGAGAGAGAAAGAGGGGGATGAAGAAGAAGAGAGAGAGAACGGAAGGGGAGAACCCGAGAGACGGAGAGAAACGGAGAAAAAGAGAGCCAAATGTATCCACCTAACCTACCTACCGCAGGGCAAGAACAGATGAGCGGAGATCCCTCTCTGCCAGCCATCAGGGAAAGGGAACGAGGCGAGGCTCTCTCCTCGAGTCTTCCTCTTCTCCCTTCAAAGCGTCCTTTGTTCGCTCTCGCTCGTGGTCCCCTGGGACCCCGCGTCCATCGCGTTTCCTTCCACCCAGTGCCGTACGTCAGGTTTCGTTACGAGCGTTCTAAGCTCTTTTTCACGGGAGACGATTTTCCTCGGGAGTATTTTATGGCCGAGTGTTCCAGGGGGTTGAACATTTTTAAGAGCGCCTATATCATTCGGCAGTTTAACGTCGCTACCCAACGCCCCGATCTGGAATATACATATTATCCGAGATAATGAACGGGGCCGGATTTCGCTGAAATTTCTTCAGGCGTTTCTCGTTGAAGAAACAGTGGACTACGATCGAGAATCGTTCTCACCCCCTCCAGCTCGTTCGCTCCTTTTGAGAGAAACAGAAAGAGAGACGATAAAAACGCATCCGCCGGTATAGGCGCTGTTCTAATCAACTTCCGGATCCATTCCGGGGTTTTTTCTTCGATCGCGTAGCCCCCGAGTCGCCTTACGGCCCTGCGCCTCGTCCGTCTCCCGTTTTCCCTCATCCCGCTGGATTTCCTCCCCTCCAGCTTTCCGCACAGCATCCCTCGGACTTGTTCCCCGCTCCGGGCGAAACGCGATCGGATTGGTCGTCGGCTCCGCCAATCCACGGCTCCCGTTACGGTGCTGGCGCATTCCCCACACACGTGGTTGACGTATGTCCATATTCCTAGGGTGGGTGCGCGAAAAACGTCAAAAAGTTTCGTTTCGGGCCAGATCGCGCGTTACCCGAGAGAAACGGCGCGACAAGCGAAAAAAGGACGACCAGGGAGAGAGAGAAAGACAGACGGACAATCGGAGAGAAAGAGAGGGGGATTCTCGTGTCAAAGAGAAAGAGGCGCGATCAAAAAAGCGAGGAGGCGGAAAACTGGAGGAACAGAGACAGGAACGGTTCGGACAATTACGGTGGAGGAAGATCGAGGGAGAGGGAAAGAAATTGGAGCGGGACGGAGATGGCGCGCGCCTCTCCGTGCTCGTTGGAGGAAGATGCGACGACGAGAGGAGAGACGAGTACGAGAGAGATCGAGGAATTAGAAGAGGATCAAAGGAAACGGAGAAGAAAGACGAAAGGAGACAAATGACGAGCGCGTTCCTCGTCCCTCCGCGTGCGATGACGTTAACGTGAACCGGCAACCACGTGGCTCTCCTTTCTCTCTCCTCGTCCGGTTTCCCCGTCTGTCTTCTTCCTTGGTACTTTTCTAGCCCTCTCTCTGTCCCTCCGAACAGCCGACGAAGAGCTCCTACGTCCTCGTTGGCGCTGAAAACCGCCTCTCCCGCTCGCACACGGTTTTTAGGCCTCTGCGGCTGGCTGGCAAAGCCTCCGACGCCACCTCGGCAGATGCAACGCCGCAGTCCCGCACTGCAGTTGCAGCGTGCCGGTGCACGATCCCTGGTGAAACTGCAGGCCAGCTAACTACGATCTCAATGATTTTCGGATATGTCGTAGAAATCGATATTTCCAACAACTATTTCCGTTGCACACCACGCGACGGCCTCGCTTCGTTTATCCGAGATGTTCGCGACTAAATTATTCGGCAACGCTACAGTGAACTCTGACTATACTTTGTGCGTCTGTGGGCACCGTACAAGTTAGTATCGAGAGCCAGCTTAAAGGTCCCGTGCACAACCGCGTATGCGAGACCGCAAGAAATGTCTGTTGCGACTCGATTCAAAGTGATTATACTCGTTCGCGTTAGGCTTCGCGTGGAATAATCGTAACAGACATTTCTTGCACTTGTGCACGGGACCTTTAAGCTCTCACTCGGTCCCAGTGTCTGAATATTAGATGTGCCACAGACTCACGAGTCTAACGCTCACTGTAGTGGTTTAACAGTATCACGCGATACCCAAGCGAATGTCCCCAGACGCATGCAAGGGAAGACAATGTTAAGGTTTACAGCGAACCGAAAAAATCGTCAGACGTTCTGCAATTTTATATTCTCGTGCGAGCAGGAACACCGGCGAATTAAACGGAAATTATGCGATTCGAGCCGGGAGAATGGATTAATTGTATCCGTGTTTCCTGCCAGTTCGACCGGCACCGGCAGACACCAGTCTTCTTTTTCGTTTCCTTTCTTCGAGGGCCGACACTGTCAGCGCCACGTGGGTCCTACACGCATATGCACTCGGACGTATGCACCCTCTCTACTCGCCGCGCCGGTGCATGCGACCGGTCAATTTTCCTGTAATTTCACGCGGTGATGCGAAGATTTATGCCGCTGATACCTGCTGCTCGCGATTATTAGACGTTTCGCAGGACAGGTTTCCTTTTCGGCTGCCAAGGGGTAGCTGCGTTATGATTCCTGACTGTACCGCGGATAAGATCTTGTATTTCTTTTAGCAGGCTGCTGTGATTGCTCGCTGCGGTTGTAGATGATCGCTGATAAATATTTTTGTACTTCTGCAATCACGGGAAATCTACAGTTCCATTCGACATGAATTGCGATTGTACAAGTTCGAGGAACTCAAAGCGCGGATTAAACTTTCCGAATCACAATTTTCGAGAAAAGTCTTCTCTTTATTTGTAATTGCATAAATAGGACAGAGAGGGGTGAACACGTACACAAATTGCGAGCGTAATGAGGAAATTAATTACCAGGGTTGATTTATTCAGTAGTTCCGTTAGTTGTAAACACCCTGTACAGTGATGCGGAGGGTCTGAATAATTGTCTAGCTAATAGAACTCAGAATTTTGGTGCCCGAGTAAAGCTACCGTTTTCATTGTGTTCTACGATCGAGGGAAGCATTTGATGTCTTGGTTACCACTGCGGTTTCTGCGGATCACTGACTGATTTCGTTGTTTAGGCGAAAACAACATCGAATTAGTCTTCATTTAGAGCCACGCGGGACGTTCTACTTACTTGTCGACGGGGAAGTGTAGTTAACCATTGAAACCGAACACCTAAATCCTTTACACGTTTCAAAACAACGCTGCGCTTCCACGATTTCCAATAATACTAATTTCTTGGAAGGAAATTCTACGTTTCGATCTCCTTTGAAGATTCTAGAAAGAAATTTTTCTAACAGACCTCGTTCGACTACACGCGCTTGCAGGTGACTAGAAGTAGATTACTATGTCTGATCATTCCTGCCGTTTCTACTTATGGCACGGTCGAACGCATGCACATCGAGTACCCACTATCGATCTTCATTCGAATAATCACTTTTTCGATAGAAATACGATTTCCGTCCTGGCTACACGGAAATAACAAACAAATTCTGTATTTTTCATACGCGATTACGGAGAAGTCATGGAATACAGTTTTCAAGGTAACTCGTCGCTTCACGAATTAAATCTTCAACTTAAACTAATTGCTAATTAAATTTTTAAATGTTATCGGCGCCAGGTTCGATCATTTTTAGAAAAAACAACAAATGTGCAATTATAACATGTTTCTATCGTTTCGATCCCGATGTGGATCTTTTTCAAAGAATCATTATTGCGTCTGAAAAACATTTTGAATGAATAATAATGTAAGACATTATAAAGTTAATGGAACCCTCAAAAAACTTACATGTTGTGTAAAAACTAGACAATACATTATAACACATATTACATTTTGTATTAAAACTATTTAATCTTCATGGTGGCAGATATTAAACTAATTGCAATCTTCGTTGATCAAATAGTTTATGCGAACGCATTATTCGCAGTACCGTTTACACCATTAAATTGGTTCGTATTTAACGAATTGTGAAACATTTAAATACTGCAACAAGGTGTTACACCATAAAATTTGTACTCATTGTATTTAAATTTCATCAAATTCGAAGTACATCGACCCTTTCGCAATGATTACCAAAACAAATCCCAGTGTAAAGGGTTGATACAGCAGAGTTCCTACGACAAGTGCACAAACAGTGTGCGGATTGCAAAACCACGGAACCGATCGAGAACCGATTAGCATCCACAATCGGCGGTAACGTAATCAATTTTTTCCAGACGCACGGTCACGGAGCTGATCTTCATCCATAGTTGGCTACGCACCCGGAACACTCGCACTCTCGAAATAGTTTCGTTTCATCGGTCCCCCGGCCAACTATCCGCATAGTTGCCGAATAATTGGTTCGCGAATCATAATCCGCGGTAGCATGCTCCCTGATATAATCGGCGAGTAATGAACGGCGTCTCAGTAATTCATCAAGACCCAGCAATTAAGTGGAAAGCAGTGGAACCTGTTAATATATTAAACGATACCGCGATTTCGCTTTCTTCGCATTGTGATGTCGAACGTGCTTGACTACTTATCAATTACCGGCGCGTTGCCCCACTCGAAAGTAAACAGAACAGTTTCTGTTCCCTCGTTAGTTGCCACGATTTTTGCATTCGTGACTCACCCCCTCCTTGTCCGCCATCCGTTTTGCGCACTTGTTATTTCGCTGAATAACTATAATTAATTGCCAGGAACAATTACCGGCGAGCATGCCGTTGCAGACTTCATCCACCGTTTCGATTTTTTTGCGGAGTTGCGGGTGGAGAAAGTGACCTTGGACGATCGATTTTAATCGCACGCTGCGGTATCGAGATCGGACAACTTTTTTGATGCTCGCGCTGCCCCAATTTTGGTTAAATATAGAGCTAGGGGCGTTAGTTTTCTTAACCCTCGAGAACAGGTGTCGCGCGCAAGAGTTTCGTAGTTATTTTTACAGTTTTCAATACAGTGGGTGTGTACCAAGTATCCGAATAAATTTTTCAAAATTTGAGCCAACACCTATAGTTTGTTTTTAGACGTTAGAAGGATTACTCTACTAGTTGATGTGTAAATCATTTTCTTTAGTATTATTATTGATCGCAATGGCAAAGGGAGAAGTAAATTTTGTATCTGTGCCTGTAATGAAAATTTAGAATGTACAACGTTTCGTCAAAGAATCATTCGTTTATAAAAGGTGTACGAATTGGGGTACCCATGAGAGATAAATGAAATTTTGAGTTTCGATGTTTTTTGAAAGGAATGGAGAGGAAGTTTAAGGTTCTGTTGCATTTTTGGGTAAACATTTTATTGTTCACTGCTCAAAGAGTAGTTTTCGTGGAAGCAAAGTGTATCGAGATTTTTATTATAAATTAAAACGTGGCAGTAGTTTGTGTCGCTGTGAGAGGAGCAAATTTAGAGAAACTCTCGTGTATCTTATAATTATTTATAGAGTTACGTGAATAGCGTCTGTGATGCAATCGCGAGGAATTACTCGAATCGGAGGAAGGAACGTAATAATAGGAAAGTAACGATTCCGAATGTGATTTTCAAGGAAATTTCAAGGACCACGTTCCTTTTCGATTAGATAGATTAATGAAAAGAAAACTTATCTGGAAACAAATACCGCGTTTGTAACATTTTGTGCAATTCGAGGTTCGTTTTTTTTCGAACGAATGTCCCCGGCATTAGATGTTGCAGCGCGCGGGAAAAACACGGGATTAATCATCGGCACACAGTGGCCGAAGGGATTAAAGTGATATTTGCGACAGAGACGGAGAGGGCTCAAAATAAACAGTACAATACTCACTGGCTGACTGGGGACATCAATTTGTCCGCCATAGCGTCAGCCCCGTTATTTAATTATCAGACCACATACTATCGATAGGGTGAACAGATTACAACTCATCGACAACGCGGACCGGTCGCGTTCATTGATAGCCGGCTATCCATAATCCGTTTCGAAACGAAAATTGACTGGCCGGTATTCAAGTATACCCGCGAGTCGTAGCATCCTTCGCACAAAAAAAAAGACAGACGACCCCGACGTTACCGATTCGATTCACTCGCACCCATTAATTCATCCCATTGTCCGAAACTCTGTATAGTAAAACTCTATGCTCAAGATCTATGGAAACATCACATTCTCCGCGTATAGCGAAAATACACGAGTGTCCGATAGAAATTATTTCAGGAAAGATGTTCTCCCTCGCGTTATTATACGTGTACCAAGTTTACAGAATAAGTAAAGCATAAGTTACCGAGTCAAGCGCAGGTTGCGACTGTATTGACAATTTCCAGGATTCGCGTTTGGAGCAGGACCTACGAAAAAATCACACGCGTCGAAAACCACGCGCAACAGAAGTGAAACTTCTTGCAGTCTACTAATGCTTAGAGGTGAATTGAGATTGGAAGTGGTAAATAATCCTGCTGAAGCGACAGCAAGATCGGGAACAACTCTCCATGCAGTATTTGCAAGACATGTAGACAAATTGAATTAAGAATATTTATATCATATGTCAGCTATCACAAGCCAATTGTTTCAATGATAGAATCATAGAAAAAAATAATGAAGATCGAACAGAAAGATTTTTTCTCCGTTAAAAATTTTTTTGTTTCATTTGACTTCCGTAACGCTAGAAAATTGTAGCCCCCTCAGCAAAGAAGTTTTACTTGAAAAATGCGACTCTCTAGATCCCCGGTGCGTCCGTGAATGACGAATTTACAGGCACCGTTGGACAAACAAAGCGGACACACGATGCGCGCGTCGGCAGACAAAGCGATCTATTGCGCAGGAGATCGAGACGTTCAAGGGCCGAAAGGAAAATTGGCTCAAAGGGAAGCGCACAATTTCCGTGAAAGCGGCTAATGTAAATCGCGCGCGTCCACGCTCTCGCGTTATTGCGGGCCCACGCCGAAAAGGAAAGAAAAAAAAATAGAGAGGAAGGGTGTGAGAGAGTGCGAGAGAGGGAGAAGTGGATCGGTGTGCGCCGCTTAACGATCGTTCCCGCTCCTCCTCCGACCATCGTTATTCCTCGTTCCTGTCCTTTTTTCCCGCCTCTTCCAACTCGACATGTAAACTCAAACACTCGGTATCGCGAAAGGGATGAACTACGTCCGATTAGCTCCGAGTGCACGAACTCGAGGCGGGTCTGACCACCGGCAGAATCGTTCTACTGACCGCGCCGCGGCTACCGCTAATCAAACGAGTTTCAACCCCGGCCGGAGCTTTTCCCAGCGATAAAGTCCTGGAAATACCGCGATTCATCGCGCGACCATCTGCACAAACCCCCTGCAACCTGTGAAACGCGAGTCTGCTTTCATTAGTTCTCGAAAGCTTGTCCCGATGCTTTGTATCGCGGATTCTGCGCCATTCCAATTTTTATAGCGATCGGCGAAAGAGTTTGCACAAACGCGAGCCTGTTTTCAGGGTCCCAAAGACTCCTTTCTACAGCGATCATTCGGTGATTTAGTTTGCGCAAACTGGCGAGGACAATGACGACAGACTCGTGCTCGTTCAAACAATTGAACAAGCTCTTAAAATTTCCGCGGTAGTATCCCGATTGTCCGAATGACAGGTATTCGATCTTTTTTATTTTCGTCTGAATACGATCCACGTGCGAATAGTGGTGTCTTCAAACATCGACAAACGCGTCGCGTACGTACTTCGGATATAATTAGCGAAACAAAACTTGAATGTAATTGCAACTAATGTTAATTAACCCTGCAGTATCACGTACGAGTCTTTTATTCGAGGTCGCTACGGCTCCACAAAAAAATTGTTTGGATACGACGCTCTTGAAGAAGTAGCGTCAAAATGAGAACTCAATACGGTTTCAAGCGGCGCAGCTCTTCAGCCAAATAATTATGCGGGAATTTACTTTCGAGTGCTCAATTAATTGCAATTTTTGATGACCTGTTCATTCGCTGAATTTTTTACGAAAACTCAACGATACTGGAACACAAATATCTTCCATTAAAATGCGCGTCACACTCTCCGCCCTTGAATCCTCTTCACGAACTTATCATTATGAAGTATTCAAGAATGCAAAATTAGAGAAAATGAAGAAGTTTTAATGATTGCTAGACATTCGACGAACGCCAACCAGTTTACATCGTGAAAAGTCAATGAAGAGGTCCGTTTATTTTCCAACCCCTGTTTCTGCCCGAGTTCCACCCCGTGTATAGTTATCGCCCTTTACATAATCGAGAATCGGTCCGATCAGGTCACGGCATCGGTGCCACGGTTTCAGGATTTCGGGCGCGCCAGTCGTCCTTGGCTCGAGTTCGCCGAGGTCTGACGATCGACGGAGAGACCAGCAATGGTCCTTGAGGACGCCGAAGGCTGCAGGACTATGTGACGCCAATGGTAAAAACTTCTTGTACCGACCGACACGCGGGGACATCGCGCGAATACCGAGAGGAATCACGTTCGCGATCGTGAAACACTGAAAAAGTCAGGAACGATGGAGATCGATAGGGGATACTACTCCTGGCTCGGGTAGGGAGCTAGGATGAATCACTGAACCTCCACGGTGGGACACGGTGAACCTGAAGAGGAACTCGAAGGGTTCCGTTCGATCTCTAATTTGATTAACGCGTCGATTGCTGCATCGGTCGTGTGTCGATGATATCAATTTTTATCCTCTACATATTTTATCGCATCACCGTAGATTTCAATAAATCAATTTTTATTGAGTTCTAGTTACATTGCTTATCGAGTGCTTCTCTTAGCGAGTTCTAATTTTTACTAGGACCGATAGAATTAAATATAAATGATTTCTTAAATTTTGATTTTCTTCTTTCGAGTTTGTTAAGAATATTATTACCCTGATTTTCTCCAGAACCGATTTTTATTGAGACCCGACTGATGGAGGGTCAAAGAAATCATTTCTAGGGCGACGTATAATTTTTACTAGGATTAATACAGTTGAATAAATAATTTGTTAAATTCTGATTTTCTTGTTCCAATTTCGTAAACGAATATCGCGTCGATTTTCGCCAGAGCCGTACGCGGAACCGTCTCAGACGCGGCACTGGTAAACGGGAATATTGGGAAAGCCGTTGTTGTTTACTCGCCAGTTTAGAATGCGTGAGTTATGCAACTCCGAATGATAATTCAGCAGGTAGATTCCGCTCTCGGTGAATGCGTCCGGAGACTAAACGACCTTGCCCATACCTAAATGGGTCACCGTGTAGAAAGAGGCTACGAGAGAAAGGGAGATCCTCTGGCCAAGGTTAAAATATTCGCATGGACTCCGTCGGTCCTTCCGCGTTTCGCGCAAACACACGATCCGCGAGCGTATAAACAGCCCGAGTTAGTCAATATTTCAGGGAAACGTAATTCGTACCACACGTTACTTCTAATATAACTCTTCATTCGTTTCAATCTGTAAAAAATGAGAAGCATTTTTATAAATGAACTTTTGACACTCTCGGTCAAAATAGTTGACAGTGAAATACTCGAACGACCGATATCACGTGTAGAACTCAATTCACAAGTTTTTATTCCCACTCTTTTTATTTCCAGTTCTTATTTCAGATCTAATTAGCGGTGGAATCGAATCGTTACTAGGTAATTGAACCCTGCAAAAAATGTCCATTCAATGAATCACGCGTGTAGCAATAGCTGCAAGTCACAGCTAGAACGAAGTGCTAATTGAAAAATGCTCAACTAGCATAATTAACAGATTCCTCGCTACACGCTTAACGCAAGTGTGAAACGGTTGATTGAGATTCCTGAAATGTTCTTCTACTGTACTCGTACGGGATTCGATATACTCATGCAGAATGCAGCACGTGTCTTCCAAGATAGTTTTCTGTCGGAGCCCGGTCCGATTCCGATGAACGAAATCTCAAAATTGCAATCGGTGCTCCCAGCGACCTCCGGCATCACTCAGCCCAGGGGTGAGTTCCTGAAGAGTCAAGGTCGGACGAAGTCGCTGGGAGTGCTCCGGTGTTCCTGGGATTCTAAGTATGCCAAGACGATCCCCCGATCGCCGCGTACATCCTCTCTCTGTCTGCGATCGAATTCCGGAGGTGCCGCACCTGAATTTCCCGCGATTTTCTCATCCCGCTGGCCGGGGAGGACCGTAACGCGTACGGGTTCAGACGACCCTCTTTTTCTTCGGCCAAACCTCCTCGAGAACGCGAACCTTTTTACCTAATACATATTTGCAATATTCATTCCCAATATCCATAATTTTTCACTGCGACCGATTCAACCAAAGATCGAGGATTTCCCTCCTCCTCTTGAAAGTTTGACGAGGGACAAAACCCTCAAAAATCGAAGTCCCGAATATCGTTTGCGATTTTACCTGTCAACCAGCTTGCTACCCTATATTTTTATAAGGATGCATTGCAAGATCAATAAAATTATATACGGTCACACAAGTTTCTCAATCGTGTGACAATAAAAATGAATTTTTTGGCAGTACCCGTTCTACATTTTCCCCATTTTTTTATATATATATTTTTTATTTTCCAATGTTCGGATCGGTCCACTACCCACTAAAAAAATTAACCTCTCGAGACTTTAAACCCTGCGTGTCCCAGCCCGGAGCAAACGGAAGTAGGGACCTACCACAGTAAAGTCTCGATTCTTCTCAAAAAGGCGTTCTCTGGCTAGACAACTATCAGGATCCAGACTTGCTTTTCTGATTTATGGCTGCGTCCACCGCGCCGACCGAGACTTCAATGGAGAGTCGAACACAGAGAAGGACAGAATGAAATACGGATCGCAATGGAGTGGGTAGGCCGAGACAACGATTGGAGTCTCGATCCCGGAGAAGAATTGGATCTCTACTGCATACGCATCGCACCTACAATCCGTCTCGACGCATCGAGCTCCGGGTCAGAACCTCCGCTGAGGGTAAATTCTATTCCGTAATCTACATTTTCCTCTGGAAGCCTCGAAGACCATCGACACTCCCGATTCCAGGGGACTCATCGGTTTCTAACGCAAGCAGCCGGTTAACATGATCAAACCGACGCGACGCGACGGAAACTTGCGGCCACATTCGTCGCCGGCACATATCTGCCTACCGATGCACATAGCCACACCTCCGATCTCTCTTCGCGGCCTAGCGGACCGTGACGGTGTGGCGCGTTTTTCTTTTCTTTTTTCTCGCATTTCGAAAAAATCGCGCAGGTCTCTCGAGCAACGGACTGCGATTGGTCCAGCGAGCGAGTCGCGCGAACGAGGATAAAGAGGAGAGGACCGTGGACGCCGCCGTGGGACGAGGAAGAGGTGAACGCCAGGCTGGCACACTTAGGCCGACAACTCTGAGTCACGCCGGAGTGTGTTGGATCGGCTTGGCCAGAAAAGAACGAGAGAGGCGGTCGACACACTTCGGCAGAGAGAGCAACCGGCATGGCATCGTCGGCCACGAGGCACTCCCATCATAAAACATGCTGTATCTTTGTCACTCCTTCTCCTTTTTGCCAATTTCGCGTGCTGCTCCACTGGCTACGGCGTTTTTAGCCATTTCCTTCGGCGACCGTACCACGGAGCTTGCACCGAGCTCGACGCTGATCGAGTTTCGATCCTGGAGCGTCGATTTCCACACCTTCCTCCGGGACCTCCTGTCCTGCGTCGGGATCAGTGTTTATTACTATTTATACAATAAGATATAAATTCAATTTTTCGATCGTAGAGATTTGATGATAACTGCGTGGTGGTGTCGGCGCACAGGTTCGATCAATAACATAAAACAACCCATTTTGCAATTAACAGCGGAGTCTACTCTAGCAGAATTGTAGGGGACCGGGAGTAAACTTCTGACATCTTGATAATGCAATCACTGGATTTCTTAGTAGTCAAAATCGCTAGATGAAAGATCAATCTAAGACGCTGTTTGGCTAAAAATTTCTACTTTTTAAGTTTCGACACGTAAATTTAATTTTCGACAGCATCCGTGTATCACTTGACAGCCACGATGCTGCCGAATAATGAGAAGTACGTGTCGTAAACGTAAAAGTAGGACTTTCGAGCCAAATAGCACCCTAGATTGAACTTTCGTCTACCGATTTTGACCAATAAGATGATCCCACAACTTTTTACGGCCATAAGAATTTGGCTCCTGTTTGCAGGATGTTTTTGTTGAGATACGATATTAAACACACCACAATTCAGTCAAATCGAACATTGTATAGATTCGGTGCAGGAAATTGCAGATATTAGTAAACAGAGCCAAGTTTCCAAAACGGTCAAGGACCTCGCTGCAATCCGATCTTCAACTTCCCACCTGCTCCACACCGGCCACATAATCCGTGTAACAGTTGACAAACGGAACACGCATTGTTTCGAGAAGTTTCCGTTAATTTTCATGCTCGAACTTCCGCGGAAACTTTTCCACCCCTCGGTGAGCCTTCACCACGTGCCGTGCACAGATTCCTATTTTTTCCTTATCCTTATCCTCAGTCTCCTTCTCCCCCTTTCGCTTCTACCTCCCTCTCTCTCTGTACCTCGTCTTCGTCTTGCTCTTCCACCAGCGAGATTTCCTTTGTCTATTTGCCGATTCAATGCCACCGCCAGCAGGTGGGCCGTCTTGATAGATGGCGCGTTGTTGGAATCCCCCGTGTCGCACACACTCACGCACGTGCACCGAGAGAGCCCATGTACACGCAAAAACGAACTCTGGGTCAAGATCGGCCGAGTACGTAAATCAACTTTCCACTTCCAGCGCACTTCCTCGTGCTACCACCTCCATCGTTCCACCGCGTTCTTTTTCCTTCTTTCGCGCAGCGCCGGCTCCGTCGACGGTCTTTGTTTTTCGGAAGCTGCCGACCCCATCGCGCGCGCACCACCCGTTCATCCGCTTTCAGAGGGAATTCCCTTGTGCTCCTATCAGACCCCGGCATAACTTATTCGAAACGGAAAATGGAAAATAGCGTTCCGAATAACGAATTACTATCTTGTTGCGCGTCGCCTAGGAACGCTAGACGGCGAACGTCTTATACAGTGGGTGCACGAAGTGTTCGTACACCTTTTATAAAGGAATAACTTTTCAAAATTGGACCCAACTGCTCGAGCTTTTTCTTTGTGAGACGTTAGGAGGAGTAGTTTACTAGCTGATATGTAAATAATGTTTCTTTTAATTGTTATTGATCGCATTTACGAAGGAAAAAATGAAGGTCACGATTTTTACGTTTTCTGTCCGTACCTGAATACTTTGCACAGCTATTGTATGTAGAAAAGCTGATTGATTAGAAACAGCATCTTTTCGTGTCCAGAGGGAAATTTGCTACTGTTGCTTCAAGTCTGAAATTATTAGGGAGCGACCCCCTTCTGCTTGTACAGAAAGATATTGTTTGGAAACATCAATTTTTGCTGTTCTATATTTTCTATTTTTCGTTAAATGGAAAACGAAGAAACGTATTCGTCTAAATAATGTGCGAGCGTGATAGTTGTTGCTGTGCAGCGCCTCCACGCGGGCAGTTTTTCGCACGCATAATCGATGCACATGCGTCGAGTGAGGACCGCGAAAGACGCTGCACGCTTGCGCTGCGATCTTCCAAATAGCGCGAGCCACTTTGGCTCAATCTAACGTAGCGGGACGACGAAAACGTCAGATGTGTTCCGCTTCTACGGGATGCCCTAGTTTCGACCGAGCCAGGAATTCACGCCGGAAAACCGGGAATAATACGGTGCCCTTTGTTCTTAACAATTCGAATATGATCGGGATATCGTAGGAAACTAACTCGGGTCGAAAATGAAAAGCAACGAATAAATTTGTGTGAGATGCAAGAATATCTACTTGATTCCAATTTCTAGAAATCGGTACATAAAGATTTTGTTTTTAACAATTCGAATATGATCCGGGTATCGTTGGAAACAAACTGGTATCGATAATGAAAAGCAACGAAACAATAATAAATTTATATGAGATGCAAGAATATTTACTTGATTCCAATTTGTAGAAATCGATACATAAAGATTTTGTTTTTAACAATTCGAATATGATCCGGGTGTCGTCGGAAACAAACTGGGATCGAAAATGAAAAGCAACGAAACTTTTATTTTACATGAGATACAAGAATATCGGTTCGATTCCAATTTCTAGAAATCGGTACATAAAGATTGATGTAAGAGGAAAAATGCAGTTTGTCTGTATTGATTATCGGGCCACTAAATCTTCGCGCAATATTTTCCAGTCTCGTTGCGAAACCCGGTCTAATAATTTCGGCTCATAATGTAGCACCACTTGTGGCGTGGGACACCCTCTACGAGGCAAACGACCCCATTACCCGGCACGTAAGAACATAATTGTTGTATAATAAGCATTTGTTCCGAATACAGTGCTAAAATTGATAACAGCAATCTGTCGAGTACCGCTTATTGCAGCGTCAAACTAATCGTATAATGTATATCGTGTATAGTCATGATTGTACAATGTGTTTATAGGTTTGATTAGCCAGTAAACCTGTCGCATTAATAATGCTAATAGCTACACTATCGCGACCACCTAAAAATCACTTTAGCGAATCCCTCGAAATGTTCCTTTGACTTTCGCTCTAATAAAATCGCTCGTACATAAATCTTCTATTCCTCTTATGTTTTACACTAGCTTCGTATTCATCTGATTACAACGGAATGATAATTGACAATCCGAATGATTTCCTACAAAATATCAATTCTATTGCAAACTCGATATGATGGGACAGTGGCGGACAGTTAAAATAACTGCGGCAATCTTTCGAAAAACAAATAACATTCGATTTCTGTGAAACCGAAGCGAACGTTTCTGTCCAATATTCCGCCGTTCCGAAAAAAGGCAATAGCCTGAAAACGATGCGGTCAACAGTACCATTTATCGGGGCAGGTTCAAAGTCCCCGGAAGATCATCCCCGTCCGCGCTATCAGCGCGTGGGTGTTCAATCTTTCCGAAAGGCCGCAGGTTTCGTTAATCCGAGGGCGCACGCGCGCCAATTAAGCCGGCGGCGCGACGCGACGCGGCGTGGCTTGCGTAAATCTACCGTAGGACGCACGTGCTCGTTCTTCCTATAACACGTCGCCTAGTCGGAGGAACAGGGGATCGATCGGCCATCCCCGACGGGATCCACTTCCTGATGGACGCGCGTCGATCGTATTCCAAAAAGCAACAAAAGGCAACAAACAAAACGAAAGAGAATGAGAAAAAGAGAGGGAGGACAGAACGGTGTAGCCAGCACACGAAAAGCAAAACAACGAACAGTCGAGGGTGGTGCACCCCGTGTTCCTGTTGAGAGGGGATGAAGACGAGGAAAAGCAGATTCAACAAGTAGAGGCGACAGCTGCTGATGAGAGCGGCCGAGAGCGGCCGGACTTTTAGCTCCTCATTTCGCGTGTACGTGTGCAAGTTTGCCAGTGTGCAGCTTGCACTGCACCCTCTCCGCGTCCTTCTCTATCCCCGTTTCCACCCCCGACGCACACATAATGCAATCTAGTGGCCTGCATCCTCGCGTGGGCGTAGTGACATCGTGTAACTTGCGGATCATTCTCTTTCTCTATCTGTCCATCTCTCTTTCGAGGCTGCTCTCTCCCTCGCACCCTCGCACGCTTGCTTGCTTGCTTGCTTTCTCTCCCTTCGTGTGCGTCTGTTTGTTTGCATTGTAACCGGTGTGTGGCGCGGGAATGCGAAGATTGTTCGACGGTGGTGGGGCTTTGTTGGGTTGTTGCACGCCCGAGTGGTGGGTTTCATAGATTGATATATTTAGCGGAGCTGAATGCCGGCCGATTTCCTTGTGGCTTGCCCGCGAGCAAATTTTATGCGAAATATATGGACGACGGTGGAGCAGCCACTTGTGGTATGCTTTCTCAAGGATTTATGGCCTGGTACTTGAGGATTCTTCGGCTGATACTTTGTCCCTCGATTTGGCAGATTTTTCTGCACGTCGCTTTATTAGCTGCGAACAATGCGAGTCACAGACTGGTCTCGATTAAACGGAAAATCACCTTATGATCGAATACAGCGATTCCCAATGCGATAATCAATGACATTTTTTTGGACGAGTACGCTTCAGCCAATGTGTCCATTCATAACTCGTAGAATATCATTAATTATCTATGTTACCGCACAAAATCCGGCCAGTGCTCGGTGAAATCAGAAGTATTAAAAAATCCTAACAAAAGTGAAAATCATTCGTTTTGAACTTCCGCGTGTCCCAACTCGGATCTTTTTATCACGCGACAGTGTCGAAATTCTGCATGAGAGATCACCAAACTCGAGATTAGCTCTCGCAGGACATTCTCCTGCCGACCAACATCTCGATCGACTTTTTGCCAAGGCCGAGCCGCCGGTTGTACGTCCTTGCTTGACCCGGGCAGACACCGGAGACCGGAATCATTTTGATCAAGTTCGCCTCTGATCTAGTCGAACACGTTCGAACGCGCGTATGCACACACCTGCGCACGATTATACTCATCCCTGCTACATTATATCGTGCCGCATATATCCTCTGACGCGTGTCTAGGTGGATTAAACGTGCGCGCGCTCGTGTGTACTCGTGTCCGCTATAGTTGCTCGCGCGGTTGTGTGGATGTACACGGGCCTAGGCTAGTTTACCCGCGCACATGTGCCGTGCTATCCTAGCTACATTATATTATGTATGTACGTGTGTACCCGCGGACGTATGCCTGGATGGATTACGCGAACGTGTGTGTCAGAGAGAGAGAGAGAGAGAGCTCGTACATGTGGAGAACCACACACGCGCGAGGACTCTCTATGCCCGTGCATATTCATGCTCTCTGTATCGGATCGTGTCATGGGTAATGTGTTTCTTGCGGATTCTCAAAGAAGCGGACGCAAAGAGCTCGCGGATTCCCTTCCCACCTGATTATTCCGATCTTCTGATCCACCTTATCGATCCGTCCAAATTTCCGTCTCTTCCCGTTCTGCACTGGTTGTTTAAACATTCAAGCTGCACAACTGAACAACCAATTTCCCTGCACTGGTGAGAGAATAATTTTTTGACTCGCTTATAGATTTCTGAAAAAGAAAAAGTTGTTCAAAATGTCGAAATTTATAACATATTTAAATTTCATCAAAATCGGAGTAGGCAGACATTTTCTATATAATTACCTAAGAATTGCTATTGAGCTCGTGTTATATCGAGAACTTATCAAATATCTAATATTTTGTTTATTCTTATCGCCACGAAAAATCTGCGTTTTTCTGAACCAAATAGAAAGCGATCGGAGGGATTCGTTCGCGATTACTTTGGAGCCGATGGACTGATTAACTACTCGGCATTACGAAATCAAAACAGAGCTGATAGCGCAACTGCGAGCACAATACCACCGCGGACAGGTGTATTATAATTGTGTCGCTGCGAGTGTTTATGTAACTTTAGATTTTCACGAGCTGCTGCACGGTTACGAATAGAAATTTTGTTGTCTTTGATAATAATTCTGTGATACGTAACAATCAGCTCGCACTCTACTTTCGATAATCACGATATGGAATTTCATAATTTCGGTAAGGGATGAAATCAAAATTCTATTTTACTCCCGTTTTCCACAATCAATGCAGAACATCTTTTTATTTTGTATGTAGATCCACAGTCTATTCATAACTCATCCGCCGCGAGACGCGACTGCATTTTTCGGTGGATCAGTCGTAACCTGGTTACACCTTCGGTTGAAGACATGGCTGCAGGGCCCGTTGCACACGTGGAAATACAATCTACCCGGTGGTGCATGCGCCGATTATACACTGCGACATAATGTAGCAAGGAGATGCGACCGCGCGTCGCGTCGCGTCGAGTCGGGTCGTGTCTCGTCGGCCCCGTGCAACTCGTTGCACCGCGTGTGCACGCAGACGTTGCACCGATGCATAGGAGAAGTGGCGCTGGTGGAAAAGTTGGAATGCGACCGAGCGGGCAGCCTTGAGCTGCCCAGTAGTGCGAGTCAACCTCCCGTGTGCCTCATGCCGCGTTCACACGTACGCGAAATGCACGTTCTGCTGCACCTTGCATGTCTCAGAAGATTGTCTAAAAAAAGGCATTCTCTCGTCGAGATATTTAAACTTCTCTGTCCGATTTTTTATATATCATACCCTAGGATTTTCCACTTCTTTATAGTATAATTATTAGTAAAATCAGGTGAAAACATCTGCAGTGTAATTATCAGACAGGATTTTATGTATAAAAAGTAGTTGAAGGATTAAAAGCGTTAATCCTTCAACTACTTTTTATACATAAAATCCTGTCTGATAATTACACTGCACATCATCGTGCAAATTAATATTTGCTCGCAAAATTTGTTCCAGATTATTTACTTAAAGATTTTTGAAATTCAAGATATACATTATGATAAAAACAGCAGAAAGTCTAAATATAGTCTTCACACAAAATATAATCTGTTGCTCTGAATTGCATCAGACTGGGGTGAAGAGATATTTGCTAATGGTTTTACCTTTATTAAATTACGCCTACTGATTTTTGTCATGAATGCATCAAATCCGCTGTTTTCTTTTAATGTTTATTAGCTTATTTTTTTGTACATTATATTATATAAATTGGTGTCTTAATAAATATAATTAAAAAAATAACCAATCGTTCTTAATTTCAATCTAGTTCACTGCATGTATACAGTGCTCCGGAAGTAACATTATTATTTAATATTAAAATAAATTATGGTAAATAAATTATAAGTGTGTTTTTGTGGAAAATCTCAATGGCTACCGTTGCCTACTTATCAGAACGACGCTTTCAAATAAATGAAATTCTATCAAATGTTTTACATTGTAACTGTTCGTTTCTGTCGCGGACACAGGAAACGCTGTCAACGAGGAAACGATTAACCGAAAATTGTGTAAAGAATCTAGTGTAAAAAAGTTGTCGGCTCGATGTAGTTGAAATAGTCCGCGTCGCGGGGACGCTAAAATCGTTGAAATAAAAAATTTTTTGTTTTCGGTTAAAGCACGCGAGGCGCTGACGTCGGCGTCGCGGCGCGATCGAACTCTCTTCGAAGCTTGTCGAGGGAAAGAGCGCGAGGAGGAGAGACGGCGCGGCGAGAGGGAGAAAGAGCGAGAGAGGGGAGAGCCGGCGAATTTGATCGATTCACTTGTCAGGTGAAAACGCAACGACCGCGAATAACGCAGTTGTATTTTCGCGACATGCCCTCTGTCGGCAGGTACGCCAATCGAGGGCTCTTAAGTTCGATCGATACTCTGTCGGTCGATCGTTTTCGAGACCTCCCCGGCCGTCAATCACTCGCGCGGAATAAAAACGCGTTCTCCAGATCGGCCAGCTTCTACTCGGTTCTTGAAATCGCAGACCGCACGCGGCCTCCTCTGCGAAATGATCCATAACACGTGGATCGATCCGTTCCTTTAGATTCACACGATCTAGAGGATATCTCACCCTCGCAATCTAAAATGATTTTTTTTGGAACGAGACTGAATGATTTTTTGAAACGGCACTTGATTGAAGTGCATTGATCATTTGTACCCAGAACATTTATGTCCTGGCACGAAAACATTTATCACTCGATTATTAACAAAATCGTAATCGTTCACCGGCAGTTTATTGAAGAAATACAATAAATTTCCTGAATATTCTGTTAACGAATCTACCCAACCCGGATGCTCATTGTTTTTCGAAAGTATAAAGTTGAACTTTACGAACAATTCGCCGTAATGAATGTTGGAAATTTTATTCATTACGAACGAATTTTACGTAGAATTGAACGCGATTAGCCTGTACGTTATTAGCACAGTTCATCGTAGGATAAATTCAGGGAGCATTTTCCAAAATTCCGCGCTCTCTCTAATTTGCTCGAATCATTAAAATGATCTTCGTTCTGCTCTCTGATTATTTGCATTAATTACAACATCGTATCGAACCTCGAATCAATCCGAATTCATATTATTCATTTTACAGGACTACGTGAAACACGTTACGTTTACACTTTGTAAGATCGTCTAATTTTGCTCATTACAATTCCGGTGTGCAGCTTAACCCTTTGCACTCGGAGCCATTTTAACTGGAAAATCAAACCTAGAATAATTTCATTTTATTGGTACAACATTGATATAACAGTTTACACAATACTTAAATTTTCAGCAATTGATTAAATACCAATCATATTTAGTAATATAAACAGGATTTTAAATAATAGTACATTAAAACAGGAGTTTAAAAACATTAACAACGTACATTGATTTTCAGCGCACTGATTCGATCTGATGTTACTGACTAAGCAATTTTGCAAATTACCATAAAATTTTCAACGTTTCGGTCCAGTTTTACACCATTTTCGAGAAAAAATTGAAAATATTCTCCCGCAAATCCGAAAGGAACGATTAGAGAATCGCGCAAACTCGCTACCGAAAAATTGATGAAGGAGCCGAAGCCAGTAAACGAATGGTTGTTAAAACACTACATCGCGAAGCGCTAACAAATCGCGGTGCTCAAGCATGTTTGCAGACATCGGTCACAAACAAACGCGCAAGCGATTGTGTCCACATTGGTCGGCACGAGGTGTATATTTGCAAGCGAATCGGTAATAAAAATAACCATCAGCTCGCATCACAATAGTGTCCAGTGCCGTATCCGTCGCATCGATTCTCTGGCACTGGTCACGGGGCCGTGCAATGTATGTATATCCCCCCGTATATGACACCCTCGCAATTAAGACGGTTTAGCCGAAAGTGATGCTTTATTATCTGGCATCAATACTATTAGCTCGGCATTAGAGCAGCGGCGGTCGATTGATGAATTTCTTGCCCCCACCTCCCCTCTGGTAGCATAAGTGATTGCGCAATCGGCTCAGAGACGAGGGGCTGATCCTGTACGCGTGTTAATGGTCCTGCTAAACAACCCAAAGGAGCCACTCGATAGGATCGGTTCTGGTCCTGATAAACGGGTAAACAAGTAGGTAATGCCGGCCCAGTAGTAACGGTTCGGTGTGTGGTCAGACAGCCGCGTGACCGGCGTTGCATCGGCCCCAGAGCTAATTCGGTGGAAATATAAATCGATCCCAGCGACGATCCAAGAGTAGGATCGATCAGCTGATCGACTCCTACCACGACGAGAAAGAAGACATCACGAACGCGCCACGTGCCACCAAGGAAAACCTGCGTCGCAGCGTCGCGGATCAAAGATCCAGCTGAACGGAAGTCGTTCTTCATCATTTTCTTGTCCTACGAGCTTCAACTAATTTCGGACTAATTTTGTTAATTATATAGAAAAGGTCTGCCTACTCCGATTTTCATGATTTTCAACGTTCTGTTTAAAGTTTGTTTAAAATGCACTTTAAAAGACAATTTCTTGACTGCAAGAAATTTCAACAAATTTTTCTAGGAATTTATTTGTAACACGGCAACCGACGTCAAAATGTACACGCGAAAGTCATAATCGTCGTTGGATGCTTTAGATGAAATTGTAAATCAGGAGCAACGTGACTCAAGACCACAGGTGAATGGGATTTATGGTCGTGTTTAGGTATATTAAGATGACTTTTGTCGAGGCTGGACGCGCTCGAGTCGCACCGGAGAATAGGAAGATCCGTACAGGAAGCGGCGATGCGTTATGCAATCGCGTGCTTTACGAATCTCCTCGATTACGATAAGTCATTTCGGTTTTTTCAAGACACGTGTCTGTCATGCGAAACGAAAATGAGAACGAGAAATTAGAACTTGCGGAACACGGGAGGTTAAGTCCGTAGTTACGTTCACTTTTCATTTCGCCGGGTTGGGTGTTTCTATTTCGAGGAGGAGATTAAAAATTGTAATTAAATAGAGTGACGCGCGGGCAATTTCGATATTGCAAGAGAATTTTATTTCTCGTTTTCAAATCAGATAGCGCGGGTGTTTTTGTTTTCTTTCGCGGGAAAGAGGAGACGGATATGGGTAGGAACGTTTTATCTCGCGACGTTATCGATGGTGGTTTTTCCGCGATGGTACAAATTACGAAAAATTAATTCGCCGAAATCGTATCCGCTGCTGGGAGGGTTAAACCTTGTGCACTCAACCAATGTGTATAGATTGTTTAAAACCTTTCTGTATTTAACATGTTTGCACAAATTCTCATTATAAAACTATCGCTTACTATAGTGTACTATAGTAAGAACAAAGTTAAATGGTACAATGGGGCTGACACGATACCAAAAAAAATATTGTTCTTACGTCATTTTTTTAGAGATACCTTGACTTTTTCAGATGTAACCACCCTTTTTTAAACAACTACATCGATAGTCCCTTTCATTGGTAATTCAGTGACATTCAGAGAAATTTTGTAATATCTTTTAGAGGAACATTTACAAATTGTTGAAAGAAATAGAGTTGACTGCACAAGGGTTAAGTGGACAGGTCGGCCACGTGGATCCCGTTAGAAATCGCGGATCAGCACGCGTAGAATGCGGCGATCGCCGATAATCCCGATCGTGGAAATCGATCCGGAGGAAATCGAAAAGCAACGAGGCGAGATTGGGCCACCGCACGCGGTCCACGGTGCATCGATAGAATTCTGGCAGTGCAGCATCGTGCACGCACACACGTACAGAGAGACTCTGGGAAGGCATCGACCGAATAACAGTCTCTGTTCCACCCACGCGTCACGCCGATTGAATAAGGATCGCGAGATATTTGGAGATATTTATAATGCATGGACGCGTGCGACACCGGAGGGAGAAACGGATACAGAGAAAGAGAGAAGAAGAGCTGAATAGAAGATGACCGAGCAGCGGGCTCCGTAGCGGAGAGAGGAGACGAAGAAAGAGAGCAAGAGACATTAGGGCAGGTCGTGCACAAACGTGCCGTCGCGGAAGCTTGCACAGGCTGGAGGAAGAGCAACGAACAAGATAGAGACGAAGGAATCGCGTGGAAACTGAGGGAACGAGTAGGATAGATGTTGTAGGAGAGACGGAGACCGATCTCGGGGAATGAGGAACGACAAGATAGAGAGGCCAGGAGAGATTAGGTGATTTGTATCGGGCTCTTATAAGGCCCGGGACATTCTGTTCGGCTCCTGCTTTGTAACAGCACCGCCGGCACATCGATGGGAACACGCAGGCAATAAATATACGGCGAACATTACTGCCAGGCCGATTTGGTAATCGCTGCTTAAGGAAGGCGTTAATGCGACTCGATTAATTGCCGCCGCTATCCTGCGAACGGGCCTCTGGTACTCTCTGCTCTCCTTTATTTATTATTCCGAACACTTTGAATTTTCACAGCAGAAGGAAACGGTCGAGTATTAACGCTCGGAACGATCGACTTTCGAACGGTGATCGATGATCTCGGCTAGATCAATATCTCGGCCCCGTCACCTGGGAAGAAACAGAATTCCGTTCTCGTTCTAATCTTGACGAATGCTCGGTCGCGCGGGCAGACAAGAGGCGGTAAGGTAACGACGGAACTCGACGGCACGCGTCAAATGCCCATTCATACGTCCCGGCGCGCCGAGATATTTATTGGAGAAAGGGAGAAGCGGCGAGGAGACATAGAGAGAGAAAGAGAAACGGGCAGACACACGAGGATTATGTAATTTGTATCTGGAAGATTAGTTTTACGACACTTCAGTTCCTGTTCCCCGAGAACTTGTCCCCACCACGCGTACGCACGCCGCGTGTGTGGGCACGCGACGTGAATCATTGTTCGCCGGAATATATTAATGATTCCCCGGCTGATAGCACGGCGCGCGAAGAGAACCGAACGGAATTGTCGTAGGTCACGGCGAAATCCTGGCGCCGTTTACAAGTGTACAACGTGGCAAACTCTGAATCACGGTTCAAATTTATTTTTCGCACCGCGTCGCGGAATCGAACCGCGCGGCTATACTCGTGGCCGACACGAACAGATAACGCTCATCCCTCGTCCAACGCAAATATTAAATATCCATGCATTCGTAATTTACTCCGTAACTTCGATTTCGACTTTACATTCGTCTGTGTGCACAATAATCATTCTATATTTATGCGCGGCTGCAATCTTGTAAAACAGAGCTGCGGACGAGCGGATCTCGTGGCCGGCGATTTGTTTAACCGTTTAAAATAGGATTCAATGTTTCGTGGCAAAGAAATAGAGAGACAGGAAGACACTTGACGTCGTAAACTAGCTTTAAGAAATATTTGAAAATGACACATTTTCTTAGAATGGTTAAAAAGTCACATCTTCTCAACGATAAATGATTTCAATTATATAAGAAACATTGTACAGTTTAAATTATATAAGAAATATTAAACGATTTCGATCTCGTGCAAGAAACGCTGATGATTGAAATTATATAAGAAATGTTGAACGGTTTGAATGATGTAAGACTGATTTTTCTAAAACAGGTAATTAATTAGCTGATTTAAAGTAGAACAACTTTGTAACAGACCTGTTCGTATTTCTTATGAACTATAAATCTTCGTAGTCTCATAATGTAGATAACATTTGGTGTAGACTGAATTACACACAAAGTGATTTATGTAACGTCGTTATGCACATTGCACCTTCACCATTTAAAGACAATCATTAGCACAGTGTAGACACATTAATTAATACATCATTTACTCACAGTCGAGATTGAGTGTATCAATAGCAATATTTATAAAGTATCACTGACTAATCTGGATTATTTATAACACACGGTTTATCGTGTCAAACTATGATAATGTCAGCACGAAGAAAACGATTTAATCAATCAGCTAAGAAAACAAAGTATTATGCAAATACCAATTAAAAAGATTTTTCAATTTGTTTTGAATGCGTTCTGACAAATGCAACAAGACGGTATGCATATATATTCGAGTGCACCGTCGCGCACGAATGCATCTGGGAACTTGTTTATTATAATGTCTCTTGTCGACAGATTAACAAGACCAACAGGTGATATTTCATATACAGACTTTTATTCGTATAATTATTGAATAATTATACATTAGAAAAGTACCACTTTTATTGTTACAACCGTCAAATCTTTCATTTAATGAAATTATACCACCGACTCTCACCAGGTGCGCGTTAAATGTAATTCAATTGAATCATTGCATTTTTAAAGTACATTTTGAAGTTCCACTTAAGGGTTGATTTATCTGTAATGTTTCCGCCGATGCAAACTGCAGTGAACTTCAATCTGGCTCGCGACAAGCTGTCACAGATCATTGCCAGTCGTTTCCAATTAATCACGGATATTCTTAATTAAGAAAACAGCCGATCGACAGCTTAGCGGAAAGACATTTGCCCGGTAGACTCAGCGCGGCGTTCACGTGGAACTTAATCTGGTTCTCCGGGCATATAATTATTTAAATGTGCATTAGCACAAGAAGGATACGAGGTGTCCTCCCATTCCGTTGTCAAGTATTGTGCGGAGTACACGCTCCCTTTTACGAGGAGAATTTGAAGAATTCAATGGTAACAACGTGGCCCGCATAATTGGGGACAAGTTCTGCCATTCGAGTTTTCTAGTGGCCCGTTTCACCGGCCGATTCTCCGTGTTGGTGAGCCCATTGTTCGCCGGTATAATGATTCCGAGTAATACGCGAACGAGCCCGTGAAAATTTTTGACGTAGGTCACGGATCCTTGCTCCAGCTGACGACACTTCGAAAACTCCCGCGCGAATCGAATGTACAACCAGAACCTGATGGCACTCTGCGAAGAATACCGTGGACGCAGTTACGCGTCTCCTTGCGGCCACCATCGAGGGAAACATTCCGTTTTTTACCATTCAACGGTTGCGGTTTTTTCGTGGGACAAATCCGCGAATGCAGAACCCGACCCAAGCAACATTGTCGAGATATTGGACGAATAGCGTCCAAAGAATTTCGATTTGCTACTGATCTGCCTACCGACCAGCCATTGTCCCGTTCTCGACCAAGATTGTTTACCAAGAATCCCGCGACGGCGACGATGCGAAAATTGATGTACAATATCAAAACCACGTACAGTAAAAAGTTAGCGTACAGAAATTTTGACCACTCTGGATATGTGCATCGAAACAGATGGGCTATTCAGAAAAACAGGGAATCAATTAAGATTAGGACACTTGCAGGCGATGCAGCAAGCTGCATCGTTTCCAACAACCCAATTTTATCAGCAGTCCTCGCCATCGTCTAGGCCGATTTTTAGCACTATACAGGGTGGGGCATTTAAATGGAAACACCTAAATATCCCGGTTATTATTAGTCGTAAAAAAATCTCTGCAGAATAAGGTCGTACTGTTTCAAGGGTCGAATTTGATGGTGGTAAAAATTCTTTCTTTCTTTGCTGAAAAACCTCAGCTCGTAACAGAATCGTCAGAGATCGCAGTCCCGAAAATCGCGTGTCGCGAATCGTGCCCGCGAGAACAAGGTTGCTGGATGTCGGATATCTGTAAGGATGGAATCGTCAGAGTCGGCGACGCATCTATGGCGTGTACCAAAAGCGGCAAAAGCCAGCGAAAGAGTGGTTCGAGACGACGACGATAAAAGCAGCGGGTCGCGCGCTCGTAAATACAGCCGCGGGTCCATTCATGAGTTCGGACCAGCAGCGGGGCAGCACCCGCTCGTGCGTACACGTTGGAAAAGTCTTTTTCTCGGTGTATTTTACGGGAGGTCAGGGTTAAAGAGGCGAAAAGAGAAACGGGGGAGTAGGTGGAGGAGACAGAGGCGGGCCGAGAGACTCTGTTTTATGGGACTACGGATCCTCCTTTCTCGGGACGTCGACCCTTCCCAGCCGGCTCGGCGAATTAATTGAAAGTAGCATCTAGGTGAATCTGATCCAGTGAATCCGACCTTCGCGTTCGTCGCATTCCGAACAGTGTTGATTTTTACCTCCGCCCTTCGCCGCGCTCGGAATTTCGGACACTCGACGCGAAATGCCGAACGATGTTTTATCTATCTGTCTGTGTGACAGAACACCCTTCTTGCTGAAATTAACCTGATCCAATTAGCTATAAACCCCGGCTCTAATATAGCGTTTCTTGTTTCTCGAAACAAAATCATTCTTAAGATGTGCCAGTAACGAGGTCAGTGGGTACGAAGGTTGGGCTTGAATAAAGGGGAACGCCTGATACAACTTTCTTGTAACTTTACTCTGGTATACTGATTTCACCCACAACTGTACTGTGGATCTTTATGTAAACAGTCCGCGTTATTTGCGAGAGACTATTTTTCCCAGATATCGTTTAAATATCAGGTTCATCAGCGTGGCGCACTACCGATCAGAACACGTGCCTACTGTGATACGGAAACTAGATTCCGTCCACGAGAAACCTATAGTTGTTTCGCGTAATCTTCGTTCGCGCATTCGAGGCAAGGTAGCCGTGAGTCTGGAGTGTGTGTTATCGTCGATAAATATTCCCCTTATCAGTCCGCCGATAAGATGCGACGTGCCGCGCGGTGATAGCCGCGGTACGGACCACTCTTGTTCTGTCATCGAGTTTCTCGTTAACGGCTCGCCATTAAGAATTAATTAATTCATTAACAACGAGGCCGCGACCGCGGGGTCGATGGCAAGGTTACAAACGGCGTAACCGGGTTGCGCAACAGCCCGTGACAATGAGCAATTAATGAATAATAAGTTTCATCGGTTTATTGATACACGTTAGTTCGCGAAATGCATGAATGAAAACGGCGGCGTGGATGCGGGACGCGGCTCGAGCGGAGAGAAACAGAGCTCGTTCGTGTTACGTTGTCGCTGAAGAATTAATAAATGTCTCTTATAATTATACATGCCGCGGCCGGTAACCGGCCGATCAATGACACCGAACCGACAGGCGTATCTCTTGTTTCTTTTTCCTTTTTACGGGTGGGTGACTAATGCCAGACCACCCGCGGGTACCTCGGACGATTTGCATAAGTCTAACGCACGCGCTCTCCCGCGATCGGGAAATGCCTCGTCGCCTCGTGGTATCAGTTTGTTTATATTACGTTGTCGGCCGTGATCGCCGGCCGGGGATCCGATGTATTATGTAAACATCGTTCCGGTCACTAGCCCGGAATCGGAATTGCCGGGCTTCTTAACGGACTAATCCGAGCCGATTCGGCCCGAATTAATTCGCGGAACTTGCCTTCACTCGAGTGGAAGGGATTCCCTCCCTTCGGCCACAAAGGCACGGGAAACTTATTGCCGATCTCTATCGATGCCCACGATCGGAATCCATAATGAGGATCCGATCGTCGCTATTAGCGTGACCGCCCTCTTGAACGCCGACCGCCACTTTGTTGTTCTTGTTCGGCCCTGTTACTTTTATCGCGTTAACGTCGATCCACAGCTCTTTGTTTCATAATTATTGAAAGCATTCGGACACCGATTAGATCCTCCGGGATTATTTTTTAAACGAAGATTTTTAACCCTTTGCACTCCGTACTTGAAAATTAAACATTTTTTCAGAAGTAGAATAACTCCATTGTATGTGATTTTATTCATTTGATGGTTATGAAATTGATACAACACCTCGCACGATACTTGAATGTGTAGTAATTGATTAGATAACAATATACTTAATAATGTAAAAGTGAGAGTGCTATGGGTAACTCGTATTCGTGTCCACTTTTGTCCCTATCGTTGTATTACCCCATAAATAATGTCAATAAATAATTACTGTAAAAATAAGATGAACAGAAGCGACGAGTGTGCGCACGAGTTGCCGAATTTGTTGATTAACTTACAGCACCTGTCGATGTCGTCCGGATGCCAGTGCTGAGTGGAGCGTGTATTAACAGGTGCTTTTAATTCGACCGAGCCAGAGACTTCCAGCTGCTGGAGTTCGATATTGGATAACAATGTAAATTTGAAGGATTATCGATAGATACCGTATGACAGTTTCAGTTGGTTAAACAGAGAAAGCTGCGCGCTCGTTAAGGATACGTATAAATAAGATTGTTAACGCAAAGGTATCGACGTGATAGAATTCTACTGTTTCTAGTGAAAATCTATTTCACACGTACTTTTATTTTCAAAATTGATTAATCGGTAAATTGCTACAACGAATAATATACTTACACACAGTTTCCATATGTTACGAAATTAACGAATTGGTAATTACTATTAAATAAGTATTCGATGTACACCTTACCTTTGCAATCAAAGAAATTTTAATTTATTAACAATTAATTTACAGTTACAAGTCAAAATACTGTATTTGTAAAAGGTTCAATTTGATGTTCAAAACCTGCAAAAACGAGAAGTTAGTTTTTGTATTAATATTGAACGTACCTGAACTACAGTGTGGAGATAAGAAGCAGCGAAAGAGAGAAAGAAATTTAGGGATGGGAGGAATGCGGCTGAGAGACGACTTCCGGTTGCGAGGTCAGCAGAGGAATGGCGGGAAAACTGACTGGAGGATCCCCGTCGATGCACCGTCAACGTAACACCATTTTGTTCGATACTTTCTCGAGTCTAAACATACGTGTTTCCAGAAGCGTTCTTAGATAAACGTTTTTAAGCTCTCAAGCGTTTGTTCGATAACTTAAAACTACATAATATTTATAAAACAACCTCTCTAATAAATCTAAAATTGAGAATAACGGATTTAAACAGCAATGTCTCGCGTGATCCATTGAAGGATTAGAATCGAGGTTGGTTTTTCGACAGCGCAACGTGTAATCCGAACGGTTAACGAGACAATTTCAGATTCAACAATGTCAACGAAAATCAATACAAGCATGAAGAACTCGCCAACGCCGTCGGGATATTTTCAGCAGTTGCTGAATTATCTTTTCGCTTCCGCGAAAAGAAAACCGCCTGCAGGTGCTTCTAGAATCCAGGCCGGAAGTACACAGGAGTCGCAGCTTTCGAAGACGGTCGTAAAACGCCCCGCGAGTTCCTCGATGTTTCCTTATCCCCACCGCTGGTACCATCTACCTCTAGTTCCCATTCCGCCGCTAGATGAGAAAGTTCAGTAATCATATCCAAGGAAAGTCTAAATCATACAAATAGCACAATAAAACAAAACTATTTACCCATAAACATATAAATTCTATAAACCTATCCGATACGGGAGGAGCTCGATTGGACACAGTACGATTTCCCACTTAGCTATTGGCCACATATCTTTTGGAAACAGCATCATTGGACACACGAAGGATTGGACACATCTCTATTGGGCACAAGTAGGATAGAGTTAAGATAGGGTTAGGATAAGGTAGTTATATCTCTATAATATAACTAATCTCTAGATATAGATAGCTACTTGTGCCCAATAGAAATTTTCCAATCCTGTGTGTCCAATGATGCTGTTTCCAAAAGATATGTGCCCAACAGCTAAGTGGACAATCGTACCGTGTCTAATCGAAGTACTCTCATCCGATACTGCCTTAAAACACTGCTATCTATTTTTCGAAAGAACGCACCTGAACTACATACGCTTATAATTCATGTTTCGAATCGAAAGTAGCAGGAGTGGAGTAATAAGCTGTTACTACGATCAACAAACTTCGGACGCCTTTCGGACAACGGTCAAGGATGAGCCGTATGTTCGAAACGTGGCTTAGTACATTCGAACAGTATAATAACAGTAAAAGAAACTCACGCAGCGTAACCAAAACAAAACAAACCTACCAGATGATACGCTACAGGACGACGATCTTATTTCGCCAGAAAACACTGGAGTCTACGGTAGTAGTACAAGTAGTAACTCGTGGGAGGTGCTTCAGAGGTGTTCAACGAACCAGAAAGATCGAGACTGTGAGTATTTTCGAAACACATTAGAGAGAATAAAATGCGGTGGCTCTAAGACGCGCATAGTATTCGCAAAAGCGTAGGTTCCGTCGCGGAGCGGCGCGCGGCGGCCTCGTCAGATAGCAAGGACATTCATTGGCCACAATTCATCTGTCGCCCGATGCCTAACCAATCGTAAAACCGGACTGGCTCTTTACTTCCGTCGCGGAGCCACGTGTGTTCGACTGTCCTGCTGGTTATACTGTTCTTTGTGTCGCGAGGCGCAGGTATTACGCGTATATTATTAGCCGCATACGGCTGTGCCGCGAGTGAGCGGGTTTAAACGGCCGGTACGCGTTTGTTTCCGCGGTCAGAATCATTGGCGCATTCCCGCGCCAACAATAATCCGCCGCGTTCAAACTTATACGCTGCCGCGCCGTGTTCGGCTCGTGTTTCCCCCACTACCTTATCCGTACAATGCGACCGTCAAACATCGAAAACAACAACAAATAACCCGTGCCCCGGTTCACTGTAATATTCATAAGATATCGTCACTTCGGTCTAGCCGCTACACGCAACCGTTTATGCGACGTACACACGTGCACGATAGTTATTCCAAACTCCGGCCATATACACCGACGGACATAGATAATTTTCCTTGAAGGAGAAATCTAACGAATTTTTTACGTGACATTTTCACTCTTTTCTACACTGGATTCTCAGATTTTGGGAGAACGCCTCTTGTCACATATTTTCGCTTTCGAGATATTGCCGTTCAAAGTTTCCATCACCAATGCATTGGCGTGGGACATTAAATTGCATTGTCTTTAGAGTATTCCGGATTTGTTTCCATGGGTTTTCTCTGGTAAATACAACGGGTGTATAAAGCGTTTTAGTCAAGTTTTTCAGTAAAATTATGCAAAAGTTATTCTATTTTAAAATCTGTAGGAACACTTCGTACACTCACCGTATACAAAGTCCTATATTATACAACACAACTACTGCGTAAACTAACATATTTCGAAACCGTGACGCGCAGCGTTTTTCCTTGCGACCACAGATGTATCGTCTAAGGTTCCCAACGTAAGCGATGCAGACGAATACGTATCGCGCTTTGCATGTCTCGCGGACTCGTCCTCGCGAAAACGACGAGCTCTGCATGACCGACCCGGTTGTCGATCGGCCAGCGGGAACGGGAACGGATTTCTCGAACACGCTCAACTTCGCCCCGATGCCTGTGGCCGGTGTATCTGGATCCTCGACGAGCTCGATCGAAGTTCGACTCGGTGCTGCCGTTGCCTACCTGGAAACTTTCACGCGACCGCGCAAGAAGTCGAAGTTCTTTTCCATTAAAAACACGCCACCGAGAGAACGGTCATGTGAGCATAATCCCGACGAACAATGAACAGAGAGGGACGCGCCGCTGACTGTTGGGCTAGGAAGAAGAAAATGTTCGCCGCGAGAAGAGCGAGAAGGCGCGGTGAAAACGACTTCGCTTTAGAACTGCTTCGCCATCGGCCGCGCGATACGCCGTACACTCCTCACGGAGCCTCGGGAGCTGCTCGAGGAATGTCGCGCAAAATTCACGAAATTCCACGGCCGACGAAGCAATCGGCTGCATCGGCCGATGCTATGTTCAGGCCGGTGTCATTTCGCGATCGGACCGCGCCGGTGATGCTGCCCGTTTACCCGGTACCGAATAAAAATGTTCGCGGTGAATTTTCTTAGGCTGCTTGCCGTGTGGTAGGTGGCGCGCCGGCATCCGTGCGGCGTTGTCTGCTTCGCTCGTTGCTGGCTTGCGAGAGCCGAGGCCTTCGGCCGCTCTTACGCTGCTTGCCGTATACAGGCTGACAGTCAGTGGCGGGTTTCGAAGCTAACGGCGTTGGGAGGACTCCCTCATACTCGGGGCCCCGGTATATCTGCGGGTTCCCCGTTTCACAGCCTCGAAATCAAAATCGACTCGCAACTTCGGCTCGATATCGATCGCCTGCACCCACGTTTCTCGAAACCACCTTCGCCTAACATTTTCAAAAAATTTTCTCTTTTCGAACGTGTACAAATTTCATTCTGTTCAGATATTTTTATATAAACATTCCGTTTTTTCGATCGTAGATATTTCATGGAAATTGTGTGATTATTTCGGTTGGATCAATTATATAATTATTATATAATTGATCCAACCGAAATAATCACACAATTTCTATTTTTATATTACTATATCTAACTATGTCACTTTTTTGAAAATATTTTCCAAGTCTCTACTAGTGTAATTTTTTTTGTTTTTCTTTTTCATTTATCGATCTAGAGAATGCGTAGATGATAACGGCAGTTTCGAATATTTTTTTTTTAGTGAACTTTCAGATTCGCAGAAGCGCGTGGTCGAGACGCGCTTGACAAACTTGCTGATAAACTGCGCGAGAAGTGCGAGCTCCGCTAAATAGTTCTCGCCACCTATCGAATGGGCTAAGTAATTTTTGAGTTTTTACGTCGGATCAAATTTTTCATCGCTCGTCAAACCGTTCTCCCGTAACTTTCATTCGAGCGACGTTCGACTATCGCGCACTTTCTCGCGCCAATTTATTTTTCTCATCGCGCAAATACTTTTGTGTGGAAAACATCTCCGGCCCAACAAAACATGTATTCATCCTACGAATGGAAAAAACAAACGAAAAATTTTCGACGAAAACTGTTTATGCAACATGTATTCATTGTTGTACACGCACACGCTCGGAATCCAATTGTTGTTTTATAAAGAATATAATTTTATAATTGTTTATTAAAATACGTTCCATGTCACTGGAAATACGATGGCGATAGACCGTCTTGATTTCTCCCGTTCGAGTATTTGTTGGGATCGAATCGGTGATTTTTTCGTGTTTTTCGAATAATGTACAAAATCATTAATAACCGAATCAGTTTGTATAGAAGTATTGATTCGATTTCGAAACTGTGGGTTTAAACAATGGATATCGTTTCTATGAGCCACCTAAATGGCATAAACAATCCGAGGATATTCAATATTAATTATACAATTAATTTACGTGGCGTGAATAGAACGCGCCCTTCCGCTCGTACGAAATCCTCCACCGTTTCGAACGTCGACAATATTGTGCTATTCGCTTTTCAGGGTCCAATGGCTTTTAAAAATAATTTATTAAATGCAAAGTCCAATCGACCGCGCGGTAAATCATCAGGACACAGGACTGTTTTAATTTGTTCGTTTCGATAGGTATATTCGAAACAATTTAGCTAACGCTCTCATGGATTCATATTATTGAGAGCGCGTAACAGCGAAAAAAAAATTACTCGATCAAGCATCCAAATCATTCGTTGCCCGTCGAAAATCACGGATCTCATTGTGCAGAATTTCGTATAAATTAAATACATGGGCAAAAGCATCGGTAACCAGCGTGGCGGCTACATGGCCAACCGGTAGCGTATAAAAATAAGTTCAGAAACTTTCTTCGGGAACATTAAAGGTACCTACCGCTCTCCCGTTATTACAACTTTACAGGCTGTAAAATAGCCAGGACCCTTTAATTTACGTTCATTCACAAGATCTCTCTTTCATGAACAGCAGAAAATATATACCGGAGTATGTACATATTTTGTAGTCGCGGTAAGCGCAGATACGTATTTACAACTTAGCGTATCAGTTATATAATAATCGTAGAAAATCAATCTGTACGATGCTGGTCAAGATACCGTGAGATCAGGGATTACCACGGCACTAATTCCCTTGTATCTCGACGTTGAAAAAAGTATAGATATTTGTTCAGCGACACGGTAAACATTTTATTTCCCGGTAAGATCGTTCGTACAGGATCGCTCGAGGTAAACACGAGAATAAGGGACGAGGGCCCGGCGCGCCGGCGCTACGGTCCTGAGTACCGTGCCGTCGTGCTAGAGTGCAGGTGGGCCGAGGTCCAACGGAAACGGCCGAACGCGCGCTCGGGGGAAAACCGAGCGGCGACACTCGGCGAGTACTGTTGTTAGAGTATTCAGTAATGCTTTGCATGGCCAGCCAGTCGCTAGTAGGCTCGTCGGTGAGAGTCGTGTCGTTCACTCGAAGTGATCGTGTGGTGTTACTCGACGAGCCAGCCAGGAGACGGTATACCGAAACGCGAGGTATATTGAAACGGCAACGAATGTAATCCGGAGACGTGAGTGCATTTCGTGAGACTGTGAGAGAATAAACGAAAACGAACAAAGCGTTATATTATCAAAAACCGGAGCTGTACACCGACGGTGGGGCTTCGACTTCACGTACTGTTATTTCACTGAAAACAAAAAACCATCGAGCCACTCTGTGTATGGTACACAAACGACCCAAGATGCTGTCGTCAGTGCCAGCGAAATAATAATGTGGTGCGACGTTGGTCAGGTGAGTGCAGTGCTACGTAAATCCCCTTTCTTCGCATACTACTTATCTTTTAAATTTTTTTCTTTCTCAAAAATATTGTGTCTAAAAAATCTGTGAGGCTCGCTCGCCATCCGAGACACGTTCTTGCACGGCCAGGCCCGAGAGAGCGTTACGTGAATTCGACAGAACGGAGTAGTCGGCGGAGTGTTGTCCGTTCTCTGTGAAAAGTCTCCCAGCTCGGTTTTCCAAGTTCGGTGTTGCTCTGATCGCGTCGGGGGACTCGATCCCTCGGTCGCATGCGACGTCGTGCCCAGTGTTTCCAAGTGTGTGATTTCCTTCTTGTTTCACGAATATTCCCTCGGATACGAATCGGTTCTTGCCTCGGACCACAGAGAGGAGAACGGTTTTCTCACTCCCGTAACGCCTTTCGACGGCTGGCGCACACGAACGAGTCAGTGAGCGACCACGAGCCCCGATCGAGACTTTCCTCGAATATATTCCTCACCGATCGCGAGAGCCGCTGCGATCGTTCGCTGCAATCTCAGAATATTTCTCCCGACGAATTGTGTGCGAACCGTGGTCGAGTAAAACCATCCGTCGGCACAGAGCGGCGGACTTGAACGATTCCGAGCCATAATGCGAAGGGAAGCTTCTAAACGAGAAAGAAGAAGAGAGAAAAATCACCAGGGTGGTTAGAATTGCTTTCTCTTTGATTCGTAGGGTATGCAGGATTCGCGTGTCCGTAAAACTCGAGTGTAGTCGGAAACGACGGTACGATGGTTGCATGGGAACAGCCGGAGGTTTCACGGGGTAGCCGACGGTGTTTACGGGCGCCGGTTAGAAAACGACACGGGCGGTGCATTGACGTCGGTGGCGAAGTGTCAGATTTGACGCGTGGTAACCTCGTGTTCAGTAGTTTGAATTCGAAGCGATCCCGCGTTTCCTTGGGCTTGGGGACGAGCGGCGGCGGTCGGGGGGAGGGAGAGGGAGAACGAGCGGTGACGGCAGCCAGCAGTGGAGGAGAAGTACGGGGACAGAGGGGAACGAGAAAGGCGGCGAAGAGGGGCGAAAGGAGGAGGAGGAGGTGGCCGCGGCTGGATGGCGTAGATGGCGAGGCCGAGGGGGCGATCGAGGTGGCTGTGGTAACGACGGCGGGTCGTGGGTCGCCGGTTAGGGTGGGGGGAGGACGGGGGTAGAGAGAGAAAGAAACCACTGTGGAGAAGGAATAAGAGAGAACGTACAGCAACGGAGGAGGATCGAAGTAGGAGCGAGCGAGAGAGAGATAGAGAAAGGTGACCGGAGGCTTCGAGGCTGCCTCTTCTTTACTTGGCCAGCGCTGTGGAGGAAACCTAGCGTCGCTACGGCGCGGCGCGAGGAGCGAGGAGAAGGGTACGAGTTCGCTAAGTGACGGGGAGGGGGCACGGTTATGACCAACCATCAAGGGGGCAACGTCGTCATGGTTACCGCGACGACAACAACCCGCCTGTTCTAAGGGATGTTTTTAAAAGCATATATTTGCTTTTTGCTCTTTTTTTACTTGGCGATCGCGTGGTCGCGATACCAACGATTTATTAGGCCTCTTTCACTCCCCCCTCAGACTCTTTTTACGTTTAACCTGTTAACCGGGCAGACGAGTCAACTCGTCCTCTACGATCGGTCCTAGTTTTCATGGGGAATTCTGCGATTTCACGCTAGGTTATTATCTACGTGCATAGGTTCGTAGGAGCGCATCGCTTCTATTGTGATGTACTTGCTAGGATATGTTCGAACGATGCAACGCACTCCGGTGTTCCAAAAAATCGAATTTCTTAAGTGCGGTATAGTGGTTATGTAGTTGTTCTCGCGTGGGGGTTGATGGATGGAAATTCGCGGTAACCCTCGAACGGCGGAGCTTGGGTCAATTTTGACCCAGAGAATGAAAATCGTTATTCTAGAAGTCGAGTCGTTACGAATGACCTTGAGGTATATAAATTGTGTAATTATGAAAATTGTCCGCCATCCGAGGGTTAAATGTATAATTCAAAGAGAGATTCGTTTCTCGGATATTGATAAAATTTCACAAATTCGTACTCCACGGTCGAATCTTCTCTCCCTCGATCAGACGAAAGTAGTGCTCTCGCAGAGAGGATCACGCGGTATTTTGAAGTTCGACATTGAAATGATGGAATCGTGGACGGTATCTGAAATCGTTGATCCTGGTGAAATACCAACGTAGAGTCGCCTGAAATCCCCATCGTTGCGTCAGGCGAATAAACTCGATGGTATAGGAGCCGGCCGAGCTGGTGTGACGAAAATTTTCTGCATTATTCGTTTCTTTTTCATTTTTTTTTTTGTAAAATATGGTACGTGTTTAGCGATTTCGACAGTGGAGTTATAGTGTAGTTCTCAATGTCCCAACCGTGTGATCTGAAATAGGCCAGTGTGCGTGCGAAGGTCAACGAGTCGACTTCCAAATTGATTTTTCGATAAAAATGCCGGTAACTCTGTGTGCGAATTACAATATTTTTTATATCTACCGATGATAGCATGTCAGGAGGGACGAGCGAAAGCGTCCGTCGGACACTTGCAACGAGCACGTTACCAGCAAGTTGCGGGATTATCGTTAATAATTTAGAACCGTTTCAATCTTCTTCATTAATCATAGAATTATCTGTTGCTTGGACAGAGGAGAGTGAAATTATTTTTATCCAGTGACAGATCAGTGCGAGATTTCTCTCGAGTCATTGCACCAGCATCTTGGAAGATGCATTAACTAAGAGTTGAATCTTCAATTTCTGCAGGGCACCTGTATCAATAATTTTTGAATTTATTTTGAGTATAAAACACCAGCGAGCTACCTGAACAAAAAATAAGAACAATAGTATTGCGTGTAATACAATGTCGAGATAGAAGTCGGTCTAAAGTAAAAATGCCCTACAAAAGGGTCAATTCCGCAGTTTTCGTTTCGCTCTATTTTCTAACAACACCCCTTGCACTCTAGCGAATGGTAGAACTCGAAACACACGATCCAATCACGAGGTTTTCTTAAAAATAATTAAATTATCGTGTCCGAAATGGTACAGCCCCTGTGTGGTTCTACAGAGAAATCGGTGCGCAAAGGGGTTCTTTGAGTCGCCTCTGCGAGCTATCGTAGCGATCGCGGAAAAGCCGTTGCAGCGGGTAAATTCGCGGAAAGACGATTTCATCGAATGGGCCAGGGGTTGGACGAGGGGATAGAGTTCTGCGCTGTATCTCGTGGCGGTGCTCCTCGAGTACTTCCATCGGGGAGGGCCAGGACAAAGACTCGTTACGATGACCGAACGGCGTATGACGTCGAGGTACCCGACGGTATAAAGCGAGTCCGAGTTTTCCCCCGTTGCCCTCCTTCCGTCGTCTGTCCTCCGCCTCTTTCCTCCTCCTCTTGGTCGTCGTCGTCGTCGTTCCTCCTGCGGCAGATCGAGCCGTTCACCCACCATCACGGGTCATTAACGAGAGAGTTATCGACGCGCGATCTGTCAATAGGCTTCTCCCATTCATAAATTCGCCCGGCGTGTGGCGGCCGCATAGTTTTGCCGCGAAAACCACGTGGCGGCGGCGTCGGTGGCGCGCAATGTCCTCTTCGCCGTTGCACCGCAACGAGCCGAGCCTCTACTACGTGATTTACGGGCCGCGTCCCCGTTTTAAATGCATGCAGAGCAACCGTGCGTCGTGCATGTCCCTTTCTCCCGGTCCCGTGCGCAACGTGATGCCTCCTCTCTCTCTTTCTCTCTCCGGCTCGTCTTCTATTCGTGTGTATGCGTCGCACACGTGTATTTCGTCTACACATGGAACACCACCGGCGCGACCAGCGTGGGAGTCGAATGCCTTCGGAGAACCCAGTCGCACGCCACACCGCCAACCTCGGTCCATGAGAACGCATCCTAAACCTCTGATCGCCCTTGGCCGTGAACACCTTTCCAGAAATCGCGCTAGAATCGTTATCCTCCTATAAAACCTTCCATTAACTCGTTTCACGATTTCACCATCTCCAATTCCGCCAGCAGTTGGTTCCTGCCGCAGTCCGTTTCATCTGGAAACAGCGAACCGTACGGACCGTGTTCGTATCGAAATCGTGTTACATGGAACTTCCAAGTAAGCTTTTTATTTCGTCGAGTATTTGATCGAGTGTATAAGTAACAGTCCCAAAGAAAGGTATTTGAAAGTTTCTTGTAATAATTAGAAAGATCGCTTGAATACGGAACAATTTCCCTTCTGTCGAAGAGGACTCCAATTCCCAGATCAGGTCCTCGTTGGAAGTCAATTTTGTCCAGCGCAAAGTAAACTCGAGGATCAATGAACGTACGCGCGTTCGGTAAAGTGAACTTGCAAATGACGGAGGATGATTCTTTTCCGTTATACTAAATTTTCACGGACGCGTGTACGATGAATGAAAGAGGACAAGGAGAACAATGCTGAATATATTCAACGGTAACGGTACGTTGTCCGGCGTTTCACGGAACATTTGCAAACTGGACTGTCCCATGCGCGTATCCGACCTACGACACTGTTTGGCGTTCGCTGATAACATCGGTGAATCACGAATTACGAATGTTACGCTGTGTCTGGCATCTCCCACTGTCCCCCTTCGATGCAAAGACACCGGCGAAGCACGTGGTGGCGGTCTCTCGTACACGCGCATGCAACCTCGCATTGCACTCTGCACAGTTTTGTTTACGTTACCGCCCCCACCTCCCACCGCGATTGAAAAATTCGTAGCCGACGCCGACGCCGCTTGCTGCAGCTCGTGTCAACGTAATTCGTGCATCGCACGCATTCCACGTAACGTTCCCAACGATCCGACCTCCTCTACCATTTACCGGTTGATACCTCGATGGACCGCCTCGAGCCACAAAACAAAAATAAAACCACACTTGATCTACTTGTCCCGTACTCGTCCTGTTTTTTAAATTCTCATTTTCGAACACATTCGAAATCACGTCGTGGGAATTTTAACAAATTACCAAATCTTACTGGCATAAGGAATTGCTTCGGGCTTATGAAATTGCAAATTGTCCCGCACAGAGGGCTATAAGTTAAACGACAAACACGAGTTATTCAATTATGCAGTATTTTCCTTCCTGACACTTGATCGCCTTCAACAAGTTACCGAAGAAAGAAATAGCCGTATGATAGAGAGGTACGGCATAGCGTGTTTCGTTCCCCATTGATAATTCCACGCTAACTTCTAGCGTAGCATCGTATCGTTACTTACCGCGGTCATTCACTCTACCTAATTGCAAGCAACATTGTTCTTCCGTGCGGTTTGTGTATTTTAGTAGCCTCACGATTCTTCTTGTAGCACGGAACTCTCTGGGTAACCGACCGTGCAATAAAGTCATGATAAATGAATAGAATGGCGCGGGGGAGCACCTCGGTTCGTTCACCGGTTGTCTTTATACGACCTGTTAAACGGGTGAGTGACTGGTGAAAAATTTAGGTGACCTGCTCCCAGGTATCTTAGCGTTTTCTCAGTCATAATAAACGTATTAGCGTTACAAAGAGAGAAAGGTACTCCGACGGTGTAGTGTCCAACATCGTTGGAATCCGACCACGTGCCATTAACTGGCGCCATTCACGTTGAAAAGCGGCCACCATTCACGAAAAGTAACCGCCGTCTCACCCCCGGGACCCTCTTTGTGTGTGTATGCATCGATTCGGCTTCTCTCCACGCAACAAGACGTATCGATAACCGTCGTTCTATTCGAGTGCACGTCAGAGTTGAGTATCCTTTTGCGGTAGGTTAAGGTTAGACGCCGGAGAAAACTGTGCTCGTGATCGACGACGCCTATCCGTTGTCCTCTTCCTTCCCTCGTTGCACCGGCGCTTTTGTGCGGACAAATTTCACGCCCACCACGCTGATGGTGTCGTAATTGCGAAGGGAGTGCATATCGGGTGACTGAATCCGAGGCTTCAGTCTTTGCCGGACTCTTGCGCCCGCTGGATCCTCTAATGACTCCCGCCGTTCTAGAAGTCATGTGTTCGACGAAACGACTTCTGCTTCCCGTTCGATGAACTTGTAAAAAGACCGTTTAAAGACTCGTAATACGTCGCCGGCTGTCTAAAGCGTCAAAGTTAGACCTGCCAGACGATGGAGCAAGATAGGTCAACGACCATAAAAGATGCCGTTCCCTGTTTAGGCGGTCGGGATACCTTCGGATATAATGAAACAGGAATAATGGGACCTGTCCGGCGGACGCGCGCGTTGCGGTTTCCTCATAGAATCCTCTCTCGCACTATACTGTACGTGGCTCATGCGAGCAGGTGTCGGCATTCGGGACACTCGACCCTTGTTTCGCCGTCGGCAAAAGCGATCTGACTCCACATTTCTATCGAACGGTTCTCTACCCCGCTGCTACTCGGCCTTGAACCCTTAATCCTTCGCGTAACCCCCCGTCATTGGTCATGTGTGCGTTCCTTTTCAATTTTCCAGGGTCCTTGTATTGTACTTTTATTAGCTTCCGTGCGCAGGACCGCTTTTGTTTACCGGCTGACCGAAATTATATCACACGGCTCGTGCCGCGGCGCTCTTTGTTTTGTAGCTGAATGAGCGAGAGAGCTGCTGCCGGTGGCTTTCTGCGTTTTTGTGGTCACGAGTGCTGTTCTCGACGTCGATGGAGAGCTGTACAACCATTCCGAACTTCACTACGTTCGTTCCTTTTTTTTCACCCTCGATCGCAGTCTCCTCTATCGAGTTTCTTCGATCTGTTTAACCGGCTTCTAAACGCGTTACAGGATTTCTAGACTGGCGAGGTTCGTGTCGTGGTTTACTTGGGGGTTGAAT